>QXEO01000625.1:2778656-3453082 GCA_007115705.1 Dactylis glomerata | reverse complement strand
AAGAAGCAAAATTGTGTGTCTCTCTCCACCGCCGAAGCCGAGTATGTGGCGGCCGCGAGTTGTTGTGCTCAACTCCTTTGGATGAGGCAAACCATGGAGGATTATTGCATTCACTTCGACAAGGTGCCACTCTTGTGTGACAATGAGAGTGCCATCAAGATCGCTCATAATCCGGTTCAACATAACAAGACCAAGCACATCGAGATCCGCCACCACTTCATCCGTGACCATGTCAACCGAGGTGAGATTAACCTATCTTATGTAGGTACACAAGACCAACTCGCCGACATTTTCACGAAGCCTCTTGATGAAGCAAGATTCCGAGAGTTGAGGCATGAATTGAATATCGTAGACTCTTACAATGTGGCTTGATCGTGTGCACTCATTCCCATATTATAGTGTGTTGTTCTAGTCTAGATGCGCATAGTTGAGGATAGTCATCGTGTCAACTAATGGCACGATGCATAATCAAGTGTACGACATCATAAGATCACTAATGTCATTTGAGCCCAAGCATGTCTCTTCGCGGTGTCACGACATTGGTGATCACATATAGGGGGAGAAATCCCCCACAATTGCATGTCTTCAAATCTCGTGTTTTGTTGTTGCTCTTCTTTGGAAGGTATGCAATCTCAAGTTGATTTTCTTGCAAACAAGTTTGATGGCTGTTGATTTTTTCAGCACACCATGCTTTTCTTGTTGATACATGTCACATTTCGAAATTGCCAAATCTTTCTAGTCCTAAAGGTGTTTCGGCAGCCTGCCCGGCGATCGCCGGACCTGGCGCCGGACTGCCCGGCGGCCCATCGGGCCAGCCCGGCGGGCGTGGCATCATCGAGGAGCTCGGCGTGCGTCGTCGAGGAGCTCGACGTGTGTCGATGGTGAAGAAGAAGCTGAGGCGTATGTCGTTGTTGTGCTTGAGTCAGTGCTCGAGTTCGGCTACATCCTTCAGGCGTTTGTCGCTGGAGGCTGCTCGGCGTGTGTCACCGGAGCCAGAGAAGACGGCGTGTGTCGTCCGAGACGGGAGGAGGCATTCAAGGAGACGGTTGACGGCGAGCCATGTCAAGATTAAGGGGGAAAATGTTAGCACTAATCTTGACGCGTGCGTGTGTGTGGCCGGGTCTTGCAGAGCTGGCCGAGTCGTGTGCAGCTGCCGGACCAAGTCATGTGGCCGTTGTGGTTGAGTGGCGTACGTGTGCCTGCATGTAGCTAGATTAGTTGGGTTAGTGGTCGGGCATGGCGGCAGGTTAGTGTGTGCGTAGGCTGGCTAATGGGCAGGAGTGGAGCGAGGCGTGTGTCATGGGGATGACTTAGGGGGCGCATCACGGGCCAGGCAGTATGCCGGCTGGCGTCCCAGGAGTCCACACGGTATTCCCCACGAGAAGACCGGCTCCGTCCGAAGGGCCGGCTGCGCCAGCAGCCGGCTGGCGACTCCGCGGGGAGAGCTGGAGCCGGGCGATGAAGACAAAACCTCTCAACGGTTGTCTGGCCAAAAGCAGGACGGTCCCGACAAGAACGGCAGAGGCGCAGGACAGGAGTGATGAGCGCCACGACCACGACCAACCAATGAGAGGACGAAGACCCTTCCCCACGACGGGATCCGAGGCAAAGGAGAGGGGATATGCCCTCCAGATGCCGGCCCAGGGAAAAGGCACTTTATAAAGTGCCTTTGCCAGAGCAGGGCCAGAGGAGATCACGCCAAGGACACCGCCGCCAAGGAGCCGGCAGCCGGCCGAAGCGTTACCAACACCTGTAACCAGGCCCCCGTCTATATAAGGGGGCCTGGACCCTTAGCATAGTGGGGATCGGATCTTCTTCTTCCTCCTCTAGCCGAACAACTCGAGGAGCACTGTAATCGCTACTAACCAATCAATACGAAGCAGGCAGGAAGTAGGGGTTTACCTCCAACCGGGAGGGCCCTGAACCTGGGTAAACCGAGGTGTCTCTGTAGGCACAATCCCGAGCCGGACCCATCGTCACCAACGTCGAGCCCCTCCGATAAGCCTCCCCATGGCTACTGTCTCTAAATTCCCACGACAGTTGGCGCCCACCATGGGGCAAAGCGCGGTGGCGAGCGGAGTCAAGTTCCGGCCGGGACCCTCCGGCGAGAAGGTCGCCTCCGGCCTCGTCTGGAGGTTCGGCACCTTCGACTGCGTCGACGACAACTTGGCCCACTTCAAGAACGGCTTCGGCAACGGCGGTTCCTTCCTCGACGTCGGCGGCCACCGTTTCTACGTCGCCAAGCCCTTCCCGGAGGAGATCACCGACGTCTTCGACTCTCCCTGCGACGGAGGCTCGAGCTGCGGCGAAAGCAGCGGTCTTGGCGCCTTGGTTGAGGTGATGGCCCTGGGAGAGGATGAGGGCAGTGACTCACCGCGCCCCGAGCGCCCGTCGCTCGAGCGCCCACCTCCACAGGAGCAAGATGCTTCACTCCCAGAGCGGGACGCCCCGGACGTCTCCGTGGTGGACCTGCGCGCTCCCCTCGACCGTGTCATCGATCCCGCCCGGGTCGCCGAGGCCTTGGAGCGGACGCGTCTCGTTCTCCTTGGCAAGGTGGCTGAGGACGAGGCCAACCGGCGCCGCGCGAGCACCACGCTCGGCGAGTTCTACGACGTGCACGGAGACGCACTGACCAAGCTTGCCCGTAACCCGCGCCGCAGCTTCGCCACCGCTGTCCCTGGCCAGATCCAGCGGTCGCCATTGGCAGTCCGAGGCCGCGGGGGGCGCGGGCACGGCGGCCGTGCTCCCAGCGGTACCGCTCAAGGTCGCCGCGCCCAGCAAGGCGGCGGGGCATGCAGGCCATGCCAGTCCCAGGAGTCAGCACCAGGGTCGGAGTCCCAGGCTCACCCATCGGCGCTGCACATCCACCTGTGGCTAGACCACGTTCAGGCGACCTCTAGGGGATCCGCTAGCTCAAAGCGAGCGGCTTCTGACCAAGGAGGCCCGGGGGCTGCAAGCAGCGGTCATGGGTGCAAAGAGGGCAAGTACACCCTCGATGCTGCACTTGATCAGCCGTGTAAGTTTCACACCTCCCCGGGCAGGGAAGCGACCCACTCCACGCGTCAATGCCGCTTCATGAGAGAGCTGGAGCAGCGCGCTCGGCAGATCCCCAGCGCGCCGCAAGCACAACCGGCTGGAGGTCAGGAGGACCAACGGCGCGAACCGGCTGGAGGCAAGCCGGATCAAGATGACGACTTCCCGACAGATGTGGAGCAGTATCACATCTTCACTACCCCCGGCGAGGATAAAAGGAACGACCTTTGGCATGAGGCAGAGGTGAATGTTGTGATGCCTGCAGAACCCCAGTTCATGCATTGGTCCGAGGCGGCCATTACCTGGGGGCGCGAGGACCACCCGAGGCTGATGCCCAGCCCTGGAGAATACGCCCTGGTCGTGGACCCTGTCGTGTGCTCCGATACGCACATATGCCGGTTCTCCCGCGTGCTCATCGACGGCGGCAGTAGTATCAACCTTCTTTACCGGAGCTCTCTGGAGAAGTTGGGCATCCCGCTTGCTCAACTGAAACCTAGCCGGCTCACCTTCCATGGCATCGTGCCTGGGCATTCTTGCACCCCTTTGGGCAAGGTGCAGCTGGAGGTTCTCTTCGGAAAGAAGGGGAATAGCCGCCGCGAGCCTATCTGGTTCGAGGTGGTGGACATCAGCAGTCCCTACCACGCGCTGCTAGGCCGACCGGCCCTGGCTAAGTTCATGGCCGTCCCGCATTACGCCTATCTGAAGATGAAGCTCCCAGGGCCCAGAGGTGTAATCACAGTCTCGGGAAGCTTCAAGAAGTCCCTGGCCTGCGCCAAGGAAAGCTCGCAACTGGCGGAGGCGCTGGTCGTCGCTGAGGAGAAGAGGCAGCTTCTACATCGCGTGGAGCTGACTCAGCAAGATGTGCCAGTTCGCCAGTCGCCGGTGGAGCAATTCAAGCCGGCCAACGATACCAAGAAGATCCTGCTGGACGAAAGCGACCCCTCCAAGTACGTCATCATCGGCACCGGCTTGTCTGCCAAATAGGAAAGCGAGCTCGCCAGCTTCCTCCGTGAGAATCGGGACATCTTCGCATGGTCACCAAAGGACATGCCTGGTGTGCCGAGGGAGCTGGCTGAGCACGCACTCAACGTCCGGCCGGACGCCAAGCCGGTCAAGCAGCCGTTGCAACGGTTCGCAGAAGAGAAGAGGAAAGCAATTGGCGAGGAGATTGCCCGGCTCCTTGCAGCCGGCTTCATCATGGAAGTGTTTTACCCTGACTGGCTCGCGAACCCAGTCTTGGTCCTGAAGAAGAACAACACTTGGCGACTGTGTATCGACTACACCAGCCTCAACAAGGCCTGCCCCAAGGATCCTTTCGCACTGCCACGGATTGACCAGGTGATCGATTCCACAGCCGGCTGTGACCTGCTGTCCTTCCTGGACGCCTATTCAGGCTACCACCAGATCCCGCTCTTCCAGCCGGATCAGATCAAGACCTCCTTCATCACCCCATATGGAGCCTACTGCTACGTCACCATGCCATTCGGCCTGAAGAACGCTGGAGCCACTTACCAGCGAACCATGCAGCGATGTCTGCAAGGGCAGATTGGCAGGAACGTTCACGCCTATGTGGACGACGTGGTGGTGAAGACCAAGCAGAGCGGCACGCTCCTGGACGACCTCAGGGAGACCTTCACCAACCTGCGGCGCTATCGCATGAAGCTCAACCCTGAGAAGTGCACCTTCGGTGTGCCGGCTAGACAGCTCCTAGGCTATATCGTTTCCCAGCGAGGGATCGAGGCTAACCCCTCGAAGATAAAAGCCATCGAGGCCCTAGAGAAGCCCACCCAGCTCAGAGATGTGCAGAAGTTCGCTGGTTGCCTGGCCTCGCTTAGCTGGTTCGTCAGCCGGCTCGGGGAGAAGGCCATGCCGTTGTACCAGCTGATGAAGAAGACGGACCACTTCGTTTGGTCCCAGCGCGCGGATGACGCCTTCAACGACCTCAAGCGAGCCTTGTCGACCGCGCCAATCTTGGCTGCGCCTGCTCCGCGAGAGCCAATGCTGCTCTACATCGCAGCGACCCCGCGCGTCATCAGCGTGGTGATCGTGGTGGAACGCACCGAGGAAGGCAAAGAGCTGCCGGTTCAGCACCCGGTGTACTACTTGAGTGAGGTGCTCACTCTCTCTAACCAGAACTACCCGCACTATCAGGAGGTAGCGTACGGCGTGTACATGGCGGCCAAGAAGCTGAAGCACTACTTCGAGGAGCACCCAATCACGGTGGTGAGCACCACTCCGCTCTCGGAGATCATCGGATGCAAGGATGCGTCGGGAAGGGTGGCCAAGTGGGCGATTGAGCTCGCAGCTCATACCATTCAGTACAAGCCCAGGACGACGATCAAGTCGCAGATCATAGCAGATTTCTTCGCGGACTGGGGAGAGCACCAGTACTTGCCGCCGGCTCCAGACTCCACCCATTGGCGCATGCACTTCGATGGCTCCAAGCTGCTCGGGGGCTTGGGAGCCGGCGTCGTCCTCACCTCTCCCAAGGGAGACAAGCTTCAGTACGTGCTACAGATGCACTTCCGTGCGTCGAACAACGTCGCTGAATACGAAGCCCTGGTGCATGGGCTCAAGATGGCCAAGCAGATCGGAATCAGGAGGATTCTTTGCTTCGGAGACTCCGACCTGGTAACGCACCAGGTCTCAGGAGATTGGGACGCAAAGGACGCCAACATGGCCTCCTACCGCTTCTACGTGCAGCAGCTCAGCGGATTCTTTGAGGGCTGCGAGTTCCACCATGTCCCCAGAGCAAACAACAAAGAGGCAGATCGGCTGTCCAAGATCGGCTCCACCAAGCAGGACATCCCAGCTGGAGTATCCCTGGAGATCATCCACAAGCCGTCCACCAAGCCTTCACCGAAATCCATATCCATCTACGTGCCTGGAGACCCGGCCCCGGCTCCGGTACCGTCACCGAACCCGGGGCTGCCGCCTCCGGGCTGAAGGAGCTAGCCGGCCAGCCCAGCGCGGCCGGCTCGACGAAGGACGAGGGGACTGCCGGCTCCACGCCCGCTCCCCCAGCCGGACAATCAGGCGAAGCCGGCTCGACGACGGACCCGGGGGCTGCTGACCCTCTGGTCGCCAGTGTCTTCCACATACGGGAGATACCTTCGTGGGCGGAGCCATTCTCCAACTACCTCATCACTGGGGACCTGCCACAAGACGAAGCGGAAGCTAGGCGAATTCAGCGCCGAGCTGGGGCATACACCATCATCAACAGCGAGCTGTACAAGCGCAGCGTGTCAGGCATCTTCCAGAAGTGCATCGAGCAGGAAGAAGGGATGGAGCTGCTAAGGGAGATACACCAAGGGGAGTGCGGGCATCACGCCTCTTCCAGAGCTTTGGTGGCCAAGGCCTTCCGTCACGGTTTCTACTGGCCGATGGCCAAGCAGAATGCAGAGCAGTTG
The DNA here is from genome assembly GCA_007115705.1 of Dactylis glomerata. Lineage (NCBI taxonomy): Eukaryota > Viridiplantae > Streptophyta > Magnoliopsida > Poales > Poaceae > Dactylis > Dactylis glomerata. The sequence goes on along the minus strand of QXEO01000625.1, from coordinate 3,446,639 downwards.
GTGAAGCAGTGCAACGGCTGCCAGCGCTTCTCCAAGCACAGAAACACTCCAGCGGCAGCCCTCAAGACCATCCCGCTCACCTGGCCGTTCGCTGTCTGGGGTCTGGACATGGTAGGGCCATTCAAAACCGCACCCGGGGGCTTGACGCATCTGCTGGTGGCCGTGGACAAGTTCACCAAGTGGATCGAGGCCAAGCCAATCAAGAAACTCGACGGCTCGTCCACGATCAAGTTCTTCAGCGAGATCATCACAAGATACGGAGTGCCCCACAACATCATCACCGACAATGGGACGAACTTTGCGAAGGGAGTCTTTGCTGATTACTGTGGTCAGAAGGGCATCCGGCTGGACCTAGCGTCAGTGGCGCACCCTCAGTCAAACGGACAAGTGGAAAAGGCAAATGGGCTGATCCTGGCCGGCATCAAACCAAGACTGGTCGAGCCTCTCGAGCGCTCAGCCGGCTGTTGGGTCGAGGAGCTACCCTCAGTGCTCTGGAGCCTGCGCACCACTCCAAACCGCTCTGTGGGCTTCACACCCTTCTTCCTAGTCTATGGAGCAGAGGCGGTGCTACCCACGGACCTCGAATTTGACGCGCCCAGAATTGTCCAGTACACGGAGAAACAAGCAAAAGAAGCTCGCGAAGATGGCGTCGACCTCCTCGAGGAGGCTCGAGAGCAGGCTCTGGCTAGATCAGCGCTCTACCAGCAGCAGCTGCGACGATACCACAGCCGGAAAATTCGCCCGCTCGCGTTTTGCGAAGGTGATCTCGTACTCCGGCTGGTCCAAAGCACTAAAGGCATGCATAAGCTGTCTCCTCCCTGGGAGGGACCGTTCATTGTCAGTCGGGTGTTGGGCAATGGGGCGTATTACCTCATCGACGCACAAGAGCCCAGAAAGAACAAGGCAGATAACTCTGACAAGGAGACCGAGCGTCCCTGGAATGTCAGTCTCCTAAGACCTTTCTTCTGTTAAGGCGAAAGCTTGTACCCCGAAAAACGTGTCAATGAATAAAGGAAAACGGAGCGGCTAGTTACGGACGGCTCCGGGGAAAAACACTCCGTGCATGTTTTGCTTCCTGCGTTATTCACTTGACCGGCAGCCGGCTCCGGGCACCGAGCCACAGTCGGCTGCCCCGAAAACGATCGATCACTCGCCAGCCGGATGAGTACTGCGTATGACGAAGGTCTCGAGCCCAACCTCCACCTTCCGGCTCCGCGTAGCCGGACGGATAGGAACCGGCAGGCCACATACGAGGGAAAGCCGCGGAGCAGAACCACAAACGATAGAAAAACCGCTCAACCAAACGTTAAGGGCAGTGTCTGTCAACTAATCGTAGGCTAGCACGAGTCGGGGGCCCGATAGACCGAAGTACTACTTCTCACTCCGCGGCATGCTCCCACCCTAGGCCGGCATTCGGCTGCCGGCCCAAGGGAGACCAACCGGCACCAGGCTGCCGGTTGGGGGTAGAAGGGCCGAAGGGTGGGAAGATTAAGGAAAAGGTTGAGGGAACCGGGCAAATGCAAAGCCAGCGACCAGTTGATAGGCACAGTCTTTGACGTTTGGGCTGAGAAGCCACGCCCAAGAGGTTCGAAGCTAGAGCTACCTCGCTTGGCGATCGGTATCGTTTGCGAAAAATTAGTTTTGAGCTAGCCGTCAGTCCAGCTACCCCAAAACTCGGGGGCTAGGGGGAAAGGGAATTGGCCCTCAGAAGCAGGCCAGCTCCAGTACCTCGCCGGCTGTTCGAGCAGCTGGCGCTGCGACACGATCGGTAAACGAGCAGCGAAATCGAAACCTAACACTTGCAAAGCAACGGCTAGAGCTGAAGGCTAGGAGGTCTGCTCCAATCGTGGCTTGGGACGTGCGAAGGCCTGGGAGGGGAAACGTGCCGGCTTCAACCTCGCCCGAGCCGGTACAAGATGCGGTTCCCGTTTTGTTCGCTCTGGAGCCGGAGCTATCCCATCCTTCCTGGAGCCGGCCAGCAGAAGCGCCGGTCCATCCGCGCTGGGGCCGGAGCTAGCCTGCGTTCCCCATAGCCGGCTAGCAGGAGCATCGTTCCCTCTGCATCGAAGCCGGAGGAGTCCCGCCCAAAGCGTTTGCACAGGCTAGTGACTATCGTAGTCTCTACCTACGGATTCACGCAACAAGCGATTTCGCTAAGAGAAGAACCATCGCGGCGCAGTGATATCAAGCAGAAGACGTCTTGCGCGATGGCAAAAGCACACAGCAAAGATGTTCATACAGCGAACAAAGATTTGCAGAAAATTAGAAGAGTTCATTAAGGAGCCTGACGATTACAAAAGTCCCCTAAATTACTGCCCTAAGGATGCCAACGGTCCCCAGGCGAGTCCGTGTCAGAATCGCCCGCAAGAGGAACGACGAGGAGGATGCCAAGAATCCTTCGCCCAGAAGATCCTCGCTTCCCCCAGCCTGGTGCGAGCGCCGCACGGACTTTGTCCCTTCACGGCTGGGCGGGGAAGGCGCGAGCGGAAAGGGTACCGTCGAAGAGGCAGAGGGTGAAGTCATCCTTCTCATCTTGGCGGGTGAGAAGGATGAACCAGCCTTCATGCACGCCGTAGTCGATGAAGAACTTCGACCACCCGTCGCGGAAGTAGCACACCCCTCGGCCGTCATAATAGACCTCGACGCGATACGTGGGCTGGCCGCCGCTGCACTCCCGCAGTTTGGCGTAAGCCAACTCTTGGTCCTCCATCGAGCTGGAGAACTGGGTCGGGAGGCGGAGACGATCCCGGGCGCCGGCGAGTACAGGGATGATGCAGGTGGACCATCCCTGCGCCGAGATGTACTCTCGCGGCTGGAGCGCCGACTTCTCCAGCCAGGGCCGTGAGGGACCTAGCGGAGGAGGGGCCGTCGCGCGGGGCCCCGCGGGAGTGGCGTCGACCCTGAAGACGGCGGGGGTCTTCTTGTTCTTGCTGCCCGGCGGCCGCCCGCGGCGGCAAGTCGACGAAGGAGCGGCGATCGCCACGGGGGCCTTCCTCTTCCCGCTCCCCTTCGGGCGGTCGGGTTTCCGCTTCTCCAGGATGACCGCATCGCTGGGAGTCCCGGTCGTCTGGGGCACGACGGAGGAAGAGGCGCCAGCGGCGGCTTTCGCCGCGAGGGCTTCTAGGGTGCTCTTGTTGCGGCTTCCTTTCGGACGACCGCGCCCACGGGGTGCGGAGGGCGCCGCCTCCGGCGCCTCAACCTCCTCCCTGACTCCCTCCGAGGATTTGTCGCCGGTGACAGGGGAGCGGCCAGGGGACGACATGGCCGGGCTGAGTTCGAGAAGAGAAGGCTCGAGTGCGAAGGAGAAGTGGCAGGCACTCTGAGTAATGAGCACGCTTGATATTTAAAGAAGAGCGACGAAAGGGTAACCCCCGACGTTTCAGAAAGCAACTCCCACGTCGTGCGCCACCGCGACGGTTGCCGCAGTAGATCGAGGGAGGGGTTGATGGGACGCGTCGCTGACGTATGCCAGCCCACCCCGCATGACGATTCGAGGAGTTATGGCGAAGGGGATTCCGAGGTCAAGGTGACAAGACTGGCCACTGGCGCGCTGCGCCGACCGCCGCATGGGAACGAGTTCCGAAGCGGCGCAAGTTCCCAGAAGGCGGCACGCCGGTTCGAGGCTCGCCGGCTCGCGGTCGCCGGCTGGGTCACCATCGGAACCGGCTCATCCCGAGACGGCCGGGAAGATTCCGCAAGGCCCAGCCTCGACGACTAGATCGACCAAGTCTAACCAGAGATCCTGGGACTTCGACGAGGACGAGCAAGACTTCGGCGAAAAGAAGAACCCGCCGAAGCCCCATGCTGGCCCATGAGACTTCGCCAGTTTTGGGGGCTAGTGTCGTGGGGATGACTTAGGGGGCGCATCACGGGCCAGGCAGTATGCCGGCTGGCGTCCCAGGAGTCCACACGGTATTCCCCACGAGAAGACCGGCTCCGTCCGGAAGGCCGGCTGCGCCAGCAGCCGGCTGGCGACTCCGCAGGGAGAGCTGGAGCCGGGCGATGAAGACAAAACCTCTCAACGGTTGTCTGGCCAAAAGCAGGACGGTCCCGACAAGAACGGCAGAGGCGCAGGACAGGAGTGATGAGCGCCACGACCACGACCAACCAATGAGAGGACGAAGACCCTTCCCCACGACGGGATCCGAGGCAAAGGAGAGGGGATATGCCCTCCAGATGCCGGCCCAGGGAAAAGGCACTTTATAAAGTGCCTTTGCCAGAGCAGGGCCAGAGGAGATCACGCCAAGGACGCCGCCGCCAAGGAGCCGGCAGCCGGCCAAAGCGTTACCAACACCTGTAACCAGGCCCCCGTCTATATAAGGGGGCCTGGACCCTTAGCATAGTGGGGATCGGATCTTCTTCTTCCTCCTCTAGCCGAACAGCTCGAGGAGCACTGTAATCGCTACTAACCAATCAATACGAAGCAGGCAGGAAGTAGGGGTTTACCTCCAACCGGGAGGGCCCTGAACCTGGGTAAACCGAGGTGTCTCTGTAGGCACAATCCCGAGCCGGACCCATCATCACCAACGTCGAGCCCCTCCGATAAGCCTCCCCATGGCTACTGTCTCTAAATTCCCACGACAGCGTGCGTGTGCTGCGTGCTCCGCCTATATAACCATCGTGTATACTGTTTGTATGAGTTTGTGCCAAGTGAATACAAAAAGAGAGTAGGGCGTTGGTGCGCCCATGGCGGCGTTCATCGCCGGCCGGAAAACCTTGTGTCTTCTTCTACCTCAGGCCCGTGAGTAAGAGAGAGCTAGCTAGGGCCTGGCATTCAGTATACCGGTTCGGCGGCCTCGCCGGAATGGCCCGGCGGCCCGCCGGACCGCCCGGCGCAAGGCCCGGTCCCGCCGGACTTACCGCCGGACTGGCGGCCTATATAAACTTCGTGGGGAGGGTTTCCTGAGCAGTTTTTCCCACTTCCTTCTCTCCCCACGCCCGCCCCCAACTCCATTGCCGCCGCCCCATCAAGCTTCTCCTCCCCCTAGCCTCTCCACCCAACCAATCCCTTCCAAATTTAGATCGGGTGTAGATCGGGGTGTTTTGAAGCTTTCCTCCGAAGATCGTCGCGTTTCGTCAACCGCATTGGGAGATCGGGATTTTTCCCCATCTTCTTGTGCACCATGTCTTCGGGTAACTCCCTCGTGTTCTCTCCCTCCTCTAGCCCTTGCCTCACACTCCGTTTGTTCATGCTCTTGTATGAGTAGATCTAGTGTGTGTTTCTAGGGTTAGATTCATTTTGTCTAGGGATAGATCCTTTAGGGTTTCGTTCTTTGTTGGGCTAGTGTTTGTTCCTTGGCATCCTTGTTTACCTAAGGTTGGTAGAAACAAGTTTTCTTTGAGTCATGATGGAAGGAGGTTGGAAAGTGTGTGTTCGGCGATTTTTCCGGCGGCCACCGGACCTGGCGCCGGACCGCCCGGCGGCCGGCCGGACCGTTTCGGTGGACCCGCTGAATTGGTGTTCTGAAAGCCAGTTCGGTGGTGTCGCCGGAATGGCCCGGCGGCACACCGGACCGTCCGGCCTACGGCCCGGTCCCGCCGGACCTGGCGCCGAACCACTCTGTCAAACCGGCTTTCTATCTTGCACTTGTTTCTTCTGACCTTGAGTTCCTTTTCGTGACATGTATCTTTATCTGGTGTTGCTTTGCTTTGCTTGCGTTTTTCAGACTCTTTCTCGACTGAGGACAGTGATTACCGGATTGAAACCGCAGAAGAGCTTCGCGCCTTTGAGGCCAAGAAGAGGAAGATTGATGAAGTTGAGGGGCAGTCTTCGCGCCGTACTCGTCAGACAGGGAAGACCGCAGCTGAAGGTGGCAGCTCTGCAGCTGCAGGGCCGCGGATTAGGTCCAAGCTTGTATACACTCGTGGACCTCATCCACCTCGGAAGGGAAAGGGGGCTCGTGGCCCGGTGGATGTGGAGAAGGAGCAGGAGATTGAAGAGAACTTGGGTATAGCCAATATCGGCACTTGGCGTAAACTTCGCCTTGCAAACCCGTACCGCTTTCATGAGAGGCAGTACACTGGCACTGACAAGAGGTTCTGGACTGATTCTCAGCGTGCTATGTGGGATGATTACTATGATGCATCTGAGCACATGAAGAGTGGATTCTATGTGGTGCCTAAATCCCTCAATGTCGAGCACTTTCAGCACTATGTCTCCAGGGACTTTCGCTACATCAATGAGGCTCTTCTCAAGATGGATATTTTGGACCTCGTCACCCTCTCTGAGTCTATTCAGCCTTTGGTGGTCCGTCAGTTCTGCTGCACTGTGTTCTTCCATAATGACCCAGAGGAGTCCTTCTCTTGGATGACTGGCCAGGATGTGTTCAGTGCCACGTTTGCTAATTTTTGTGATGCTCTGGGCTATGGTGGTGGTAGGGCTGGAGGATTCAAGATTCACTCCGAGGCGCCCTTTACCATGGAGAAGATCTCTCGCATTTGCTATCCAGATGTGCCATCTCTTCCTGCTCCTACTATTTCAGGGATGTACTACTACTACAATGCTCTTGCCAAGCTCTTCCGTCAGAATCTGATAAGTAAGGCTGGAGATGATGCTAGTGTCAGGGGCTATCACAGGAACTTGCTGTACTATTGCCAGCCCGACAAGCTTCGGAAGATCGATGGTTGTGACTTCATTTTTCAGGAGATGAAGAGATCCTCTCTCAAGCGCATGACTCCCAACTACTGTCAGTATGTGTAGCGTTTGATCAACAGGCAGCCCTGGGCTCAGACTGCTTTGGTTCGTGGACAGGTTGTGGAGATGGAGACTTTCTCAGTGGGTTTCCATGGGGGCTTTGAAGAGGCTCCCAGTTTGCTCCGTTCCAGGTCTAGAGGTCCCACCATGGATGCTCCTGATCCTCACCGTCCCTCTGGTTCTGGAACTAGTCACCGTCGTCATCATTGCCACCCTAGGCCCTCTCGCAAGAAGGGTGTTGCTGCGTTCTTCAAGAACTTGTGGGAGATGCGTCGCAGCTCTTATGATGTGGCTCATAGGAGCATGGAGATGAGTCAGGAGACCCGGAGGAGGCAGAATGAGTTCTTGGCTGCTAGGGGCAGTGTTGTTCCCCCTGTTGGGCATGAGTTGGATCCGGTCCCGTATGTCAACTATGTCATGCCGCCTCTTGATGATGACATGTTTGCTGGTATTGAAGACTTTGAAGACTTCGAGCCACCCTCTGAGCCAGAAGATGCCGATGAAGAAGAAGGTGCTCATGGAGAGGATGATCCGGAGGGTTCTCCTGTCCCCAGTGAAGATTTTTGAGCGCTAGCATCTTCTACTCTCTTGTCCCTTTTTGGTGTTTTGATGCCAAAGGGGGAGAAGAGTGTAGAGTCTCTAGGAATAACGTCGCATGACACAAGCCTCGCTTTCATTTTCCTTGGTTCTTAAGTGGCTTGTGTCCATTTGCGTTTTATTTGCTGTTTTATCTCTCAAACTCCGTGAAACCTTATCGTGTGTGGACAAGTGTGTACTTTAATTATGCACTATGCACTCTATGTCTATGTTTGGATATGTCTCTGCTTATTATATTATTATCTATCCATGATAGTATCTTGTCCATGCCTTGCTTGGTTCCTATTGATGGTGGGGGAGCTCCCTATATTCTAAATCTTGCACTTTGCATTCCAAAAGCAAATTCTACCATGTGCATATGTTATGGGGGAGCACTCTCACTTTTCATTAGATACCATGCTTTGTTTATCCTATGAGACTCTAACATAGTTTGTCATCGTAAATCAAAAAGGGGGAGATTGAAAGGACATTTGTCCCTTTCTACTTTTTTGATTTACAATGACAAGACTATGTTTTGTGTGAACTAATATTTGAATTATATGCATACAGGGTTAAGTTCACAGGTGAAGGGGTTCTAATGCATAAAAAGGAATATGGTGGAATCGCCTGCCGAAAGTGGCCAAAGTTGGTCTGGCCGGCCCCCAGACTGGTGAAGGAAATATGCCCTAGAGGCAATAATAATATTGTTATTATCATATTTCTTGTTCATGATAATGTTTATACTCCATGCTATAATTGTATTAAGCGGAAACATTAATACTTGTGTGGTTTATGAACAACACCGTGTCCCTAGTACGCCTCTACTAGACTAGCTCATTGATTAATGATGGTTAAGGTTTCCTAACCATAGACATGAGTTGTCAATTAATAATGAGATCATGTCATTAGGAGAATGATGTGATGGACAGACCCAAATAAAGCAGAGCAATTAGATCGTGTCATCGTGTTCATCTTTGCGAAGCTTTTTCTTATGTCAAGTATTGTATTCCTTAGACCATGAGATAATACAACTCCCTAGTATCGGAAGAAAGCTTTGAGATCATCAAACGTCATCCTATGTGAGGGTGATAATAAAGGTGTCTCTCAGGTGATCGGAAAGTACTTGTTGGGTTGTATGTATCGAGATGGAATTTGTCCCTCCCAAGTCGGAGAGATATACTTCGGGCCCACTCGGTAATCGATATCAACACCGCTTGCAAGCATGTGGTTAAGGAGTTAATCACGAAGTGATATCGGATTACGGAACGAGTAAAGTACTTGCTGTGAACGAGATTGAACTAGGTATGGCGATACCGACGATCGAATCTCGGGCGAGTAATATATCGTGTGACGAAGGGAATACATATACGGGATTAATTGAATCCTGGCATCGTGGTTCATCCGATATGATCATCGATGAATATGTGGGAGTCAATATGGGTTTCCAGATCCCGCTGTTGATTATTGATAGAAGATCATGTCTGCATATTCTCGAACCCGTAGGGTCACACACTTAACGTGCATCGACGCTAGGATAGAATGGATAATTGGTTTATGAGTTTTTGTTCGGAGTCTCGGATGGGATCCAGGACATCACGAGAGGTTCCAGAATGGTCTGGAGAATAAGATTCATATAAAGGAAAACAGTTTTTGGATTCCGGAATCGTTTCGGAGTTTATCGGTATTGTACCGGAAGGTTCTAGAAGGATCCGGAGTGGGACCAACGTGGGCCCACTTGTCGGAGGCCTATGTGGGCCTAAGGGGAAGTGTCCTAGCCACTTGGGGCCAGGCGCACCAAGCCCCTAAGGCCCAGCCGGCCAGCCCAAAGGGGAAACCCTAGGGGAAAGTTCTAGAAGGGAAAGGGGAAGACTTGCCCCCCGCCCACTCCACCCCTTGGGCCGCCGCCCTAGGGCTTGGAGGAGGGGTCAAGGGGCCGGCCAGCCCCCCATATAAGGAGGGCAGGGGCGCAGCCTTCCCCCCACTCCAACCCTAGCCGCCGGCTAACTGCTGCTCCTCCACCTCTCTCTCTCACGACTGTGCGTAGGCGAAGCCCTGCCGCAGAAACTCTCCACCATAAGCACCACGCCGTCGTGCTGCAGATCCAATCTATCTCTCCACCATACTTGCTGGACCAAGGAAGGAGGAGATGTCGCTGCACCGTACGTGTGCATCTCTCGGAGGCGCCGCCACTTGCGGCGTAGGATCGGATCGGATCGCGAGGAGGAGACGGCGAGTACGACTACGTCAACCACGTTCTGTTGAACGTTTCCGCTGTGTGATTTCTTCAAGGGTATGAAGATCTCATCTACCTCTCTCGTTGATTACATCTCCTAGATTAGATCTTGGCTTTCTTGTTCGCATCCGTAGGAAATTTTTTGATTTACTATGCTGCGAAACCCTTCAGTGGTATCAGAGCTAGATCTATGCGTAGATGTGTTTCACGAGTAGAACGCAACATGATTGTTGCGGGCGTTGATGTTTTCTGTTGCAAACCTCTTGTTTTGTATTTCTTATGGCGCGGCATAGTGAGATCGAAGCGGTCCAGGCCAACTTTACGCGACCTCGTTTGCGAGACCGGCTACGCACTTGACGTGTGGCTTGTTCCACACATGCGGCTGGTGGATGCCAGTTTCTCTCACTATAGTAGTCATGAGATTTACAACGGATGTTAGCAACCATAATATCACCGTTGTGGCTTTTCGTAGGTAAGAATCGTTCTTAGCTTGTTACTCCCATAAGCCACGTAAAACATGCAACAACAAAGTAGAGGCGTCTAACTTGTTTTTGCAGGGAGTGTTTTGTGATATGGTATGGCCACAAGATGTGATGTGATATATGTGATGTATGCGATGATCATGTTTTGTAATGTTTCACGACTTGCATGTCGATGAGTTCACAACCGGCAGGAGCCATATGGTTGTCTTTATAATTGTGTATGACCTGCGTGTCAACTTCTTATACGCCATGTAATAGCTTTACTTTATCGCTAAGTAGTTAGCAATAGTTGTAGTTGCTATTCGTGGTGGAGGCAATCATGATGGAGTGATGGAGATCATGCCGGCGCGCACAAGATGGAGATCATGTCGCGGAGATTGGCTATACCATGTCACATAAAATTATATGCATGTGATGTTTATCCTTTTATGTATCTTATTTTGCTTAGATCGCGACGGTAGCATTATAAGATGATTCCTCACTTATATGCATGTGATGTTTATCCTTTTATGTATCCCCTCGTATGCACCGTTGCGAAAGTTCGTCGTGTTCAAGCATCTCATGATGATCGGGTGCTATAAACTCTACGTTCACATACAACGGGTGCAAGCCAGTTTTGCACATGCGGAGATACTTGGGTTTGACTTGACGAGCCTAGCATGTACAGACATGGCCTCAGAACACATGGACCGAAAGTTCAAGCATGAGTCATATGGATGATATGATCAACATGTTGATGTTCACCATTAAAACTACATCATTCACGTGATGATCAGTCTCGGTGTAGTGAATTTGGATCATGCTTCACTAAACAACTTTGAGGGATGTTGAATTTAGTGGGAGTTCATTAGTAATTTGATTAACTTGAACTAATTATCATGAACTAAATCTTGATGTATTTGCATAAGTCGTTGTAGTTTTTGGCACCGTTTCCCACCGACACTTAGCTTAATTGAGTTAAAAGAACTATAGAATTCTGGATAATCACTTTTCGGTCAAGTGCCGTTTAATGTCAAGACTAAAGATTAAGTCCTATTGTAAACTTTAGCAAACCTTGCTTGCTCCATACGATTTAATAAGTTGTATTAATCTAAGAGCAATGATTCAAGTTTAGCATGTAAGATCATGTTTGCCTCCATGAGAAATTGATCTTCAAAATTGTTTGAGAATCAAAGTGATCTTGGAGCTGAAAGAATTGTTTTAGAAACAAACAAGAAGTGAAAGATATTTGATATCTAAAACTTTGATTGTTTGCAAAAATGATGAAGTATAATTTAGTAAAAGAACATATGCTCATATTGTATGACGATATGCGAAGATTGAAGATGCTAGGCGTCCCGATCACCCAAAAGTTTGGGAACTAATATTATACTTGCATTCATCCTTATAAGCTATAGTAGTTTCATCATGAAAGTTGTCATGATAAGATGAATGAAAGGGTATTGGCTAAATTGTTTTTGCTATACCAAAGATACTAAAAATGGAATCTAGAAGAACGCCAATTATATGATGATGGTGATCCACCTCAATGTGCAAAGTCCAAGGCTATTAGTATTTGACTAAAAATCCTTTGGACTATGTGTCAAATGATTGATGCCACTATAGATGTCGATAGATTCTTCTAAAAGGAGAGGAAACGCTAAATAGGATCTGCAAAATTATTTGGTAGAAAAAGGAAAAGACTGGAATTGTCCATCTCAGGTATATAAATGATATACATGTTATAGACGTATTCTTTGCTAGTACATAATGTAATTCTTGGGTATTGGATACTAGATTGTTGGTATGAAATGTCATACAAAGCAACAATACAAGAACTACGATGGCTTAAGTAACTAGCAAAAGAATGTGGTAACAATGCGCATCGAGAAACAAATAAATGTGTTATTGTGTTTTTCGTCGGCATAAAACCTAGCCTTCTAGATATGTTAAGAACTTAATAATTGTTATTTTGTTCTAGTATTATGAGAGCAATGGTTGTTCAAATTATTACCGTCTTCCATAATCGATGGATAGATTATTATTATCTTGTTGGTGAAATAGACATTTATAACACTGATGCTAACGGTCGCAAGACAAAACGAATTTCACTTATATATGACACCGCCGTTTAAGTCATATTGGAAACAAAACATGAAAGAAATTCTATATTGATAGATTTTCGAGTCAATTGATTTTGAATTGATTGACGCTTGTGAGATTTTTCCTAAAGATGATTAAACTCCGTTCGTGGGCCATAGAAAGAACAAGCGACTAACTACATGGAGATCGTACATGTTGATGTATGTAGTTCATGTGTGAAGTCGAGCATGGTGTATTTTCTATTTCATCAATGACTCGAATAGATGTACGGTATATCTACTTGATGAGATAGAAGTATGAAATTGTTCAATTTATGAAGTGAAATTTGTTGTAACAAGAATATTCGAGTTGAATGATTAGATCATAAAGAAGAATATTTGAGTTACAAGTTTAGCAAACATCTAAGAGTTAAGGGAATTATTCCACAAACTTGCATCGTGATAAACACCATAGGAGTATGGAGTTTTCGATAGATGTAATCAAACCTTGTTTGACATGGTTAGAGCAATGATTATATATAAACTACCAATATAATTTGTGGATTATGCTTTAGAGACTACCGCTTTTTACTGAATAGAGTGCCATCATAATCTGCCGAAATGACACCATACAAGTTATAGTTGTCTTTTCTTGAATTTTGGTATGCAAGGCATATGTGTAAAATGTTTACAACCAAAATTGGATTAGTAAGTCTTTGTAGGTTATCCCAAAGAATGTCAATGGGTGTTTCTTCTGCCATAAACCCAATTAAAGGTGATTGTCACTGAAAGAAGTGAACTTCTTATGAAGGAGTTTTTCGCGAAAGGTTTAAGTGGGAGGAAGATAGAACTTGATGAGGTTATTGAATCTGAGCAAGATGATCAGAGTAGCGCAGCACCAGAATATATTCTGGAAGCGGCAACTGCATTCATAGCTCACGCATCTACAATATGTTGTAGTCACGGCATCGAAGTTCCTATTTAACCAAGTTGGTCGTAATCAAATAGCAAGATTTGAGGACGAGATATTATTAGATAATAGTAACCAACAATATACAAAGAAGCAGTGATGGGCCCTGACTTCGTTATATGAATTATTCTAGCAACAATTACATATAGAGATATGTTAGTTGAATAAACGAAACAACGTTCCTCTACCGGAATGCACACCAAGGACGTGTACCTGACACGACCAAATGGGTTTTGTTGATTCAAAGGTTGCTAGATATGTATGCAAACTTCTATGGTAGAAGTAAGCATAGCGAAGTTGGAATCTTCAATGATGAAAATGTTAAAGTGTTAATTTCATCAAGATATTTAAAGATGCTTGTATTACAAGAAAGTAAGTGGGAGCGCTAAGACATATTTCTAATGCTTTATGTAGATGACATATCGTTCATTGGAAATTATGTGTTTTTCTTGATATTGTTAAGTTTTCATTAAAATTAGTTTTGATGAAAGACTTAGGTAAAACCAGAATATTAAGCATCAATGTCTATGAAGATAGATTGAGGCACTAATATAGTTTTGCCAGAGTACATAGATGAAATATTGAATTTGTTCAATATGGAAACAACAAGAACGGCTCTTGTTGCATGGAAGAGGTTGGAGCAAGAATCAATTGTTTTGACACTTGATGAGTGAAACCGCAAGAATGATTTTATCAATCTTGTATACCATGATATGTAGATCCAGATATGTCTGATGCTCTAAAAGGTTACGAGCATTCATATGATGATTGTTGGACAATAGTAAGATATTCTTATGTACTTTAGAAGGACTAAGAATATGTTCTGTATGCAAAAGTGACAAATGGTTCATTGCAATGTGTTACATTGGCTTTGTCACATATACAGTTAAAATTTTATCTCAATTTTAAAGCTATTTGTTTTGAGTAAGAAGGTGGCACAATAAGATGGAAGAAATTTCCATGATGACTTGGATGAGTGATACGTCTCAAACATATCTATAATTTTTTATGCTCCATGCTTGTTTTTACACCATTTGCCTTGTGTTTCGTTACACTTCGTGGCGTTTTTATGCATTTTCCGGAACTAACCTATTAACAAGTGCCACAGTGCCAGTTCCCTGTTTTCTGCTATTTTTGTGTTTCAGAAGTGATACACGGGAAATATTCTCGGAATTGGACGAAACCACATCCTGAAGTCTTATTTTTCCCGGGAGCATCCAGACATCCGAAGAAAGGAAGGAGAGGGGCCACATACCACCCTCACATAGGGCTGGCGCGGCCCAGGCCCTGGCCGCGCCACCCATGTGTGAGGAGCCCCTGGCTGCCCTCTCGCGACGCCCCTTCGCCTATATAAAGCCTCGGGATGGAAAACCCTAAAGGAGTCGGCAAATTTCCAGAAAGAGTTCCGCAGTTCCGCCGCCGCCACCGACGAATTTCGGGGGACAGAAGTCTCTGTTCCGGCACCCTGCCAGGACGGGGAAGTGCCCCAGAGCCATCTCCATCGGTCTCCATCGCCGTCTCCGCCGTCTCCATCGACCTCACCGCCATCTCCATCAACCTTGCTGTCTCCTATGATGAGGAGGGAGTAGTTCATCCCCGGTGCTGAGGGCTCTACCGGTAGCTATGTGGTTCACCTCTCTCTCCCATGATGTGATCTTTATGTGATCGTGAGCTTTGTATCATGTTGAACAAGTAGATGTTATTATTCAGATATTATGCTACTCCTATGCTTAATTATTATAGTGTACTCTAGTGATGTTATTAAAGTAATCTATTCCTCCTGCCATGGTGTAACGGTGACAGTGTGTGCATCGTGGTGGTACTTGGTTTAGGCTATGATCGTGATCTCTTGTGGATTATGAGAGTAATTATTACTATGATAGTATTGAGTGATCTATTCCTCCTTTCATGGTGTAATGTTGACAGTGTGTGCACCGTGTTAGTACTTGGTCTAAGTTGCAATGATTTCTATCTTGAATTGTGATCTGATTTGGATGTCTCTATGAGTGGTGTTTGTCAAGTACTTGATGAACTTTAAGGGGTGCTTCTGTAGCCACTACACAGTGATTAGTGTTATTCAATAGGAGAGTAATTCAGAGTACCATAGTGGAGAGAAGTTGTTTATTTGTTCAATCATGTTATATTGTTGGGAGTGTGTCCACTAGTGAAAGTATGATCCCTAGGAGTTGTTTCCAAGCTTTGCACACCGTTTACTTGCTATTTTGTTACTTGTTTGCTCGCAGCGATATTTATTTTATACCACCGTTACTACTTATAATCATCACTACCGCTTGTATTTCACTATCTCTTCGCCGAACTAGTGCACCTATACATCTGACAAGTGTATTGGGTGTGTTGGGGACACAAGAGACTTTCTGTATCGTAATTGTAGGGTTGCTTGAGAGAGATAGCTTTGACCTCTAACCTCCCTGAGTTCGATAAACCTTGGGTGATCCACTTAAGGGAAACTTGCTGCTGTTCTACAAACCTCTGCACTTGGAGGCCCAACAAGTGTCTACAAGAATAGAAGTGCGTAGATATCAAGCTCTTTTCTGGCGCCGTTGCCGGGGAGGTAAGGTAAAAGGTACTCACATTCTTTGGCTACTAAGTCTTTTAGTTGCTGGTGAGTGCTCGAAGTTATTTCCTTTAGATTCTGCAATTACATCTTTTTGTTTCTTGTTTTTATTTTCACTAGTTAGGCTTAATGGAAAACAAAGAGTTCTGTAGTCTTTTTCCTGAGTTTAGATATGAAGTGTTTGAAGAGAAAATTGAAAAACCTTTGGAGCTTAATTTGCATGCTAATAGTGATGTTAGTATGAATGCTTTGAACACCGTTATTGTTAATGCTATAGAAAAGTCTAAGCTTGGGGAAGCTGGTTTTGTTAAGCATGATGTTTTTATTTCCCCAGCTTTAGTGGAGAAAGTTTTCTCTGATGATATTTTATCTCCCATATGTGATGTTCCTTCTTATGATGATATGTTTGATGAGTATGCTTTGCGACATAGTAGTTCTCTAGCTTGTGATGATGAGTATAATATTTTCAGTTCACCTACTATTGAGGATAAAATTAGTTATGATTACAATATGCCTCCTATTTATGATGATTATGGTGATGAGAATAATTATTCTATTGAATTTGCTCCTACTACTATTGTTCCTGTGGTGAGTATTAATTCTTTTATGCATGTGGCTCATGATAGAGATGCTTTATGTGATAGTTATATTGTTAGTTCTATTCATGATGCTACTGAAAGTTATTATGAGAGAGGGAAACATGGTTTGATGGATCTCAATAATATTGAGTTTCCCCTCTTTATGTTGCAAATCTTGAAGTGGCACTTGTTTTATCTATCCATGCTTGCTACTATGTGCCTCGTTGATTTATTTTCTTACAAGATTCCTATGCATAGGAAGTGGTTCAGATATAAATGTCTTTCACATTTGGTTTTTGATGCTCTCTATTGCTTTAAGTTCCTATATGGCACCTTTGCCTCAAGCTCTTATATGGCGCCCACATGAGCATCCTTGCAAATTACTGCGCCTAGCTCAAAGGCGTTAAAGAAAAGCACTCTTGGGAGATAACCCATTGTTTATTTTCAGTACTTTTTATTTTATTTGAGTCTTGGAAGTCATTACTACTGTAATGACCGCTCCTTATTTGTTTATTTCGTTTTTGTGCCAAGAGAAGCCTCTAATTCGAGTGAGGTAAAGATTTGGGGATGTTGCTATCCTGAAACAGTTTTCGGTGCTGCACCGTAAAAATTCGTATAAATTCTCTGTATATCTTTTGGACCTGCGATTTCTTGTGCATACGCCCCAGGTTATATACAAACTTTCGTTAGATGAACACTTTTTGATTTGAGCAACAGAAAACCCCTCAAAAATTCGACCTTTGTCAGCTGTTCAGGTTTGACAGATTTCTGCCAATATTTGTGTTTGCCACTTTATCGCTTTCTTTTGAGTTCTTTTGATCATGGAACTTTTAGAGAAGTTGCTACAGTAGTATATACTTTATATGTGGTGGTTTTGGGTTGAAACCTGAAGCAAAAAAAGGGTTGATTCTATGTTATGCTTACACTAATGTTGCTAATAGAATTATGTTTAGTTTTGTATGAAGGAAGTTTTCAAGTGTAGGGATTGGAGAATGATGAGAAGAGTTGAAGAACGGACAAAAGCTCAAGCTTGGGGATGCCCATGCATCACCCCAAGAAATATCCAAGAAGTACAAGCATCAAAGCTTGGGGATGCCCCCGAGGCACCCCCTTCTTCATCGGCAAAAATCAGGTCACCTTTCAAGACACTATATTTTTATTGCTTCATGCATTATGCGTTTTTCTTGGAGCGTCAGTTGTTTTAGTTTTATTTATTAGTTTAGTTTTGTTTGCTGCAATAAATGTTTGTATCACATCATGTTTCTTTTGGAGGAGATGAACTCGCTTTTTATTTGCCAAGAACGCTCTAGTTTTTACTCTTATCAAAAACCGAGTGTTCTTCTTTTTCTGCTACTACTTTTGGTTTTCGTTTTCGCCTTGATTTGCGTTCAGATCTTCTTATATTTATTTATCAAGGTGTGTTTTTGCCTCTGATCTTTATTGGTTTTCATCAAAAGAGGTGTTTATAAAAATTTCAAATGGTGTTGGAAAAGAGAAAAAGCTTTGTGCAAAATAGTGGTACAATAAGGAGCTTGTGTAGACTGCGGCTTAGGCTTTTTCATGTCATGCTTGATGTCTTTTTGATAGTATGCTTAGTGGTTTTGCTGTAGCATGACTTGTCTCAAATAACTGAGATTGCTTAATGAGCCTTTGAAAAAATCATGCGTTGTTTTAATTATTTGGAAGCATTATTTTGGTTTTCTCCTTGATGCTTTATTTGGGTTAACTTGGCACATGCTCACACATGTTAGACTCTTACAAAGTCACCAATAGCCTTCATGATCATTTAGTTTTTGACTTTTGATGCCATCTTATGCTTCTTTTAATGTTGCTTTGTCGCTTTGCATGATTATGGCCGTTATTGCTCTCTTAGTTGGTCACTCCCAGTCTTTTGCTAGCCCTCATTTTGTACTGAGTATGAGCTCTACTCGTGCATCCAACTCCTAAAAACCAAGTTTGCCATTGTGTCCACTATAAACTCCTATGCATGGTATTTGTAAGCCATTCCAAAGTAAATTTTCATGTGCTACCTTTCAAAACTTTCAACTACTTCTCGTTTTGTGCCACTGTTTTCAGCTCATGGGGACGTAGTGGTCGGATTTGCTATCTTCCATATTGCTTATTCCAAAAAGAAAAAAAAAGAAAGAAAAAAAGGCACTCCTCCATGGAATGTGAATGTTGGTGGGCACCCGATGGAATCGGTTAGCCATGGTTTGAGAAAGGAAAAAAGGTGGGGAGGAGTGCCAAGCTTTATAAAAGAGCACAAAAGTGCCAATCTCTCTCTCAAAAACTTGCTTCATTTTTGTATGGAAGATAGTAAGAACCCCATTGCTAGTCGTTGACAAAGACAACCACCTCTCAAAACCAATTTTTATATCTCTGTTTTACAAATGAAAAGCTCTAGCACATGTTTAATCACTGCTTCCCTCTGCGAAGGGCCTTTCTTCTACTTTTATGTTGAGTCACCACCTTCTATCTTTATGCACCATTAAGAGAGCATAGTTGTCATTCTTAGTGTGATATGCATTGTCCCAAAGTTCATTGATTGATTCATATTGTTGGTTTCACTTATTCTTAAATTATTTGTATCTAGTCGCCCTCTTAAACTTGAAGGTGTCCTATGCATTTATGTTTTGCTCTCTTTGGAGGACAAGCTGAAAACCATTTGTATGTTTTTCCTTATGATTTGAACACACGTTTGACTTTCATTGTTTCATTTTCATGATCTTTTGTTTGTGTTCATTTGCATGTTTACAACATGGTTGCTAAGTTCTTATTGTCATGATTATATCTTCATGCCCATGTTTTAAGTTCTTATGATCCCAGCTCACAAATGCTTACATATATGATCAAGATTGTGTAGGTGCATGTCACCTCAAAAATTATTCTTTTGTTATCACTTACCTACTCGAGGACGAGCAGGAGTTAAGCTTGGGGATGCTTGATACGTCTCAAACGTATCTATAATTTTTGATGCTCCATGCTTGTTTTTACACCATTTGCCTTGTGTTTCGTTACACTTCGTGGCGTTTTTATGCATTTTCCGGAACTAACCTATTAACAAGTGCCACAGTGCCAGTTCCCTGTTTTCTGCTGTTTTTGTGTTTCAGAAGTGATACACAGGAAATATTCTCGGAATTGGACGAAACCACATCCTGAAGTCTTATTTTTCCCGGGAGCATCCAGACATCCGAAGAGAGGAAGGAGAGGGGCCACAGGCCACCCTCACATAGGGCTGGCGCGGCCCAGGCCCTGGCCGCGCCACCCATGTGTGAGGAGCCCCTGGCTGCCCTCTCGCGACACCCCTTCGCCTATATAAAGCCTCGGGATGGAAAACCCTAAAGGAGTCGGCAAATTTCCAGAAAGAGTTCCGCAGTTCCGCCGCCACCGACGAATTTCGGGGGACAGAAGTCTCTGTTCCGGCACCCTGCCGGGATGGGGAAGTGCCCCCGGAGCCATCTCCATCGGTCTCCATCGCCGTCTCCGCCGTCTCCATCGACCTCACCGCCATCTCCATCAACCTTGCTGTCTCCTATGATGAGGAGGGAGTAGTTCATCCCCGGTGCTGAGGGCTCTACCGGTAGCTATGTGGTTCACCTCTCTCTCCCATGATGTGATCTTTATGTGATCGTGAGCTTTGTATCATGTTGAACAAGTAGATGTTATTATTCAGATATTATGCTACTCCTATGCTTAATTATTATAGTGTACTCTAGTGATGTTATTAAAGTAATCTATTCCTCCTGCCATGGTGTAACGGTGATAGTGCGTGCATCGTGGTGGTACTTGGTTTACGCTATGATCGTGATCTCTTGTGGATTATGAGAGTAATTATTACTATGATAGTATTGAGTGATCTATTCCTCCTTTCATGGTGTAATGTTGACAGTGTGTGCACCGTGTTAGTACTTGGTCTAAGTTGCAATGATTTCTATCTTGAATTATGATCTGATTTGGATATCTCTATGAGTGGTGTTTGTCAAGTACTTGATGAACTTTAAGGGGTGCTTCTGTAGCCACTACACAGTGATTAGTGTTATTCAATAGGAGAGTAATTCAGAGTACCATAGTGGAGAGAAGTTGTTTATTTGTTCAATCATGTTATATTGTTGGGAGTGTGTCCACTAGTGAAAGTATGATCCCTAGGCCTTGTTTCCAAGCTTTGCACACCGTTTACTTGCTATTTTGTTACTTGTTTGCTCGCAGTGATATTTATTTCATACCACCGTTACTACTTATAATCATCACTACCGCTTGTATTTCACTATCTCTTCGCCGAACTAGTGCACCTATACATCTGACAAGTGTATTGGGTGTGTTGGGTACACAAGAGACTTTCTGTATCGTAATTGCAGGGTTGCTTGAGAGGGATAGCTTTGACCTCTAACCTCCCTGAGTTCGATAAACCTTGGGTGATCCACTTAAGGGAAACTTGCTGCTGTTCTACAAACCTCTGCACTTAGAGGCCCAACAAGTGTCTACAAGAATAGAAGTGCGTAGACATCAATGAGTTCCAATGTTAATATTGTGGCGGACACTGCAACGAGGGCTAAGTATATAATCGCTTTAGAAGCGGCATAAAAGATGCAAAGTAGATAGTGATAATCCAACTTCTTTGTGGCACTGTCGTCTAGGTCATATTGGCGTAAAATGCATGAAGAAACTCCATTCTGATGGACTTTTGGAGTCTCTTGATTTTGAATCATTTGACACGTGCAAGCCATGCCTCATGGGCAAGATGATCAAAAACCCGTTCTCCGGAATAATGGAGCGAGCAACGGACTTATTGGAAATCATACATACCGATGTGTGTGGACCAATGAGTATTTCGACGCACGGTGGATATCGCTATTTTTCTAAGTGTGCTAGTACTATGTGGTTCTATTGTATGACAATAGTAACAACATAGTCTCGGCCAAGATACAAAGGTCTCACCAGAAGACCAAGTTTATACGATGCCATCTCATGTCAAGATGAGTAATGCGTGATGACGCAAAAGATATGCAAATACAAACGGACATGAAAGTGTCAGACCCGTAGATAAGGTTTACCACGTGCAACGCGTATGAGTAACACCGGAATGCCATAGGTGTTGGATGCGCAAGTATTAACTAGATTATTGACTCTAGTGCAAGTGGGAGACTGAAGGAAATATGCCCTAGAGGCAATAATAATATTGTTATTATCATATTTCTTGTTCATGATAATGTTTATACTCCATGCTATAATTGTATTAAGCAGAAACATTAATACTTGTGTGGTTTATGAACAACACTGTGTCCCTAGTACGCCTCTACTAGACTAGCTCATTGATTAATGATGGTTAAGGTTTCCTAACCATAGACATGAGTTGTCAATTAATAATGAGATCATGTCATTAGGAGAATGATGTGATGGACAGACCCAAATAAAGCAGAGCAATTAGATCGTGTCATCGTGTTCATCTTTGCGAAGCTTTTTCTTATGTCAAGTATTGTATTCCTTAGACCATGAGATAATACAACTCCCTAGTATTGGAAGAAAGCTTTGATATCATCAAACGTCATCCTATGTGAGGGTGATAATAAAGGTGTCTCTCAGGTGATCGGAAAGTACTTGTTGGGTTGTATGTATCGAGATGGAATTTGTCCCTCCCAAGTCGGAGAGATATACTTCGGGCCCACTCGGTAATCGATATCAACACCGCTTGCAAGCATGTGGTTAGGGAGTTAATCATGAAGTGATATCGGATTACGGAACAAGTAAAGTACTTGTTGTGAACGAGATTGAACTAGGTATGGCGATACCGACGATCGAATCTCGGGCGAGTAATATATCGTGTGACGAAGGGAATACATATACGGGATTAATTGAATCCTGGCATCGTGGTTCATCCGATATGATCATCGATGAATATGTGGGAGTCAATATGGGTTTCCAGATCCCGCTGTTGATTATTGATAGAAGATCATGTCTGCATATTCTCGAACCCGTAGGGTCACACACTTAACGTGCATCGACGCTAGGATAGAATGGATAATTGGTTTATGAGTTTTTGTTCGGAGTCTCGGATGGGATCCAGGACATCACTTGCTGTAAAGTACTTGCTGTGAACGAGATTGAACTGCGCCGGCATGATCTCCATCACTCCACCATGATTGCCTCCACCACGAATAGCAACTACAACTATTGCTAACTACTTAGCGATAAAGTAAAGCTATTACATGGCGTATAAGAAGTTGACACGCAGGTCATACACAATTATAAAGACAACCATATGGCTCCTGCCGGTTGTGAACTCATCGACATGCAAGTCGTGAAACATTACAAAACATGATCATCGCATACATCACATATATCACATCACATCTTGTGGCCATACCATATCACAAAACACTCCCTGCAAAAACAAGTTAGACGCCTCTACTTTGTTGTTGCATGTTTTACGTGGCTTATGGGAGTAGCAAGTTAAGAACAATTCTTACCTACGAAAAGCCACAACGGTGATATTATGGTTGCTAACATCCGTTGTACATCCCATGACTACTATAGTGAGAGAAACTGACATCCACCAGCCGCATGTGTGGAACAAGCCACACGTCAAGTGCGGAGCCGGTCTCGCGAACGAGGTCGCGTAAAGTTGGCCTCGACCGCTTCGATCTCACTATGCCGCGCCATAAGAAGTACAAAACAAAGAGGTTTGCAACAGAAAACATCAACGCCCGCAACAAGCATGTTGCATTCTACTCGTGAAACACATCTACGCATAGATCTAGCTCTGATACCACTATTGATGTCGATAGATTCTTCTAAAAGGAGAGGAAGTGCTAAATAGGATCTGCAAAAGTATTAGGTAGAAAAGAAAAAAGACTGGAAATGTCCAGCACAGGTATATAAATGATATACATGTTATAGATGTATTCTTTGCTAGTACATAATGTAATTCTTGGGTATTGGATACTAGATTGTTGGTATGAAATGTCATACAAAGCAACAATACAAGAACTACGATGGCCTAAGTAACTAGCAAAAGAATATGGTAACAATGCGCATTGAGAAACAAATAAATATGTTATTGTGTTTTTCGTCGGCATAAAACCTAGCCTTCTAGATATGTTAAGAACTTGATAATTGTTATTTTGTTCTAGTATTATGAGAGCAATGGTTGTTCAAATTATTACTGTCTTCCATAATTGATGGATAGATTATTATTATCTTGTTGGTGAAATAGACATTTATAACACTGATGCTAAAGGTCGCAAGACAAAACAAATTTCACTTATATGTGACACCGCCGTTTAAGTCATATTGGAAACAAAACATGAAAGAAATTCTATATTGATAGATTTTCGAGTCATTTGATTTTGAATTGATTGACGCTTGTGAGACTTTTCCGAAAGATGATTAAACTCCGTTCGTGGGCCATAGGAAGAACAAGCGACTAACTACATGGAGATCGTACATGTTGATGTATGTAGTTCATGTGTGAAGTCGAGCGTGGTGTATTTTCTATTTCATCAATGACTCGAATAGATGTACGGTATATCTACTTGATGAGATAGAAGTATGAAATTGTTCAATTAATGAAGTGAAAATTGTTATAACAAGAATATTTGAGTTGAATGATTACATCATAAATAAGAATATTTGAGTTACAAGTTTAGCAAACATCTAAGAGTTAGGGGAATTGTTCCACAAACTTGCATCGTGATAAACACCATAGGAGTATGGAGTTTTCGATGGATGTAATCAAACCTTGTTTGACATGGTTAGATCAATGATGAAATAAACTACCAATATAATTTGTGGATTATGCTTTAGAGACTACCGCTTTTCACTGAATAGAGTGCCATCATAATCTGCCGAAATGACAACATACAAGTTATAGTTGTCTTTTCTTGAATTTTGGTATGCAAGGCATATGTGTAAAATGTTTACAACCAAAAATCGGATTAGTAAGTCTTTGTAGGTTATCCCAAAGAATGTCGATGGGTATTCCTTCTATTATGAACCCAAACACATAGTGATTGTCACTAAAAGAAGTGAATTTCTTATGAAGGAGTTTCTCGCGAAAGGTTTAAGTGGGAGGAAGATAGAACTTGATGAGGTTGTTGAATCTGAGCAAGATGATCAGAGTAGCGCAGCACCAGAAAATGTTCTGTAAGCGGCAACTACATCCATAGCTCACGCGTCTACAATATGTTGTAGTCACGGCATCGAGGTTCCTATTTAACCAAGTTGGTCGTAATCAAATAGCAAGATTTGAGGACGAGATATTATTAGATAATAGTAACCAACAATATACAAAGAAGCGGTGATGGGCCCTGACTTCGTCATATGGATTATTCTAGCAACAATTACATATTGAGATATGATAGTTGAATAAACAAAGCAACGTTCCTCTACCGGAATGCACACCAAGGACGTGTACCTGACACGACCCAATGGGTTTTGTTGATTCAAAGGTTGCTAGATATGTATGCAAACTTCTATGGTAGAAGTAAGCATAGCGAAGTTGGAATCTTCAATGATGAAAATGTTAAAGTGTTAATTTCATCAAGATATTTAAAGATGCTTGTATTTACAAGAAAGTAAGTGGGAGCGCTAAGACATATTTCTAATGCTTTATGTAGATGACATATCGTTCATTGGAAATTATGTGTTTTTCTTGATATTGTTAAGTTTTCATTATAATTGGATTTTTTATGAAAGACTTAGGCAAAACCCGAATATTGAGCATCAATGTCTATACAGATAGATTGAGGCACTAATATAGTTTTGCCAGAGTACATAGATGAAATATTGAATTTGTTCAATATGGAAACAATAAGAACGGTTCTTGTTGCATGGAAGAGGTTGGAGCAAGAATCAATTGTTTTGACACTTGATGAGTGAAACCACAAGAATGATTTTATCAATCTTGTATACCATGATATGTAGATCCAGATGTATCCAATGCTCTAATGGTTATAGCATTCATATGATGATCGTTGGACAATAGTAAAGATATTCTTATGCACTTTCGAAGAACTAAGAATATATTCTGTATGCAAAAGTGATAAATGGTTCATTGCAATGTGTTACATTGGCTTTGTCACACATACAAGTAAAATTTTATCTCAATTTTAAGCTATTTGTTTTGAGTTAGAGGGTGGCACAATAAGATGGAAGAAAGTTCCATGATGACTTGGATGAGTTCCAATGTTAACATTGTGGCGGACACTGCAACAAGGACTACGTATATAATCGCTTTAGAAGTGGCATAAAAGATGCAAAGTAGATAGTGATAATCCAACTTCTTTGTGGCACTGTCGTCTAGGTCATATTGGCGTAAAACGCATGAAGAAACTCCATTCTGATGGACTTTTGAGTCTCTTGATTTTGAATCATTTGACACGTGCAAGCCATGCCTCATGGGCAAGATGATCAAAAAAACCCGTTCTCCGGAATAATGGAGCGAGCAACGGACTTATTGGAAATCATGCATGCCGATGTGTGCGGACCAATGAGTATTTCGACGCACGGTGGATATCGCTATTTTTAAAAGTGTGCTAGTACTATGTAGTTCTATTGTATGACAATAGTGACAACATAGTCTCGGCCAAGAAACAAAGGTCTCACCAGAAGACCAAGTTTATACGATGCTATCTCATACAAGATGAGTAATGCGTGCTGAAGAAAAGGAATATGCAAATACAAACGGACCTAAAAGTGTCAGACCCGTAGATAAGGTTTACCACATGCAACGCGTATGAATAACACCGGAATGCCATAGGTGTTAAAGGCGCAAGTATGACTAGATTATTGACTCTAGTGCAAGTGGAAGACTGAAGGAAATATGCCCTAGAGGCAATAATAATATTGTTATTATCATATTTCTTGTTCATGATAATGTTTATACTCCATGCTAGAATTGTATTAAGAGGAAACATTAATACTTGTGTGGTTTATGAACAACACTGTGTCCCTAGTACGCCTCTACTAGACTAGCTCATTGATTAATGATGGTTAAGGTTTCCTAACCATAGACATGAGTTGTCGATTAATAATGAGGTCATGTCATTAGGAGAATGATGTGATGGACAGACCCAAATAAAGCACAGCAATTAGATCGTGTCATTGTGTTCATCTTTGCGAAGCTTTTCCTATGTCAAGTATTGTATTCCTTAGACCATGAGATAATACAACTCCCTGGTATCGGAAGAAAGCTTTGAGATCATCAAACGTCATCCTATGTGAGGGTGATCATAAAGGTGTCTCTCAGGTGATCGGAAAGTACTTGTTGGGTTGTATGTATCGAGATGGAATTTGTCCCTCCCGAGTCGGAGAGATATACTTCGGGCCCACTCGGTAATCGATATCAACACCGCTTGCAAGCATGTGGTTAAGGAGTTAATCATGAAGTGATATCGGATTACAAAACGAGTAAAGTACTTGGTGTGAACGAGATTGAACTAGGTATGGCACTGAAGACTTCATTCGAAGCGGTCCAGGCCAACTTCAGAAGAGGGGGGGAGACTTGCCCCCTACTCTTCCCCATAGCCGCCGCCCTAGAGGCTTGGAGGAGGGGCCAAAGCAGCCGGCCAGCCCCCCATATAAGGGGGGGCAGGGGCGCAGCCCCCTCCCACTCCAACCCTAGCCGCCGGCCAACTGCTGCCCCTCCACCTCTCTCTCTCTCTCATGATAAGATGAATGAAAAATATTTTCCTAGTATCAGAGCTACATCTATGCGTAGATGTGTTTCACGAGTAGAACGCAACATGCTTGTTGTGGGCGTTGATGTTTTCTGTTGCAAACCTCTTTGTTTTGTACTTCTTATGGCGCGGCATAGTGAGATCGAAGCGGTCCAGGCCAACTTTACGCGACCTCGTTCGCGAGACCGGCTCCGCACTTGACGTGTGGCTTGTTCCATACATGCGGCTGGTGGATGCCAGTTTCTCTCACTATAGTAGTCATGAGATTTACAATGGATGTTAGCAACCATAATATCACCGTTGTGGCTTTTCGTAGGTAAGAATCGTTCTTAGCTTGTTACTCCCATGAGCCACGTAAAACATGCAACAACAAAGTAGAGGCGTCTAACTTGTTTTTGCAGGGAGTGTTTTGTGATATGGTATGGCCCAAGACATGATGTGTATGAATTGAGATGTATGCAATGATCATGTTTTGTAATCTTTCACGACTTACATGTCGATGAGTTCACAACCGGCAGGAGCCATATGGTTGTCTTTATAATTGTGTATGACCTGCGTGTCAACTTCTTATACGCCATGTAATAGCTTTACTTTATCGCTAAGTAGTTAGCAATAGTTGTAGTTGCTATTCGTGGTGGAGGCAATCATGGTGGAGTGATGGAGATCATGCCGGCGCGCACAAGATGGAGATCATGGCGCGGAGATTGGCTATACCATGTCACATAAAATTATATGCATGTGATGTTTATCCTTTTATGTATCTTATTATGCTTTGATCGCGATGGTAGCATTTTAAGATGATTCCTCACTTAAAGATCAAGATAAAATTGTGTTCTCCCCTCGTATGCGCCGTTGCGAAAGTTCGTCGTGTTCAAGCATCTCGTGATGATCGGGTGCTATAAACTCTACATTCACATACAACGGGTGCAAGCCAGTATTTGCACATGCGGAGATACTTGGGTTTGACTTGACGAGCCTAGCATGTACAGACATGGCCTCGGAACACACGGACCGAAAGGTCAAGCATGAGTCATATGGATGATATGATCAACATGTTGATGTTCACCATTAAAACTACATCATTCACGTGATGATCGGTCTCGGTGTAGTGAATTTGGATCATGCTTCACTAAACTACTTTGAGGGATGTTGAATTTAGTGGGAGTTCATTAGTAATTTGATTAACTTGAACTAATTATCATGAACTAAATCTTGATGTATTTGCATAAGTCGTTGTAGTTTTTGGCACCGTTTCCCACCGACACTTAGCTTAATTGAGTTAAAAGGACTATAGAATTCGGGATAATCACTTTTCGGTCTAGTGTCATTTAATGTCAAGACTAAAGATTAAGTCCTATTGTAAACTTTAGCAAACCTTCCTTGCTCCATACGATTTAATAAGTTGTATTAATCTAAGAGCAATGATTCAACTTTAGCATCTAAGATCATGTTTGCTTCCATGAGAAATTGATCTTCAAAATTGTTTGAGAATCAAAGTGATCTTGGAGCTGAAAGAATTGTTTCAGAAACAAACAAGAAGTGAAAGATATTTGATATCTAAAACTTTGATTGTTTGCAAAATTGATGAAGTATAATTTAGTAAAAGAACATATGCTCATATTGTATGACTATATGCGAAGATTGAAGATGCTAGGCGTCTCGATCACCCAAAAGTTTGGGAACTAATATTATACTTGCATTCATCCTTATAGGCTATAGTAGTTTCATCATGAAAGTTGTCATGATAAGATTAATGAAAGGGTATTGGCTAAATTGTTTTTGCTATACCAAAGATACTAAAAATGGAATCTAGAAGAGCGCCAATTATATGATGATGGTGATCCACCTCAATGTGCAAAGTCCAAGGCTATTAGTATTTGACTAAAAAACCTTTGGACTATGTGTCAAATGATTGACGCCACTATTGATGTCGATAGATTCTTCTAAAAAGGAAAGGAAATGCTAAATAGGATCTGCA
Source organism: Dactylis glomerata (assembly GCA_007115705.1). Lineage (NCBI taxonomy): Eukaryota > Viridiplantae > Streptophyta > Magnoliopsida > Poales > Poaceae > Dactylis > Dactylis glomerata. The sequence goes on along the minus strand of QXEO01000625.1, from coordinate 3,417,820 downwards.
AAATTATTTGGTAGAAAAAGGAAAAGACTGGAATTGTCCATCTCAGGTATATAAATGATATACATGTTATAGATGTATTCTTTGCTAGTACATAATGTAATTCTTGGGTATTGGATACTAGATTGTTGGTATGAAATGTCATACAAAGCAACAATACAAGAACTACGATGGCCTAAGTAACTAGCAAAAGAATGTGGTAACAATGCGCATCGAGAAACAAATAAATGTGTTATTGTGTTTTTCGTCGGCATAAAACCTAGCCTTCAAGATATTTCATGAACTTAATAATTGTTATCTTGTTCTGGTATTATGAGAACAATTGTTGTTCATGTCATTACCGTCTTCCATAATCGATGGATAGATTATTATAAATCTTGTTGGTGAAATAGACATTTATAACACTAATGCTAAAGGTCGCAAGACAAAACAAATTTCACTTATATGTGACACCGCCGTTTAAGTCATATTGGAAACAAAACATGAAAGAAATTCTATATTGATAGATTTTCGAGTCATTTGATTTTGAATTGATTGACGCTTGTGAGACTTTTCCTAAAGATGATTAAACTCCGTTCATAGGCCATAGAAAGAACAAGCGACTAACTACATGGAGATCATACATGTTGATGTATGTAGTTCATGTGTGAAGTCGAGCATGGTGTATTTTCTATTTCACCAATGACTCGAATAGATGTACGGTATATCTACTTAATGAGATAGAAGTATGAAATTGTTAAATTTATGAAGTGAAAATTGTTGTAACAAGAATATTCAAGTTGTATGATTAGATCATAAAGAAGAATATTTGAGTTACAAGTTTAGCAAGCATCTAAGAGTTAGAGGAATTGTTCCACAAACTTGCATCGTGATAAACACCATAGGAGTATGGAGTTTTTCGATGGATGTAATCAAACCTTGTTTGACATGGTTAGATCAATGATGAAATAAACTACCAATATAATTTGTGGATTATGCTTTAGAGACTACCGCTTTTTACTGAATAGAGTGCCATCATAATCTGATACCGCAAGAATGATACCTAAGTCTTTCGTGTTCATCTTTGCGAAGCTTTTCTTATATCATGTATTGTATTCCTTAGACCATGAGATAATACAACTCCCTGGTATCGGAAGAAAGCTTTGAGGTCATCAAACGTCATCCTATGTGAGGGTGATAATAAAGGTGTCTCTCAGGTGATCGGAAAGTACTTGTTGGGTTGTATGTATCGAGATGGAATTTGTCCTTCCCAAGTCGGAGAGATATACTTTGGGCCCACTCGGTAATCGATATCAACACCGCTTGCAAGCATGTGGTTAAGGAGTTAATCACGAAGTGATATCGGATTACGGAACGAGTAAAGTACTTGCTGTGAACGAGATTGAACTAGGTATGGCGATACCGACGATCAAATCTCGGGCAAGTAAAATATCATGTGACGAAGGGAATACATATACGGGATTAATTGAATCCTGACATCGTGGTTCATCCGATATGATCATCGATGAATATGTGGGAGTCAATATGGGTTTCCAGATCCCGCTATTGATTATTGATAGAAGATCATGTCTGCATATTCTCGAACCCGTAGGGTCACACACTTAATGTGCATCGACGCTAGGATAGAATGGATAATTGGTTTATGAGTTTTTGTTCGGAGTCTCGGATGAGATCCAGGACATCACGAGAGGTTCCGGAATAGTCCGGAGAATAAGATTCATATAAAGGAAAGCTGTTTTTGGATTCCGGAATCGTTTCGGAGTTTATCGGTATTGTACCGGAAGGTTCCGGAGTGGGACCAACGTGGGCCCACTTGTCGGAGGCCTGCGTGGGCCTAAGGGGAAGTGCCCTGGCCACTTTGGGCCAGGTGCACAAGGCCCCAAAGGCCCAGCCGGCCAGCCCTAGGGGAAACGCTAGGGGAACCTTCCAGAAGAGAGGGGGGAGACTTGCCCCCTACTCTTCCCCCCTAGCCGCCGCCCTAGGGCTTGGAGGAGGGGCCAAGGCAGCCGGCCTGCCCCCCATATAAAGGGGGGCAGGGGCGCAGCCCCCTCCCACTCCAACCCTAGCCGCCGGCCAACTGCTGCCCCTCCACCTCTCTCTCTCTCGCGACTGTGTGTAGGCGAAGCCCTGCCGCAGAAACTCTCCACCATAAGCACCACGCCGTCGTGCTGCAGATCCAATCTATCTCTCCACCATACTTGCTGGACCAAGGAAGGAGGAGACGTCACTGCACCGTACGTGTGCATCTCTCGGAGGCGCCGCCACTTGCGGCGTAGGATCGGATCGGATCGTGAGGAGGAGACGGCGAGTACGACTACGTCAACCACGTTCTGTTGAACATTTCCGCTGTGCGATTTCTTCAAGGGTATTAAGATCTAATCTACTTCTCTCGTTGATTACATCTCCTAGATTATATCTTGGCTTTCTTGTTCGCATCCGTAGGAAATTTTTTGATTTACTATGCTGCGAAACCCTTCAGTGGTATCAGAGCTAGATCTATGCGTAGATGTGTTTCACGAGTAGAACGCAACATGCTTGTTGCGGGCGTTGATGTTTTCTGTTGCAAACCTCTTTGTTTTGTACTTCTTATGGCACGGCATAGTGAGATCGAAGCGGTCCAGGCCAACTTTACGCGACCTCGTTCGCGAGACCGGCTCCGCACTTGACGTGTGGCTTGTTCCACACATGCGGCTGGTGGATGCCAGTTTCTCTCACTATAGTAGTCATGAGATTTACAACGGATGTTAGCAACCATAATATCACCGTTGTGGCTTTTCGTAGGTAAGAATCGTTCTTAGCTTGTTACTCCCATGAGCTACGTAAAACATGCAACAACAAAGTAGAGGCGTCTAACTTGTTTTTGCAGGGAGTGTTTTGTGATATGGTATGGCCCAAGACATGATGTGTATGAATTGAGTTGTATGCAATGATCATGTTTTGTAATCTTTCACGACTTACATGTCGATGAGTTCACAACCGGCAGGAGCCATATGGTTGTCTTTATAATTGTGTATGACCTGCGTGTCAACTTCTTATACGCCATGTAATAGCTTTACTTTATCGCTAAGTAGTTAGCAATAGTTGTAGTTGCTATTCGTGGTGGAGGCAATCATGGTGGAGTGATGGAGATCATGCCGGCGCGCACAAGATGGAGATCATGGCGCGGAGATTGGCTATACCATGTCACATAAAATTATATGCATGTGATGTTTATCCTTTTATGTATCTTATTATGCTTAGATCGCGACGGTAGCATTTTAAGATGATTCCTCACTTAAAGATCAAGATAAAATTGTGTTCTCCCCATGTATGCACCGTTGTGAAAGTTCGTCGTTTTGAAGCATCTCGTGATGATCGGGTGCTATAAACTCTACGTTCACATACAACGGGTGCAAGCCAGTTTTGCACACGCGGAAATACTTGGGTTTGACTTGACGAGCCTAGCATGTACAGACATGGTCTCGGAACACACGGACCGAAAGGTCAAGCATGAGTCATATGGATGATATGATCAACATGTTGATGTTCACCATTAAAGCTACATCATTCACGTGATGATCGGTCTCGGTGTAGTGAATTTGGATCATGCTTCACTAAACAACTTTGAGGGATGTTGAATTTAGTGGGAGTTCATTAGTAATTTGATTAACTTGAACTAATTATCTTGAACTAAATCTTGTTGTATTTGCATAAGTCGTTGTAGTCTTTGGCACCGTTTCCCACCGACACTTAGCTTAATTGAGTTAAAAAACTATAGAATTCTGGATAATCACTTTTCGGTCTAGTGCCGTTTAGTTAGAATGTCAAGACTAAAGATTAAGTCCTATTGCAAACTTTAGCAAACCTTGCTTGCTCCATACGATTTAATAAATTGTAGGGATTTCTATTTTCGTGCCCCTGGTTCGTTAGTTGTACTCAGTTTTCCCCAGCTCGTTAGTTTTTCCTCAGTTTTCCCCTCGCTCTAGTTTGAAACCCCTCGCGGTCGCTCGGACGGGAGGGTTGCGGTCTGGTCAGAGGCCTTAGACCGTTACCGGTGACGGCTAGGGAGCCGCGGTGGTTGTGAGTGGACCGTTGCTTTTGAATTGTGTTGACTGTTGACCCAATGAGACACGTCGGACTGGCGGTCTGTCACTCACCCAAAGCTTTCCCCTCCGCCCGAGACTGGAAGAGCTCACACACCGCCCCTCCGCCGCCACGCCGTCCTGCCCTCCTACCTTATGGCGTCGTCCGCCACCGAGCCGTCCCCGCCCCCACCACCTCCCCCGGGAGGCGGAGAGGGCTCCGCCTCCAATAGATCTAGATCTACCCCTATGGAGGTAGAGTTTGTACATCCGTCTAATGTGCCGATTATGCCCCTCAACAGCGGAGAAGATTGGGAATCGGAGGGATCTAACGCATGGATTCCATCTGGGTAAGCATCGTCTGCCTATGTGAATTAAGAGTACGCAGTTTTTGAACGTGAATCGTTGTTGCTCAACTAACTGCGTTGCTTTTCGAATAGGATTGATCCAGCGCTGGCTTTTCGGCTGGTGGTTAGGCTGGATACTAGCTTTTTGCGTGATTCTGAACGCAATGTGACCGGATTTTACATCCCAGCGGTGGTTGCAACTACCATCTCGTTGAGGGATTTAAAAGATAACATCTGCGCTCTGTACCCCTGGGGCGCTGGCGATTCAGTTGATTTCCAATATTTCAACAGCACGGAGGGAAGATTTGTTCCACTAATTTCCGACGACGATCTGGGAATTCTTTTTGCTTTAAATGATTCTTGCCGTGTCGGTAAAATTCGAATCCATGTGGATAGGTTCCAGGCATCATCTGGTGTTGGGGCATCATCAGGTGGTCAGGCATCATGTCTCTCTAGTGTTGCTGCCTCTGCTAATCGTGTGCGCCGCCCCGCTCCTTGTAGGTCCACAGCAGCACCATCTGTCCCCAGTGCTAGTGGTAGCCAGATTGTTCCTGCGGTCGATGTGGAGGACGATGCAGAGATTGAGGATCCGTCTCCTCAAGATGATGAGGATGAGTTGATGTTTCCTGAATTGGTAGATCGATGCAGTAAGCAGGCAATGGAGGATCAATACATGGAAGATATTGCACAAGGTGCCAGATTTGATGACACTGATGATGAAGAGAAGGATGAGAACAATGACAGCCTTGTTTTAGCCGATTACGAAGACGATGACTTGCCAACAATTGAGTGGAACAGGGAGGATCCTCAGCTTGCAGAAGGCACCGTATTTCAAACGATGATGGACTGCCGTAATGCAATTACTACATATTGCATTCTTACCAAGAATGATTATGAGGTTATTAAAAGTGAGCCAGGTAGGTTCACAGTTAAGTGCCCATACAAGAGGTGTAGGTGGAGGCTGCATGCATCCACAATGCTCAGAAGCACCGTGGTTCAGGTACTACGCCAACCAGTTGTGTATTTTAGATCACGGTGTAAAATTTGTTAACTGTTACTGACATCCCTTATAATTATGTTTCAGATAAAGAAGAACTCGATCGGCCATACTTGTCCACCTCGAGCGGGAGCGCCAGAGGAGAAATCAAAGCTAGCGAAGACTAGGTGGTTGGCAGATGCAATCATAGATTGGCTGAGAGAAACTCCAACACTTGGTCCAACAGCACTCATAAAATTGATATCTGATAAGTTTACTATAAACATACCTTACATGAGGATGTTCTATGCAAAGGAAATGGCTCTTGACAGGATAAATGGTCCATGGAATGAAAGCTTTCAGTTGGTTTACACTTTCAAAGCTGAAGTGGAGATGGCTAGTCCAGGCAGTGTTGTAGCGATAGACAAGCATACAGTTCCCTACAAATTGAAAAGCGGGAGGATGATGCAGAAGGAATGTTTTAGAAGGGCTTTTGTTTGTTTCAAAGCTTGCTGGAAAGGCTTTCTGGACGGTTGCAGGCCTTATTTGGCCGTGGATGCAACAGCTCTTCATGGCAGGTTTAAAGGACAGCTAGTTGCTGCTACTGCAATTGATGGACACGGTTGGAAGTTCCCTGTTGCTTATGGAGTTTTGGAGGTTGAGTCATAGGAAAGTTGGACTTGGTTTCTGCAGAATTTGCGTGACCTTATAGGTCATCCACCAGGACTTACTATCCACACAGACGCTTGCAAAGGTTTGGAGAGTGCAGTAGAAGCAGTATTCCCTGGAGTGGAGCATAGGGAATGTATGCGACACTTGGTACAGAATTTTACAAATAAATTCAAGGGTAAAGTTTATACTGACAACCTATGGCCAGCTGCATACACATGCAGCATTAGGAAGCATCTGTTTCATTTGGAAGTGTTGTATAAACAAAAAACTGGGGTGAAGGAGTACTTGGATGAACATCATGGTAGGTTGTGGTCAAGAAGCCAATTCAATGAAATTTGCAAGGTAGACTATGTAACAAGTAACCTTGCGGAGAGTTTCAATGCAAAGGTCAAGTCATTTAAAGGGCTTATGCTGTGGCAAATATTTGATAAGATTAGGCAGATGATCATGATAAAAATCGATCTGCGTCAAAGAATTGCAGCCACAAAATATGTTGGCCATCTCATGCTCCCATCTTTGATTAAGTCTTTGCATGCCAAGGCAAAACAATTGAAGATGAAATTCATCAGAAAAGGAATGGAGGCTGAGGTAACCTACACTGACAGTAAAAACAGGCAGTGGAGGTATCCAGTGAGTTTGGTTGATAGGACATGCCATTGTAGGCGATGGCAGATCCGCGGGATACCCTGCATACACGCATTGTTTTTCATGAGTGTTATAGCGGGTGCAGAAGGTGAAGTTGATCAGTATGTGTCAGAGTAGTTCTCTGTTGCCAAATTTAGGGCTGCATATGCTATGAATGTTCCTACCTTGTTGGGAAAAGACCAATGGATGAAAGTCGATCTAGGCTTCAAACTGTACTCTCCAGTTTTGACTAGACCGGCAGGTAGGCCGAGGAAGAATAGGATCAGAGCTAGTGCAGAGGGTGGTCCACCGATTCGACGACGTAAGTGCAAACGTTGTGGAATCCCTGGACACATTGCTAGGCTTTGTAAAAATCCAGTTGACCCAGCTTTTGGAATGGAAGATCAGGCGGGAGCAGCAAATGCAGAGGAGAATGAAGAAGCAATTCAGCATGAGGAGATTGAAGCAATGGATCATGAGGAGATTGAAGCAATGGATCATGAGCTGCTTGAACCGATGGATCCAGAGCAGATTGAACCGATAGATCGAGAGCTGCTTGAACCGATGGATCGAGAGCAGAGGGAACAGATGGATCGAGAGCTGCTTGAACCGATGGATCGAGAGCAGAGGGAACAGATGGATCGAGAGGCCTTTGAAGCAATGGATCGACAGCTGCTTGAAGAATTTGAAGAAAATGCATTAGAAGAAAGAGCACAAGCTTTGTATGATATGGTTGTCTCGGTCTTGGCACAACCCGAAGAGAAGAAGAAGAAGAACAAGAAAGATGGCAAAAGGAAGGTAGACACCGGTAATATCCCTGGTAGGGTTACCCGGAGTAAGGTGGCGGACCCAGCGAGTCACACCAGGAGCAAGAGAAAGATTTTATTTTGAATAATTAATTTGAATTTGTATGAACAATTTGTATTGGGGATCCCTTTATATTGAATTCGAACTAGTGTGACGTTCCCAAGTTTGTATGTTGAATAATCACAATAATGTAGGGAATATATGTGTTATTTGCTTGAATAAGTTTCTAGTCCATGAGCTACTAGCTATAGTTCATCGCTTGAGGTTTCCTCACTTTTCCCCCTCTTAGTGACTAAACTCAAAAAATATAGTTTTGGGTTTATTTTAATTCATAATAATTCAAAACATGGTGGAACCTTCCCATGGAGTCTTGTTATGTTACCTACAACCTAGAGAAATAATAATGGAAAAGGATATATAGAGATATGAAGTTTCCCTTTCCCAAAACCACTTCCTAGTCCATGAGCTACTAGCTATGAAGATGCAGGGCTTTCTACTCAACACACCTCCCAAATGCCCACAATGCTTACAAACTTTGTCCAAATGAGTCCAAATTCGTCACACTTGTGTATCTTTGAATTGCAAACAATATCATGTCGGCCAAAATGTACTATATTGTTCAAATAACACAATCTAACAATTTTTATGCCAAAAGCTTCAATTTCCCTTACTCCCTTTATTATTTGGGTGCCCCTGTTTTACTTAGTTTTACTCAGTTTTCCCCCTCCGGGTCCACTTGTTTTATTCAGTCCTACTCAGTTTTGCCCTTCCGATAAACATTTCCTCACTTTTCCCCCTCTTAGTTCTACTCAGTTTTCCTCCCTTGTACTCACTGGCTGATCTCTGATTGGTCGAGATGTATTTCACACGAATCTTGGTTGGTTGATAGCTCAACGCACGCTTGAACCGTTGGATCATTTATGATCGGACGGCCTGTCAACCCTGGCGGTCGCGGCGGCGCGGATCTGCAGAGCACATACCTACCAACCCTGGCAACCGCATATTCCAGTCGCATCTTCCTCTCTTACTCTGGCGGTCGCGGCGGCGCGGATCTGCAGCGTGCGTGCGTGCGGCGGCGCGGATCTAACCGTGCGTGCGGCGGCGTGGATCTAACCATGCGGCGGCGTGGATCTAAGAGTGCCGGTGAGGATCTAACCCTCAGAAATAGTTGAAATGTCTCTCTCTGTCTCACTTTCGTTTATCTTCTCAGATCTGTTGATGATGAAGAACACCAAGACGGTGGCCGTGTCGACAGTGCTCAGCGATCGTCTTGAAGCCATCGCCAACAACATCGCTGCGACCTACAACATCGCTGCGACGGCGCAGATCCAGCCTTCAATGTCGGAGCCTGCCGATGTCTCACTTCCGTTACCCTAGTCAGATCTGTTGCTGATGGACACCAAGACGGCGGCCGTGTCCACAGTGCTCAGCGATCGTCTTGAAGCCATCGCCAACAACATCGCTGCGACCTACAACATCGCTGCGACGGCGCAGATCCAGCCTTCAATGTCGGAGCCTGTCGATGTCTCACTTCCGTTGCCCTCCTCAGATCTGTTGCTGATGGACACCAAGACGGCGGCCGTATCGACAGTGGTCATAGATGACAAGACGATTGAAGCCATCATCCACAACATCGCTGCGACGGCGCAGATCCAGACCTCCTCCATGTCCGAGTTTGCGGATGGCGCAGATCCAGCTCCTCAGCCGCCCGTCGTCCTGGCCCTTCTAGCCCTTCAGTGCGCGGCCGTGTTCGACGCCGCAAATTGGGATAAATTATGATAAATTTGTATTTTTCAATTTCAATTTGGGATAAAATTGTTCGAACTACTACCTCCGTGTCAAAAAAAGCTTCTCCACTTTCTCGATGTGTCCCTGTACATCCGAATGTATGATTTGAATTCTATCCCAACTTGATTGGGAAGATTGATATGTATTTGATCCGAGAGGCTGGTACATGCTTTTACTTTTGGGATCCTTCACTTTTATAAGATGCTCATGCATGAAAATTATCGCGCGCATTACTTAGCACAACTAGGAAATTGTACGACAAAATACAGTGGTTAGAGCCACACCAAAATACAGTGGTTAGAGCCATCTACTGAATAACAATTCTATACTATCTAAATCATCTACCACAACCACATAACTGCTAGAACAGGGATGACACCTAATAAAACTGCCCAGATGAATCTACTTTTCGCCTCTCCCATCACTTGAAGTTCATGTTCTAGATTTTCTACCACTTGATCAAATAAGGCAAGATCTGTCTCAAGTATCAACTTCTCCTTGCGAATAAGCTCTGAATTCTTCTTTTCTTCCTCCACAGTACGCTTCAGCTCGAATATCATCAGGTTTTTACGGGCCAATTCATCACCTAAATTGGCCACCTTCTCCTCCAAATCCATCCTCTGGCTACACCACTGGGTTGATTCATCTTGGTATGCAATGTACCATGGATCATCGGCTTGCCTGGCGAACTGTAACAATAATGGAAAAAAGAACAACTGAAATCACTCCAACAGGCCATGGCGGCACTTCAAATTCAACGGTAGTACAGAGAGCACAAGCTAGATACCTGCACTTCCGACGAGGTAGGAGAAGTAGAACGTGGCCACGACATGATCGAATCCCCACCCTCGCCGGTGTACCCGCTACGACCAGACATTGAGGACTATTTCACACCTGCAAACTCCAAATAAATTACGGGAACCGAATCGATTAGGGGGCGGGGGAGGCGGAAGCGGAGGTCGTCGTGGGCGGCGGATCTGCTTGCGGCGGAGCAAATCCCGGTCGTCGTGGGCGGCGGATCTGCTTGCAGCGGACTTTCCTGCGGTGGGTACAATGCGTGCGGACGAAACAAGTGCTGGAGCCGTGGTTGACGTGCAGCGCCGCAGTCCGTCCGATGCCGCCGGGGAACAGAGCCGGCGGCGCGACGAGGCGCCGGCGATGGCTGCTCCGTCCGAGGGTGGGGAACGAACTGCCAGCGGTTCTCCGATGACTAATGAGATGCACTTTAATTAGCGAACTTGTTTAGCACAAGATTCACTTTAGATTAAGCTGCGAAAATAGTCACCTGCTGGGTCTAGCTTAAGAAAAATTAATTAGCGAACTTGTTGCTTCTCTCTAACTAAAAGCACGGATATATGCCTTTTCACTAAGGGCGACCCCAGCGGTCATTGGCTGAGGCGGCCCCACAGAGCGGCTCTATATGATTTTCTCTAAATAAATAGACGACCCCAGTGGTCATTGGCTGCGGAGGCCCCACAGAGCGGCAATATATGATTTTCTCTAAATAAATAGACGACCCCACTGGTCATTGGCTGCGGCAGCCCCACAGAGCGGCAATATATGTCTTTTCCTGAAAAATACACGACCCCACTGGTCATTGGCTGAGGCGGCCCCACAGAGCGGCTCTATATGATTTTCTCTAAATAAATAGACGACCCCAGTGGTCATTGGCTGCGGAGGCCCCACAGAGCGGCTCTATATGATTTTCTCTAAATAAATAGACGACCCCAGCGGTCATTGGCTGTGAAGGCCACACAGAGCGGCAATATATGATTTTCTCTAAATAAATAGACGACCCCACTGGTCATTGGCTGCGGCAGCCCCACAGAGCGGCAATATATGTCTTTTCCTGAAAAATACACGACCCCACTGGTCATTGGCTGCGGCAGCCCTATAGAGCGGTCCCATTTGTCATTGGCAGCACCGCGTATACAATCAGGAAATAAAACAGCCCACACGTCGGCGATAGATGGATGGCTGCTTCGACGTGTCTCCTGACCCTACCCGTCAGCACCATTCAAAAGCATCGGTCAATCCACAACCACCGCGGCTCCCTAGCCGTCACCGGTAACGGTCAAGGCCTCTGACCAGACCGCAACCCTCCCGTCCGAGCGACCGCGAGGGGTTTCAAACTAGAGCGAGGGGAAAACTGAGGAAAAACTAACGAGCTGGGGAAAACTGAGTACAACTAACGACCTGAGGGCACGAAAATAGAAATCCCTAAATTGTATTAATCTAAGAGCAACGATTCAAGTTTAGTATCTAAACATCATATGTTTGCCTTCATGATAAATTGATCTTCAAAATTGTTTGAGAATCAAAGTGATCATCGAGCTGAAAGAATTGTTTCAGAAACAAATAAGAAGTGAAAGATATTTGATATCTAAGACTTTGATTGTTTGCAAAATGATGAAGTATAATTTAGTAAAAGAACATATGCTCATATTGTATGACTATATGCGAAGATTGAAGATGCTATGCGTCCCGATCACCCAAAAGTTTGGGAACTAATATTATACTTGCATTCATCCTTATAAGCTATAGTAGTTTCATCATGAAAGATGTCATGATAGGATGAATGAAAAGGTATCGGCTAAATTGTTTTGCTATACCAAAAGAATACTAAAGAATGGAATCTAGAAGAATACCAATCATATGATGATGGCAATCCACTTCAAAGTGCAAAATCCAAGGCTATTAGTATTTGACTAAAAATCCTTTGGACTATGTGTCAAATGATTGACGCCACTATTGATGTCGATAGATTCTCCTAAAAGGGGAGGAAATGCTAAATAGGATCTGCAAAATTATTTGGTAGAAAAAGGAAAAGACTGGAATTGTCCAGCTCAGGTATATAAATGATATACATGTTATAGAGGAATTCTTTTGCTCGTTAACAATGTAATTCTTGGGTATTCGATACTGATTTGTTGGTATGAAATGTCATACAAAGCAACACAATACAAGAAGTACAATGGCCTAAGTAACTAGTAAAAGAATATGGTAATGATGCATGTCGAGATACAAATAAAAGTGTTATTGTGCTTCTCGTCGGCATAAAACCTAGCCTTCTAGATATGTTAAGAACTCAATAATTGTTATTTTGTTCTAGTATTATGAGAGCAATGGTTGTTCAAATTATTACCGTCTTCCATAATTGATGGATAGATTATTATTATCTTGTTGGTGAAATAGACATTTGTAACACTAATGCTAAAGGTCGCAAGACAAAACAAATTTCACTTATATGTAACACCGCCGTTTAAGTCATATTGGAAACAAAACATGAAAGAAATTCTATATTGATAGATTTTTGAGTCATTTGATTTTGAATTGATTGACGCTTGTGAGACTTTTCCTAAAGATGATTAAACTCCGTTCGTGGGCCATAGAAAGAACAAGTGACTAACTACATGGAGATCGTACATGTTGATGTATGTAGTTCATGTGTGAAGTCGAGCGTGGTGTATTTTCTATTTCATCAATGACTCGAATAGATGTATGGTATATCTACTTGATGAGATAGAAGTATGAAACAATTGAAATTGTTCAATTTGTGAAGTGAAAATTATTGTAACAAGAAAATTCAAGTTTTTATGATTGGATCATAAAGAAGAATATTTGAGTTACAAGTTTAGCAAGCATCTAAGAGTTAGAGTAATTGTTCCACAAACTTGCATCGTGATAAACACCATAGGAGTATGGAGTTTTTCGATGGATGTAATCAAACCTTGTTTGACATGGTTAGATCAATGATGAAATAAACTACCAATATAATTTGTGGATTATGCTTTAGAGACTACCGCTTTTCACTGAATAGAGTGCCATCATAATCTGCCGAAATGACACCATACAAGTTATAGTTGTCTTTTCTTGAATTTTGGTATGCAAGGCATATGTGTAAAATGTTTACAACCAAAATTGGATTAGTAAGTCTTTGTAGGGTTATCCCAAAGAATGTCGATGGGTGTTTCTTCTGCCATAAACCCAATTAAAAGTGATTGTCACTGAAAGAAGTGAACTTCTTATGAAGGAGTTTTTCGCGAAAGGTTTAAGTGGGAGGAAGATAGAACTTGATGAGGATGTTGAATCTGAGCAAGATGATCAGAGTAGCGCAGCACCAGAAAATGTTCTGGAAGCGGCAACTACATTCATAGCTCACGACATCGAAGTTCCTATTTAACCAAGTTGGTCGTAATCAAATAGTAAGATTTGAGGACGAGATATTATTAGATAATAGTAACCAACAATATACAAAGAAGCGATGATGGGCCCTGACTTCGTCATATGAATTATTCTAGCAAAAATTACATATTGAGATATGATAGTTGAATAAACAAAACAACGTTCCTCTACCGGAATGCACACCAAGGACGTGTACCTGACACGACCCAATGGGTTTTGTTGATTCAAAGGTTGCTAGATATGTATGCAAACTTCTATGGTAGAAGTAAGCATAGCGAAGTTGGAATCTTCAATGATGAAAATGTTAAAGTGTTAATTTCATCAAGATATTTGAAGATGCTTGTATTACAAGAAAGTAAGTGGGAGCGCTAAGACATATTTCTAATGCTTTATGTAGGTGACATATCGTTTATTGGAAATAATGTGTTTTTCTTGATATTGTTAAGTTTTCATTAAAAATTAGTTTTTGATGAAAGACTTAGGTAAAACCAGAATATTAAGCATCAATGTCTATGCAGATAGATTGAGGCACTAATATAGTTTTGCCAGAGTACATAGATGAAATATTGAATTTGTTCAATATGGAAACAATAAGAACGGTTCTTGTTGCATGGAAGAGGTTGGAGCAAAAATCAATTGTTTTGACACTTGATGAGTGAAACCACAAGAATGATTTTATCAATCTTGTATACCATGATATGTAGATCCAGATGTGTCCAATGCTCTAAAGGTTATAGCATTCATATGATGATCGTTGGACAATAGTAAAGATATTCTTATGCACTTTCGAAGAAGTAAGAATATGTTCTGTATGCAGAAGTGACAAATGGTTCATTGCAATGAGTTACATTGGCTTTGTCACACATACAAGTAAAATTTTATCTCAAATTTTAAGCTATTTGTTATGAGTTAGAAGGTGGCATAATAAAATGGAAGAAAGTTCCATGATGACTTGGATGAGTTCCAATGTTAATATTGTGGCGGACACTGCAACGAGGACTAAGTATATAATCGCTTTAGAAGCAGCATAAAAGATGCAAAGTAGATAGTGATAATCCAACTTATTTGTGGCACTGTCGTCCAGGTTATATTGGCGTAAAACGCATGAAGAAACTTCATTCTGATGGACTTTTGGAGTCTCTTGATTTTGAATCATTTGACACGTGCAAGCCATGCCTCATGGGCAAGATGATCAAAAATCCGTTCTCCGGAATAATGGAGCGAGCAACGGACTTATTGGAAATCATACATACCGATGTGTGCGGACCAATGAGTATTTCGACGCACGGTGGATATCGCTATTTTTCTAAATGTGCTAGTACTATGTAGTTCTATTGTATGACAATAGTGACAACATAGTCTCGGCCAAGAAACAAAGGTCTCACCAGAAGACCAAGTTTATACGATGCTATCTCATACAAGATGAGTAATGCGTGCTGACGCAAAAGAATATGCAAATACAAACGGACCTGAAAGTGTCAGACCCGTAGATAAGGTTTACCATGTGCAACACGTATGAATAACACCGGAATGCCATAGGTGTTAAAGGCGCAAGTATTAACTAGATTATTGACTCTAGTGCAAGTGGGAGACTGAAGGAAATATGCCCTAGAGGCAATAATAATATTGTTATTATCATATTTCTTGTTCATGATAATGTTTATACTCCATGCTATAATTGTATTAAGTGGAAACATTAATACTTATGTGGTTTATGAACAACACCGTGTCCCTAGTACGCCTCTATGGACTAGCTCATTGATTAATGATGGTTAAGGTTTCCTAACCATAGACATGAGTTGTCAATTAATAATGAGATCATATCATTAGGAGAATGGTGTGATGGACAGACCCAAATAAAGCAGAATGGTGAGATCTGCTTTATTTGGGTCTGTCCATCACATCATTCTCCTAATGACATGACCTCATTATTAATCGACAACTCATGTCTATGGTTAGGAAACCTTAACCATCATTAATCAATGAGCTAGTCTAGTAGAGGCATACTAGGGACACGGTGTTGTTCATAAACCACACAAGTATTAATGTTTCCGCTTAATACAATTATAGCATGGATTATAAACATTATCATGAACAAGAAATATGATAATAACAATATTATTATTGCCTCTAGGGCATATTTCCTTCAGTCTCCCACTTGCACTAGAGTCAATAATCTAGTCATACTTGCGCCTTTAACACCTATGGCATTCCGGTGTTATTCATACGCGTTGCATGTGGTAAACCTTATCTACGGGTCTGACACTTTCAGGTCCGTTTGTATTTGCATATTCCTTTTGCGTCAGCACGCATTACTCATCTTGTATGAGATGGCATCGTATAAACTTGGTCTTCTGATGAAACCTTTGTTTCTTTGCCAAAACTATGTTGTCACTATTGTCATACAATAGAACTATATAGTACTAGCACCACTTCATTCTGAAATTCTTTGAACTTTTCAAACATTTCAGAATTATGTTTCATTAAATAGACATACCCATATCTACTTAAGTCATCAGTAAAAGTGAGAAAATAGCGATATCCACCGCGCGTCGAAATACTCATTGGTCCGCACACATCGGTATGTATGATTTCCAATAAGTCTGTTGCTCGCTCCATTATTCCGGAGAACGAGGTTTTGATCATCTTGCCCATGAGGCATGGCTCGCACGTGTCAAATGATTCAAAATCAAGAGACTCCAAAAGTCCATCAGAATGGAGTTTCTTCATGCATTTTACGCCAATATGACCTAGACGACAGTGCCACAAAGAAGTTGGATTATCACTATCTACTTTGCATCTTTTATGCCGCTTCTAAAGCGATTAAATACTTAGCCCTCATTGCAGTGTCCGCCACAATGTTAACATTGGAACTCATCCAAGTCATTATGGAACTTTCTTCCATCTTATTGTGCCACCTTCTAACTCAAAACAAATAGCTTAAAATTGAGATAAAATTTTACTTGTATATGTGACAAAGCCAATGTAACACATTGCAATGAATCATTTGTCACTTTTTCATACAGAATATTTTCTTAGTTCTTCAAAAGTACAAAATAATATTCTTACTATTGTCCAACGATCATCATATGAATGCTCATAACCTTTTAGAGCATCGGATATATCTGGATCTACATATCATGGTACACAAGATTGATAAAATCATTCTTGCGGTTTCACTCATCAAGTGTCAAAACAATTGATTCTTGCTTCAACCTCTCCATGCAACAAGAACCGTTCTTATTGTTTCCATATTAAACAAATTCAATATTTCATCTATGTACTCTGGCAAAACTATATTAGAGCCTCAATCTATCTGCATAGACATTGATGCTTAATATCCTGGTTTTGCCTAAGTCTTTCATCAAAATCCAATTTCAATGAAATCTTAACAAATATCAAGAAAAACACATAATTTCCAATGATCGATATGTCATCTACATAAAGTATTGGAAATATGTCTCAGCGCTCCCACTTACTTTCTTGTAAATACAAGCATCTTCAAATATCTTGATGAAATTAACACTTTAACATTTTCATCATTGAAGATTCCAACTTCGCTATGCTTACTTCTACCGTAGAAGTTTGCATACATATCTAGCAACCTTTGAATCAACAAAACCCATTGGGTCGTGTCAGGTACACGTCCTTGGTGTGCATTCCGGTAGAGGAACGTTGTTTCATTTATTTAACTATCATATCTCAATATGTAATTATTGCTAGAATATTTCATATGACGAAGTCAGGGCCCATCATCGCTTCTTTGTATATTGTTGGTTACTATTATCTAATAATATCTCGTCCTCAAATCTTGCTATTTGATTACGACCAACTTGGTTAAATAGGAACTTTGATGTCCATGACTACAACATATTGTAGGTGCGGGAGCCATGAATGCAGTTGCCGCTTCCAGAACATTTTCCGTGCTGCACCACTTTGCTCATCTTGCTCAGGTTCAATAACCTCATCAAGTTCTATTTTCCTCCCACTTAAACCTTTCGCGAGAAAACTCCTTCATAAGAAATTCACTTTTAAGTGACAATCACTATGTGTTTGGGTTCATAGTAGAAGGAATACCCATTGACATTCTTTGGGATGACCTACAAAGACTTACTAATCTGATTTTGGTTGTAAACATTTTACATATGCCATGCATACCAAAATTTAAGAAAAGACAATTATAACTTGTATGGTGTCATTTCGCCAGATTATGATGGCACTCTATTCAGTGAAAAGCGGTAGTCTCTAAAGCATAATCCACAAATTATATTGGTAGTTTATTTCATTATTGATCTAACCATGTCAAACAAGGTTTGATTACATCCATCGAAAACTCCATACTCTTATGGTGTTTATCACGTTGCAAGTTTGTGAACAATTCCTCTAACTCTTAGATGCTTGCTAAACTTGTAACTCAAATATTCTTCTTTATGATCCAATCATAAAAACTTGAATATTCTTGTTACAACAATTTTCACTTCATAAATTGAACAATTTCATACTTCTATCTCATCAAGTAGATATACCATACATCTATTCGAGTCATTGATGAAATAGAAAATATACCACGCTCGACTTCACATATGAACTACATACATCAACATGTATGATCTCCATGTAGTTAGTCGCTTGTTCTTTCTATGGCCCATGAACGGAGTTTAATCATCTTTAGGAAAAGTCTGACAAGCGTCAATCAATTCAAAATCAAATGACTCGAAAATCTATCAATATAGAATTTCTTTCATGTTTTGTTTCCAATATGACTTAAATGGCGGTGTCACATATAAGTGAAATTTGTTTTGTCTTGCGACCTTTAGCATTAGTGTTATAAATGTCTATTTCACCAACAAGATAATAATAATCTATCCATCGATTATGGAAGATGGTAATAATTTGAACAGCCATTGCTCTCATAATACTAGAACAAAATAACAATTATTAAGTTCTTAACATATCTAGAAGGCTAGGTTTTATGCTGACGAGAAGCACAATAACACTTTTATTTGTATCTCGACATGCATCATTACCATATTCTTTTACTAGTTACTTAGGCCATTGTACCTCTTGTATTGTGTTGCTTTGTATGACATTTCATACCAACAAATCAGTATTGAATACCCAAGAATTACATTGTTAACGAGCAAAAGAATTCATCTATAACATGTATATCATTTATATACCTGAGCTAGACAATTCCAGTCTTTTACTTTTTCTACCAAATAATTTTGCAGATCCTATTTAGCATTTCCTCTCTTTTTAGAAGAATCTATCGACATCAATAGTGGCATCAATCATTTGACACATAGTCCAAAGGATTTTTAGTCAAATACTAATAGCCTTGGATTTTGCACTTTGAAGTGGATCGCCATCATCATATGATTGGTATTCTTCCAGATTCCATTCTTTAGTATTCTTTTGGTATAGCAAAACAATTTAGCCGATACCTTTTCATTCGTCCTATCATGACATCTTTCATGATGAAACTACTATAGCTTATAAGGATGAATGCAAGTATAATATTAGTTCCCAAACTTTTGGGTGATCGAAACGCCTAGCATCTTCAATCTTCGCATATAGTCATACAATATGAGCATATGTTCTTTTACTAAATTATACTTTATCATTTTGCAAACAATCAAAGTCTTAGATATCAAATATCTTTCACTTCTTATTTGTTTCTGAAACAATTCTTTCAGCTCGATGATCACTTTGATTCTCAAACAATTTTGAAGATCAATTTATCATGAAGGCAAACATATGATCTTTAGATACTAAACTTGAATCGTTGCTCTTAGATTAATACAATTTATTAAATCGTATGGAGCAAGCAAGGTTTGCTAAAGTTTGCAATAGGACTTAATCTTTAGTCTTGACATTCTAACTAAACGGCACTAGACCGAAAAGTGATTATCCAGAATTCTATAGTTCTTTTAACTCAATTAAGCTAAGTGTCGGTGGGAACCGGTGCCAAAGACTACAACGACTTATGCAAATACAACAAGTTTTAGTTTAAGATAATTAGTTCAAGTTAATCAAATTACTAATGAACTCCCACTAAATTCAACATCCCTCAAAGTTGTTTAGTGAAGCATGATCCAAATTCACTACACCGAGACCGATCATCACGTGAATGATGTAGCTTTAATGGTGAACATCAACATGTTGATCATATCATCCATATGACTCATGCTTGACCTTTCGGTCCGTGTGTTCCGAGGCCATGTCTGTACATGCTAGGCTCGTCAAGTCAAACCCAAGTATTTCCGCGTGTGCAAAACTGGCTTGCACCCGTTGTATGTGAACGTAGAGTTTATAGCACCCGATCATCACGAGATGCTTCAAAACGACGAACTTTCACAACGGTGCATACATGGGGAGAACACAATTTTATCTTGATCTTTAAGTGAGGAATCATCTTAAAATGCTACCGTCGCGATCTAAGCATAATAAGATACATAAAAGGATAAACATCACATGCATATAATTTTATGTGACATGGTATAGCCAATCTCCGCGCAATGATCTCCATCTTGTGCGTGCCGGCATGATCTCCATCACTCCACCATGATTGCCTCCACCACGAATAGCAACTACAACTATTGCTAACTACTTAGCGATAAAGTAAAGCTATTACATGGCGTATAAGAAGTTGACACGCAGGTCATACACAATTATAAAGACAACCATATGGCTCCTGCCGGTTGTGAACTCATCGACATGCAAGTCGTAAAATATTACAAAACATGATCATCGCATGCATCACATATATCACATCACATCTTGTGGCCATACCATATCACAAAACACTCCCTGCAAAAACAAGTTAGATGCCTCTACTTTGTTGTTGCATGTTTTACGTGGCTTATGGGAGTAGCAAGTTAAGAACGATTCTTACCTACGAAAAGCCACAACGGTGATATTATGGTTGCTAACATCCGTTGTAAATCTCATGACTACTATAGTGAGAGAAACTGGCATCCACCAGCCGCATGTATGGAACAAGCCACACGTCAAGTGCGGAGCCGGTCTCGCGAACAAGGTCGCGTAAAGTTGGCCTGGACCGCTTCGATCTCACTATGCCGCGCCATAAGAAATACAAAACAAAGAGGTTTGCAACAGAAAACATCAACGCCCGCAACAAGCATGTTGTGTTCTACTCGTGAAACACATCTACGCATAGATCTAGCTCTGATACCACTGAAGGGTTTCGCAGCATAGTAAATCAAAAAAAATTCCTACGGATGCGAACAAGAAAGCCAAGTTCTAATCTAGGAGATGTAATCAACGAGAGAGGTAGATGAGATCTTCATACCCTTGAAGAAATCGCACAGCGGAAACATTCAACAGAACGTGGATGATGTAGTCGTACTAGCCGTCTCCTCCCCGCGATCCGATCCGATCCTACGCCGCAAGTGGCGGCGCCTCCGAGAGATGCACACGTACGGTGCAGTGACGTCTCCTCCTTCCTTGGTCCAGCAAGTATGGTGGAGAGATAGATTGGATCTGCAGCACGACGGCGTGATGCTTATGGTGGAGTGTTTCTGCGGCAGGGCTTCGCCTACGCACAGTCGCGAGAGAGAGAGGTGGAGGGGCAGCAGTTAGCCGGCGGCTAGGGTTGGAGTGGGAGGGGGCTGCGCCCCAGCCCCTCCTTATATGGGGGGCTGCCGGCTGCCTTGGCCCCTCCTCCAAGTCCTAGGGTGGCGGCCTAAGGGGAAGAGTGGGGGGCAAGTTTCCCCCCCTCCTTCTGGAAGGTTCCCTTAGGGTTTCCCCTAAGGGCTGGCCGGCTGGGCCTTAGGGGCCTTGTGTGCCTGGCCCAAAGTGGCCAGGACACTTCCCCTTAGGCCCACATAGGCCTCCGACAAGTGGGCCCACATTGGTCCCACTCTGGAACCTTCTAGAACCTTCTGGTACAATACCGATAAACTCTGAAATGATTCCGGAATCCAAAAACTGCTTTCCTTTATATGAATCTTATTATCCGGACCATTCCGGAACCTCTCGTGATGTCCTGGATATCATCCGAGACTTGCCGAAAACCTTTTGCGACAAGCCGAGCTTTATAGACAGTAACATTACCATCCGCGTCCGTTTTCTTCTTGAAAATCCATTTGCATTCAACGGCCTTACGGTCGCTAGGAGGGTCCACCAAAGTCCATACTTGGTTTTCGCTCATGGATCCCAATTCGGATTTCATGGCCTCTAGCCATTTCTCAGAGTCTGGGCTCATCATCGCTTCCTCATAGTTTGCAGGTTCACTATTGTCTAACAACAAGACTGTTAAGACAGGGTTGCCGTACCATTCAGGAGTGGCACGTGACCTTGTCGACCTGCGAAGTTCAGTAGTAGCATCATTCGAAGTTTCATGATCTTTATCATTAGCTTCCTCTCTTGTTGGTGCAGACGGCACCGGAACAACTTCAGGTGCTGCGCTACTCTCCAACTCGAGAGAAGGTTCAATAACCTCGTCTAGCTCTACCTTCCTCCCACTCACTTCTTTCGAGAGAAACTCCTTCTCAAGAAAGGATCCGTTCTTAGCAACAAAAACTTTGCCTTCGGATCTGTGGTAGAAGGTATACCCAATCGTTTCCTTAGGGTATCCTATGAAGACACATTTCTCCGCTTTGGGTTCGAGCTTGTCCGACATCAACTTCTTGACGTAAGCTTCGCATCCCCAAACTTTAAGAAACGACAGCTTAGGTTTAGCACCAAACCATAGTTCATATGGTGTCGTCTCAACGGATTTAGATGGTGCCCTATTTAAAGTGAATGCAGCAGTTTCTAATGCATAACCCCAAAATGATAACGGCAAATCTGTAAGAGACATCATTGATCGCACCATATCTAATAGAGTTCGATTCCGGCGTTCAGACACACCATTGCGATGTGGTGTTCCGGGTGGCGTGAGTTGCGAAACGATTTCGCTTGCTTTAAGACGCGTGAGAAAATCATAACTCAAATACTCACCTCCACGATCGGATCGCAAAAATTTAATTTTCCTGTTACGATGGTTTCAGATTTATGTTTCATTAAAATAGATATACCCATATCTACTTAAGTCATCAGTAAAAGTGAGAAAATAGCGATATCCACCGCGCGTCGAAATACTCATTGGTCCGCACACATCGGTATGTATGATTTCCAACAAGTCCGTTGCTCGCTCCATTATTCCGGAGAACGGGGTTTGTCATCGTGGTGAAACAACATATGCCATAGGATGGCTTAAATGGAGGCCGAACTAGATGCTGGAGGATTCGGGAGAGGGGAACGAGCTAAAAAGCACGACAGAAAGGAACACAGATCTACCCAGGTTCGGGGCTCTCGTAAGGAGATAACACCCCTACTCCTGCTCTACTCCTTATATATTAGGATCGATGGAGTACACAACAATGGTGCTTCCAAGCTCTCTGCTAGAGGAGGAAGACGAACTGCTAAGTGTAGTAACACAGAGTGGCCAACCCTTTGCTAGGACTCCCTGTGCCACCTTATATAGTGGTGGCCAGGGTTACAACGGTCACATAAGACCAGGAGACACCAACTACGCTCCCAACAGGACTTGCTGACGAAGGCTGAGACCCTTGACTTTCTCCCTGATTGCTCTCGATGGGACTTCATATCCCTGTACCTTGTACTTCCTGCACTGTGACCTTACCTCTATGAGGTAAGCTCTGTACTTGTGCACAGTGAGGGTAGGTATCCTCCACTGTGCACCCTGCCATCACACTCTGCTACCATGCTTGGATGTTTTCTTCCTTGATTGTAGGGATGTGACACCTTAGCTGACTTCTGTATCCCGGATATGACCGTTGGCCAAATCCTGGACCTATATGCCGGACCAACGACCTATGAAGGTCGGGTAATCCGGCCTCCCCTGCTCCTGCACAACACACCAAAAGGTTAGGCCGGCATATCTAAGTATATGCCGGCACTCCTATATAAGTATTCCGGCTATGCCGGCATATCCGAACACCAGCCGGAATACACATATATGCCGGCCTGGCTGATGCTCTCATGTTCCGGCCAGGCCCTTCCTTGATAATCCGGCATAAAGTCAACCATAGACCTGGTATCTCTCTAGTCTCTTGACCCTACCGGGGGTCATCCCCCCGACACTAGTCCCCGAAGCTGTCGAGGTTCCCCAGTCATAAGTGTGGAACCTCGACAGGTTCAACATATCCTCTCTTCATTATACCCCGGTTCTTCGTTATATCCTGACGATCAGATTATATGTCGGGACAGCCACGCATATCCCGGCCTCTGTTCCTTCTCCAAAGGTTATTCCGGCCGGTCCCGAGGTATTCCGGATGGAACATATTCTCCGGGCAGTTGTGCCGACATATAGACGAGACTTCCTTGAGAAGCCAGGCCTGACAGCTTACATCGAAACTTGCAACTCCTCTGCCACCTCGAACGGTCACACGATGTGACGGTTCACAGTGCAGTTACTCCTCGCCATCATGGCCTAGTGGCACAGTTACAGGAACCGCCGCCCCACTCCGTGCCGCCACGTGGCGACTCAGCGCAGAAACGGTCGGGGGAGTGGAGCACTACCATCCCCACGACCCTCACCTGGCAGGCATATAAATAGGGCGGCGGGGGTAAACTTATCTTTTTACCCCACACCATCGTCTTCCTCCCATGTTCCTCTGCCTCCTGCGCTTCACCGCCGGACCGAAGAACAGAGGAACAGCATCGCCGCCGCCGTCGATCTGCTCCCCGCCGACGCCGACGCGCCCGACATCTCTGTCGACGACGCCGCCGCCGCCGCATCTTTCCTCTGCGACATTGCTGGGGGATTGGACCTTCCTCTGCTCGCTAGTTGCCGCTGTTCCACCGTCGTCGGCCAAGCTCCGGTGAGTTCCTCTTTCTCTGTTCTTCATCTTTTCTGCTTCTCTATAGCTTCGCATTGGTAACCACACTCGCATAGATCTACTGCAGTTCCTCTGCTTGTTATCCTTTTGATTCGACTAGCATTGCTAGCAACGTTCGCAGGTGTTCTTCCTTAGAATTTTTCCCTTGTTTGTTTCTTGTTTTAACTGCCTCGGTAGATCTTCTATTTCTGCTAACATTGGTGAGAGCGGTATGCCGGAGAGACTAACCTCCCTCTTTTCTCCGGCCTTGATAGGAATAACATCACGGGACTCCGGCTATCACGCCTTGTACCGGCCATCCCGATGGCTTCATCGAGCATGACAGGTACCTCGGCCTCAGAGGAAGATACCTCGGCCCGGGTCCAAGGACGCTCCGGCTGGGAGGGGTCGGAGGTTACCCCGGACGACATATCCTGGGTCATCTCCACCAGGAGAGTGCCGAAGGGCGTAGCATGCCGGCTTCCGGTGGGAGAGACTACACCGGCACCTGAACCCGACGAACGGGTTGTCTTCATTGCCCACTTCGAGCGGGGTTTCGGCATGCCGGCGTCGGACTTCTTCCGGGACGTCCTCGACACCTACGACCTGCAGCTTCACCATATCCCGGCGAATGCGGTGATGATCCTCTCTGCCTTCGCCGCATTCTGCGAAGGCTACGCCGGCATAGAGCCCTTCTCCCAAGCCTGGGCGAAGTACTTCCAACTACGGAAGCAAGTCGTCCAGGAGCCGCCCCGGAGCAAGGATGACCCGCCGGAGACAGCCCAGGAGAAGAAGGACCGCCCCATGACCCTTTGTGGCGCGGCCACCATCATGTCCCGCAAGGGCTCTGACTTCCCCAAGGTGGAACTCCTCGAGTCTTGCAAGAAGTGGCAGAAAAGCTTCTTCTACGTCAAGAACACCACCGACGCGGATCTGCTCAACATGCCGCCATTTGTGGACGAGCCACCTTTGGCTATGAAGAATTGGACCTACAATCCGAAGAACTCGGTGATGCCGGTGAATGCTCTCCACCGGGTTAAGGGCGAGCTCCGGGATGCCGGCCTTACACCTCAAGACTTAGTGGCATGCTTTATCAGCCGGCGCGTCTCTCCTTTGCAGTGCCGGTCACACAAAATCTGCCAGATGAGCGGGCCCATGGACCCCACCCGGCACTCTACACATGAGCTGACCCCGGCCGACATTCTGCGGCGGATCAAGGACGTCTGCAAGTCCTCCCAGGCCACCTTTGCCTGGGGACTTGAACCATACAGCCGGGACCGGCCCGCCCCAACGGTAAATACTCTGGCCGATACACACTCTCATGTCCGGCATATAGATACTTATCACGCATGCCCCGAGATTTGTTATTTGCCGACATATTTATAATGCAGACAAGATTCCGACATACTTCTTCCACCGGCATATTCTTGCTTCTGACCTATTTACTTTGCATTATGCAGAAGTTTAGCTTCCAGAGTATGGAGAACTCCCGGATCAAGATTGCGGCAGACCGCACTGCTGCGGATGTTGAAGATCCGGACCATTGGGACAAGCTGCCCCGGAACACCCGCGCTGCCGCTGCCGCGGGTAAGGCCTCTTCATCCCGGCATTTCACTCAAGGCCGGGGTGAGGGTGATTCTGACGAGGAGATCCTGACGTATTATGACCTGATGCCACTTGCATATGCCTTTCCTTCCGCATCCTTTGCTTATGCCTTTCCAATGCCGTCCTCAGCTATCCCGGACGACATGGTTGTCGATGCCGCCCCTCTGAACCAGGGACCTCCTTCCACCGGCGGACGTACCGGCCGGAAGCGAGGTGTGAAGCCCCAGCCCGACACACCTCAGCAGCAGAAGAGGCAGAAGGTTAGCGTGCCCATTCCGAAGAAACAGAGACCTGTTGCCGCGGGGTAAGTTCCTTCTCTTTGCATTTCCTCTGACATATCTCTTGCTCTGGTTATTAACTTGGTGTTTTCTCTCTTTCAGAGCTCCTCTTGCGCCGGAACAAGCTTCTGGCTCGAGTGGCGGCCCGAAGGTTACCAAGCCAGCGGCCCCTGCTACCTCCGACATACCCTCTGCCAGTCATACGACCTCCCCGGCGCCGACATCTTCGCCTGCGCCTGACAAGACCACCTCCCCGGCGAAGGACGATCCTCCGCCGGAACAAGATATCTCTGCCCCCGACGTCCACATGGACTCGGGGGCTCAACAGGAACCTTTGGCCTCTGATGTCCACATGGACACAGGGGCCCACCAAGATGCTCCAGACTCCGGCGCGCCCACCAGCGACGCCGGCACAACTGAAGATGTCGGCGCAAGCTACAAGAGCGCCGGCATAGATGACAAAGGAAAAGGCCCTGCTGTGCCGGAAGTCCGGACTATTCCGGAACCTGCCCCTGCTGGCCAAGCTGCACCGGCCGCGCCGGAACAACCCGCGCCCAAGACTCCCTCGACTGAGAAGACTACAGCACCATCCAAGACCGCTGCTCCGGCCAAGACCCTCATCCCGGACAAGACCTCTGCCCCGGTCAAGTCCGGCACTCTCAAGTTTCAGCCGACCAAGTCCGGCACTGCTCCCTCCAAAGCAGCGCCCCGGCCCAGCTCTGCCCTGGCCCTGCATCTTGGCAGGGCAGCGACCCGGCCTGGCTACCGGCGCAACTTCTTCGACACGCCGGAACTTGAGGGCCGCGTCCCCCTGGAGATGAAGAGTGACCAAAGCCTTGGGTCTCTAAAGGAGCACTGTGTCAGGTGGAATGACGCCGGCAATATGGACACAGCGGATTCCAGGAGCAAGAAGATGGCCGAAGCCTCGGCCACTGGCAGTCCAGCAGATATTCTGGCCGCGAAGCCCCTACCGATCGCCTGCGAGCTCCTCAGCTTCCAGCAGAGACTTCACCAATTGGCCGATGCCACCAACGTAAGTCCTCTCTACCTATACACATATCCCCAGTCCCCGAAAATGTCGGCTGTCCGGGATACGGACATCCGGGATTTTCCAATAGTCTTTTAGTTAGCTTCTTTTGAATTATTTGCCGACACATGAGCTCGATCTGAGCTTCAAATCCTAGTCACCGAGAGCCGGGATAGGTGCGCAGCACCTGTGCCGGGTCTTTAACTATTTCACATCTTAATTATTTTTCAAATCCTCTTGACCGAGATACAAGCTCGTCTCGAGCTTCAAATCCTAGTCACCGAGGGCCGGGATAGGTGCGCAGCACCTGTGCCGGGTCTTCAACAGCATGAGTACTTTATATGATCTTCAATTGTACCGGTATGCTAGACTTTTCTCATAACCTTTCAAATCCTAACTCTCTTGCAGCGCATGAACAACACTCGTGCCAACATGTTCCACGACTTGGTGTGCGAGCACCGGAAGTTATCTGACGCACATAGCAAGCTTCGTCTGGAGCTGTCCAAGAAAGGTAATCTTTGCCGACATACCGATATATGCCGGATACCTTTCCTCTTTTTACTTTGCAATACTGCTCTTGCCGACACATAACCTTGTGCCGACATTCTTCAGCTGGCACTGAAGAACAAGTCGCCGAGCTTCTTAAGAGGGTGAAAGAGCTGACAGGTATGTCGGATCCTGTTAGTCTTCAACTAAACATTCTGTACTTCAAATCCTTTAATCTTGGTCACCGTTTTCTTTCTTCAAATCCTTTTAACTTCAAACTTTTGCAGATGAGAAGGCTGGACTGGAAGCACGCCACTAGGACTGTATGCCCTCAGTGGATGTGGCCAAGCAATTGGACGACCGGGATGCCGCTCACAAGGCCGAGATAGAACAGTTGAAGGGCCGGGTTGCCGAGCTTCTGGAGGAGAAGGAACAAAGGGAGGGCCAACTGAAGAAGACCCAGGACCTGCTCGTTGCTTCCGAGACCGATGCCTCCAACGCCCATGCTGAGCTGTCTAGCTTGAAGGAGCAGGCCACCAAATGGGAAGTCACAGTCGCACAGCTCAATGCAGACCTTGCCAGTAAGCTTCAAATCCCTTTTCCTTATCCTGCCCGACATATCATGCTCTCTTCTGACATAACCTATGCCGACATATTCTCCTTTTGCTAACATCATCTATTTTTCTCAGACATGTTCCCCGCTTCCGTCGAAGACGTTGAGAGGGCTCTGCAGTTGGATCGAGAGAACCGGGGTGTTCTGGTTGACTCGGCCAACTGGGACATGTCGGAGCAGCAGCTGGCTCTGCAATCCCGGAAGAACGCCATGATGCTCTACACCGAAGAACTCTTTTATGGCGCCCAGGAGGCATTCTCTGCCCTCTGGCCGGGACAAAGGATGCCTACTGATCCCGTTGATCTCGGCAATGATCTGCAGCTTGCCAAGGTTCTCCTCCGGGAATGGCGGGATTCCGACGCGAGGGTAGGAGCTGATGAAGCTCTCAGCTACTTCCTCTCCTGGTATGAAAAGGCTGACTTGGAGACTTTGCGCACTGTGCGCGAAGGATCCATCTGGACCACAGATCCGGAACATATCCGCCGGCGGCGGGAGTTAGCCCACAGCTATGTGGACTATGCCGACACCGACGCCTTCATCCGGGACATCCGTGAGCCGGAGAAGAAGGACGACGCCGGGGCATCTGCCGATGCTGAGGGCTCCGACTCCAGCCAAGATGAAGAGGAAGCTGAGGAAGCCGACACTGATGCCCCGGAACAGGGATCTGTCCCGGGCGGAGGTGATGGCTCCATTCCATCTGCTGGGTCCGGCACACCTGAAGCCGACACTTCCACTGCTACAGCTCCACCAGCCGGCGGCTCTGCTTCTGCCCCTGCTCCTTGACTTTGCAGCACAAAAACTTTAAGTTTTATCAGATCCCCGGAATGCCGGGTGTAGCTGTAATATACACGTTTAATTTCCTTTGGTTTGCTACCTGAACAAGTTTTATTTCGGTTTGCTTGTTATCAATGCCGGGTCATCTTTTAACTAAGTCACCGAGTTGTTTTCCTGTTTCCTCAACTTCACAACCTTGGCTACTTGTCTACCTTATTTGGCTTTCGACGTATGAGTCTCAAGGTTGCTTCATCGAACATACAGTACTTTAACTTTGAAACTTAAACTTCAAATCATCCGACATTTCAAGTTTCATTTTTAACTTTAACATAAATGTCGGTTCGCTTGCTATTTATTTCCTTAGCCGTTTTCCATGTGTAGACAATTTCCGGCATCTACTCTTGCTAGCCATGAAGCCATATTTCGGACAGCAGCTGAGTCGAAGAGTGGCCTTTGTTGCCGACACATTACTAGGCCGACATAGGAAACATTCAAATCAAGCCAGCCGGCATATAACAAAAACTGTAAATAAACAACGATATACCTCGGAGGCAGTGCCCGGTCTCTTCGGGATGCCGGCATTTCATTCATAAGTCTTGTGCCGGCATAAAGCGCCGGCACACAAAGCAAAATATGGAAATACATACATTGTGCTGCTCAGGAGTAAAAGGGGCGCAGTAGAGCTATGTTCCATGGTCTCTTGGTTTCTTCTCCGGACCTGTCCGCCTTATCCTTCTTGGGGGCCTGCGCATCTATAAGATAATAGGCATCATTGTGCAGAGCTCTGCTCACGATGAATGGCCCCTCCCATGGAGGAGTTAACTTATGCCGGCCCTCTGTTCCTTGCCTTAGCCGGAGTACTAGATCTCCCTCTTGGAATCTCCTTGGATTTACCTTCTGCGCATGATAGCGTCTGAGGTTCTGCTGATATAGTGCGGTCCTTGACAGAGTTATTTCTCTTGCTTCCTCTAGCAGATCCACATCATTTTCCCTGGCTTCTTTAGCCTCTTCCTCAGTATATAGCACTACTCTTGGTGCATCATGTATTACATCTGTTGGAAGCACAACTTCTTCTCCATACACCAGGAAAAATGGTGTGTAGCCTGTTGACCTATTTGGAGTTGTCCTTAAACTCCAAAGCACTGCTGGCAATTCATCTAGCCAACATCCCGGCGTTTTCTCTAGTGGCTCTATCAGCCGGGGTTTTATGCCGGATAACACTAGCCCATTTGACCTCTCTACTTGGCCATTGGCACAAGGGTGAGCGACCGACGCAATGTCCAGCCGGATTCCCACTTCCTCACAAAATCTGGCGAATGGCCCTTGGGCAAAGTTCGACCCATTGTCAGTGATGATGCCATGAGGGACACCATACCTCAAGATTATATCTTTTAAGAATTTCACTGCTGTGTGACCATCACACTTGCTTATGGGCTTCACTTCAATCCATTTGGTGAACTTGTCCACCATGACCAGGATATGGGTCATCTTTCCTCTGGCCGGCTTAAAAGCCCCGACCATATCCAGGCCCCAAACAGCAAAGGGCCAGGTTATCAAGATAGTCTTCAAGGCAGATGCCGGCTGATGAATCTGGTGGGCATATCTCTGACATCCATTGCATTTCCGGACCAAGTTTTCTGCTTCTTGCAGTGCTGTCGGCCAATAGAACCCATGCCGGAATACCTTTGCCACCAATGCTCTGGACGAAGCGTGGTGACCACACTCCCCCTGATGAATTTCCCGGAGCATCTCCAGACCTTCCGCAGATTCGACACATCTCTGCAATACTCCGGTGACACTTCTCTTGTATATCTCCTTGTTGATGATGGTATATCTTTTGGATCTCCTTGCAATCCGGCGCGCCTCGGTTTTATTCGCTGGCACTTGACCATCCACCAAGAAATCCATGATAGGACGTGCCCATGAAGGCACTTCCCTGACAGTGAACACTGCCTGATCTATCTCCATCATTTCGACCGACACATAATCGATCTCCATGGGCTGCGAAGTCCCCGGGACTGAGGAATCAGTCCCCGGGTATGCCGAAGCAGTCCCCGGGTATACCGGCACAACCTCTTGGTACATTTTACCCTTGCCCCTGGTTCTGCTCCGGAATACTGCACTCACAGCATATGTCGGCGCAGTCCCCGGGACTGAGGAAACAGTCCCCGGGTTATCTGACCTGGCTCCGGCATCTATCTCCATCGGAACTGCTTCCTCCGGACCTGGCGGGACATAAATGGAAGATGACTCCGGCGAGGGTTTGATCGATGGCTTCCTCAGATGCTCCAACGAAATGCCGGGCGGGATTGAATCTCTGGAAGATCCCAGCTTGGACAATGCATCGGCTGCATCGTTCTGAGCCCGGAGAACATGCCGGAACTCACAACCTTCGAAGTAACCGCTCAACTGCTGCACCAGGAAACGGTAGGATCCCATGTTTGCATCATGAGCATCCCATATGCCGGAACATTGCTGAATTACCAAGTCAGAATCACCGAAACACATAATCCGGTGAATTCCTATGTCCTTAGACACCTTCAGGCCATGCACCAGTGCCTCATACTCCGCCACATTATTTGACGCTGCGAAATGAATCTGCAGGACATATCTCAACTGGTCATTTTTTGGCGAACTGAGAACTATGCCGGCTCCCAAGCCATGGATTGTCTTGGATCCATCGAAATGCATCCTCCAATAATTTGCATCTGGCAATGGTGGCTCATATTGTATCTCGGCCCAGTCAATAAAGAAGTCAGCCAGCACCTGGGACTTGATTGTATCCCTCTTATCATACTGAGGTGTATATGGTGAAAGCTCTATTGCCCACTTTGTTATCCGGCCGCTGGCATCTTTGTTACTTATGATTTCCGAGATAGGGGCCTCGGCCACTACCCGGATTGGATGCTCTTGGAAATAATGCTTGAGCTTCTTGGCCGCCATATAGACACCATAAGTCATCTTCTGATAGTGGGGGTAGTTTTGCTTTGAGGTGGAGAGTACTTCACTCAGATAATATACCGGCCGCTGCACGGTTTTGCCTCCTTCCTCTCGCTCTACTACCACCACAGCACTGACGACTCTGTTGGTTGCCGCTATATAGAGCAACATTGGCTCACGGGGCATCGGAGATGCTAGTACCGGCGCTGTTGACAACATCTGCTTCAATTCCTTGAAAGCTGCATCTGCTTGCGTCGTCCAGACAAATGTGTCGGACTTCTTCATCAACTGATATAATGGCAAAGCTTTCTCTCCAAGCCGGCTTATGAAACGGCTCAGGGATGCAAGGCACCCAGTGAACTTCTGTACTTCCCTCAAATCTGTCGGCGGCTTCATCCTTTCTATGGCACGAATCTTGCCGGGATTCACCTCAATACCCCGGCTGGAGACAAGGAAGCCGAGCAACTTGCCCGCCGGCACACCAAAGGTACATTTAGCCGGATTCAACTTCATCTGGAATCTCCTCAGGTTCCCAAAGGTTTCCCGGAGATCATCTATGAGAGTCTTGCTCTCCTTGGTTTTTATGACGATATCGTCGACATATACCTGCACATTTTTATCTATCTGATCGTGCAAACATTTTTGCATACACCTTTGGTAAGTTGCGCCGGCATTTCTTAAACCGAACGGCATAGTGAGATAGCAATAAGTCCCGTACGGGGTAATAAAGGATGTCTTTATTTGATCCGGCTCATACAAAGGGATCTGGTGGAAACCAGAATAGGCATCTACAAATGATAACAGTTCACATCCAGCTGTGGAATCAATCACTTGATCGATCCGAGGGAGCGGGAATGGATCTTTAGGACATGCCTTATTCAAGTTGGTGTAATCAACACACATCCGCCATACTTTTACTATGGCGGGCTCATCTTTCTTCTTTTCCACCAAAACCGGATTAGACACCCAATCCGGATGAAGCACTTCCTTGATAAAGCCAGAGGCTAAGAGCCTGGCCACCTCGTCCCAAATGGCTTTCCTTCTATCGCCTGCATTCCGCCGGAGCGGCTGCTTCACCGGCTTAGCATCCGGTCTCACATGCAATGCGTGCTCAGCCAGCTCCCTCGGCACACCTTGCAAGTCCGAAGTAGACCATGCAAAGATATCCCGATTCTCACGGAGGAAGCTGGTGAGCTCGCTTTCCTATTTGGGATCCAAACTTGCCCCGACGAGGGCATGGCGCTCCGGGAAAGCTTCATCCAGAGGCACCTTTTTGACCTCCTTGCCCACTTGAAAAGAAGCACTGCCACCGGGATTCGCCATGCCCGGCATAGATTTGTCGGCCACGACCGTCTCAGCGATTTCCACAGCTCGCTTGAGCCTCTTCCTTTCCTCTGCAATGATCAGAGTCTCGGCCAGGTTAGATCCGGCAGTTGCGCATGCCATCGAGCGCTTGTAATCACCTATGATGGTAATCGCCCCTCTGGGCCCCGGCATCTTCATCTTCAGGTACGCAACATGCGTAGAGGCCATGAACTTTGCCAATGCCAGCCTCCCCAGCAAAGCATGGTAGGGGCTTTCTAGATCAACTACCTCGAACATGAGGTTCTCCACCCTGCAGTTATCCCGGCTGCCAAACATGACATCCATCCGGATCTTGCCCATCGGCGCACACGAAAGTCCCGGCACAATGCCATGGAACGTGGTCTTGCTTGGCTCCAGCATATTCTCCTTGATCCCCAGCTTCTGCATCGTATCCCGATACATGATGTTGATGTTGCTTCCATTGTCAATGAGGACCTTGCTGAACCTCACGTTATTAGCCGGCCCGACAAATGTCGGATCCATTACTAGCGCATACCCGCCGGGATTCGGCATGATCCTGGGATGATCTGCCCTGTCCTAGCCAATGGCCTGGTCAGACCAATGCATCATCTTTGGAACTGCCGACATAACGGCGTTTACCTCCAAACTCCGCCGGTACAAGCTCTGCTTGTCTGTTCTCTCGGTCTCAAAGACCATGTAGCTCTGATCGTGCTCCTTGTACTCATTCCGGCCTGCTCCTGGGCCCCCGGCATTATATTCCGGATTATAGCTCTGGTCTATTTGATTTACGCCGGCATTTCCGGCATTGCTCTGATTCCCGGGATTGACCGGCCTGGGTGGGATTGCAACTGTATTGGCACCTGTCAACGGCGATGTAGCTGCCGGGGTAGATGGCCTAGCTGGTCCCCAGGGACCTGCACGACTTGCTAATATGTCGTCCAACCATGAACAGTTTCTCGTCAAATGATTTGCCGGCTTACCCGGCTGGAATGTGTGGAACACACAAGGCTTGTCCATGGCCAGACCCACTGTATACTTCGGCCACTGTTTCTTCTGTCCGGCGGCTCCGCCGGCATTCTTGTTGATCCAGACATTCTTCTTCTGGAAGGGTTGCGCTTGCTGCTGCGGCTGTTGCTGCTGAGGCTGCTGATTGTCCTCATACCTCGGACGCTGGCTACTGCCGGCGCCCCCTTGTTCTTCTTCCACAGCCGCTACTTGCGTCGTTCCATACCTGTAATCCGGCCTTTCATCTCTTCTCTTATTCCGGTTATCAGAGCGATAGTATTGCCCTGGTCTCCCGGCGCTGTTGGTGTTCTCCTGGGTCTGCCCCTGTCCTTGTGAATCAAGGGTGGGCTGCATGGGGTCTCCCAGAGCATAACTATCGGCGATCTTGATTGTCTCGGCCAACGTGGCCGGCATTTCCCTCTGAAGCTTTTGCCACAACATGGTGCCATGCCGGCACCCATGAGCAAACCACATGATGGCCTGCTGCTCCACAACTCTTTCGCAGGAATTGCGCAAGGTGCACCACCTAGTCAGATAATCTCGGTCGGTTTCATTCACTCCCTGCCGGCAGTTAGCCAGCTGCTGAGGACGATTCGGCCTCTTATATGTACTGGTGAAGTTTGACACAAACTGTTCTTCGAAATCAACCCAGCCGTTGATACTTCCGGCCGGCAGATTATTCAGCCATATCCTGGCTGGTCCTTCTAGCATTTGCGGTACATATCGTACCGCCCATCTGAGGTTTCCTCCGGCAATGTTCACTGCGGTGGAGTAATCCTCCAACCAATCTTCCGGCTTTGTGCTGCCGTTGTATGTCCTCGCGCCACGCGCGAGCTGGAAATAGTAAGGTACCGGCTCACCCATAATCCGGGGTCCGAAACACATAGGACCCGGAGCTCCTTGCCTCTCCACCAACTCCGATTGGTGAATCCTGTCCAGCTTGAAGCGCGCATCACTTGCTGCCAAGGACCGAGGTCCCAGCCGAGATGCAATTGGGCCCGCAATCACTTTTTCCTGCTGCTGCTCCGGCTGATACTACTCACTATGCCGGCTGTAACGACCCGGAAAAAAAATCCCCAATATTAGAATTGTTTGTTCTTTTTCTTTTTCACGTCAATTTGACGTCATGCATCATCATGCACCTTATCACCTTGCATGTTTTTGTCAAATCTCACATTGTTTAGAATAAAATCTATTTTTTATTTTGCTCGTATGGTTTTATATTAAGCCCTCCTCTTCTTTCTTATTAAAACTTACAAACCCAAAGTATTTGCAAACTTTGAAAATTGTTTTAAATCAAAATTATGTTTTGAAATCTGTTTACAAATCTTCCTCAAACCCCTCTCTCGTCTTTTCCCTAAAAATGTGCTGCAAGAAGTCCAGCAAGCCCATCTACCCTTCGGCCACTCCCCCTCACCCGCAGCCCAACAAGCCTAAGGCGGCCTACTTTTCCCGAGTGAAGCGGTAAGCTTTTCTTTCTTATCGTCTTCTTCAGGTGCACACGCAAAGAGTGTGCTCCTCCCTGCCAACGTCAGCCTCCAACCACCACTTTCCCCTCTCCCCTTTATTACCCTCTAAACCGGAGATCCTCCAAACCCTAGCCTCTTCCTCCCTCGTGCCGCCGCCTTCACCTATTTTTCCCCTCCCTCCATCTTCTCTGTGAGCGACCGAGAACCACCGCGCCATGGTCGACGACGCGCAGCCATTCCAGGGCGCCCGCCGTCAAGTAGAGCACTCCAGGAACTCTGCCTCGTCGCCCTCTTCCTCCTGGTGCAAGGAATCGCTCTGGAAGCTCTCCAATCGTCGGTAGCGTCGCCGTTTCCCCTCTCAGACCGGCAGCGTTCGTGGACGATTTCGTCGTCATCCGGTCTTCCCTGGTATTTCTGAGCATGGATTCGCGTTCCTGGTTGTCTTCTTGTTCTTCCGGACCTCTCTTCGCTATTTTTCATTGTATATGGTATCCTGCCGGTGTTGACTGCCGTTGTCCTCTATAGGTTCTCCACGCCAGCGTCTCCCGGTCGTCATCTTGTTCCAAGCCCAGCGTTTTCACACTCAGCGCGTCCGGTTGCAGCGAGCGAGGCCTCAGCCAAGACCCCTCGCGACCTCCTTCGTCGAATTGGTGCTCGACCTGAATCTTTGCCTTCACGGAGATCTTGCTTCAGTACAGGTTCAAGTGGAGCGTGTCCCCGTTACTCATCGTATCTGATCCATTGACCAGCTGGTCCGTTCCTTTGTATCCTTCGCTCAGATCTCGAGTTCAAGTCTCCAAAGCTGCAGATTTAATCCCACCAAATTTTTTTTTTGCTGTTGTTCAGATCTGGCGCTGGTTGGGTCTCAGCCCACCAGAAGTTCTCCGTCCGTTGCTGGCGTGCGACGGCTTGTATCCGTCGCTATCTAGGCTCAGGTCCGGCCCAGTTTCAGTCCTCCAGTTTTTCTGTTTTTCTGAAATTCCTGCAACTATGCAAATATTGCATAATTCATATCTTTTGATTCATAAGTCGAAATAAAAAGTATTTTATATGAAATTTTATCAGAAAAATGCATAGAATCTGAATATAGCATTCATAAACCTGTTTGCATCTTGCATCATGACATGGCGTGATAGTTTGCATTTCACATAATAAGTAACATATGGAGTATTTGGAAATGCTTATAATGTTTCCCGCTTCATTTAATTTTGTGTAGCTCACTCATGTCTTGTCTTTGCCATGCTAATCAATATTTAAATTGTCGTGTAGTAAAACAACTTGAACCATATATATGTGTGCCGGGATTCCGATTCCGCTTAATTTGGATAAGTTGCATTGCATCATAATTGACATGTCATGCATGCCTTCACATGCTCATGCCGATTCTTTTACTCTAGTAGTAAGTGTTGCATATGTTGCTTGTTGTAGCGATTTGCTTCTTCCCGCATAGGACGCTTCGTGGTGATGTGAGCAACGACAAGTTCTTCGGGTGTTCTTCGACCATCTTTTCAGGCGAGCCCTTTTCTCTCTACCTATTTATCACTTTTGCTCTCGCTAGCTCTATATTCTAGCCTTGTGTCACGATGCTATGTTCGAGTCACGTGTCCTATCCACCTATTATCCAAAGCAAAGCCATAGCACCTTCCATACATCCTATTACCCGTGTGCTTGTTGTTTGAGTTAGCCTTGCGAGTCGTAGGCATTTTCAGGTTGTTCGAGTTGTTTTATCTTATTGGGTTGGGAAGTTATCACATGCTCTACTTTATGGCTATATGTTGTTGGAGATATTCATGGCTTACTTTATTGTTAATAATTAAAATTGAATTAAGCAGAGGCATCGGTGAGTCATTTTGCCAGTTTTACGACGGCTCACTTGTGTCCCCTAGGACCCCGAGATCGCATGAACTGTTCTGAGACTGAGCGCTCTAACCAAGCGTGGGTACATTTACGGGCCTCCCCTCGATCACTGCCGGAATCTACAGACTTGTCCAGTGGCCACAACTAGTTTGCGGTGTTTTCATTTGGTTTTTGTCGGGCGTGCAGCTCTTGTATCTTATGGTCCGATTTTACTTTGGGGGAAGCCGAGTGTGCCTTGTAACCCCTTGTTTCTGCACGTCCGTATAGGTGGGATGCGGTTAAGCGCGTTCCGAAAGAGTGAGGTCACTGGTCATCTTCCATGAGGAGCTCCGATCCAGTGTGCATCTCCTAGGATCCGACTTAACCGTAGGCTCAAACAGCTAGGTCCGTCTCGGAGATTCGGCCGGACTCTCGATACGGGTTCAACTTAGTTTGGTGGCTTCCTGGACTTGTTTGTAGTGAAGGAGAGTGCGAGTCGTGAATATCCTGATGGCGCACCCGTTTTTATTAAGGGTGCGAGATTTGTCGGAAGGATTGATCGAACGTTTGGGTACATTTGGGCACCCCTGCAGGGTTAAATCTTTTCGAAAAGCCGTGTCCGCGGTTATGGACGACTTGGAGCTGTACTACTCGATCATAGAACAACTTGCACCTGCTATTTCAATACTAATAAACTTGTGTAGTAAGTCAGCACAACTACAACAATAAATCTGCAATAAAACTTGGTAACTGTGTGAGTGCCTTTGATACTTGCTTCTTCGTTTGGTCACGAGGAGGTGATTCATCGGCTGGGTTATGTTTGGTGTTAGTTTCTAGTTGGTTTTTTTTTGCGCTCTCTTATCTTATCTATTTAGACGAAAATTGTAGTGTGTCTCTCTAGTAAAGTTCTTTTGTTGCCGCTAAGTCCACCATATAGCCCGTAGGCGAGCACAGCTGAATTCCAGTCTCGCGAGTACGTGCCTCGGTACTCACCCTCATTTTTTTTCTTTTTTCTTTTCCTCTTTCTCCCTCCTTGTTCGGCAACCATTGGCCCGACGCTTTTGACAGGTATGGGAGCGACGACGTTAGCAAGGTTACCCTTCCGGCTTGGCCTGGGTAGGGTTTGGACGCCATCGTTTATCTTCAGGCCTCTTAGGCCCATTTGTATTCTTGTCCGTACTCGGATACTATTTGCTTTATGTATGATTTGGATCTTTGTATGTATATTTGGATATTTTGACTCGTGGAGTCTTCGTGGTTATATTATATTCTTTTGTGGGTTCCATCGTGAACTTGTGTAACTGTTGCTACGCGATTCCACCCGCATCACGTGCACGCTCCAACGTGCACGAGTCGCTTGGTGGTGCGTTTCCAAAGCAACATCATGTAGATTGTGGCTTGATCGCTATAATCTGCAAGGTGCCGGTTTTGGGGCGTTACACCGGCCTTGCTGATGCTGCTGCTGATACCCCGCCCTGGCAAGGGCGGAATTCCCATCATCCTCTCGATGCCCCGGATGGCCAGCACCTTGCTGCTGCGCTGCACCTCCGGCGCCCTGCTGCTGACGCCGGGCTGCATTGTTACTCCGGCCACCTCCGACCGAAGCTGCCCCTTGCCCGGCCGGCACATTCTGGCCAGCACTCTTGCGGCCGATATACTTGTCAGCTTGGCCGGCATTCTTCTGAGCTACTGCCTGCTTTCCGGCAATTGCCGGATCATACACTTGGATCTGCTTGTCCCGGCGGCCAGAGGTCACACTTCCGGCACGCCGGGCACTTGGATGTGGGGACGAAGCTTGGCCCCTCGACCTTGCGCCGGCACCTCCTACCGACGCAATGTACTGAGACGCCCCGGCACCTGGGTTTGCCTTCTTAAAGGCCTCCTGCTGCTTAGTTGCTTCAGACAAAAGATGGTTAAGCCGGGCTTGCTGCTCATGCAGTGCTTCGCCGGACAAATTAGATAAGTCCTTAGCTACCTCTGCTGCTGCTCTAAGGTTCTTTACTGGTGAGCTATAAATTACCCTAGGCACAGTACTAGTTGCAGTATGACCCTTACCACTAGCACCTTTCTCTAGCTCAGTGTTAAGATCTCTACCTCTAGTTCTAACCTCTTCTATCCGGCTAGGCCGGGTTACCACAGGAGTAAAACCATGGGCAGCCTCATACTCACGGAGTTGCCGGTTAAACCATTCGCGCTCCTGGTGCATGGCCAGGGCCTCGTCGACGAGGGCCTAGCGAGATCCCTCCAAGACCTCCCTTGTTTGCTCCGGATCATCGCCGGATCGCACCGGCTCGAGAAGCCGATTGATGATGGGAAGAAGCACCTGACCCTTTGCCGGCACAGCGGAAGTGCCGGCCAGGTTCTCGACACGCTCCAACGGAGGACGTGCCGACCTTTTGGCCTTCGGCGGCTCCGGGGGAGTATCTCCTGCTGCTGCTGCTTTGCCGGCACCATCTGCCGGCGGCACTGAGGTGCCGGCCATCATCACCTCGGCCGACTCTACTGAGCGAGCGCTACGCCCAGCGTGAGCCAGCCGATGTGACGGAGGATCCGCCTTCACCAGCACCTTTTCCCTGCAAACT
Organism: Dactylis glomerata; assembly: GCA_007115705.1. Taxonomy (NCBI): domain Eukaryota; kingdom Viridiplantae; phylum Streptophyta; class Magnoliopsida; order Poales; family Poaceae; genus Dactylis; species Dactylis glomerata. The sequence continues at coordinate 3,377,575 of QXEO01000625.1, read as the reverse complement.
CTCTCAGTCCCCACGTACACCTAGTGGGAACCGAAAGACATGATCCGGCCATCCCTGGGGAACGGCCGGCCGCCGAGACATCCGGCGTTATCGCTGACGAAGCTGAGCGAGCCTAGCCTCTGGACGAGGCCAGAGACCACGCGCACTCCCGAAGCTGCTATCACAGACCCCGTCTGAATAAACACTCCGCCCAGCATATCGATCTGCCCCACGGTGGGCGCTAAATGTCGTCGTGGTGAAACAACATATGCCATAGGATAGCTTAAATGGGGGCCGAACTAGATGCTGGAGGATTCGGGAGAGGGGAACGAGCTAAAAAGCACGACAGAAAGGAACACAGATCTACCCAGGTTCGGGGCTCTCGTAAGGAGATAACACCCCTACTCCTGCTCTACTCCTTATATATTAGGATCGATGGAGTACACAACAATGGTGCTTCCAAGCTCTCTGCTAGAGGAGGAAGACGAACTGCTAAGTGTAGTAACACAGAGTGGCCAACCCTTTACTAGGACTCCCTGTGCCACCTTATATAGTGGTGGCCAGGGTTACAACGGTCACATAAGACCAGGAGACACCAACTACGCTCCCAACAGGACTTGCTGACGAAGGCTGAGACCCTTGACTTTCTCCCTGATTGCTCTCGATGGGACTTCATATCCCTGTACCTTGTACTTCCTGCACTGTGACCTTACCTCTATGAGGTAAGCTCTGTACTTGTGCACAGTGAGGGTAGGTATCCTCCACTGTGCACCCTGCCATCACACTCTGCTACCATGCTTGGATGTTTTCTTCCTTGATTGTAGGGATGTGACACCTTAGCTGACTTCTGTATCCCGGATATGACCGTTGGCCAAATCCTGGACCTATATGCCGGACCAACGACCTATGAAGGTCGGGTAATCCGGCCTCCCCTGCTCCTGCACAACACACCAAAAGGTTAGGCCGGCATATCTAAGTATATGCCGGCACTCCTATATAAGTATTCCGGCTATGCCGGCATATCCGAACACCAGCCGGAATACACATATATGCCGGCCTGGCTGATGCTCTCATGTTCCGGCCAGGCCCTTCCTTGATAATCCGGCATAAAGTCAACCATAGACCTGGTATCTCTCTAGTCTCTTGACCCTACCGGGGGTCATCCCCCCGACAGGGTTGTAGTGACCTCACCGTTTAAAGATGACGATCCCTGTGCTTTTCAGTGCTAGTCCCTGGATCAACGCTAGCACACACAGTTTAAGATGTAATACCAAGAAACAAAGGTTATTTTATTACATCGCATGATCCAGCAATTACATAAAGAAACTTTACAATGCTTATAGCATAAGCTTTCAGAGTTTACAATGAAATCAAAATAGCATGGAGTCCTTCTTCTTCATGTGCCACAGGCGAACATGCTGCGGATAGACTCGTAACCCTGTCGTACCTTTCTTATCATCAAAAACCTGCAACATGAAACGTTGCAGCCACAAAGGGTCAATACACTTGAATTGTATTGGCAAGATGTCATTGTTTGGTGGACACAAATGGAACCTAACACTTAAATGAATATTTGGCTAGGTGGAGCTTCAGACCTATTTGCACTAAGCAATTTAATCTTATCATTTTCTTGTAGCAAAACTTTTAGCTAGACAACTTGACTTGGGTGATCTACCCCTGTAGCCACAGGCCGTAGTTATCGTACGGGACACACTGGTCGATAGATACCTACATCAAATGTTAAAACCTCAATTTTCTTTTAAAACACTATTGGACACACTGGAATCCACCAGGTGCTCCTAATAAATTATGCACACACAGGAATCCACCAGGTGTACATAATTATGATCACACAACAAATCCCTTGTTGTCCCATCAAGTTTTAGTTTAAAGAAGTTGGCATGATGAGATCCTTGAACATCTTCAAAATCATGTCGCTCAAAATTGTCCATAACCGGGGACACGGCTAAGTACTTAGTTTTAACCCTCTGCAGAGGTGGTGCACTTTTCCCACAAGACTTAGTCAACCTCTTTTGCCATGATGCTCATTTTGCTCAAATGGCCAAGTGAAGACTAAGACGAGACCTTTCAGAGACAATCCCTCAGACCAACCCGGACGCGTTCCCAAAAACCACCCTCTGTCCGTCTGGCTGAGTTCTTGCAACTTAGTTAGTCAAGACAGAGCCCATATTGTATTGTGGTTGCACTGGAAGCTTCACGACCTGAGCGTCTCCAATCTCTTTGTTCCTGGGTGGCCGTCCACAAGTGAGATACACCTGGTGGTTCAGAGGTTCGACGACATGACCCCAGGGAACCACTCAACAAAAACCATACAAGCCACATTCCACCCAGGTGGTTCATTGAAATTTTGTTGTTTTCTTGGTTTTTGTAAAACAATGGTTTTCAACACTTAGCCAAAACATGTGATAATCCCTTCCCACACAAGTGTAAGGCAACCTATAGCAGTAGCAGTTCTACTAGGAGATGCAAAAGCTAGATATAAACTAGACAAAAGACTTAGCATAAAAATCATAGCTACTAAGACCATTTTCACCTACACATGCATCTTCTACAAGAAAGCTACTAGTGATAATTCTTTAGTAGGACAAGGAGATGATGACACTTGCCTTAGTAACTTTTCTGAAGATTGTTCTTCTCTTAGTCAATACACGTAGCTCTCCGTACAACTATAAGATAAAAGATAACACAAAGTAAACACACCATCCAAGCAACTTAACCAAACAAGACAACAAAAGTGTTTATTAGTTTTAGTTTAGTCTTGTTCTGTCTTAGTGATATTTGCATGGGGTTGGTTTGATATGGATGGAGAAAATGGCTAAGTCAAGGACTTAAGTTTGTTGGGGGTTTTCCTACTTTGTTTAAGAAAACACTTAGCAAAATATTTTCAATTGAAACTTAGGCTTAGGTTGAGAAGTTGGATGAATATATTCTAAGTCTTGAGGTTTATCTCTTCCATCTTCTTGACTTGGCTCTCTTCTCTTGAATCTTCTTGTTTTCCTTCATCTCCTTGTCTTATCTTCATCTTCTTCTTTTTGCCTTCAACTCCTTGTCTTCTCTTCATCTTCTTCTCCATGGTCTTGATATGGAAAACTTCTATGCCACATTGTTGGATGTAGTAGTCAAATACTTAGAAGAATTTGGGTAAGATGGAGTTGATAGTTTTGCACTTGGGCAAAGATAGGGAGTAGATTTTTCACTAAATCATGGTAGAGTGGGATGTTCATTAGGACTTAGGATAATTCACACCATTTGTAGAATGGGACAATAGTTGAATTGCACAAGGTACACATAGGTTGGTTAGGAATCAAAGATTTGTTAAATTACTCAAATAGCTCAATTGCAATTTGAATAACTTAAACTAGGCAATAGGTTTAAAATTTGAATGATGTTATAATAGTGTGGGAAAAATGTCTAAAGGGGTTCTTGTGGATAGATATGATCACAAGATTAACTTTCGAAGAAGGAAACATGTTGAAAGAATTATAGAATTAATTCTATAATAATAAAAAAATACTCAAAATCCCACAATTAAATTTGAATACATGTAAATAGGTTCAAAATCCAAAATTCAAACTTACAGATTTGAAAATTCAATAATTGGAAAATTTGGTACTACTAGATAGGAAATTTAATTATGAAGCCAACGCGACAAGAATCATCCAAAACGGAGCTATAGATCTTTAGTTATGAATTTTCAAAATTTGATGTGAGCTAGCTTAACCCTGCAAACCTGATCGATCGGATGTCAGTTTATGCGTGAAACAGAAACTTCGTGTCAAGATGTGATAGGCCAAGACGTGATAGCCTGATAGGCCAGTACCGGTTCATATATACAATTTTTTTTTAAACGATCTGCTCCGTAGATGCACGAAGCGGTGGTTCTTCGCTGCGACTTGGGTGATGATGGCGACCGGCTCGGGATACTGTCGTCGGACCTTCGGCACGATCTCCTTGGCGAATGAGATTCAGCTATTGATTCAGCGCGTCACGACGGCCAGGCAGTGTGTCCTCTTCTACGACTCCTTCAACGGCGGCGACGGCGATGGAATAACTTTTTACGAGTTTGTCAGTACCGACCGATTTGTGTTCTAGGTAAAGAATGTCAATCTAATAATTTGTCTACCAGCTACGCAATCTAATCCGAGCAGAAAAACAAACGAATCCATGGACGACAACGGAGACAACTTACAGCAACTGCGCGACGTTGTTGACGAGAATGGGAGTGGACGGCGACGTCGATGCAACGGTCTTCAGGCTCCGCGGAGATGTCTACGACGTGCAGCACAGCAGGTTGCTGGAGGGCGTCCTCGTAAGCATCTCTGGTGGTCCGGAACGTCATCTGCATCCGGCCGGAGTTCAGCGGCGCGGGCGTCGCAGCCAACCATGATAATATGATATAAGACCTTGTTAAAGAGGTAGGCGACGATGAGAGGAGTCGACGGGTAAAAGGAAACAACTCAGAAGTTTACCTGTATAACGTACTAGGCCGATGAACTCCGATGACATCGCGGCCAACGGTAAGAATATGATGCAACACCATGTCTAGGAGGTAGCCCTTGAATCAGGGAGTATTCTGGTGTGAGGATTCATCGATATGATCACTCACGGAGACGGCATCTGACGATGAACTCGAATTTGTGGGTAAGATTGGCATGGATATTACGGGTTGTACAGGGCATATCTGGGGAAATTTTTAGAACGAAAATGAAGGAGGAGAAGGAGGAGCACGCGGTGCTTCTCTCGGTTCTTCTTATAATGGACCGAGGAGAGAGATCGGGAGGTGTATGCCAACCGGCGACATTCGGTGCACCTAGATGTTTTTCGAATTTAAGGAAATTAAATGAGATTTTAATTACCTGAATAGGACCATAATTTGTGGGACATTAATTCTCGTATTGAAGACGATGATAAATGATCGCTAAAATTAAGGGGAGAGGATAGGGAAGCTACAGCCATGGAAATGTTAGAGGTTTCTCTGTACGTGCACGATGAAGGAAGACCATGAATCGATGACCGGTTCCGTCGGTCTAGACGGGCTAGGCTGGTTCGGCCCAAGAGAAAAATAAGAGAAAGGAAGAGAAAAAATAAAGGAAGAAGAGAAAGGCCACGAGTGGGCTGAAAAGGTTGCGCTAGATGGGCCTGTGCGGTATATATTTTTCTCTTCTTCTTTCTTTTATTCTTCTTTTTGTTTTCTTACCTTTTTTGTAACTTTTTCATTTGAATTCAAAATAAGTTCAAATCAATTTCTAAAATTTTCTAATAATCAAAGCAACAGATTAGGACAGTAAGAAACATGTTTTTATAAATACACAAATTCTTAAATAAAACTTGATAAATAGTCCAAAGGACTTTATGTTGCATAATAGAAAATATGGCTTGAGAATAATCCTTTTAAAATCAAGGCATAAACTTTATAAAAATAATATTTGTAATTTATTTTCAAACATGCTTTTGGCATTGCAAACTTTATTTGATATATATCATTTTGTATAATATTTCCTTTGCAAATATGCGTGCATAGGATTTGAATAAATACAAAATAGTATTTTGAAATCTTATTTTCACAAATGAGTTCTTCAAGGAATAATAGAAAGTTTGAAATGGTTTTTCTAATAATGCTTTTAAATAAATCAAAAAGTTTTAATTCCCTGTGAAATTTCAATCAAGACAAGTGAACATGGTTCCTATTTTATTTATTTCACATTCCAAAATTTTGGGATGTGACAGACTACCACCCTTAAAAGAAATCTCGTCCCGAGATTTGGAGAGGCTAGAAAGAAAATGGGTTTGGGATACTAGGTGGGCTACCACCCTTAAAAGAAACTTTTGTGGGTAGTCTAGGTTTTTGGGTTTAGAAGGGGCACACCTTGGTTTTGACTTGGCACTAGGTCATCTTTGTACCATATGTTGCTTCTACCTTCATTTCCAATAGGTGGGTGTCTATTCACACACTATAGCATCTAGTGTCCTTTTCAAGATGGCTTGAATATAACTTTCCTCCATTGTAGAGCTTCTGTCCATCAAGGTAGTTGTTGAACTACTTGGGACACTGAAGAGTCACTCTTTGGGTCAATCAGAAGACTAAGCCAAGATGTTCTCCTGGCTTCATTTCATGTCCTTATTTGATCTTCATAGTCTTGCAAGTCATCTTCAATGGTAAGCTCGTTGGTTCATCCTCACCGTATTCCTACGTTTTGGCAACACTTGCCTATTATAAGGGGTACAATTTCTTACCCTCCTAGGGTTTAGGTTTAACAGCGTCGTCTCTCCTGTAGGTATGTCTCTCTAGATTTACCATTCCTTATCACAAGATCGAACAATTGAGTAGTCATCATGGGGGCCAATCCATAACGCACCCAATCGTTACCTTGTATTTCAGCTTGGTACATCTCGTACACTAACTCTTGGTCAACCTCACTAGTTTTGACAAAAGATTCTATGGATATTGAATCCATGTTTCAATTGTTCAGATCTTTAGAAAACAAATCTATCGATCCTTAGCCAGTGGTTTGCGTAAACTCTCATATGGCAAAATCTCTTAGCTTGCAGATCCTTCAGTTTTCCATCTCTTGTTCTATGCTTCTTCTTGATACTGAGCATCTTAGCTGGATCTGTCAATGTTATTGTCTTCATGGAGGCTTGTCAAGAAACATTTGTTTGGGTTTGAATAAGATGAGAATAGACAGAAGGGATCTAAAGAAAATTCCTACCCAACACTGCAGCTCAAGGTAATTCATCTTACAAACAAGATCTAAGAAGCATTTGTCACATCAAGCAACATGGTTCAACCACAAACAAACTAGTATGGTCATACCACAATTTGATATGATCATAACGTATTACAATGTCGTTCTTACATAGATCTTAAATGGGGGTCCAACTAGAGCGTCTTGGATGTCTTCCAGTTAGTAGTCTACTCCTTTCATCTTTGGGGTCCTTCTAGGTGTTGTGCAGTCTATACTTGAGTCTTCCTCCAAGCTCTTCGATAGCATCCATGTAGTACTTCTTGTAGAGTCGAGGAATGATATATGGAGCATCAATCTCTTCTTGATAGTCTTCATGGAATAAGATCTCTAAAGAATGAGAAAGTATTTTTTTTAACGTGAAGTAGATGAGAATAGAAGAAGTTAAAATTGCAAGAACCTTTCTAATAAATACCAAATTAGATAGATTTTCCATCCTAGGGCCTTCCTAATCTCTTTCTCATCTTCTTTTGCTCATTTTGAACATGACCTTCTCTTCTTGTTCTCAGGATACCTTCTCCTTGAGTTGGGCAAGTAGCTCATCGTTTGCAAAACAGTTCATTGGTCCTATTGTTATCAAGATCCTTGTAAAAAAATTCTAAGTCCTACAACTATTGATGCTTTGACATTTCCTTCTAGACTTCTTCAGTTTGCTTCCTTTGATGACAGAGATGGGTGGATCTTGAAGTCCTTTGAGGTGTCGAAGTTGAAGCTCTTTGTCTTTAAGTTAGAATGAAGAGAAGTAGAGGCAAAAATGACCAAGGGAAGAGTTTACGAGGAAAAGAGTGTGTAAATTTTAAACTTAGAAATAAGAGCAACTCCTATTTTTCTAAGGGGTCTTTGTCCAATCCTAGGGTTACGAACCTAAGGGCAACACAACGCTCTGATACCATCTGTAGTGACCTCACCGTTTAAAGATGACGATCCCTGTGCTTTTCAGTGCTAGTCCCTGGATCAACGCTAGCACACACAGTTTAAGATGTAATACCAAGAAACAAAGGTTATTTTATTACATCGCATGATCCAGCAATTACATAAAGAAACTTTACAATGCTTATAGCATAAGCTTTCAGAGTTTACAATGAAATCAAAATAGCATGGAGTCCTTCTTCTTCATGTGCCACAGGTGAACATGCTGCGGATAGACTCGTAACCCTGTCGTACCTTTCTTATCATCAAAAACCTGCAACATGAAACGTTGCAGCCACAAAGGGTCAATACACTTGAATTGTATTGGCAAGATGTCATTATTTGGTGGACACAAATGGAACATAACACTTAAATGAATATTTGGCTAGGTGGAGCTTCAGACCTATTTGCACTAAGCAATTTAATCTTATCATTTTCTTGTAGCAAAACTTTTAGCTAGACAACTTGACTTGGGTGATCTACCCCTGTAGCCACAGGCCGTAGTTATCGTACGGGACACACTGGTCGATAGATACCTACATCAAATGTTAAAACCTCAATTTTCTTTTAAAATACTATTGGACACACTGGAATCCACCAGGTGCTCCTAATAAATTATGCACACACAGGAATCCACCAGGTGTACATAATTATGATCACACAACAAATCCCTTGTTGTCCCATCAAGTTTTAGTTTAAAGAAGTTGGCATGATGAGATCCTTGAACATCTTCAAAATCATGTCGCTCAAAATTGTCCATAACCGGGGACACGGCTAAGTACTTAGTTTTAACCCTCTGCAGAGGTGGTGCACTTTTCCCACAAGACTTAGTCAACCTCTTTTGCCATGATGCTCATTTTGCTCAAATGGCCAAGTGAAGACTAAGACGAGACCTTTCAGAGACAATCCCTCAGACCAACCCGGACGCGTTCCCAAAAACCACCCTCTGTCCGTCTGGCTGAGTTCTTACAACTTAGTTAGTCAAGACAGAGCCCATATTGTATTGTGGTTGCACTGGAAGCTTCACGACCTGAGCGTCTCCAATCTCTTTGTTCCTGGGTGGCCGTCCACAAGTGAGATACACCTGGTGGTTCAGAGGTTCGACGACATGACCCCAGGGAACCACTCAACAAAAACCATACAAGCCACATTCCACCCAGGTGGTTCATTGAAATTTTGTTGTTTTCTTGGTTTTTGTAAAACAATGGTTTTCAACACTTAGCCAAAACATGTGATAATCCCTTCCCACACAAGTGTAAGGCAACCTATAGCAGTAGCAGTTCTACTAGGAGATGCAAAAGCTAGATATAAACTAGACAAAAGACTTAGCATAAAAATCATAGCTACTAAGACCATTTTCACCTACACATGCATCTTCTACAAGAAAGCTACTAGTGATAATTCTTTAGTAGGACAAGGAGATGATGACACTTGCCTTAGTAACTTTTCTGAAGATTGTTCTTCTCTTAGTCAATACACGTAGCTCTCCGTACAACTATAAGATAAAAGATAACACAAAGTAAACACACCATCCAAGCAACTTAACCAAACAAGACAACAAAAGTGTTTATTAGTTTTAGTTTAGTCTTGTTCTGTCTTAGTGATATTTGCATGGGGTTGGTTTGATATGGATGGAGAAAATGGCTAAGTCAAGGACTTAAGTTTGTTGGGGGTTTTCCTACTTTGTTTAAGAAAACACTTAGCAAAATATTTTCAATTGAAACTTAGGCTTAGGTTGAGAAGTTGGATGAATATATTCTAAGTCTTGAGGTTTATCTCTTCCATCTTCTTGACTTGGCTCTCTTCTCTTGAATCTTCTTGTTTTCCTTCATCTCCTTGTCTTATCTTCATCTTCTTCTTTTTGCCTTCAACTCCTTGTCTTCTCTTCATCTTCTTCTCCATGGTCTTGATATGGAAAACTTCTATGCCACATTGTTGGATGTAGTAGTCAAATACTTAGAAGAATTTGGGTAAGATGGAGTTGATAGTTTTGCACTTGGGCAAAGATAGGGAGTAGATTTTTCACTAAATCATGGTAGAGTGGGATGTTCATTAGGACTTAGGATAATTCACACCATTTGTAGAATGGGACAATAGTTGAATTGCACAAGGTACACATAGGTTGGTTAGGAATCAAAGATTTGTTAAATTACTCAAATAGCTCAATTGCAATTTGAATAACTTAAACTAGGCAATAGGTTTAAAATTTGAATGATGTTATAATAGTGTGGGAAAAATGTCTAAAGGGGTTCTTGTGGATAGATATGATCACAAGATTAACTTTCGAAGAAGGAAACATGTTGAAAGAATTATAGAATTAATTCTATAATAATAAAAAAAATACTCAAAATCCCACAATTAAATTTGAATACATGTAAATAGGTTCAAAATCCAAAATTCAAACTTACAGATTCGAAAATTCAATAATTGGAAAATTTGGTACTACTAGATAGGAAATTTAATTATGAAGCCAACGCGACAAGAATCATCCAAAACGGAGCTATAGATCTTTAGTTATGAATTTTCAAAATTTGATGTGAGCTAGCTTAACCCTGCAAACCTGATCGATCGGATGTCAGTTTATGCGTGAAACAGAAACTTCGTGTCAAGATGTGATAGGCCAAGACGTGATAGCCTGATAGGCCAGTACCGGTTCATATATACAATTTTTTTTTTAAACGATCTGCTCCGTAGATGCACGAAGCGGTGGTTCTTCGCTGCGACTTGGGTGATGATGGCGACCGGCTCGGGATACTGTCGTCGGACCTTCGGCACGATCTCCTTGGCGAATGAGATTCAGCTATTGATTCAGCGCGTCACGACGGCCAGGCAGTGTGTCCTCTTCTACGACTCCTTCAACGGCGGCGACGGCGATGGAATAACTTTTTACGAGTTTGTCAGTACCGACCGATTTGTGTTCTAGGTAAAGAATGTCAATCTAATAATTTGTCTACCAGCTACGCAATCTAATCCGAGCAGAAAAACAAACGAATCCATGGACGACAACGGAGACAACTTACAGCAACTGCGCGACGTTGTTGACGAGAATGGGAGTGGACGGCGACGTCGATGCAACGGTCTTCAGGCTCCGCGGAGATGTCTACGACGTGCAGCACAGCAGGTTGCTGGAGGGCGTCCTCGTAAGCATCTCTGGTGGTCCGGAACGTCATCTGCATCCGGCCGGAGTTCAGCGGCGCGGGCGTCGCAGCCAACCATGATAATATGATATAAGACCTTGTTAAAGAGGTAGGCGACGATGAGAGGAGTCGACGGGTAAAAGGAAACAACTCAGAAGTTTACCTGTATAACGTACTAGGCCGATGAACTCCGATGACATCGCGGCCAACGGTAAGAATATGATGCAACACCATGTCTAGGAGGTAGCCCTTGAATCAGGGAGTATTCTGGTGTGAGGATTCATCGATATGATCACTCACGGAGACGGCATCTGACGATGAACTCGAATTTGTGGGTAAGATTGGCATGGATATTACGGGTTGTACAGGGCATATCTGGGGAAATTTTTAGAACGAAAATGAAGGAGGAGAAGGAGGAGCACGCGGTGCTTCTCTCGGTTCTTCTTATAATGGACCGAGGAGAGAGATCGGGAGGTGTATGCCAACCGGCGACATTCGGTGCACCTAGATGTTTTTCGAATTTAAGGAAATTAAATGAGATTTTAATTACCTGAATAGGACCATAATTTGTGGGACATTAATTCTCGTATTGAAGACGATGATAAATGATCGCTAAAATTAAGGGGAGAGGATAGGGAAGCTACAGCCATGGAAATGTTAGAGGTTTCTCTGTACGTGCACGATGAAGGAAGACCATGAGTCGATGACCGGTTCCGTCGGTCTAGACGGGCTAGGCTGGTTCGGCCCAAGAGAAAAATAAGAGAAAGGAAGAGAAAAAATAAAGGAAGAAGAGAAAGGCCACGAGTGGGCTGAAAAGGTTGCGCTAGATGGGCCTGTGCGGTATATATTTTTCTCTTCTTCTTTCTTTTATTCTTCTTTTTGTTTTCTTACCTTTTTTGTAACTTTTTCATTTGAATTCAAAATAAGTTCAAATCAATTTCTAAAATTTTCTAATAATCAAAGCAACAGATTAGGACAGTAAGAAACATGTTTTTATAAATACACAAATTCTTAAATAAAACTTGATAAATAGTCCAAAGGACTTTATGTTGCATAATAGAAAATATGGCTTGAGAATAATCCTTTTAAAATCAAGGCATAAACTTTATAAAAATAATATTTGTAATTTATTTTCAAACATGCTTTTGGCATTGCAAACTTTATTTGATATATATCATTTTGTATAATATTTCCTTTGCAAATATGCGTGCATAGGATTTGAATAAATACAAAATAGTATTTTGAAATCTTATTTTCACAAATGAGTTCTTCAAGGAATAATAGAAAGTTTGAAATGGTTTTTCTAATAATGCTTTTAAATAAATCAAAAAGTTTTAATTCCCTGTGAAATTTCAATCAAGACAAGTGAACATGGTTCCTATTTTATTTATTTCACATTCCAAAATTTTGGGATGTGACAAGGGTTTTGATCATCTTGCCCATGAGGCACGGTTCACACGTGTCAAATGATTCAAAATCAAGAGACTCCAAAAGTCCATCAGAATGGAGTTTCTTCATGCGTTTTACACCAATATGACCTAGACGGCAGTGCCACAAAAGTTGGATTATCACTATCTACTTTGCATCTCTTAGCCTCAATGTTATGGATGTGTGTTTCATTGCTTTCGAGATTCAGAAGAAATAAACCATTCACAACAGGTGCATGACCATAAAAGATGTTATTCATATAAATAGAACAACCATTATTCTCAGATTTAAATGAATAACCGTCTTGCAATAAACACGATCCAGATATAATGTTCATGCTCAACGCAGGCACATAATAACACTTATTAAGGTTTAAAACTAATCCCGAAGGTAAAGCTAAGCAGGGGTGTCACCTAGCGCTTCCTCAAGTACATAGGCTTTTTGTCCGCCAGCGAGAATGATTCTCAGATTGCGGAACCAGTTGGTGAAGTTAGACCCATTGTTCTTAAGCTTTTCTTTCTCAGCAAAAACGTTGAAATTGAAGTTGGACTTAGCCATTTGATCTACAAAATTGCAAGTACAATTTTAGACTATGTTCATGATAACTAGTTCAACTTAATCAAATTACTAGATGAACTCCCACTAAATTCAACATCCCTCAAGTTGTTTAGTGAACACGATCCAAATTCACCACACCTAATCCGATCTTCACGAGAAGAGATGTGGTTTCAATGGTGGACAACTAAGTGTCGATCATATCATTCATATGACTCATGTTTAACCTTTCGGTTCATGTGTTCCGAGGCCATGTCTGTACATGCTAGGCTCGTCAAGTCAAACCCAAGTATTTCCGCGTGTGCAAAACTGGCTTGCACCCGTTGTATGTGAACGTAGAGTTTATAGCACCCGATCATCACGACGTGCTTGAAAACGACGAACTTTCGCAACGGCGCATATGAGGGGAGAACACAATTTTATCTTGATCTTTAAGTGAGGAATCATCTTATAATGCTACCGTCGCGATCTAAGCATAATAAGATACATAAAAGGATAAACATCATATGCATATAATTTTATGTGACATGGTATAGCCAATCTCCGCGCCATGATCTCCATCTTGTGCACGCCGGCATGATCTCCATCACTCCACCATGGTTGCCTCCACCACGAATAGCAACTACAACTATTGCTAACTACTTAGCGATAAAGTAAAGCTATTACATGGCGTATAAGAAGTTGACACGCAGGTCATACACAATTATAAAGACAACCATATGGCTCCTGCCGGTTGTGAACTCATCGACATGCAAGTCGTGAAAGATTACAAAAACATGATCATCGCATACATCTCAATTCATACACATCATGTCTTGGGCCATACCATATCACAAAACACTCCCTGCAAAAACAAGTTAGACGCCTCTACTTTGTTGTTGCATGTTTTACGTGGCTTATGGGAGTAACAAGCTAAGAACGATTCTTACCTACGAAAAGCCACAACGGTGATATTATGGTTGCTAACATCCGTTGTAAATCTCATGACTGCTATAGTGAGAGAAACTGGCATCCACCAGCCGCATGTATGGAACAAGCCACACGTCAAGTGCGGAGCCGGTCTCGCGAACGAGGTCGCGTAAAGTTGGCCTGGACCGCTTCGATCTCACTATGCCGCGCCATAAGAAGTACAAAACAAGAGGTTTGCAACAGAAAACATCAACGCCCGCAACAAGCATGTTGCGTTCTACTCGTGAAACACATCTACGCATAGATCTAGCTCTGATACCACTGAAGGGTTTCGCAGCATAGTAAATCAAAAAAATTCCTACGGAGCGAACAAGAAAGCCAAGATCTAATCTAGGAGAAGTAATCAACGAGAGAGGTAGATGAGATCTTCATACCCTTGAAGATATCGCACAGCGGAAACGTTCAACAGAGCGTGGTTGACGTAGTCGTACTCGCCGTCTCCTCCTCGCGATCCGATCCGATCCTACGCCGCAAGTGGCGGCGCCTCCGAGAGATGCACACGTACGGTGCAGCAATGTCTCCTCCTTCCTTGGTCCAGGAAGTATGGTGGAGAGATAGATTGGATCTGCAGCACGACGGTGTGGTGCTTATGGTGGAGAGTTTATGCGGCAGGGCTTCGCCTACGCACAGTCGCGAGAGAGAGAAGTGGAGGGGCAGCAATTGGCCGGAGGCTAGGGTTGGAGTGGGAGGGGGCTGCGCCCCTGCCCCCCCCTTATATGGGGGGCTGGCCGGCTGCCTTGGCCCCTCCTCCAAGCCTCTAGGGCGGCGGCTGGGGGGGAAGAGTAGGGGGCAAGTCTTCCCCCCCCCTTCTGGAAGGTTCCCCTAGGGTTTCCCCTAGGGCTGGCCGGCTGGGCCTTTAGGGCCTTGTGCACCTGGCTCAAAGTGGCCAGGGCACTTCCCCTTAAGCCCACGCAGGCCTCCGACAAGTGGGCCCATGTTGGTCCCACTCCGGAACCTTCTAGAACCTTCCGGTACAATACCGATAAACTCCGAAACGATTCCGGAATCCAAAAACTGCTTTCCTTTATATGAATCTTATTCTCCGGACCATTTCGGAACCTCTCGTGATGTCCTGGATCTCATCTGAGACTCCGAACTAAAACTCATAAACCAATTATCCATTCTATCCTAGCGTCGATGCATGTTAAGTGTGTGACCCTATGGGTTCGAGAATATGCAGACATGATCTTCTATCAATAATCAACAGCGGGATCTGGAAACCCATATTGACTCCCACATATTCATCGATGATCATATCGGATGAACCACGATGTCAGGATTCAATTAATCCCATATATGTATTCCCTTCGTCACACGATATTTTACTCGCCCGAGATTTGATCGTCGGTATCACCATACCTAGTTCAATCTCGTTCACAGCAAGTACTTTACTCATTCCGTAATCCGATATCACTTCGTGATTAACTCCTTAACCACATGCTTGCAAGCGGTGTTGATATCGATTACCGAGTGGGCCCGAAGTATATCTCTCCGACTTGGGAGGGACAAATTCCATCTCGATACATACAACCCAACAAGTACTTTCCGATCACCTGAGAAACACCTTTATGATCACCCTCACATAGGATGACGTTTGATGACCTCAAAGCTTTCTTCCGATACCAGGGAGTTGTATTATCTCATGATCTAAGGAATACAATACATGACATAAGAAAAGCTTCGCAAAGATGAACACGATGACACGATCTAATTGCTCTGCTTTATTTGGGTCTGTCCATCATATCATTCTCCTAATGATATGACCTCATTATTAATTGACAACTCATGTCTATGGTTAGGAAACCTTAACCATCATTAATCAATGAACTAGTCCATAGAGGCGTACTAGGGACACGATGTTGTTCATAAACCACACAAGTATTAAAGTTTCCGCTTAATACAATTCTAGCATGGAATATAAACATTATCATGAACAAGAATTATAATAATAACATCTTTATTATTGCCTCTAGGGCATAATTCCAACAGTCTCCCACTTGCACTAGAGTCAATAATCTAGTTTACATCTGGCAACAATCTAACACCCATGGCATTAAGGTGCTGATCATGTTTTGCTCGTGGAAGAGGTTTAGTCAACGGATCTGCGACATTCAGATCCGTCTGTACTTTGCTAATCTTCAGATCTCCATCTGATATATAATCTTGAATTATATGGAAACGGCGGTTGATGTGCTTGGTCTTAGGATGATATCTTGGTTCCTTAGCCAGTGCTATGGCACCAGTGTTGTCGCACAATATCTCCAGTGGGTCCAAGGCATTTGGAACCACACCAAGCTCAGTGATGAAGTTTCTGATCCAAACTCCTTCACTTGATGCTTCCGAAGCAGCCATGTATTCCGCTTCTGTTGTAGATCCCGCGATCACGCTTTGCTTGCAGCTTCTCCAGCTCACAGCTCCACCATTCAAAATATAAACGTATCCTGTCTGAGATTTAGAATCATCCGGGTCGGTGTCAAAGCTAGCGTCAACGTAACCTTTTACGACGAGCTCCTCATCACCTCCATAGACTAAGAACATTTCTTTAGTCCTATTTAAATACTTTAGGATGTTCTTTACGGATGTCCAGTGTTCCACTCCTGGATCACTTTGGTATCTGCTCGTCAAACTAAGAGCATTGGACACATCCGGTCTAGTACACAGCATGGCATACATGATAGAACCTATGGCCGAGGCATATGGCACTTTGCTCATAGTTTCTCTATCTTTTACCGTAGCTGGACACTGAGCCTTGCTCAATATCTTACCTGATAACATGGGCAATGAACCTTTCTTTGCTTTATCCATTCTGAACCTCTTCAGAACTTTGTCCAGGTATGTACTTTGGCTTAAAGCTATTAGGCGTCTTTCTCTATCTCTATAGATTTTGATGCCTAATATATAAGCAGCTTCTCCTAGGTCTTTCATTGAAAAACATTTATTCAAATAACTCTTCACATCGTTAAGCATACCGATGTCATTTCCAATAATCAATATGTCATCCACATATAGTATTAAAATGTCACCGAGCTCCCACTCACTTTCTTGTAGATACAAGCTTCGTAGCAATTTGGAACAAATCCAAAACTCTTGATCACTTGATCAAAACAAAGGTTCCAACTCCGAGATGCTTGCTTCAGTCCATAAATGGAACGCTGAAGTTTGCACACCTTATTAACATCCTTAGGATCGAAACCCTTCACTGGTATCAACGCCGTCATGCTGCAGATCCAATCTATCTCTCCACCATGCTTGCTGGACCAAGGAAGGAGGAGACGTTGCTGCACCGTACGTGTGCTGCAGATCCAATCTATCTCTCCACCATGCTTGCTGCACCGTACGTTTCCGCTGTGCGGTATCTTCAAGGGTATGAAGATATCATCTACCTCTCTCGTTGATTACATCTCCTAGATTAGATCTTGGTTTTCTTGTTCGCATCCGTAGGAAATTTTTTGATTTACTATGCTGCGAAACCCATCAGTGGTATCAGAGCTAGATCTATGCGTAGATGTGTTTCACGAGTAGAACGCAACATGCTTGTTGCGGGCGTTGATGTTTTCTGTTGCAAACCTCTTTGTTTTGTACTTCTTATGGCGCGGCATAGTGAGATCGAAGCGGTCCAGGCCAACTTTACGCGACCTCGTTCGCGAGACCGGCTCCGCACTTGACGTGTGGCTTGTTCCACACATGCGGCTGGTGGATGTCAGTTTCTCTCACTATAGTAGTCATGGGATTTACAACGGATGTTAGCAACCATAATATCACCGTTGTGGCTTTTCGTAGGTAAGAATCGTTCTTAACTTGCTACTCCCATAAGCCACGTAAAACATGCAACAATAAAGTAGAGGCGTCTAACTTGTTTTTGCAGGGAGTGTTTTGTGATATGGTATGGCCCAAGACATGATGTGTATGAATTGAGATGTATGCAATGATCATGTTTTGTAATCTTTCACGACTTGCATGTCGATGAGTTCACAACCGGCAGGAGCCATATGGTTGTCTTTATAATTGTGTATGACCTGTGTGTCAACTTCTTATACGCCATGTAATAGCTTTACTTTATCGCTAAGTAGTTAGCAATAGTTGTAGTTGCTATTCGTGGTGGAGGCAATCATGGTGGAGTGATGGAGATCATACCGGCGCGCACAAGATGGAGATCATTGCGTGGAGATTGGCTATACCATGTCACATAAAATTATATGCATGTGATGTTTATCCTTTTATGTATCTTATTATGCTTAGATCGCGACGGTAGCATTTTAAGATGATTCCTCACTTAAAGATCAAGATAAAATTGTGTTCTCCCCATGTATGCACCGTTGCGAAAGTTCGTCGTGATGAAGCATCTCGTGATGATCGGGTGCTATAAACTCTACGTTCACATACAACGGGTGCAAGCCAGTTTTGCACACGCAGAAATACTTGGGTTTGACTTGACGAGCCTAGCATGTACAGACATGGCCTCGGAACACACGGACCGAAAGGTCAAGCATGAGTCATATGGATGATATGATCAACATGTTGATGTTCACCATTAAAGCTACATCATTCACGTGATGATCGGTCTCGGTGTAGTGAATTTGGATCATGCTTCACTAAACAACTTTGAGGAATGTTGAATTTAGTGGGAGTTCATCTAGTAATTTGATTAAGTTGAACTAATTATCATGAACTAAATCTTGATGTATTTGCATAAGTCGTTGTAGTTTTTGGCACCGTTTCCCACCGACACTTAGCTTAATTGAGTTAAAAGAACTATAGAATTCTGGATAATCACTTTTCGGTCTAGTGCTGTTTAGTTAGAATGTCAAGACTAAAGATTAAGTCATATTGCAAACTTTAGCAAACCTTGCTTGCTCCATACGATTTAATAAATTGTATTAATCTAAGAGCAACGATTCAAGTTTAGTATCTAAAGATCATATGTTTGCCTTCATGATAAATTGATCTTCAAAATTGTTTGAGAATCAAAGTGATCATCGAGCTGAAAGAATTGTTTCAGAAACAAACAAGAAGTGAAAGATATTTGATATCTAAAACTTTGATTGTTTGCAAAATGATGAAGTATAATTTAGTAAAAGAACATATGCTCATATTGTATGACTATATGCGAAGATTGAAGATGCTAGGTGTCCCGATCACCAAAAAGTTTGGGAACTAATATTATACTTGCATTCATCCTTATAAGCTATAGTAGTTTCATCATGAAAGTTGTCATGATAAGATGAATGAAAGGGTATTGGCTAAATTGTTTTTGCTATACCAAAGATACTAAAAATAGAATCTAGAAGAACGCCAATTATATGATGATGGTGATCCACCTCAATGTGCAAAATCCAGGGCTATTAGTATTTGACTAAAATCCTTTGGACTATGTGTCAAATGATTGACGCCACTATTGATGTCGATAGATTCTTCTAAAAAGAAAGGAAATGCTAAATAGGATCTGTAAAATTATTTGGTAGAAAAAGGAAAAGACTGGAATTGTCCAGCTCAGGTATATAAATGATATACATGTTATAGATGAATTCTTTTGCTCGTTAACAATGTAATTCTTAGGTATTCGATACTGATTTGTTGGTATGAAATGTCATACAAAGCAACACAATACAAGAAGTACAATGGCCTAAGTAACTAGTAAAAGAATATGGTAATGATGCATGTCGAGATACAAATAAAAGTGTTATTGTGCTTCTCGTCGACATCAAACCTAGCCTTCAAGATATTTCATGAACTTAATAATTGTTATCTTGTTCTGGTATTATGAGAACAATTGTTGTTCATGTCATTACCGTCTTCCATAATCGATGGATAGATTATTATTATCTTGTTGGTGAAATAGACATTTATAACACTAATGCTAAAGGTCGCAAGACAAAACAAATTTCACTTATATGTGACACCGCCGTTTAAGTCATATTGGAAACAAAACATGAAAGAAATTCTATATTGATAGATTTCCGAGTCATTTGATTTTGAATTGATTGACGCTTGTGAGACTTTTCCTAAAGATGATTAAACTCCGTTCATGGGCCGTAGAAAGAACAAGCGACTAACTACACGGAGATCGTACATGTTGATGTATGTAGTTCATATGTGAAATCAAGCGTGGTGTATTTTCTATTTCATCAATGACTCGAATAGATGTACGGTATATCTACTTGATGAGATAGAAGTATGAAATTGTTCAATTTATGAAGTGAAAATTGTTGTAACAAGAATATTCAAGTTGTATGATTAGATCATAAAGAAGAATATTTGAGTTACAAGTTTAGCAAACATCTAAGAGTTAGAGGAATTGTTCCACAAACTTGCATCATGATAAACACCATAGGAGTATGGAGTTTTCGATGGATGTAATCAAACCTTGTTTGACATGGTTAGATCAATGATGAAATAAACTACCAATATAATTTGTGGATTATGCTTTAGAGACTACCGCTTTTCACTGAATAGAGTGCCATCATAATCTGCCGAAATGACACCATACAAGTTATAGTTGTTTTTTCTTGAATTTTGGTATGCAAGGCATATATGTAAAATGTTTACAACCAAAATCGGATTAGTAAGTCTTTGTAGGTTATCCCAAAGAATGTCGATGGGTATTCCTTCTATTATGAACCCAAACTCATAGTGATTGTCACTAAAAGAAGTGAATTTCTTATGAAGGAGTTTCTCGCGAAAGGTTTAAGTGGGAGGAAGATAGAACTTGATGAGGTTGTTGAATCTGAGCAAGATGATCAGAGTAGCGCAGCACCAGAAAATGTTCTGGAAGCGGCAACTATATTCATAGCTCACGCGTCTACAATATGTTGTAGTCATGACATCGAAGTTCCTATTTAACCAAGTTGGTCGTAATCAAATAGTAAGATTTGAGGACGAGATATTATTAGATAATAGTAACCAACAATATACAAAGAAGCGATGATGGGCCCTGACTTCGTCATATGAATTATTCTAGCAACAATTACATATTGAGATATGATAGTTGAATAAACCAAACAACGTTCCTCTACCGGAATGCACACCAAGGACGTGTAACTGACACGACCCAATGGGTTTTGTTGATTCAAAGGTTGCTAGATATGTATGCAAACTTCTATGGTAGAAGTAAGCATAGCGAAGTTGGAATCCTCAATGATGAAAATGTTAAAGTGTTAATTTCATCAAGATATTTGAAGATGCTTGTATTTACAAGAAAGTAAGTGGGAGCGCTAAGACATATTTCTAATGCTTTATGTAGATAACATATCGTTCATTGGAAATTATGTGTTTTTCTTGATATTGTTAAGTTTTCATTAAAACTAGTTTTTGATGAAAGACTTAGGTAAAACCAGAATATTAAGCATCAATGTCTATGCAGATAGATTGAGGCACTAATATAGTTTTGCCAGAATACATAGATGAAATATTGAATTTGTTCAATATGGAAACAATAAGAACGGTTCTTGTTGCATGGAAGAGGTTGGAGCAAGAATCAATTGTTTTGACACTTGATGAGTGAAACCACAAGAATGATTTTATCAATTTTGTATACCATGATATGTAGATCCAGATGTGTCCAATGCTCTAAAGGTTATAGCATTCATATGATGATCGTTGGACAATAGTAAAGATATTCTTATGCACTTTCGAAGAAGTAAGAATATGTTCTATATGCAGAAGTGACAAATGGTTCATTGCAATAAGTTACATTGGCTTTGTCACACATACAAGTAAAATTTTATCTCAATTTTAAGCCATTTGTTTTGAGTTAGAAGGTGGCATAATAAGATGGAAGAAAGTTCCATGATATCTTGGATGAGTTCCAAGGTTAATATTGTGGCGGACACTGCAACGAGGGCTAAGTATATAATCGCTTTAGAAGCGGCATAAAAGATGCAAAGTGGATAGTGATAATCCAACTTATTTGTGGCACTGTCGTCCAGGTCATATTGGCATAAAACGCATAAAGAAACTCCATTCTGATGGACTTTTGGAGTCTCTTGATTTTGAATCATTTGACACGTGCAAGCCATGCCTCATGGGCAAGATGATCAAAAAACCCGTTCTCCGGAATAATGGAGCGAGCAACGAACTTATTGGAAATCATACATACCGATGTGTGTGGACCAATGAGTATTTCGACGCATGGTAGATATCGCTATTACTATGTAGTCCTATTGTATGACAATAGTGACAACATAGTCTCGGCCAAGAAACAAAGGTCTCATCAGAAGACCAAGTTTATACGATGCTATCTCATACAAGATGAGTAATGCGTGCTGACACAAAAGAATATGCAAATACAAACGGACCTGAAAGTGTCAGACCCGTAGATAAGGTTTACCACATGCAACGCGTATGAATAACACCGGAATGCCATAGGTGTTAAAGGCGCAAGTATTAACTAGATTATTGACTCTAGTGCAAGTGGGAGACTGAAGGAAATATGCCCTAGAGGCAATAATAATATTGTTATTATCATATTTCTTGTTCATGATAATGTTTATACTCCATGCTATAATTGTATTAAGCGGAAACATTAATACTTGTGTGGTTTATGAACAACACCGTGTCCCTAGTACGCCTCTACTAGACTAGCTCATTGATTAATGATGGTTAAGGTTTCCTAACCATAGACATGAGTTGTCGATTAATAATGAGGTCATGTCATTAGGAGAATGATGTGATGGACAGACCCAAATAAAGCAGAGCAATTAGATTGTGTCATTGTGTTCATCTTTGCGAAGCTTTTTCCTATGTCAAGTATTGTATTCCTTAGACCATGAGATAATATAACTCCCTGGTATCGGAAGAAAGCTTTGAGGTCATCAAACGTCATCCTATGATAGGGTGATCATAAAGGTGTCTCTCAGGTGATCGGAAAGTACTTGTTGGGTTGTATGTATCGAGATGGAATTTGTCCCTCCCGAGTTGGAGAGATATACTTCGGGCCCACTCGGTAATCGATATCAACACCACTTGCAAGCATGTGGTTAAGGAGTTAATCAAAAAGTGATATCGGATTACGGAACGAGTAAAGTACTTGTTGTGAACGAGATTGAACTAGGTATGGCGATACCGACGATCGAATCTCGGGCAAGTAAAATATCGCGTGACGAAGGGAATACATATATGGGATTAATTGAATCCTGGCATCGTGGTTCATCCGATATGATCATCGATGAATATGTAAAAGTCAATATGGGTTTCCAGATCCCGCTGTTGATTATTGATAGAAGATCATGTCTGCATATTCTCGAACCCGTAGGGTCACACACTTAACGTGCATCGACGCTAGGATAGAATGGATAATTGGTTTATGAGTTTTTGGTCAGAGTCTCGGATGAGATCCAGGACATCACGAGAGGTTCCGGAATGGTCCGGAGAATAAGATTCATATAAAGGAAAGCAGTTTTTGGATTCCAGAATCGTTTCGGAGTTTATCGGTATTGTACCGGAAGGTTCTAGAAGGTTCCGGAGTGGGACCAACGTGGGCCCACTTATCGGAGGCCTGCGTGGGCTTAAGGGGAAGTGCCCTGGCCACTTTGGGCCAGGCGCACAAGGCCCCTAAGGCCCAGCCGGCTAGCCCTTAGGGGAAACCCTAAGGGAACCTTCCAGAAGGAGGAGGGAAACTTGCCCCCCACTCTTCCCCCTAGGCCGCCACCCTAGGGCTTGGAGGAGGGGCCAAGGCAGCCGGCCAGCCCCCCATATAAGGAGGGGCTGGGGCGCAGCCTCCTCCCACTCCAACCCTAGCCGCCGGCCAACTGCTGCCCCTCCACCTCCCTCTCTCGCGACTGTGCGTAGGCGAAGCCCTGCCGCAGAAACTCTCCACCATAAGCACCACGCCGTCGTGCTACAGATCCAATCTATCTCTCCACCATGCTTGCTGGACCAAGGAAGGAGGAGACATTGCTGCACCGTACATGTGCATCTCTCGGAGGCGCCGCCACTTGCGGCGTAGGATCAGATCGGATCGGATCGCGGGGAGGAGACGCCTAGTACGACTACATCATCCACGTTCTGTTGAACGTTTTCGCTGTGCGATATCTTCAAGGGTATGAAGATATCATCTACCTCTCTCGTTGATTACATCTCCTAGATTAGATCTTGGCTTTCTTGTTCGCATCCGTAGGAATTTTTTTGATTTACTATGCTGCGAAACCCTTCAGTGGAATTACATTTTTGGAATCAGAGCTAGATCAATACGTAGATCTATACGTAGTTTGTGGAATTACATTTTTGGATCGCGAAACCCTTCAGTGGTATCAGAGCTAGATCTATACGTAGATGTGTTTCACGAGTAGAACGCAACATGCTTGTTGCGGGCGTTGATGTTTTCTATTGCAAACCTCTTTGTTGTGTATTTCTTATGGCGCGGCATAGTGAGATCGAAGCAGTCCAGGCCAACTTTACGCGACCTCGTTCGCGAGACCGGCTCCGCACTTGACGTGTGGCTTGTTCCACACATGCGGCTGGTGGATGCCAGTTTCTCTCACTATAGTAGTCATGGGATTTACAACGGATGTTAGCAACCATAATATCACCGTTGTGGCTTTTCGTAGGTAAGAATCGTTCTTAACTTGCTACTCCCATAAGCCACGTAAAACATGCAACAACAAAGTAGAGGTGTCTAACTTGTTTTTGCAGGGAGTGTTTTGTGATATGGTATGGCCACAAGATATGATGTGATATATGTGATGTATGCGATGATCATGTTTTGTAATATTTCACGACTTGCATGTCGATGAGTTCACAACCGGCAGGAGCCATATGGTTGTCTTTATAATTGTGTATGACCTGCATGTCAACTTCTTATACGCCATGTAATAGCTTTACTTTATCGCTAAGTAGTTAGCAATAGTTGTAGTTGCTATTCGTGGTGGAGGCAATCATGGTGGAGTGATGGAGATCATGCCGGCGCGCACAAGATGGAGATCATTGCGCGGAGATTGGCTATACCATGTCACATAAAATTATATGCATGTGATGTTTATCCTTTTATGTATCTTATTATGCTTAGATCGCGACGGTAGCATTTTAAGATGATTCCTCACTTAAAGATCAAGATAAAATTGTGTTCTCCCCATGTATGCACCGTTGCGAAAGTTCGTCGTTTTGAAGCATCTCGTGATGATCGGGTGCTATAAACTCTACGTTCACATACAACGGGTGCAAGCCAGTTTTGCACACGCGGAAATACTTGGGTTTGACTTGACGAGCCTAGCATGTACAGACATGGCCTCGGAACACACGGACCGAAAGGTCAAGCATGAGTCATATGGATGATATGACCAACATGTTGATGTTCACCATTAAAGCTACATCATTCACGTGATGATCGGTCTTGGTGTAGTGAATTTGGATCATGCTTCACTAAACAACTTTGAGGGATGTTGAATTTAGTGGGAGTTCATTAGTAATTTGATTAACTTGAACTAATTATCTTGAACTAAATCTTGTTGTATTTGCATAAGTCATTGTAGTCTTTGACACCGTTTCCACCGACACTTAGCTTAATTGAGTTAAAAGAACTATAGAATTCTGGATAATCACTTTTCGGTCTAGTGCCGTTTAGTTAGAATGTCAAGACTAAAGATTAAGTCCTATTGCAAACTTTAGCAAACCTTGCTTGCTCCATACGATTTAATAAATTGTATTAATCTAAGAGCAACGATTCAAGTTTAGTATCTAAAGATCATATGTTTGCCTTCATGATAAATTGATCTTCAAAATTGTTTGAGAATCAAAGTGATCATCGAGCTGAAAGAATTGTTTCAGAAACAAATAAGAAGTGAAAGATATTTGATATCTAAGACTTTGATTGTTTGCAAAATGATGAAGTATAATTTAGTAAAAGAACATATGCTCATATTGTATGACTATATGCGAAGATTGAAGATGCTAGGCGTCCCGATCACCCAAAAGTTTGGGAACTAATATTATACTTGCATTCATCCTTATAAGCTATAGTAGTTTCATCATGAAAGATGTCATGATAGGACGAATGAAAAGGTATCGGCTAAATTGTTTTGCTATACCAAAAGAATACTAAAGAATGGAATCTGGAAGAATACCAATCATATGATGATGGCGATCCACTTCAAAGTGCAAAATCCAAGGCTATTAGTATTTGACTAAAAATCCTTTGGACTATGTGTCAAATGATTGACGCCACTATTGATGTCGATAGATTCTTCTAAAAAGAGAGGAAACGCTAAATAGGATCTACAAAATTATTTGGCAGAAAAAGGAAAAGACTGGAATTGTCCAGCTCAGGTATATAAATGATATACATGTTATAGATGAATTCTTTTGCTCGTTAATAATGTAATTCTTGGGTATTCGATACTGATTTGTTGGTATGAAATGTCATACAAAGCAACACAATACAAGAAGTACAATGGCCTAAGTAACTAGTAAAAGAATATGGTAATGATGCATGTCGAGATACAAATAAAAGTGTTATTGTGCTTCTCGTTGGCATAAAACCTAGCCTTCTAGATATGTTATGAACTTAATAATTGTTATTTTGTTCTAGTATTATGAGAGCAATGGTTGTTCAAATTATTACCGTCTTCCATAATCGATGGATAGATTATTATTATCTTGTTGGTGAAATAGACATTTATAACACTAATGCTAAAGGTCGCAAGACAAAACAAATTTCACTTATATGTGACACCGCCGTTTAAGTCATATTGGAAACAAAACATGAAAGAAATTCTATATTGATAGATTTTCGAGTCATTTGATTTTGAATTGATTGACGCTTGTGAGACTTTTCCTAAAGATGATTAAACTCCGTTCGTGGGCCATAGAAAGAACAAGCGACTAACTACATGGAGATCGTACATGTTGATGTATGTAGTTCATGTGTGAAGTCGAGCGTGGTGTATTTTCTATTTCATCAATGACTCGAATAGATGTACGGTATATCTACTTGATGAGATAGAAGTATGAAATTGTTCAATTTATGAAGTGAAAATTGTTGTAACAAGAATATTCAAGTTGTATGATTAGATCATAAAGAAGAATATTTGAGTTACAAGTTTCGCAAACATCTAAGAGTTAGAGGAATTGTTCCACAAACTTGCATCATGATAAACAC
Source organism: Dactylis glomerata (assembly GCA_007115705.1). Classification (NCBI taxonomy): domain Eukaryota; kingdom Viridiplantae; phylum Streptophyta; class Magnoliopsida; order Poales; family Poaceae; genus Dactylis; species Dactylis glomerata. The sequence goes on along the minus strand of QXEO01000625.1, from coordinate 3,350,744 downwards.
CATAGGAGTATGGAGTTTTCGATGGATGTAATCAAACCTTGTTTGACATGGTTAGATCAATGATGAAATAAACTACCAATATAATTTGTGGATTATGCTTTAGAGACTACCGCTTTTCACTGAATAGAGTGCCATCATAATCTGCCGAAATGACACCATACAAGTTATAGTTGTCTTTTCTTGAATTTTGGTATGCAAGGCATATGTGTAAAATGTTTACAACCAAAATCGGATTAGTAAGTCTTTGTAGGTTATCCCAAAGAATGTCGATGGGTATTCCTTCTATTATGAACCCAAACACATAGTGATTGTCACTAAAAGAAGTGAATTTCTTATGAAGGAGTTTCTCGCGAAAGGTTTAAGTGGGAGGAAGATAGAACTTGATGAGGTTGTTGAATCTGAGCAAGATGATCAGAGTAGCGCAGCACCAGAAAATGTTCTGGAAGCGGCAACTACATTCATAGCTCACGCGTCTACAATATGTTGTAATCACGACATCGAAGTTCCTATTGAACCAAGTTGGTCGTAATCAAATAGTAAGATTTGAGGATGAGATATTATTAGATAATAGTAACCAACAATATACAAAGAAGCGATGATGGGCCCTGACTTCGTCATATGAATTATTCTAGCAACAATTACATATTGAGATATGATAGTTGAATAAACAAAACAACGTTCCTCTACCGGAATGCACACCAAGGACGTGTAACTGACACGACCCAATGGGTTTTGTTGATTCAAAGGTTGCTAGATATGTATGCAAACTTCTATGGTAGAAGTAAGCATAGCGAAGTTGGAATCTTCAATGATGAAAATGTTAAAGTGTTAATTTCATCAAGATATTTGAAGATGCTTGTATTTACAAGAAAGTAAGTGGGAGCGCTAAGACATATTTCTAATGCTTTATGTAGATAACATATCGTTCATTGGAAATTATGTGTTTTTCTTGATATTGTTAAGTTTTCATTAAAATTAGTTTTTGATGAAAGACTTAGGTAAAACCAGAATATTAAGCATCAATGTCTATGCAGATAGATTGAGGCACTAATATAGTTTTGCCAGAGTACATAGATGAAATATTGAATTTGTTCAATATGGAAACAATAAGAACGGTTCTTGTTGCATGGAAGAGGTTGGAGCAAGAATCAATTGTTTTGACACTTGATGAGTGAAACCACAAGAATGATTTTATCAATTTTGTATACCATGATATGTAGATCCAGATGTGTCCAATGCTCTAAAGGTTATAGCATTCATATGATGATCGTTGGACAATAGTAAAGATATTCTTATGCACTTTCAAAGAAGTAAGAATATGTTCTGTATGCAGAAGTGACAAATGGTTCATTGCAATGAGTTACATTGGCTTTGTCACACATACAAGTAAAATTTTATCTCAATTTTAAGCCATTTGTTTTTGAGTTAGAAGGTGGCATAATAAGATGGAAGAAAGTTCCATGATGACTTGGATGAGTTCCAATGTTAATATTGTGGCGGACACTGCAACGAGGGCTAAGTATATAATCGCTTTAGAAGCGGCATAAAAGATGCAAAGTAGATAGTGATAATCCAACTTATTTGTGGCACTGTCGTCCAGGTCATATTGGCATAAAACGCATAAAGAAACTCCATTCTGATGGACTTTTGGAGTCTCTTGATTTTGAATCATTTGACACGTGCAAGCCATGCCTCATGGGCAAGATGATCAAAAACCCGTTCTCCGGAATAATGTAGCGAGCAACGAACTTATTGGAAATCATACATACCGATGTGTGCGGACCAATGAGTATTTCGACGCACGGTGGATATCGCTATTTTTCTAAGTGTGCTAGTACTATGTAGTCCTATTGTATGACAATAGTGACAACATAGTCTCGGCCAAGAAACAAAGGTCTCACCAGAAGACCAAGTTTATACGATGCTATCTCATACAAGATGAGTAATGCGTGCTGACGCAAAAGGAATATGCAAATACAAACGGACCTGAAAGTGTCAGACCCGTAGATAAGGTTTACCACGTGCAACGCGTATGAATAACACCGGAATGCCATAGGTGTTAAAGGCGCAAGTATTAACTAGATTATTGACTCTAGTGCAAGTGGGAGACTGAAGGAAATATGCCCTAGAGGCAATAATAATATTGTTATTATCATATTTCTTGTTCATGATAATGTTTATACTGCATGCTATAATTGTATTAAGCGGAAACATTAATACTTGTGTGGATTATGAACAACACCGTGTCCCTAGTACGCCTCTACTAGACTAGCTCATTGATTAATGATGGTTAAGGTTTCCTAACCATAGACAGGAGTTGTCAATTAATAATGAGATCTTGTCATTAGGAGAATGATGTGATGGACAGACCCAAATAAAGCAGAGCAATTAGATTGTGTCATTGTGTTCATCTTTGCGAAGCTTTTTCCTATGTCAAGTATTGTATTCCATAGACCATGAGATAATACAACTCCCTGGTATCGAAGAAAGCTTTGAGGTCATCAAACATCATCCTATGTGAGGGTGATCATAAAGGTGTCTGATACGTCTCAAACGTATCTATAATTTTTGATGCTCCATGCTTTGTTTTACACCATTTGCCTATTGTTTCGTTACACTTAGTGGCATTTTTATACGCTTTCCGGAACTAACCTATTAACGAAGTGCCACAGTGCCAGTTCCCTGTTTTCTGCTGTTTTTGGTTTCAGAAGTGATACACAGGAAATATTCTCCGAATTGGACGAAACAAGTTCCTGAATTCATATTTCATCGGGGAGCTCCCAAACATCCGAAGACCTGACGGAGGGGGGCCACGAGGCCCCCACACACAGGGGCGGCGCGGCCTGGCCCCTGGCCGCGCCACCCCCTTGTGAGGGCACGTGGTCCACCCTCTGACAGCCCCCTTTCGCCTACATATACCCCCTGATGAGAAAAACCTAAGGGCCAGATCAGTTTTCCAGAATACATCGCGATCCGCCGCCGCCGTCGACCCGAAGATCGGGAGGGTCCAGAAGCTCTTCCCGGCACCCTGCCGGAGAGGGGAATCGCCACCGGAGGTCTCCTTCATCGCCATGATTGCCTCCGGAGCGATGAGTGAGTAGTCTACCTTGGACTATGGGTCCATAGCAGTAGCTAGATGGTTGTCTTCTCCACCATGTGCTTCATGTTTAGATCTCATGAGCTGTCCTACATGATTGAGATCACCGTTATGTAATACTTTGATGTTGGTTTGTTGGGATCCGATGAATATTGGTGTTTATGATTAAGTTGCTGCACTGAATTTTATCTTTTATTATCTCTATGATGTTTATGATCTTGCATGCTCTCCGTTGTTAGTGGCTATCTTGGCCGAGTAGTTGCTAGTGACTCCAAGAGGGGGTATTTATGCTCGATAGTGGGTTCATGCCTCTATTTCACCTGGGGGAGTGACAGAAACCTCTAAGGTGGTAGATGTGCTGTTGCTACTAGGGAGAAAACAACATTCATATGCTCGAGGGCATATGCTTTGTTTACATTACACACTTTGCTTAATGCAATTATCTGTTGTTCGCAACTTAATACTTCTAGGGTGTTCGGATGATATCCCCGGGGGTGGATTATTAGTCATAGATGCAGTTGGATGGCGGTCTATGTATTTTGTTGTAATGCCCAGAGTGAATCTCATAGTGATCTTCTTGACATATCACGTTATCTTTATTCTATCAATTGCCCAACTGTAATTCGTTTACCCAGCATGTTATTTATCTATGGAGAGACACCACTAGTGAACTGTGGACCCCGGTCCTATTTTAATCATATTGCAATCACCTGTTTACTATTCCCGCACTGTTTACTTTACTAGCATATTACTACTGTTTTCCACTCGATACACTCATAACCTTTGTTTCAAGCAAACCGGTGAGATTGACAACCTCATCGCAAGTTGGGAACAAAGTATTTGTCTGTGTGTGTGCAGGTTCCACAAACACCTTCAGTCGTCACCGTCTCCCTTCTCCTGATCGATAAACCTTGGTTTCATAACTGAGGGAAAACTTGCCGCTGCACTCATCATACTTTCCTCTTGGGGTTCCCAACGGGCTGGTCATTCACCACGCACAAGGACGCCTGCTTTCACCAGTCAGCAGCACTTTTTCTGGCGCCGTTGCCGGGGAAGGAAGAGAAGACTTCTGCGAGGGGAGTTCTTCGCACACACATTCTTTACTTTGTTATTGTTTTGCTTTACTTTACTTTATTTTACCTGCATTGCTTTTTATCAAAAACCCAAAAAAATTAGAATCCTTGGTAGTTGTTTTTACTTGTATTGTTTTATCATGCTTTCTATCAATGGTTGGTTTCTTTGAAACTAAATCTTTTTGGCAAGGTGGGTTCACGGAAGAGCAGCAAAATTATTATGATAAACACCGCTTGTCAAAGAAAGGGAAACACTTATGGGAACAAATCAATAGATTGTATATCATTGCTAGAAAAGTGTGCTCTAATTATAATGTTACTTATTGCTTTGATGAATCTTGTTGCTGTAGGAGGTATAAACACCTCCCTTTTCAATGTGAGTATAATGATGATGTTACCATATCTTCTTATATTAATGGAAATTATGACTTTTATGATGTGGAACAAATTGAAGAATTTATTGCTTGGAAGGGTGCATTCGAACTTGCTTATTTGCTTGAAAATACTGATAATGCACCTTATAAATATGAGGTTTATGATATACTCACATTTTGCTTTGATAATTACAAGGAAGGAAATGGCTATATTCTTAAATATCTTAATAGATGCTCTCCAACGGAAGAGACTAATGCCTTGAAGGAGCCTATGGAAGAGGAAATTGGAAGCTCAATGGATGAAAAAGAGGAGGAGAGTAATGATCAAGAGGAGGAAGAATGGAGCTACCCATGTCTACCTCCCAATAAGAGTAACTCTTTAACTAATACCTTATTTGATAGCCCTCCATGCTTAACAAAGGAGGATGAGTGTGATATTTATATTGTTGAGTTTGTTCATGATGCTACTGAAAATTATTATGAGAGAGGAAAATATGGTTGTTGGAATTCACATGTTACTAAAACACCTCTCTTTATATTGAAAGTTCTGAAGTTGCTCTTGTTTTATCTACCCATACTTGTTACTATGTGCTTCTTTGATTTATTTTCTTACAAGATTCCTATGCATAGGAAGTGGGTTAGACTTAAATGTGTTTTATATCTGCTCCTTGATGCTCTCTTTTGCTTCAATTCATATTTCTTATGTGAGCATCTTCTCAAATTACTGAGCCTAGCTCAAAGGCGTTAAAGAAAAGCACTCTTGGGAGATAACCCAATGTTTACTTTCAGTACTTTTTCTTTTATTTGAGTATTAGAAGTCATTACTACTGTAATGACCGCTCTTTATCTTGTTTATTTCGTTTTTGTGCCAAGAGAAGCCTCTAATTTGAGTGAGGTAAAGATTTGGGGTTATTGCTGTCCTGAAACTGTTTTCGGTGCTGCACCGTAAAAATTCGTGAAAATTCTCTGTTTATCTTTTGGACCTGCGATTTCTTGTGCATATGCCCCAGGTTATATCCAAACTTTTCTTAGTTGAACACTTTTTGATTTGAGCAACAGAAAATCCCTCAAAAATTCGTCCATTATCAGCTGTCCAGTTTTGACAGATTTCTGCCAATATTTGTTTTTGCCACTTTATCGCTTTCTTTCGAGTTCTTTTTTATCATGGAACTCTTGTGGAAGTTGCTACAGTAGTATATACTTTATATGTGGTGGTTTTGGGTTGAAACCTGAAGCTAAAAGAGGATGAATATATTTTATGCTTACACTAATGTTGCTAATAGAATTGTGTTTAGTTTTGTATGAAGGAAGTTTTCATGTGTAGGGATTGGAGAATGATGAGATGAGTTGAAGAATGGACAAAAGCTCAAGCTTGGGGATGCCCAGCACCCCAAGAAATATCCAAGAAGTACAAGCGTCAAAGCTTGGGGATGCCCCCGAGGCACCCCTTCTTCATCGGCAAAAATCAGGTCACCTTTCAAAACACTATATTTTTATTGCTTCATGCACTATGTGTTTTTCTTGGAGCGTCAGTAGTTTTAGTTTTCTTAGTTTGTTTAGTTTGTTTGTTTGCTGCAATAAATGGTTGGACCCCAACAAATTTCCTTTGGAGGAGATGTACTCGTTTTCATTTGCAAAGAATGCTCTAGTTTTCACTCTTATAAATCGAGCATTCTAGTTTTTCTGCTACTGCTTTTGGTTTTCGTTTTCGCCTTGATTTGCGTTCAGATCTTGTCATATCTTTTCATCAAGGTGCATTTTTGCCTCTGAACTTTATTGGTTTTCATCAAAAGAGGTTGTTAAAAAAATTTCAAATGGTGTTGGAAAAGAGAAAAAGCTTTGTGCAAAATAGTGGTACAAGAAGGAGCTTGTGTAGACTGCGGCTTAGGCTTTTTCATGTCATGCTAGATGTCTTTTTGATAGTATGCTTAGTGGTTTTGCTGTAGCATGACTTGTCTCAAATAACTGAGATTGCTTAATGAGCCTTTGAAAAAATCATGCGTTGTTTTTATTGTATGGAAGCATTATTTTGGTTTTCTCCTTGATGCTTTATTTGGGTTGACTTGGCGCATGCTCACACATGTTAGACTCTTCCAAAGTCGCCATTAGCCTTCATGATCATTTAGTTTTTTGACTTTTGATGCCATCGTATGCTTCTTTTAATGTCGCTTTGTCGCTTTGCATGATTATGGCCATTATTGCTCTCTTAGTCGGTCGCTCCCAGTCTTTTGCTAGCCCTCGCCTTGTACTGAGTATGAGCTTTACTCGTGCATCCAACTCCTAAAAGCCAAAGTTTTCCGTTGTGTCCACTATAAATTCCTATGCATGGTATTTTTAAGCCATTCCAAAGTAAAATTTTCGTGTGCTACCTTTCAAAAACCTTCAAAATACTTCTCATTTTGTGACACTGTTTTCAGCTCATGGGGACGTAGTGGTCGGATTTGCTATCTTCCATATTGTTTATTCCAAAAAGAAAAAAAAAAGAAAAAAAAAGGAAAAAGGCACTCCTCCAATGAATGTGAATGTTGGTGGGCACCCGATGGAATCGGTTAGCCATGGTATGTGAAAGGAAAAGGTGGGGAGGAGTGCCAAGTTTTATAAAAAGAGCACCAAAGTGCCAATCTCTCTCTCAAAAACTTGCTTTATTTTTGTATGGAAGATAGTAAGAACCCCATTGCCAGTCGTTGACAAAGACAACCACCTCTCAAAATCAAGTTTTATCTCTGTTTTACAAAATGAAAAGCTCTAGCACATGTTTAAATCACTGCTTCCCTCTGCGAAGGGCCTTTCTTTTACTTTTATGTTGAGTCACCACCTTCTTTCTTTATGCACCATTAAGAGAGCATAGTTGTCATTCTTAGTGTGATATGCATTGTCCCAAGGTTCATTGATTGACTCATATTGTTGGTTTCACTTGTTCTTAAATTATTTGTATCTAGTCGCCCTCTTAAACTTTGAGGTGTCCTATGCATTTATGTTTTGCTCTCTTTGAAGGACAAGCTGAAAACCACTTGCATGTTTTCCTTATGATTTGAACACACGTTTGACTTTCATTGTTTCATTATCATGATCTTTTGTTTGTGTTCATTTGCATGTTTACAACATGGTTGCTAAGTTCTTATTGTCATGATTATATCTTTCATGCCCATGTTTTAAGTTCTATTGATCCCAGCTCATCAATGCTTACATATATGATCAAGATTGTGTAGGTGCATGTCACCTCAAAAATTATTTCTTTTGTTATCACTTACCTACTCGAGGACGAGCAGGAGTTAAGCTTGGGGATGCTTGATACGTCTCAAACGTATCTATAATTTTTGATGCTCCATGCTTTGTTTTACACCATTTGCCTATTGTTTCGTTACACTTAGTGGCATTTTTATACGCTTTCCGGAACTAACCTATTAACGAAGTGCCACAGTGCCAGTTCCCTGTTTTCTGCTGTTTTTGGTTTCAGAAGTGATACACAGGAAATATTCTCCGAATTGGACGAAACAAGTTCCTGAAGTCATATTTCATCGGGGAGCTCCCAAACATCCGAAGACCTGACGGAGGGGGGCCACGAGGCCCCCACACACAGGGGCGGCGCGGCCTGGCCCCTGGCCGCGCCACCCCCTTGTGAGGGCACGTGGTCCACCCTCTGACAGCCCCCTTTCGCCTACATATACCCCCTGACGAGAAAAACCTAAGGGCCAGATCAGTTTTCCAGAATACATCGCGATCCGCCGCCGCCGTCGACCCGAAGATCGGGAGGGTCCAGAAGCTCTTCCCGGCACCCTGCCGGAGAGGGGAATCGCCACCGGATGTCTCCTTCATCGCCATGATTGCCTCCGGAGTGATGAGTGAGTAGTCTACCTTGGACTATGGGTCCATAGCAGTAGCTAGATGGTTGTCTTCTCCACCATGTGCTTCATGTTTAGATCTCATGAGCTGCCCTACATGATTGAGATCACCGTTATGTAATACTTTGATGTTGGTTTGTTGGGATCCGATGAATATTGGTGTTTATGATTAAGTTGCTGCACTGAATTTTATCTTTTATTATCTCTATGATGTTTATGATCTTGCATGCTCTCCGTTGTTAGTGGCTATCTTGGCCGAGTAGTTGCTAGTGACTCCAAGAGGGGGTATTTATGCTCGATAGTGGGTTCATGCCTCTATTTCACCTGGGGGAGTGACAGAAACCTCTAAGGTGGTAGATGTGTTGTTGCTACTAGGGAGAAAACAACATTCATATGCTCGAGGGCATATGCTTTGTTTACATTACACACTTTGCTTAATGCAATTATCTGTTGTTCGCAACTTAATACTTCTAGGGTGTTCGGATGATATCCCTGGGGGTGGATTATTAGTCATAGATGCAGTTGGATGACGGTCTATGTATTTTGTTGTAATGCCCAGAGTGAATCTCATAGTGATCTTCTTGACATATCACGTTATCTTTATTCTATCAATTGCCCAACTGTAATTCGTTTACCCAGCATGTTATTTATCTATGGAGAGACACCACTAGTGAACTGTGGACCCCGGTCCTATTTTAATCATATTGCAATCACCTGTTTACTATTCCCGCACTGTTTACTTTACTAGCATATTACTACTGTTTTCCACTCGATACACTCATAACCTTTGTTTCAAGCAAACCGGTGAGATTGACAACCTCATCGCAAGTTGGGAACAAAGTATTTGTCTGTGTGTGTGCAGGTTCCACAAACACCTTCAGTCGTCACCGTCTCCCTTCTCCTGATCGATAAACCTTGGTTTCATAACTGAGGGAAAACTTGCCGCTGCACTCATCATACTTTCCTCTTGGGGTTCCCAACGGGCTGGTCATTCACCACGCACAAGGACGCCTGCTTTCACCAGTCAGCAGTGTCTCTCAGGTGATTGGAAAGTACTTGTTGGGTTGTATGTATCGAGATGGAATTTGTCCCTCCGGAGTCGGAGAGATATACTTCGGGCCCACTCGGTAATCGATATCAACACCGCTTGCAAGCACGTGGTTAAGGAGTTAATCACAAAGTGATATCGGATTACGGAACGAGTAAAGTACTTGCTGTGAACGAGATTGAACTAGGTATGGCGATACCGACGATCGAATCTCGGGCAAGTAAAATATCGCGTGACGAAGGGAATACATATACGGGATTAATTAAATCCTGGCATCGTGGTTCAGCTGATATGATTATCGATGAATATGTGGGAGTCAATATGGGTTTCCAGATCCCGCTGTTGATTATTGATAGAAGATCATGTCTGCATATTCTCGAACCCGTAGGGTCACACACTTAACGTGCATCGACGCTAGGATAGAATGGATAATTGGTTTATGAGTTTTTGGTCGGAGTCTCGGATGAGATCCAGGACATCACGAGAGGTTCTGGAATGGTCCGAAGAATAAGATTCATATAAAGGAAAGCAGTTTTTGGATTCCGGAATCGTTTCGGAGTTTATCGGTATTATACCGGAAGGTTCTAGAAGGTTCCAGAGTGGGACCAACGTGGGCCCACTTGTCGGAGGCCTATGTGGGCCTAAGGGGAAGTGTCCTGGCCACTTTGGGCCAGGCGCACAAGGCCCCTAAGGCCCAGCCGGCCAGCCCTTAGGGGAAACCCTAAGGGAACCTTCCAGAAGGTAGGAGGGAAACTTGCCCCCCACTCTTCCCCCTAGGCCGCCGCCCTAGGGCTTGGAGGAGGGGCCAAGGCAGCCGGCCAGCCCCCCATATAAGGGGGGCAGGGGCGCAGCCCCCTCCCACTCCAACCCTAGCCACCGGCCAACTGCTGCCCTTCCACCTCTCTCTCGCGCGACTGTGCGTAGGCGAAGCCCTGCCGCAGAAACTCTCCACCATAAGCACCACGCCGTCGTGCTGCAGATCCAATCTATCTCTCCACCATACTTGCTGGACCAAGGAAGGAGGAGACGTCGCTGCACCGTACGTGTGCATCTCTCGGAGGCGCCGCCACTTGCGGCGTTGGATCAGATCGGATCGCGAGGAGGAGACGGCTAGTACGACTACATCATCCACGTTCTGTTGAACGTTTCCGCTATGCAATTTCTTCAAGGGTATGAAGATCTCATCTATCTCTCTCGTTGATTACATCTCCTAGATCCAAAAATGTAATTCCACAAACTACGTAGATGTGTTTCACGAGTGGAAACCCTTCAGTGAGAGACGCCTAATAGCTTTAAGCCAAAGTACATACCTGGACAAAGTTTATGGTTTGGTGCTAAACCTAAGTTGTCGTTTCTTAAAGTTTGGGGATGCGAAGCTTACGTCAAGAAGTTGATGTCGGACAAGCTCGAACCCAAAGCGGAGAAATGCGTCTTCATAGGATACCCTAAGGAAACGATTGGGTATACCTTCTACCACAGATCCGAAGGCAAAGTGTTTGTTGCAAAGAACGGATCCTTTCTTGAGAAGGAGTTTCTCTCGAAAGAAGTGAGTGGGAGGAAGGTAGAGCTAGACGAGGTTATTGAACCTTCTCTCGAGTTGGAGAGTAGCGCAGCACCTGAAGTTGTTCCGGTGCCGTCTGCACCAACAAGAGAGGAAGCTAATGATGAGGATCATGAAACTTCAAACGATGCTACTACTGAACTTCGCAGGTCAACAAGGTCACGTACCACTCCTGAATGGTACGGCAACCCTGTCTTAACCGTCTTGTTGTTAGACAACAGTGAACCTGCGAACTATGAGGAAGCGATGATGAGCCCAGACTCTGAGAAATGGCTAGAGGCCATGAAATCCGAATTGAGATCCATGAGCGAAAACCAAGTGTGGACTTTGGTGGACCCTCCTAGCGACCGTAAGGCCATTGAGTGCAAATGGATTTTCAAGAAGAAAATGGACGCGGATGGTAATGTTACTGTCTATAAAGCTCGGCTTGTCGCAAAAGGTTTTCGGCAAGTTCAAGGTGTTGACTACGATGAGACTTTCTCTCCCGTAGCGATGTTTAAGTCCATTCGGATTTTATTAGCAATTGCTGCGTTTCATGATTATGAAATATGGCAGATGGATGTCAAGACTGCGTTCCTCAATGGCAACATTGATGAAGAGTTGTATATGATGCAGCCCGAAGGTTTTGTCGATCCTAAGGATGCTAATAAAGTGTGCAAACTTCAGCGTTCCATTTATGGACTGAAGCAAGCATCTCGGAGTTGGAACCTTCGTTTTGATCAAGTGATCAAGAGTTTTGGATTTGTTCCAAATTGCTACGAAGCTTGTATCTACAAGAAAGTGAGTGGGAGCTCGGTGACATTTTTAGTACTATATGTGGATGACATATTGATTATTGGAAATGACATCGGTATGCTTAACGATGTGAAGAGTTATTTGAATAAATGTTTTTCAATGAAAGACCTAGGGGAAGCTGCTTATATATTAGGCATCAAAATCTATAGAGATAGAGAAAGACGCCTAATAGCTTTAAGCCAAAGTACATACCTGGACAAAGTTCTGAAGAGGTTTAGAATGGATAAAGCAAAGAAAGGTTCATTGCCCATGTTGTCAGGTAAGATATTGAGCAAGGCTCAGTGTCCAGCTACGGTAAAAGATAGAGAAACTATGAGCAAAGTGCCATATGCCTCGGCCATAGGTTCTATCATGTATGCCATGCTGTGTACTAGACCGGATGTGTCCAATGCTCTTAGTTTGACGAGCAGATACCAAAGTGATCCAGGAGTGGAACACTGGACAGCCGTAAAGAACATCCTAAAGTATTTAAATAGGACTAAAGAAATGTTCTTGGTCTATGGAGGTGATGAGGAGCTCGTCGTAAAAGGTTACGTCGACGCTAGCTTCGACACCGACCCGGATGATTCTAAATCTCAGACAGGATACGTTTATATTTTGAATGGTGGAGCTGTGAGCTGGAGAAGCTGCAAGCAAAGCGTGATCGCGGGATCTACAACAGAAGCGGAATACATGGCTGCTTCAGAAGCATCAAGTGAAGGAGTTTGGATCAGAAACTTCATCACTGAGCTTGGTGTGGTTCCAAATGCCTTGGACCCACTGGAGATATTGTGCGACAACACTGGCGCCATAGCACTGGCTAAGGAACCAAGATATCATCCAAAGACCAAGCACATCAACCGCCGTTTCCATATAATTCGAGATTATATATCAGATGGAGATCTAAAGATTAGCAAAGTACATACGGATCTGAATGTTGCAGATCCGTTGACTAAACCTCTTCCACGAGCAAAACATGATCAGCACCTTAATGCCATGGGTGTTAGATTGTTGCCAGATGTAAACTAGATTATTGACTCTAGTGCAAGTGGGAGACTGTTGGAATTATGCCCTAGAGGCAATAATAAAGATGTTATTATTATAATTCTTGTTCATGATAATGTTTATATTCCATGCTAGAATTGTATTAAGCGGAAACTTTAATACTTGTGTGGTTTATGAACAACACCGTGTCCCTAGTACGCCTCTATGGACTAGCTCATTGATTAATGATGGTTAAGGTTTCCTAACCATAGACATGAGTTGTCAATTAATAATGAGATCATATCATTAGGAGAATGATGTGATGGACAGACCCAAATAAAGCAAAGCAATTAGATCGTGTCTTCATGTTCATCTTTGCGAAGCTTTTCTTATGTCATGTATTGTATTCCTTGGACCATGAGATAATACAACTCCCTGGTATCGGAAGAAAGCTTTGAGGTCATCAAACGTCATCCTATGTGAGGGTGATAATAAAGGTGTCTCTCAGGTGATCGGAAAGTACTTGTTGGGTTGTATGTATCGAGATGGAATTTGTCCCTCCCAAGTCAGAGAGATATACTTCGGGCCCACTCGGTAATCGATATCAACACCGCTTGCAAGCATGTGGTTAAGGAGTTAATCACAAAGTGATATCGGATTACGGAACGAGTAAAGTACTTGCTGTGAACGAGATTGAACTAGGTATGGCGATACCGACGATCAAATCTCGGGCAAGTAAAATATCGTGTGACGAAGGGAATACATATACGGGATTAATTGAATCCTGACATCGTGGTTCATCCGATATGATCATCGATGAATATGTGGGAGTCAATATGGGTTTCCAGATCCCGCTGTTGATTATTGATAGAAGATCATGTCTGCATATTCTCGAACCCGTAGGGTCACACACTTAACGTGCATCGACGCTAGGATAGAATGGATAATTGGTTTATGAGTTTTAGTTCGGAGTCTCGGATGAGATCCAGGACATCACGAGAGGTTCCGGAATGGTTCGGAGAATAAGATTCATATAAAGGAAAGCAGTTTTTGGATTCCGGAATCGTTTCGGAGTTTATCGGTATTGTACCGGAAGGTTCTAGAAGGTTCCGGAGTGGGACCAACGTGGGCCCACTTGTCGGAGGCCTGCGTGGGCCTAAGGGGAAGTGCCCTGGCCACTTTGGGCCAGGCGCACAAGGCCCCAAAGGCCCAGCCGGCCAGCCCTAGGGGAAACCCTAGGGGAACCTTCCAGAAGAGGGGGGGGGAAGACTTGCCCCCTACTCTTCCCCCCTAGCCGCCGCCCTAGGGCTTGGAGGTGGGGCCAAGGCAGCCGGCCTGCCCCCCATATAAGGGGGGCAGGGGCGCAGCCCCCTCCCACTCCAACCCTAGCCGCCGGCCAATTGCTGCCCCTCCACTTTTCTCTCTGGCGACTGTGCGTAGGCGAAGCCCTACCGCAGAAACTCTCCACCATAAGCACCACGCCGTCGTGCTGCAGATCCAATCTATCTCTCCACCATACTTGCTGGACCAAGGAAGGAGGAGACGTGGCTGCACCGTACGTGTGCATCTCTCGGAGGCGCCGCCACTTGCGGCGTAGGATCGGATCGGATCGCGAGGAGGAGACGGCGAGTACGACTACGTCAACCACGTTCTGTTGAACGTTTCTGCTGTGCAATATCTTCACGGGTATGAAGATCTCATCTACTTCTCTCATTGATTACATCTCCTAGATTAGATCTTGGCTTTCTTGTTCGCTCCGTAGGAATTTTTTTGATTTACTATGCTGCGAAACCCTTCATTGTTGGAATTATGCCCTAGAGGCAATAATAAAGATGTTATTATTATAATTCTTATTCATGATAATGTTTATATTCCATGCTAGAATTGTATTAAGCGGAAACTTTAATACTTGTGTGGTTTATGAACAACACAGTGTCCCTAGTACGCCTCTATGGACTAGCTCATTGATTAATGATGGTTAAGGTTTCCTAACCATAGACATGAGTTGTCAATTAATAATGAGATCATATCATTAGGAGAATGGTGTGATGGACAGACCCAAATAAAGCAGAGCAATTAGATCGTGTCATCGTGTTCATCTTTGTGAAGCTTTTCTTATGTCATGTATTGTATTCCTTAGACCATGAGATAATACAACTCCCTGGTATCGGAAGAAAGCTTTGAGGTCATCAAACGTCATCCTATGTGAGGGTGATAATAAAGGTGTCTCTCAGGTGATCGGAAAGTACTTGTTGGGTTGTATGTATCGAGATGGAATTTGTCCCTCCCAAGTCGGAGAGTGATACGTCTCCAACGTATCTATAATTTTTGATGCTCCATGCTTGTTTTTACACCATTTACCCGATGTTTCGTTACACTTTGTGGCACTTTTATGCATTTTCCGGAACTAACCTATTAACGAGTTGCCACAGTGTCAGTTCCCTGTTTTCTGCTGTTTTTGTGTTTCAGAGTGATACACAGGAAATATTCTCGGAATTGGACGAAACAAAAGCTAGAAGTCTTATTTTTCCCGGGAGCATCCAGACATCCGAAAGAGAGCCGGAGAGGGGCCAGGGCCTGCCCTCACACTAGGGTGGCGCGGCCCAGGCCCTGGTCGCGCCACCCTTGTGTGAGGAGCCCCTGGCTGCCCTCTCGCGATGCCCCTTCGCCTATATAAAGCCTCGGGACGGAAAACCCTAAAGGAGTCGGCAATTTTCCAGAAAGAGTTCCGCAGTTCCGCCACCATCGTCGACGAATTTCGGGGGACAAAAGTCTCTGTTCCGACACCCTGCCAGGACAGGGAAGTGCCCCCGGAGCCATCTCCATCGGTCTCCATCACCGTCTTCGCCGTCTCCATCGACCTCACCGCCATCTCCATCAACCTTGCTGTCTCCTATGATGAGGAGGGAGTAGTTCATCCCCGGGGCTGAGGGCTCTACCGGTAGCTATGTGGTTCACCTCTCTCTCCCATGATGTGATCTTTATGTGATCGTGAGCTTTGTATCATGTTGAACAAGTAGATGTTATTATTCAGATATTATGCTACTCCTATGCTTAATTATTATAGTGTACTCTAGTGATGTTATTAAAGTAATCTATTCCTCCTGCCATGGTGTAACGGTGACAGTGCGTGCATCGTGGTGGTACTTGGTTTAGGCTATGATCGTGATCTCTTGTGGATTATGAGAGTAATTATTACTATGATAGTATTGAGTGATCTATTCCTCCTTTCATGGTGTAAAGTTGACAGTGTGTGCACCGTGTTAGTACTTGGTCTAAGTTGCAATGATTTCTATCTTGAGTTGTGATCTGATTTGGATGTCTCTATGAGTGGTGCTTGTCAAGTACTTGATGAACTTTAAGGGGTGCTTCTGTAGCCACTACACAATGATTAGTGTTATTCAATAGGAGAGTAATTCAGAGTACCATAGTGGAGAGAAGTTATCTATTTGTTCATTCATGTTATATTGTTGGGAGTGTGTCCACTAGTGAAAGTATGATCCCTAGGCCTTGTTTCCAAGCTTTGCACACCGTTTACTTGCTATTTTGTTACTTGTTTGCTCGCAGCGATATTTATTTCATACCACAGTTACTACTTATAATCATCTATACCACTTGTATTTCACTATCTCTTCGCCGAACTAGTGCACCTATACATCTGACAAGTGTATTGGTGTGTTGGGGACACAAGAGACTTTCTGTATCGTAATTGCAGGGTTGCTTGAGAGGGATAGCTTTGACCTCTAACCTCCTTGAGTTCGATAAACCTTGGGTGATCCACTTAAGGGAAACTTGCTGCTGTTCTACAAACCTCTGCACTTGGAGGCCCAACAAGTGTCTACAAGAATAGAAGTGCGTAGACATCAAGCTCTTTTCTGGCGCCGTTGCCGGGGAGGTAAGGTAAAAGGTACTCGCATCCTCCTGTGCGAGTGCTCGGAGTTATTTCCTTTAGATTCTGCAATTACATCTTTTTGTTTCTTGTTTTTATTTTCACTAGTTAGGCTTAATGGAAAACAATGAGTTCTTTAGTCTTTTTCCTGAGTTTAGATATGAAGTGTTTGAAGAGAAAATTGAAAAACCTTTGGAGCTTAATTTGCATGCTAATAGTGTTGTTAGTATGAATGTTTTGAACACTGTTATTACTAATGCTATAGAAAAGTCTAAGCTTGGGGAAGCTGGTTTTGTTAAGCATGATATTTTTAGTTCCCCAGCTTTAGTGGAGAAAGTTTGTTCTGATAATATTTTATCTCCCATATGTGATGTTCCTTCTTATGATGATATGTTTGAAGAATATGCCTTGCGAAATAGCTGTTCTTTAGCTTGTGATGATACTAAACCTCTAGTTTATGATGGCTATGATGATGAGTATAATATTTTCAGTTCACCTACTATTGAGGATAAAATTAGTTATGATTACAATATGCCTCCTATTTCTGATGATTATGGTGATGAGAATAATTATTCTGTTCCTACTACTATTGTTCCTGTGGTGAGTATTAATTCTTTTATGCATGTGGCTCATGATAGGGATGTTTTATGTGATAGTTATATTGTTAGTTCTATTCATGATGCTACTGAAAGTTATTATGAGAGAGGGAAACATGGTTTGATGGATCTCAACAATATTAAGTTTCCCCTCTTTATGTTGCAAATCTTGAAGTGGCACTTATTTTATCTATCCATGCTTGCTACTATGTGCCTCGTTGATTTATTTTCTTACAAGATTCCTATGCATAGGAAGTGGTTCAGATATAAATTTCTTTCACATTTGCTTTTTGATGCTCTCTATTGCTTTAAGTTTCTATATGGCGCCTTTGCCTCAAGCTCTTATATGGCGCCCACATGAGCATCTTTGCAAATTACTGCGCCTAGCTCAAAGGCGTTAAAGAAAAGCACTCTTGGGAGATAACCCATTGTTTATTTTCAGTAGCTTTTCTTTTATTTGAGTCTTGGAAGTTATTACTACTGTAATAACCGCTCCTTATCCTTTTTATTTCGTTGTTGTGCCAAGAGAAGCCTCTAATTTGAGTGAGGTAATATTTGGGGATGTTGCTGTCCTGAAACAGTTTTCGATGCTGTACCGTAAAAATTCGTATAAATTCTCTGTATATCTTTTGGACCTGCGATTTCTTGTGCATATACCCCAGGTTATATCCAAACTTTTGTTAGTTGAACACTTTTTGATTTGAGCAACAGAAAATCCCTCAAAAATTCGACCTTTGTCAGCTGTTCAGTTTTGACAGATTTCTGCCAATATTTGTGTTTGCCACTTTATCGCTTTCTTTTGAGTTCTTTTGATCACGGAACTTTTGGGGAGGTTGCTACAGTAGTATTTGCTATATATGTGGTGGTTTTGAGTTGAAACCTGAAGCAAATAGAGGATTGATTATATGTTATGCTTGCACTAATGTTGCTAATAGATTTGTGTTTAGTTTTGTATGAAGGAAGTTTTCAAGTGTAGGGATCGGAGAATGATGAGATGAGTTGAAGAATGGACAAAAGCTCAAGCTTGGGGATGCCCAGCACCCCAAGAAATATCCAAGAAGTACAAGCGTCAAAGCTTGGGGATGCCCCCGAGGCACCCCTTCTTCATCGGCAAAAATCAGGTCACCTTTCAAGACACTATATTTTTATTGCTTCATGCACTATGCATTTTTCTTGGAGCGTCAGTTGTTTTAGTTCTCTTAGTTAGTTTAGTTTTGTTTGTTGCAATAAATGGTTAGATCACATCATGTTTCTTTTGGAGGAGATGAACTCGCTTTTCATTTGCCAAGAACACTCTAGTTTTCACTCTTATCGTTCAATGAGTATTCTATTTTTCTGCTACTGCATTTAGCCTTTGTTTTTCACCTTGTTTTGTGTTCAGATCTTGTTATATCTTTTCATCAAGGTGTATTTTTGCCTCTGGTATTTATTGGTTTTCATCAAAAGAGGTGTTTATAAAAAGTTCGAATGGTGTTGGAAAAGAGAAAAAGCTTTATGCAAAAAAGTGGTACAAGAAGGAGCTTGTGTAGACTGCGGCTTAGGCTTTTGCATGTCGTGCTTGATGTCTTTTTGATAGTATGCTTAGTGGTTTTGCTGTAGCATGACTTTTCTCAAATAACTGAGATTGCTTAATGAGCCTTTGAAAAAATCATGCGTTGTTTTTATCGTTTGGAAGCATTATTTTGGTTTTCTCCTTGATGCTTTATTTGGGTTGACTTGGCACATGCTCACACATATTAGACTCTTACAAAGTCGCCAATAGCCTCTATGATCATTTAGTTTTTGACTTTTGATGCCATCTTATGCTTCTTTTAATGTCGCTTTGTCGCTTTGCATGATTATGGCCATTATTGCTCTCTTAGTTGGTCGCTCCCAGTCTTTTGCTAGCCCTCATTTTGTACTGAGTATGAGCTCTACTCGTGCATCCAACTCCTAAAAACCAAGTTTGCCATTGTGTCGACTATAAATTCCCATGCATGGTATTTGTAAGCCATTCCAAAGTAAATTTTCATGTGCTACCTTTCAAAAAACCTTCAAAACACTTCTCGTTTTGTGACACTGTTTTCAGCTCATGGGGACGTAGTGGTCGGATTTGCTATCTTCCATATTGCTTATTCCAAAAAGAAAAAAAAAGAAAAAAAAGAAATAAAAAAGGCACTCCTCCATGGAATGTGAATGTTGGTGGGCACCCGATGGAATCGGTTAGCCATGGTTTGTGAAAGGAAAAAATGTGGGGAGGAGTGCCAAGCTTTATAAAAGAGCACAAAAAGTGCCAATCTCTCTCTCAAAAACTTGCTTCATTTTTGTATGGAAGATAGTAAGAACCCCATTGCCAGTCGTTGATAAAGACAACCACCTCTCAAAACCAATTTTTATCTCTCTGTTTTACAAATGAAAAGCTCTAGCACATGTTTAATCACTGCTTCCCTCTGTGAAGGGCCTTTCTTTTACTTTTATGTTGAGTCACCACCTTCTTTCTTTATGCACCATTAAGAGAGCATAGTTGTCATTCTTAGTGTAATATGCATTGTCCCAAAGTTCATTGATTGATTCATGATCATGGTTTCACTTGTTCTTAAATCATTTGTATCTAGTCGCCCTCTTAAACTTGAAGGTGTCCTATGCATTTATGTTTTTCTCTCCATGAAGGACAAGCTGAAAACCATTTGTATGTTTTTCCTTATGATTTGAACACACGTTTGACTTTCATTGTTTCATTTTCATGATCTTTTGTTTGTGTTCATTTGCATGTTTACAACATGGTTGCTAAGTTCTTATTGTCAAGATTATATCTTTCATGCCCATGTTTTAAGTTCTTATTATCCCAGCTCACAATGCTTACATATATGATCAAGATTGTGTAGGTGCATGTCACCTCAAAAATTATTTCTTTTGTTATCACTTACCTACTCGAGGACGAGCAGGAGTTAAGCTTGGGGATGCTGATACGTCTCCAACGTATCTATAATTTTTGATGCTCCATGCTTGTTTTTACACCATTTACCCGATGTTTCGTTACACTTCGTGGCACTTTTATGCATTTTCCGGAACTAACCTATTAACGAGTTGCCACAGTGTCAGTTCCCTATTTTCTGTTGTTTTTGTGTTTCAGAGTGATACACAGGAAATATTCTCGGAATTGGACGAAACAAAAGCCAGAAGTCTTATTTTTCCCGGGAGCATCCAGACATCCGAAAGAGAGCCGGAGAGGGGCCAGGGCCTGCCCTCACACTAGGGTGGCGCGGCCCAGGCCCTGGCCGCGCCACCCATGTGTGAGGAGCCCCTGGCTGCCCTCTCGCGACGCCCCTTCGCCTATATAAAGCCTCGGGACGGAAAACCCTAAAGGAGTCGGCAATTTTCCAGAAAGAGTTCCGCAGTTCCGCCACCATCGTCGACGAATTTCGGGGGACAGAAGTCTCTGTTCCGGCACCCTGTCGGGACAGGGAAGTGCCCCCGGAGCCATCTCCATCGGTCTCCATCGCCGCCTTCGCCGTCTCCATCGACCTCACTGCCATCTCCATCAACCTTGCTGTCTCCTATGATGAGGAGGGAGTAGTTCATCCCCGGGGCCGAGGGCTCTACCGGTAGCTATGTGGTTCACCTTTCTCTCCCATGATGTGATCTTTATGTGATCGTGAGCTTTGTATCATGTTGAACAAGTAGATGTTATTATTCAGATATTATGCTACTCCTATGCTTAATTATTATAGTGTACTCTAGTGATGTTATTAAAGTAATCTATTCCTCCTGCCATGGTGTAACGGTGACAGTGCGTGCATCGTGGTGGTACTTGGTTTAGGCTATGATCGTGATCTCTTGTGGATTATGAGAGTAATTATTACTATGATAGTATTGAGTGATCTATTCCTCCTTTCATGGTGTAAAGTTGACAGTGTGTGCACCGTGTTAGTACTTGGTCTAAGTTGCAATGATTTCTATCTTGAGTTGTGATCTGATTTGGATGTCTCTATGAGTGGTGTTTGTCAAGTACTTGATGAACTTTAAGGGGTGCTTCTGTAGCCACTACACAATGATTAGTGTTATTCAATAGGAGAGTAATTCAGAGTACCATAGTGGAGAGAAGTTATCTATTTGTTCATTCATGTTATATTGTTGGGAGTGTGTCCACTAGTGAAAGTATGATCCCTAGGCCTTGTTTCCAAGCTTTGCACACCGTTTACTTGCTATTTTGTTACTTGTTTGCTCGCAGCGATATTTATTTCATACCACAGTTACTTCTTATAATCATCTATACCACTTGTATTTCACTATCTCTTCGCCGAACTAGTGCACCTATACATCTGACAAGTGTATTGGTGTGTTGGGGACACAAGAGACTTTCTGTATCATAATTGCAGGGTTGCTTGAGAGGGATAGCTTTGACCTCTAACCTCCCTGAGTTCGATAAACCTTGGGTGATCCACTTAAGGGAAACTTGCTGCTGTTCTACAAACCTCTGCACTTGGAGGCCCAACAAGTGTCTACAAGAATAGAAGTGCGTAGACATCAGAGAGATATACTTCGGGCCCACTTGGTAATCGATATCAACACCGCTTGCAAGCATGTGGTTAAGGAGTTAATCACAAAGTGATATCGGATTACGGAACGAGTAAAGTACTTGCTGTGAACGAGATTGAACTAGGTATGCCGATACCGACGATCGAATCTCGGGCGAGTAAAATATCATGTGACGAAGGGAATACATATACGGGATTAATTGAATCCTGACATCGTGGTTCATCCGATATGAGCATCGATGAATATGTGGGAGTCAATATGGGTTTCCAGATCCCGCTGTTGATTATTGATAGAAGATCATGTCTGCATATTCTCGAACCCGTAGGGTCACACACTTAACGTGCATCGACGCTAGGATAGAATGGATAATTGGTTTATGAGTTTTATTTCGGAGTCTCGGATGAGATCCAGGACATCACGAGAGGTTCCGGAATGGTCCGGAGAATAAGATTCATATAAAGGAAAGCAGTTTTTGGATTCCGGAATCGTTTCGGAGTTTATCGGTATTGTACCGGAAGGTTCTAGAAGGTTCCGGAGTGGGACCAACGTGGGCCCACTTGCCGGAGGCCTGCGTGGGCTTAAAGGGAAGTGCCCTGGCCACTTTGGGCCAGGCGCACAAGGCCCTAAAGGCCCAGCCGGCCAGCCCTAGGAGAAACCATAGGGGAACCTTCCAAAAGGGGGGGGGAAGACTTGCCCCCTACTCTTCCCCCTAGCCGCCGCCCTAGAGGCTTGGAGGACGGGCCAAGTCAGCCGGCCTGCCCCCCATATAAAAGGGGGCAGGGGCGCAGCCCCCTCCCACTCCAACCCTAGCCGCCGGCCAACTGCTGCCCCTCCACCTCTCTATCTCGCGACTGTGCGTAGGCGAAGCCCTGCCGCAGAAACTCTCCACCATAAGCACCACGCCGTCGTGCTGCAGATCCAATCTATATCTCCACCATACTTGCTGGACCAAGGAAGGAGGAGACGTCGCTGCACCGTACGTGTGCATCTCTCGGAGGCGCCGCCACTTGCGGCGTAGGATCGGATCGGATTGCGAGGAGGAGACGGCGAGTACGACTATGTCAACCACGTTCTGTTGAACGTTTCCGCTGTGCGATATCTTCAAGGGTATGAAGATCTCATCTACCTCTCTCGTTGATTACATCTCCTAGATTAGATCTTGGCTTTCTTGTTCGCTCCGTAGGAATTTTTTTGATTTACTATGCTGCGAAACCCTTCAGTGGTATCAGAGCTAGATCTATGCGTAGATGTGTTTCACGAGTAGAACGCAACATGCTTGTTGCGGGCGTTGATGTTTTCTGTTGCAAACCTCTTGTTTTTTACTTCTTATGGCGCGGCATAGTGAGATCGAAGCGGTCCAGGCCAACTTTACGCGACCTCGTTCGCGAGACCGGCTCCGCACTTGACGTGTGGCTTGTTCCACACATGCGGCTGGTGGATGCCAGTTTCTCTCACTATAGTAGTCATGAGATTTACAACGGATGTTAGCAACCATAATATCACCGTTGTGGCTTTTCGTAGGTAAGAATCGTTCTTAGCTTGTTACTCCCATAAGCCACGTAAAACATGCAACAACAAAGTAGAGGCGTCTAACTTGTTTTTGCAGGGAGTGTTTTGTGATATGGTATGGCCTAAGACATGATGTGTATGAATTGAGTTGTATGCAATGATCATGTTTTGTAATCTTTCACGACTTGCATGTCGATGAGTTCACAACTGGCAGGAGCCATATGGTTGTCTTTATAATTGTGTATGACCTGTGTGTCAACTTCTTATACGCCATGTAATAGCTTTACTTTATCGCTAAGTAGTTAGCAATAGTTGTAGTTGCTATTCGTGGTGGAGGCAATCATGGTGGAGTGATGGAGATCATGCCGGCGCGCACAAGATGGAGATCATGGCGCAGAGATTGGCTATACCATGTCACATAAAATTATATGCATGTGATGTTTATCCTTTTATGTATCTTATTATGCTTAGATCGCGACAGTAGCATTATAAGATGATTCCTCACTTAAAGATCAAGATAAAATTGTGTTCTCCCCTCGTATGCACCATTGCGAAAGTTCATCGTTTTCAAGCATCTCGTGATGATCGGGTGCTATAAACTCTACGTTCACATACAACGGGTGCAAGCCAGTTTTGCACACGCGGAAATACTTGGGTTTGACTTGACGAGCCTAGCATGTACAGACATGGCCTCGGAACACACGAACCGAAAGGTTAAACATGAGTCATATGAATGATATGATCGACACTTAGTTGTCCACCATTGAAACCACATCTCTTCTCGTGAAGATCGGATTAGGTGTGGTGAATTTGGATCGTGTTCACTAAACAACTTGAGGGATGTTGATTTTAGTGGGAGTTCATCTAGTAATTTGATTAAGTTGAACTAGTTATCATGAACATAGTCTAAATTGTACTTGCAATGTTGTAGATCAAATGGCTAAGTCCAACTTCAACTTCAACGTGTTTGCTGAGAAAGAAAAGCTTAAGAACAATGGGTCTAACTTCACCAACTGGTTCCGCAATATGAGAATCATTCTCGCTGGCGGACAAAAAGCCTATGTACTTGACAAAGCGCTAGGTGACACCCCTGCTGCAACAGCGAAAACTGAAGAACTTGCTGACTTCAATGCTCGCAGAGATGATTGTGATGCGATTATGAGTACCATGCTGTTTTCTATGGAACCGGAACTTCAAAATCATTTTGAGAAGTACCGCGGGCCTTATGAGATACTTGAGGAACTGAAAACCATGTTTCAGACTCAAGC
The DNA here is from genome assembly GCA_007115705.1 of Dactylis glomerata. Classification (NCBI taxonomy): domain Eukaryota; kingdom Viridiplantae; phylum Streptophyta; class Magnoliopsida; order Poales; family Poaceae; genus Dactylis; species Dactylis glomerata. The sequence continues at coordinate 3,326,211 of QXEO01000625.1, read as the reverse complement.
CCGTTCTGAGAGATATGAGATCTCTGAGAAGTTCTTTAACTGCAAGATGGAGGAAGGGAGTTCCGTTAGTGAGCACGCCATTAAGATGTCGGGCTACACTCAATGCCTTGAGCAACTGGACTGCAAGATTCCAGAGGAGCTCAAGATTGACAGAGTTCTGCAATCACTCCCTCCTAGCTACAAAGGTTTTGTAGTTACTCACAATCAAATTGGTTCCACTGATACGATCACTGAGCTCTTCGCAAAGCTTAAAGCTGCAGAGGTGGATATCAAGAAAGACAATCATGTGTTGATGGTCAACAAGACCACTAGCTTTAAGAAAGCTAAGGGTGCAAAGGGATCCTTCAAGAAAGGCAGCGGCAAGCGCGTTGCCCCTGCTGAGAAGAAGCTCAAGTCTGGACCTAAGCCGGACACTGAGTGCTTCTATTGCAAGGTCAAGGGTCACTGGAAGCGCAACTGTCCGAAGTACTTAGCGGACAAGAAGGCTGGCACCATCAAAGGTATATTTGATATACATGTTATTGATGTCTACCTTACTAGCGCTCGTTGTAGTGCCTGGGTATATGATACTGGTTCAGTTGCTAATATTTGTAACTCGAAACAGGAGCTACGGAATAGACGGCGGCTAGCAAGGGATGAGGTGACGATGCGCGTTGGCAATGGATCAAAAGTTGATGTGATGGCCGTCGGCACGCTCTCCTTAGTTTTACCTTCGGGATTAGTTTTAAACCTTAATAAGTGTTATTATGTGCCTGCGTTGAGCATGAACATTATATCTGGATCGTGTTTATTGCAAGACGGTTATTCATTTAAATCTGAGAATAATGGTTGTTCTATTTATATGAATAACATCTTTTATGGTCATGCACCTGTTGTGAATGGTTTATTTCTTCTGAATCTCGAAAGCAATGAAACGCACATCCATAACATTGAGGCTAAAAGATGCAAAGTAGATAGTGATAATCCAACTTATTTGTGGCACTGCCGTCTAGGTCATATTGGTGTAAAACGCATGAAGAAACTCCATTCAGATGGACTTTTGGAGTCTCTTGATTTTGAATCATTTGACACGTGCGAGCCGTGCCTCATGGGCAAGATGATCAAAACTCCGTTCTCCGGAATAATGGAGCGAGCAACGGACTTATTGGAAATCATACATACCGATGTGTGCGGACCAATGAGTATTTCGACGCGCGGTGGATATCGCTATTTTCTCACTTTTACTGATGACTTAAGTAGATATGGGTATATCTATTTAATGAAACATAAATCTGAAACGTTTGAAAAGTTCAAAGAATTTCAGAACGAAGTGGAAAACCATCGTAACAGGAAAATTAAATTTCTGCGATCCGATCGTGGAGGTGAGTATTTGAGTTATGATTTTCTCACGCATCTTAAAGCAAGCGGAATCGTTTCGCAACTCACGCCACCCGGAACACCACAGCGCAATGGTGTGTCTGAACGCCGGAATCAAACTCTATTAGATATGGTGCGATCGATGATGTCTCTTACAGATTTGCCGCTATCATTTTGGGGTTATGCATTAGAAACCGCTGCATTCACTTTAAATAGGGCACCATCTAAATCCGTTGAGACGACACCGTATGAACTATGGTTTGGTGCTAAACCTAAGTTGTCGTTTCTTAAAGTTTGGGGATGTGAAGCTTACGTCAAGAATTTGTCATTTTTGTGTAGGCCGGAATACAAACTCTTTCACGCTGAAATTTCACAGGGTTGTAGAATAAATTATATTCAACATCTAGAATTTTAGTTCATAATTTTTTGAAACTTAAAAATGTCGATTTTCAAAAAATTTAAAAAATGGGCTCCATGGAGCCCGTCCTCTATTGCCATTTTCCGGGTATACCCCTCCCTTTTTGTGCCTTCCTTGTTGCGTGCCTCTACCCCATCGTGTGCCCCTGGACAGATTCGTTGATGAGGATCCAACCTCTTGGGTAGCCCGATCTTCAGTCTTCACTAATCGACAGCGAGGGGTCGAAGAACAAGAAGAACACACGTGGATGGGGGTGAACACACAAAATCCAATAAAAAAATCGGTTATTCCCTTCGGCCCGATCCACCAACATAATAGAATCTCGGGAAAAGGTTGCAAGAAATAGATTTCCTCAAGAAAGATTGTCAAACACTCCACATAATCCAGAGGAAAATATATTACCAATAGTTAATCCAAAGAAAGACTAGAGACGAATAGAGTTTCACTCAACGGAAAGATCAAACACACAAGGGGAGGTATTGTACAACTCCATAGTCAACTAAGAAGAGGCCTTGGGAATCCACAAAGGGATCTTGGGGAGCTAATGCTCTTTATCTAATATCTTTCCTACCCCTAGATCTCCAGGAAGGGTGTCCTTATACACGAAGGGGCAAATGGATAGGGGTTACATGGCCTCCGACCAAATCTACTCACGGGCAATAGGGTCTGGTAGTACTGCTTATGTTGAACTAAATTACATCCATCGGTAGTTCTAGGGTGGTAGGCCAGGTAAAAAAACAAGGAGTTTCGACGAGGGTGCGGTAGTAGTCCGTAACAAGCCTGGTTGTATTACCTCTCGAAGGTGAGCGGTAGTACCAGTCCTAGGGACGGTATAGCCAGTCATGGAGCTTAATGGAGGCCAGAAGGTTGCTTGGGGATGCTAGATACCTGGTACAATTGGTTCTTCAGTGGTACAAATGGCCTAGATTTTTAGAACTTATTTTCTTGCTTCTTTTTCTTGGTCCTGATGTGTTGGCTTGTTTGTGGTAGTTCTTGTGGTTGGTACCTGATCACACTTAACATGTTAGAATGGAGTAGCATACCATCTGAAAGGACATTTGTCCCTTTCTACTTTTTTGATTTACAATGACAAGACTATGTTTTGTGTGAACTAATATTTGAATTATATGCATACAGGGTTAAGTTCACAGGTGAAGGGGTTCTAATGCATAAAAAGGAATATGGTGGAATCGCCTGCCGAAAGTGGCCAAAGTTGGTCTGGCCGGCCCCCAGACCGGACCACCCGGCGGCAGACCGGACTGGCCCGGCGGGGCCGCCAGACTGATAGTCTGAATGGGTTTTCGGCGGTCCGCCGGATCCGCCCGGTCCACCGCCGGACTCCCGGCGAGGTGTCCGGTCCCACCGGACTTACCGCCGGGGCGTCCGGCCCAGGGCCCGGCGCCGCCGAACTTATCGCCGGGATTGCTGCTGTGTGCTCCCTCAACGGCCAGATTTCCACCTACCTATAAATACCCTTTCTCCTAGCTGGGGTAGTGTTAGAACTTCACCAACCATTGTTCATCCTTGAAGCTCTCACCTACCCCCATTGGAAAAACACCAAATTCCATAGATCTCCCCTTCTAGCCAACCAAAGCTCTTGATCTTTGGAGGATTGAAGGAGGAGGCACCGATCTACATCTTCACCAAAGGAATTTCATTTCCACCTCCATTTGCTTGGAGGATTTGCACCTTGGGGTTCTTGTGACCCTAGGTGTTGTAATTGGTTGATTGACTTGTCTTTGTGGTGATTCTTGCCTCCGTGGCTTTCTTGGGAGCCTCCAATTGAGTTGTGGAGTTGTGCCCCAAGCTCCGTGTAAGGGATTCGTGGTTCCCCCAATACCACCGCTTAGTGGAAATGAGCTAGCCTCCGTGGCTTGCTCACCGGAGAACAAGGTGAGCCTTTGTGGCGTTGGTCGACTCCGTGTCACCACACCTCTCCAACATAGACGTACTTCCCCTCAAAAGGAAGGAACTACGGGAATACATCCTTGTGTCTCCGGTCTCCACTCTTCGGTTATTTCTTTCCCTTACTTGTATCTTGCTAGTTACTTGTTTACTTGCATGCTTGTCACTCATAGGAAATTCACCTAGTTGCACATCTAGTGAATTTACTTTGTGTCAAGCCTTAAATTTGAAAAAGATTAAAAATTGACTTAGCGCCTATTCACCCCCCCTCTAGTCGCCCGTACCGATCCTTTCACCATCCATGGGGGCATCAAACTCACATGTGGAAATTAGTGAATTCATCTTATATTGAAGAATTTAGCTCATGCTCGAGTCATCGGTTCGCTTGAAGGTATCAAGGAGGCATGGTCCATAGGACATGCTGTATCATTTGTCTTGGTCTTCATCGGCCTTAGGGATCCAGCATACCACTAATTCACCTTATTTCCGTCAATGTCCATATCTAGTCACCATACAAATCGTGTATGCAATGGCCCACTAAGAGCGTCTCTAAGGAGCTCGTCCTCGTCATGCCCTCGGAGGTCTTCGACTAAGTTAACTCCGCCCTTTCTTGTTGGCGCCAGCAGGAATCCCCCATATGATACCACGGTGACATCTCCATTAATAGTTGAGCAGAACCTCGTGACATCCTAAAACGATTCTACACACTTATGTTCATACATGATGGCCTCCAGTTTCACATGCGGCGAAGAAAATTACTCTAAATTTCAATTACAAGTACGTGAACTGGAGTATGTGAATATTCTCAACTCTATCACTATAGATGATTCTGAACTACCAAAAAAAATTAGTTTATACCTGCACTCACGATGCAAGTTTAGGCCCTTCCGTATAGTATATGTGGCCAAATTCTAAGCGAAACGAGTTGCGTGTGAAACGTGTACTCAATCGCTTTCAAAACTGAAGTCCCTTCAATCAATAAATGTCGCTTATTTAGTACAAAGCTAAACAAAATTAGTGATACATAATTATTATGGATCGGAGGGAATATATTTTTTCTGAAATATTTGTCGATTTTAGGCACTATGTCACGCCGTTCGACGCAAGTATCCTCCACCTGGGCTGGTGCGGGCTTGAGCACGTAGGTGGGCCATAAACATGTGTACATCCGAATTTTCGATGGATCAGGTCCACATCAGGTTTGACCCAAAAGAGGCAAAGGCCTAAAGGGCCGCAGCGCGGAAGACTAAACACAGGGGCAATTATGTCAAAATGACAATATACTAGGGTTTCCAGCCATCATAGTCATGCCTATATAATACCGCACCTGGTTTTCAACCGATCTCGTCACCCAGCCGCCGCCTACGGAGTTCTCTCGCGTTCTTCGATGTTTAATTTTATTTTTTCCTCCTCGATTCATCCTCCCTTCGATTTGTTCTATTTCTCGAGTATCCAGATCTGTGCATCAGACAATGATGATCTATTCAACTTACCATCAAACTCTGAATCAATCATGTCGATTCAACCAAGTTTTCGTGAGTCTAAAGCGATCTGCTCAAATCTCGTTTTCTCGTTTTCTTCTGTTTCTCGTTTCGATCCGATCTGAAATATTTTGAAGGCAATAAATTAGAGTCTCTGGTGCGCTTCTTAATAGCGTAATTCAGCGCTGTACGTTGCCGAGATGAATTTTGTGCTAAGATTCTGGCACGAGCTGTTATTTGATATGGCCCGTGCATTCAACTTGCCCATACACATCTTTGATGTATCTACTCCCCTCAGTTCATTGGTATTTGGTGATTTTGCTGTTTTATCTTTATTTTGCTGTTGTGTAATTCGTTACTTGTGGATGTAGTGTTTCATACTACATCAATTTTTGTTGTAATTTGTTACTTGCCGTCTAGATGGCCAATTTTTCTTTTTGTAAAATTCACTTCATGTCATTGAGGTGCTATGGCCCAATAGTTAAAATTGGACGATCTATTTTTATATTATTCGGATAAATTCGTATAAATCAATTCCAATGAAATTTGATGCACACATCGTAGACGCCCTTCCTGCGACGACTCGCCCAAACGTTCCTCGGTAGCCAGAATTTTTTTGACGAAGAAAAGAACTCAGGCGCTCCCGTAGACTTGGTGCTTCGTCCTTCTGGAATCCGGATGTTGCGCCGTTCGCTCATGGATGGAGGCTGAATGCTGTCCCAACAAGTGCATCGGTGGAACGTCCATATCGTTCTTTTTCGCTCCTGATTTCTCTTTCCATTAATATCAGCTGCAGGGGCTAAAGTCTTCACTTTGGTTCAATCTACTGGTTGTACTTAGAAACATGATGCACGCTACTATTTATGTCGGATGGATGTTAACTGAAGTAACGCCTGTCCGGCTATTCTTTCAGTTTTTGTCTTTTCAGTTTTAGAGATTAGAGAATATATATTCTATTTTGGAAGCATAGTATTTATTGCATTTGAACTTTTAGAACATCTTATAAAGTACTCCCTCTTTTCCAAATTATAATGCGTATTAGGTTTGGTCAAAGTGTAAAAATTAATAAAGTTTGATCAATCATATATTTACAAATGTTAACTTCTACCATCAAATGCATATAATATTGAGTATACTTCAGTAATTTCAAAAACCAGAGTATTCTGATTCAATACGACGATGTCCTAGAATACAGCAAAAAGCCTCTACAACATGAAACAATCCCGTTTATGTTAGTGCAAGCATCCCCTTGAATGTTATTTTGAATTCTACACTGTCTTTGGTATCTTATCTCCTAATCAGATAATCAGATTGAATCTTAAATTGTGTAAAAAAAATCCCACAATCTTGCCAAACACCTTATATTCTAGAATTTTTTTATAGAAAAACTATACGGAATCCTATCACATGTGGACCAATGTTGCCTTCATTTTGAAAATGTTTGTGTTGAGGGTAAATCCTTATTGTTTTCTATCTACTGTATTTATTTCACGTCCTACCTTTGGACCAATGCGCAATTTTGACTTCCATTTCTCCCACCCATAATGTCTCTGGATGTTGGTGCCTCCCCTTTGTTTACGCAACTTTAATCCTTTGTAACACGGTAGCCTTGCGCCCTTGCCTAGTTCTAGCAAATATTAATAATGGTCCATATATGTAGATATTGGGGGTGTTGCATTTATGAAGTATCTCACACAAATTTTATTGGTTTGTGGGTTGATTAAGTTTTTGTTTTATCAAATTAAAACTAAATTTCTTATGTTGGAGAAATAGAAGACCAAGCAATCTTAGTGTCATCGAAATAGCAGTATGGGAAGTTCGGGTAAATTTTGCAAGCAAGATCAGTTTCATCAGCTCCCCTTTGTAGTCATTATAGTTATCAATTAAGCAACTCGTGTGTGCAAATATATTTTATTTTCTAACATATTTCTTCGGTGTTTTGGCTTTCTCTGACACTATATCTAAACATGTTTTAGTGTGTAGATTGAAAACAAAATAAGTGAAATTACACACTAAAAGATATCTAAATAAATGCTTGTCAGAAAAAGGCTAAAACATTTTAGAACAGAGGGTGTACTTGAGAACATCGCAAGATTTAAGCAGCATATAACATCTCTTCGGCCTGAACATGTAATCCGACATAATATATGCTGCCATAGTTGCCAAGGCAAATTGCATCACACAAAAACTTCTATACTGATCCCAACAACATATAGCAAAGTTTGTTGATATATTCTAAACCAGGACCAAAATAAGGCAAACAAAAAAGCTAAGGTATGTATCTTCCGAATCTGAACCGAGGTTTACCCAGAACACAAAAGCTCATTATGTGTTTTCTAATTATGAACCAAAATGTGGTTAGTTCAGGATTATGTCTCACAAAAAACAAATGAAAGAATGATATAAGAACCAAACACTTACATCTTGACAACTAAGGAACACATGGAAGCTAATCTGATAATATCATTAACCTACAAGGAAAAACAGACCCCTTAATTTTGCCTGGGCTATTGCAAGAAAGCAGTATTGATGGAGCCCTTGCCCCTGCCCTGCCCCATATTTCCTTGGCTTATCTTTTCCATTGCCAACCAAACAACCTCACGGGCTCAATGCCATTTAGCCTTGCTTTTACACGTTCCCTGTATATTAGAAGGGTAAACATAGTAACCAATTGGATGATTGGGTTGTCGATCACCCGTGAACATAATTTCATCTCTGTACGCCACCACAAATTTCTTTCATCACCTAGCAGACATCCCTATCAATTTGGAAACATTAAAATGTGAGAAGTAATACATAAGCTTTGTTAATCTATATGAAAAAATACAAGATCAAAACTTTCTATTAACTTTTTATTTGTCACTCTAGTGTGAACTCAAGCATAGTACAATACAAATAACTTGTAATTAGTAAACCTTTCCAAAAAGACAAGACAAAACATACACTTAAACTTTGCAGTGGAACTATAGTAGATCATCACCACGCTCTTAGAAAGTAAGGTGATACTATTCAGTGTCCTAAGTGCAGCTTAGCAATATAGGGTGCAATGCGACTCCAAGAAAATAAAACAGTGATAACTAACTTTTCTGTTTCTCTTTTTATATTGAACAACATGCAACAACTCTTCTTTTCATTAGTATAAGAATAAATTGTCTTTCTCTCTACAGAACGACATGTCGCTTCAGTATTGATATACCATTTGCAATACCATTTACCGGTCTTACTTACTAACCCTAGGAAATAGATCAGGGCACAAATCATTACGCAAGAAATAACTACCAAACTCTAACATTCTCAGCATGACATGCCAGCAATGTTAATCATAAACCGTGCTTGAACAAATACTACAGCAGAGCATGAAGCATGAAACGGTGCTTCTGGAAGTTAATCATAAACCGTGCTTGACATTTTGGTCTCGGTGAAAGCGGCGCGTAGCCTCATCGCCTTCTTAGGGGCGTCGTCGTGGAGCTGAGGAGACCAACGTTCATAGCTTGTCGTCATCAGAGGGCAAGTTTAAATCCTATCTCGAAGACCTTTGGAGCTGGTGTTGGGAAGGTCTTCGCTGCCTTATATCTTTTATTACAGGTGACTGAGTTGTCACCGCTCCAGTACTTGCAATCTGTTGGCAGGATCAGCGCTCGACAACCTGACATGTCCTCTCCGGCGAAAGCTTGGTGGGTGCGGCGCGGTGATGTCCGGTAGTTCCACAAGGAGGCGTAGTGTCACCTCTAGTCAGTGGCGGGGGTGCTTCATGTGGGGTGTAGCTACTCGTGTGTCTCTTGTTTTATCTTTGCTTTGCTTTGTTGTAAAAGGTTTCCTCATCACTTTGTTGTAAACGAGTCGAAATCCCGTTTCAAACAAAAAGGGACAAGGCGTTTTAGCTCTCGGGTGCTGTCGGTGTTTTGGATACCAGGGTATCCCAGTCCACCTACTCTTGGGCCACTTCAACGGCCCAGCTTCGGCCTAGGAGCAAAATGAAGACCGAAGCCCAGCATGGAAGACCCTCATGAGGAGGCGCCTCATGAGGAGAACGACGACAGAACCGCTAAGGACTGGAAGACCTCCTCGCGAGGTGTTCCTTGTGAGGGGAGGGACCAGATCTGTGCCAGCTCAGCACAATCCCTATGTTGAGCAAGAAGATAAGATCAGAAGATGGCGTACTGTCCACGCTACCCCGACAAGGGGGCGACCAGCCTCTGCCGTGCCTGCGTAAAGCTGCGCGGTGGTTGTTGCCACCCCCCTAAAAATAGGGTGGACGGTGCAGGGCGCTAGAGGAGGACGTCAGCCTTCCTCCACCCACTCCCGTGGACCGGCGCCGCTACTCTACATAGACCAAGACCACAGAAGACTGAAGACAACAGCTATCCCACTCCTTGGCCGTATTGTGGCAACCCCTTCCCCAAGATGATGAGGGGAAGGAGGACCTCGGCACTATAAAAGGAGGGGAGGCTGCCCCTCAGAAGGGATCCCCAATTCTGAGCTCCTAGCTAAGTTAAGTTGGTTCTTCTACCTCCGGCCAGCTAGTGCTCTGTAACCAAGGCCTTGTACTCCTCGCGAGGTATCGCATCGTAGTATAAGAAGGCAGGAAGTAGGGGCTTTACCTCACCACGAGGGCCCTGGACCTGGGTAAAACTCGGTGTCCCTCTCTGTCGTGCGTCGTGCTCTCCGGCGTCTCGAGTCTTCCATTGACGTGTTTCGTTGCGATCTAGATATCACGCCCTGCGTTCAAATCTTTGGGTCCTTCATGTGGTACCCCGTGTTCTTGCGACACAAAATCCAACGACATTTGGTGCGCCAGGTAGGGGGTTGTGGTGTGTTTTCCTATATCTGCTTCGCCATGGCCGACGCCAACGCAAGGCTCGAGCGTCTTCACCGCCGCAACCCTGTTTGAGGAAATAACGAGCCCATCATCCGTCACCAACAAGTCTCGGCCGAGGAGGAAGATCTCGAGTCCTCCTACATCTCGTCCGGGCGCACAGAGCCTTCGCTGTCCTTCACTGCTACCGTAACTTCTCGCGCTCGTTCTGGGAGTCAGTTGACTCCTGCGCAGGCTCTCGCCATGGCGCAGGAGTTGCTGCACTATCAACCCACTGCGGACGGGCGTGAGGGGTGGCGCGCTCAAATCGCTGAGCTCGTCGCCATCGCCAACGAAGACCCGGCCTTCGAAGGTGCCCAGGGCACGGGGGAACCAGATCCAGCGGCGAGACCCCACGTCTCGGGCGCCAGAGATAGAAAGGCCGCTCCAGCCAAGAAGGCAGTTTCCCGTGCGGCATCTTCACCGTGCGGAGAGCCCAGCTGCCAAATCGTCCAACGCGCTCTAGAAGACGCACACGTCTCCCTCGAGCGCCACTGAGAAAATCACGACCGTGCCCTCGACGACATCGGTGAAGCTGGCAAGAACATCAAGGTCACCGGGGAACTCGTCTACAACCCCAGGTATGCTACATGGTCTGGCCTGATAAATTCAGGCCGGACATCGGCGCGCGTTATGATGGGACCTCCAACCCCGTCGAGTTCCTCCAGCTCTACAACATCGCCGTTCAGGCCGCGCGTGGAGATCAGCGTGTGATGGCCAATTGGTTTCCCATGGCCCTCAAGGATGCGTCGCGAACTTGGCTCATGAACCTTCCACACGAATCTGTGACTCATGGAAGGATCTGTGCCGCCAGTTCGTTGCTAACTTCATGCCCACGTACGAGCGCCCCGCCACGAAGAACGATCTCAAGGCGGTGCGTCAGTACAAGGGCGAAACGCTTCGCCAATACATCCAGCGCTTCAGCCAGAGGAGGAACAAGATCCCACAGATCTCCAATAAGGAGGTCATCTCCGCATTCTCCACGGGCGTCGCCGACATCAAGATGAACGAAAAGCTGTTTGTGAACGATGAGCTGACTTCCGTGGTCAGACTCTTCGAGATCGCCGACAGATGCACCAAGGCCGAGGAGGTGAGGCTCTTCATGCACAACCTGCCAGAGGCGCTTTCCCCAAAGTCCATGTCCAGAGACCCCAAGCGTAAGGAGGCTGCTGCCCTCGCGGCAGAGCCTGATCATAAGCAACACCACAGGGACTGCTCCAAATGTGATAAGGGTCGACGACGCCGTTACTGCATCCTCCACAAGATGGACACCCACAATACCGACGTTTGTTGGGTAGTCCGCAAATTCCATGAAGAGAACAGAGTCACCAAGCGTCGTGGGAGTAGCCATAGCTACGGCAAGAGTGGATCAAGGGGCGACCTCCGTGACGACGACCGGGACGAGGGTCGCCACCGCGACGGTCCATCACGCGCAGATCCCGAGCCACTACCGCTGCCTCCACCGACAAGCGATCATCGAGAAGAGAACCAGGGGGCTATCAAGAGCCGCGAGGCTTCGCCGCCTGCCTCCTGGGTGGAGGCCAAGCTCCTTTATCTAATCGTCACTTTAAGCAGCTGTCGCGAGAGATTGCGGTGGCACAACCAAGCGTAAACAGCCCAAGGCCGAGGTGGTCTACCAACAAGATTGGCTTCGATGAGGAGGACCATCCGATCTCCACCAGGGCTGTTGGCACAATTCCCCTCTTGTGCACACCCACTATCAACAAAATCACCGTCAACCGCACTCTCATCGACGGAGGGGCGGGCCTCAACATCATCTCTGTCGAAGTCTTCGAGAAGATGCAAGTGCCATATCATCGGCTCATGCCAACCCGGCCATTCTTCGGAGTAACAGAGGGTTCTACAATGCCCATCAGGCAGGTTCACCTGCCCATCACCTTTAGCACCAGGGACAACTATAGGACGGAAATCCTCGACTTCGACATTGCTTACATCGCGCTGCCTTACAACACCATCCTCGGCTATCCAGCCTTGGCGAGGTTCATGGCGGCAACGCACCATGGCTTCAACGTCCTCAAGATTCCTAGCGCCAACGGCACGATCACCATGCGCTGCAATGAGAAGGATGCTCTTCAGTCCATAGAGCACGTCTATCGTGAGGCTGCCACCATGTTCCCCGCCGATGATGATCTGTTGGAACACTCAGGTGACCTCACGAGGAAGAAGCAGCTCGTGTCGCAGGAGCGAGCTGCTGCTGCCAAGAAAGCTTCTCTCAAGCCCCTTCTGCCAGGCTTGTCAGGGAAGAAGCTTGCCGCATCTACGTCAACCGTGCCAAGTGAGGACCTGGTCCATCCGATGCTGGACATGAGCATTGGGGAAGCTGTGGTACCCTCAGGGAGGAGGCCCCAGTTTACCCAAGAGCGCTCAGTTACAAAGAAGGTCCCACTTCAAGCGGGAGGCTGCGAGAACTTTGTCACCATCGGGGCAGGGCTTTCCCCCAAATAGGAAAGCACGCTCGTCACCTTCCTGCAGGCAAACTCTGATATGTTCGCTTGAACACCGTCAGATATGCCCGGCGTCCCCAGGGAGGTGATTGAGCACCACTTAGCCGTGTGCCCTCAGGCACACCCTGTGAAGCATAAGACAAGGAAGCAAGCGCAAGAGAAACAAGACTTCATCGTCCAAGAGATTGAGAAGCTGAAGAAGGCCAAGTTGATACGCGAGGTAGCTTACCCCATGTGGATTGCCAATCCAGTGGTCGTGCCGAAAGCTAATGGCAGTGGGCTCTTCTGCGTGGACTTTACTAGTCTCAACAATGCCTGCCCCAAGGATCCTTACCCGCTCCCAAGGATAGATCAGATCATCGACTCCACCGCAGGTTGTGACCTCCTTTGCTTCTTGGATGCATTCTCCGGCTACCATCAGATCAAGATGGCGAAGGAGGACGAGGAAAAGACTGCCTTCATCACACCTTGTGGGGTGTACTGCTACGTCTGCATGCCCTTCAGCTTGAAAAACATGGGAGCAACTTTCCAGAGGCTCATGCGTAAGGCCTTGGGGGCTCAGATGGGAAGGAATGTGGAAGCCTACGTCGATGACATCGTCGTGAAGACCCGTGAGGGTCATACCTTCATCAAAGACTTGGAAGAGACATTCGCCAACCTAAGAAAGGTAAACATCAAGCTCAACCCCGCCAAGTGTGCCTTTGGCGTACCATCGGGCAAGTTGTTGGGATTCCTCGTGTCACATCGCGGGATAGAGGCGAACCCCGACAAGGTCAAGGCCATCGAAGAAATGCATCTTCCGCGCAACCTTAAAGAGATGCAATGCCTCGCGGGATGCATGGCGGCCCTGGGGCGCTTCATCGCGAGGAGCAGAGAAAAGGCCCTGCCTTTCTTCAAGCTCATGAAGTGCACTGGAAAATTCGAGTGGACTCTGGAAGCTGACAAGGCCTTCGCCGAGTTGAAGAGATACCTCACGAGACCGCCGATCATGGTTGCCCTAACGTTCTGCGAGCCCTTATTGCTCTACATCGCGGCAACCCCAAGAACTGCAAGTGCCATACTTGTCGCAGAGCGGGACACTCAGGTAATCGCCAAAGAGGAGGTCGATCCTCCATGAAGGGATTCACAGCATAGTAAATCAAAAAAATTCCTACGGATGCGAACAAGAAAGCCAAGATCTAATCTAGGAGATATAATCAACGAGATAGATAGATGAGATCTTCATACCCTTGAAGAAATCACACAGCGGAAACGTTCAACAGAACGTGGTTGATGTAGTCGTACTAGCCGTCTCCTCCTCGCAATCCGATCCGATCCAACGCCGCAAGTGGCGACGCCTCCGAGAGATGCACACGTACAGCGCACCAACAACTCCGCCTTACCGGTCCAGCGAGATATGGTGGAGTGGTAGATGGGATAGACAACACGACGGTGTGGTGTCTATGGTGGAGAATATGCGCCGACTGGGCTTCGCCTGTTTGCGTGGTGGAAGAAGAACGGAGAAAGGAGGCTTCAGAAACCAGGCAGCGGCTCCGCGGGAATTGCGATCTCAAGCCACCGGTGCACAAGTCCTTTTATAGGCGGTGGTACTTGAAGAACATGCTAGGTCAAAACCAGCCGTTTGCCACGAATTGCACGTCACGTCACGTAAGCAATCGCATCGCCGTTTGCTCGACTACCGACTCGCGTGCGTAGCACGGTGATCGATCGCTATCGATCGATAGTGCATGCGGTCGGCCTGGTGCCAGCGATCGGCCCACCAGGCAAAAGCCCATCCGGACACAGCAAGCCGGCCAGCAGGCAGGACCCAGCCCGGCCGTGCCACTTCCACCGCTAGCGAGCCAGGGACTGGCGCCTGGCTGCATCGATCGCTTAGATCAAGCGAGCCAGGGACTCCCTGGCCGGTGCGCTCTCCCTTTTTCTCCTTATTTATTTATTTATTTATTTCTTTCAAATAAATATTGGCTAATATTTATTAATTCATGTAATTAATAAACATTATATTTTTCACCTGGAACAATTCCAAACTCTCCGAAACGCTTTCACATATATCCTGAATAATACCCTAGCGTTAATATGCGTTAAGTGTGTGACCCTACATGATAAGGGTATAGATAATAGAGCCCGTCAGTTGAGTACCCCTGAGGCCCGTTAAGCTAGGCCCAATTGTAATATTAGTCAAAATACGAGTTCATGTCATATGTCGATATTGTAATCTGTATCAGATCCTACCCGATCCTCGAGACCTGGTCATCTATATATAGGGGCCAGGAGAGGACGGTGAGGGACAGATTGAAAGCAAGCCAGGTTCTACACCCACGTTTACTTTCAATACACACCTTATTTGACTGATTTTACCTTCGAGTTCATCCGACGCCCTATCTCCCCGATCCTAAGTCCTTCATCTAGGACATTTGTCGAGTTAACCCTCGTCAATTGGCGCCGACCATGGGGACTCTGGGCATTGGAATCATGAATTTGACGGCTTTTTCGCTTTTAGCCAGTAGCAATCCAGAAGTCGATGAAAGTCAAGAGATGGAGCTGACGATCGAAAGCTTAAGCTTCTACGTCGGACCTTCGGGTTCAACTCGCCTTTCGGATCCGACGAAATCGGGTCCGTCGGCAAGCAAAGCCGAGAGAATCACAATATCTGGATCATCCGTGGGCTCTTCCAGCGAGATAAACTCGCCGGTCAGTCTCACAACAACAGGAGATATGCAAGAGAAACTCAAGGAATTTGATGAATCTCGGGGAAAGACCGACATGGAAACAACAGCGGTTAAAACTCACGATAATTCAAGGGATTTCGCCATCGAAAGCAGTGGTGTCTCCAGAAGCGTACATCAGTTATGCGTCATTATCACTGAAGCAGCAGAAGTGGATAATCACAAAGGCAACAAAGAGGTCGACCTGCAAGTCGACAAATCAAGGAGTAACAGCAAAAAAGGAAAAAGAGAAAATTCACGTTTCAACCGGAGAGTGGAGAATCATCATGTCAGCCATCAATCACGGCACAGAGGTACCCGCAGATTCAAGAAGAGAAGTTCTGATGGGGTATCAATACGCGCTGCACCAGCACAAAAAGAAGCTAAGAGAGGAAAGAGACATATTCATGAGAAGCTGAGATGACAACAATACGTCAAGTGGAGGATACTAGGATGAGTACAGCAATGCATCAGAGTACATTATGGAAAGACAGAGAGACCCGAAGCACAACAGGAGGACAACAACACAGACAAGAGAAGAAAGCTATGCGAAAAGTCTAAGCGCGCAACAGTCAGAAGAGGAAGAAGACTTCGTGCAAGAAACACCAAAAGCAGCATTGGTAGCAGCACAGGCGTACCTACTAACCACACAACCAGAGCCTGGAGACCCGCGGGAGCACATGTATCAGGCCGCAATACGAAGCCTCGGGTTAATAGAAGACAAGCTAATGGAAAAATTTCCAGAGGAAAAGGCGACACATCGCAAGGAAAGGCGAAAAGAAGAGTTCAAGCGCAAGTCCTCGCGAAATGAATCCAGTGAGTCATCAGGTGATGAGAGGCGATAAAAACGGAAGAAGGACGCAAGAAACATAATAGCACAAGCATGAGTAAACAACTCACGCTATGCGTGGAGAGAGGAAAATTACGAAGACGATGAAAAAGAGATAGGCGCGTTATGCTTTACCCGTAGGGTTTGCAAAACGCGGGTACCCAAAGGTTTCAAGTTGCCGCACGATCAAGAAAATTATGATGGGTTGCAAGAACCCACTCTATGGTTGTCAGATTACCTGCAAGTAGTACAGATACTAGGAGGAACAAGAGCAACAGCCATGCAAAGTTTGCAGTTACACCTCTCCGGCGCAGCACGGTCCTGGTTGAACACCCTACCCAACGATTCCATCGGGAGTTGGGGAGAGTTAGAGAATCAATTCGCAAGAAATTTTTGCTCAACATATAAGCGCCCAGCGTCGCTAGAGGAAATCAAGTCATGCGTACAGAAGAAAGACGAAACCCTACGCTCTTATATACAACGGTGGAGTGTAATCAAAAATTCAGCAGAAGACGTCTCCGACGAAAGAGCAATAGATGCTTTTTCGGGTGGCCTTCGTCGTTCGGACCTCGTGGAAGAGATAGGGAGAACAAGGCCAAGGACAGTGTCTGAATTAATGGAAGTAGCCAACAGATTCGCCGATGGAGAAGATGCATATAAGAATAAGAGGGGACGATCACCAGAAGTCGACAGAGCAAGCAGGCAGAGGCAAAGATATTGCAATGGAGATAGCCACGCAAGGCAAAATTAGGTAGCCGCAGGATACAAAAGAAGGGATGAGGAAGGCTACGAAAACAAGGAGTCCCAGGCAAGAGGAAATCATGGAGTAGAAAAATCAAAGTACTCTGGCCCATCGGCAGAGGACATGCTCTACGGACCTTGTCAAATCCACTACGCATACCTAGATGGGAAAAGAGTTTCTAACCATCAGATGAAGGATTGCAGAACCTTCTTGAGGCTGCAAAGCGCCATGGACTCGAACCAAGGAATACGGCAAGGAAAGAAAAGTATGAGTCAGGGATACCAAGTACAGCGGCTAGCGAAACATCTGGAGTCGAAGGTATATATATCTGCAATGATCCAACCGGTGCCAAAATCCAAGAAAGAGCACAAGAGCATATCCAGACAAGTAAACCTAGCTATATCATCACCACCAGCCACTACAGAATACCTGCAGTGGTCTGATCAACCAGTCAGGTTCAGCAGAGCAGACCACCTAAGGAAAGTGCCCAGGCCGGGGCACTCACCGATGGTGCTAAAGGCGCAAATAGGAGGATAAAATATCACGAGAGTATTCATGGATGCAGGAAGTGGCATAAACCTAATATACGCAAGAACCCTGAAGGTAATGTGCATCTCACTGGAAAGTTTAAGGCCAACAGATTGTTCTTTCCACGGAATAGTACCAGAAGGCGCAAATTACCCTCTTGGAAAAATTGAACTCGACGTCTGCTTTGGCAATAGTAGCAATTATCGCAGAGAGAAGCTGGAGTTCGAAGTCATGGACTAGCCTTCACAGTATCATGCAATCCTGGGGCGCCCAGCATTTGCAAAGTTCATGGCAGTACCTCACTACGCATATCTCACGCTCAAAATCCCAGGACCCAAAGGAACGATCACGGTACAAGGCAGCTTTGAAGTATCCAACACTTGTGACAAAGAATTTAACAGGCTGGCGCAAACTTCGGAATGACAGCAGAGTACGCAAGACTGAAAGGAGAAACTGACCACAACGTGCTACCCGACGTCGGGCGATCCCTGCCAGATCAGGCTTTCGATGCAACTCAAGACTCGAAGAAAATCCAGGTCCACCCCACGGACCCGAACAAAACCACCTCTATAGCAGTGAACCTGGATCCCGCATAGAAAAGCGCGCTCGTCGAGTTCCTTCGTGAGCGCTGGGAAATCTTTGCCTGGTGTCCTTCCGACATGCCAGGGGTTCCCAGGGAACTCGTCGAGCACGCACTAAATGTGGATCCTAAAGCAAAGCCAGTCAAGCAACCACTATGAAGATTTGACGAACCAAAATGAAAAGCAATAGCATCAGAGCTACATAGGTTAGAAAACGCCGGATTCATCAGAGAAATCAAGTCATCAACCTGGGTATCCAACCCAGTCATTGTACCCAAGAAAAACACAGACGTACAAAGAGTGTGTGTCGACTACACATCTCTCAACAAGCACTGTCCAAAGGATCCCTTCCCGCTACCTCGCATTGATCAGATAATCGATTCAACAGCGGGGTGCACCAGGCTTTCCTTTCTAGATGCATATTCTGGTTATAACCAGATCAAACTGAAGAAAGAAGATGAGGAAAAGACATCTTTCATCACACCATACGACGTGTTCTGTTATCAAGTCATGCCCTTCGGCCTAAAAAATGCAGGGCCAACCTACCAGCGGATGATGCAAAATTGCCTCGGAAGCCAAATAGGACGCAACATCCAAGTCTACATCGATGACGTGGTCATCACCACAAGGAAAGAGGAGTCTCTGATCAGCGATTTGGCAGAAACCTTCGACAACCTGAACAGGGACAAGCTCAAGCTCAACTCGACAAAATATTCTTTCGGCGTATCAGCAGGACAACTCCTGGGGTTCCTGGTATCAGCAAGGGGAATAGAAGCAAACCCAGAAAAGATTCAAGCAATCATAACAATGGGGAAACCAACGAAACTGCACGACGTACAAAAACTTGCAAGACGCGTCGCTGCACTAAGTCGATTTGTTGCTCGATTAGGAGAGAAAGCACTCCCTTTCTATGCACTCATGAAAACGTCAGATGACAAATTCGAGTGGACGGAAGAGGCAGTTGTAGCTTTCGTGCAGTTTTAAAAAGTGCTCTCTATGCCACCAGTGCTGGTCGCACCAAATGAGAAAGAGCCACTACTACTCTACACCGCTGCAACACACCAGGTGGTGAGTACAGTATTGGTAGTCGAAAGAAGTGAAGAGGAAAAAGTTCACGGTGTCCAGAGGCCAGTATACTTCATCAGCGAAGTACTATCTCCAACAAAACAGAGGTACCCGCACTATCAAAAGCTCGCATACAGTGTATTCACAACAACACGAAAACTATGGCAGTATTTCGCGGTACACCCAATCATAGTGGTTAACGAAGCACCACTATCCAATATATTAAATAACCCTTCAACAATAGGACGTGCCTCCTTATGGGAAATTGAGTTATCACCCCTGGACATCACGTACGAAAAGCGAAAGGTGATAAAATCACAAGTTTTACCAGACTTCACAGCAGAGTGGCTGGAGTTACAAAACACAGGACCACCAGATCTGTCGAGTGTATGGACAATGTACTTCGATTGCTCAAAAAGAATCCAAGGCGCAGGAGCAGGAGTGGTCTTGATATCACCACAAGGCAACAAGTTGAAGTATGTGTTAAGGATGAGTTTTCCCCAAGCTTCCAATAATGAAGCCGAATACGAGGCGTTGCTCCATGGAATGAAAATGGCTAAGGCATGCGGAGCAACTCGACTGAAAATATTTGGAGACTCGAATCTCGTCGTCCAACAAGTGATGAACAAGTGCGATGCCATCAGTGACAACATGACAGCGTACAGAAACTTATACTATTATCTAGAGGGAACATTCGATGGATGCGAAGTTTCGCATGTCAGCAGAGCCAGTAATGAGGAAGCCGACAATCTAGCAAACATCGGGTCCCAGTGCTTACCCGTACCACAAGGAGTTTTTTGGGAAGAAATCATAGAAATATCAATAAAAGGCAACAAAACTTCGACTACAGAGGAACAAGGCCAGCACCAAGCAACAGGCTCGGGGGCTGGAAAAACAAGCATAGCAGAACCAGAAAAAGTCATGATGATAGAAGAAACTTGGATGCAGCCATATCTGGCATACATGATAAACAAAACACTACCCGAAGACACAGTAGAAGCGAAGAGGATAATATGATGATCCAAGGCTTTCGTCGTGTTACAAGGAAAATTATACAAGAAAAGTATAACAGGCGTCTTGCAACGATGCGTCACTCCTCAAGAAGGGCAAGAAATCTTAAAGGATATCCACACAGGAGTGTGTGGACATCACGCTAGCAGCAGAGCCATTGCAGCCAAAGCTTTTCATGCAGGGTTTTATTGGCTCACAGCCATTGAAGACGCGAAAGATATAGTGAGGAAGTGCGAGGCCTGTCAACGTTTCGCATCTCGGCCACACGCGCCAGCAGCAGAATTGCAACCAATACCATTATCCTGGCCGTTTGCGCAATGGGGTCTCGACATGGTAGGAAAATTGCACAAATCTTGGCCAGGAGGGCATGTTTATATGCTGGTGGCAGTCGACAAGTTCACCAAGTGGGTACAGGCAGCCCCGGTAACAACCCAAGATTCTACAACCGCAATCAACTTCATCAAGTCCATAGTTTTTCGCTTCGGAGTACCACACAGCATCATCACAGATAATGGGAAAATTTCACATCGAAGGAGTTCAAGAATTACTGTGAAGGTTTGGGAATCAAATTGAAATTTGCATCTGTAGCGCATCCAAAGACAAATGGGCAAGTCGAAAAAGCCAATGGCTTAATATGCAATGAGATAAAGAAAAGGCTATTGGCACCCCTCGAGAAAGCTAAGCACGCTTGGGTAGACGAGCTACCCTTCGTACTCTGTAGTCTCCGAACTACACCCAACACAGCTACTCAAGAAACGCCTTTCTTTCTGGTCCATGGCGCAGAAGCCGTGCTTCCAGTCGAGATCACCCACGAAGCTCCAAGAATCACGGCGTATGATGAGACAACTTCCACAGAAGCGCTTCAGGATGATGTCGATGCACTCGACGAGGCGAGAGACGTAGCACTCGCCAGAGCCACTCAATACCAGCAAAATCTACGAAACTACCATAGTAGTCGAGTTCGTCCACGGTCTTTCATAGTGGGGGATCTAGTCTTACGACTCAAGCAAGACGGGCATGCAAAACTAGAGTCCCCATGGGTGGGACCTTACATCGTGATAGAAGTGATACCAGGAGGAGCTTACCGACTACAAGACAAGAAAACGGGGAAAGACGAGAGTAACCCGTGGAATGCAGAGCAACTATGACGGTTCTACGCATATGCGATGTAAGGAGACAAAGAGTTTTTTGAGTTATGACCCTCTGAACCCAGAACATGAGGCTGATGCGTGGTAAATAACCAGCCCGTTGGGAACCCCAAAAGGAAGGTATGATGAGTATGGCAGCAAGGTTTTTCCCTCAGTTAAGAAACCAAGGTTTATCGTTCAGGAGAGGAGAGACAAACGACTGAAGGTGATGCGGACTGGCTTAGCGACAGCTTTGGACAATTTATATATGGCGCCTCGTCCAAGCTTTGCTTTGCTAGCAGCAACGTGGAACTTGCACACAACACAACCAAATACTTTGTTCCCAACTTGCGATGAGGTTGTCAATCTCACCGATTTGCTTGAAACAAAGGGTATGAGCGTATCGAGTGGAAAACAGTGAAAGTATGTGAGTAAAGTAAACAATGCGAGTAAAGTAAACATGTGATAGCAATATGATGGAAATAGGACCGGGGTCCACAGTTCACTAGTGGTGTCTCTCCATAAGATAAATAACACATGCTGGGTAAACAAATTACAGTTGGGCAATTGATAGAATAAAGATAAACGTGATATGTCAAGAAGATCACTATGCGATTTACTCTGGGCATTACAACAAAATACATAGACCGCCATCCAACTGCATCTATGACTAATAATCCACTCCCGGGGATATCATCCGAACACCCTATGAGTATTAAGTTGCGAACAACAGATAATTGCATTAAGCAAAGTGTGTAATGTAAACAAAGCATATGCCCTTGAGCATATGAATGTTGTTTTCTCCCTAGTAGCAACAGCACATCTACAACCTTAGAGGTTTCTGTCACTCCTCCAGGTTAAATAGAGGCATGGACCCACTATCGAGCATAAATACCCCCTCTTGGAGTCACTAGCAACTACTCGGCCAAGATAGCTACTAACAACGGAGAGCATGCAAGATCATAAACAACATAGAGATAACATAAGATATATTTTAGTATAGCAACTCAATCATAACCCCAATATTCATCGGATCCCAACAAACCAAACATGTAGAATTACATAACGGTGATCTCAATCATGGAGGGCAGCTCATGAGATCTAAACATGAAGCACATGGTGGAGTAGACAACCATCTAGCTACTGCTATGGACCCATAGTCCAAGGTAGACTATTCACTCATTGCTCCGGAGGCAAGCATGGCGATGAAGAAGACCTCCGGTGGCGATTCCCCTCTCCGGCAGGGTGCCGGGAAGAGCTTCTGGACCCTCCCGATCTTTGGGTCGACAGCGGCGGCGGATCACGATGTGTTCTGGAAAATTGATCGGGTACTTAGGTTTTTTCCGTCGGGGGGTCTTTATAGGCGAAGGGGCATCGTCAGAGGTGGCCCGAGGCACCCTCACACATAGGGGGCGCGGCCAGGGGTTGGGCCGCGCCGGCCTGGTGTGTGGGGCCCTCGTGGCCCCCCTCTGACTCCTCTTTGGATCTCTGGAAGCTTCCGGGAAAAATAAGACTTCAGGAACTTGTTTCGTCCAATTCCGAGAATATTTCCTATGTAGCACTTCTGAAACACAAAAACAGCAGAAAATAGGGAACTGGGACTGTGGCGACTTGTTAATAGGTTAGTTCCGGAAAATGCATAAAAGTCCACAAAGTGTAACGAAACAGTAGGCAAATGGTGTAAAAACAAGCATGGAGCATCAAAAATTATAGATACGTTGGAGACGTATCAAGCATCCCCAAGCTTAACTCCTGCTCGTCCTCGAGTAGGTAAGTGATAACAAAAGAATAATTTTTGAGGTGACATGCACCTACACAATCTTGATCATATATGTAAGTATTTGTGAGCTGGGATCAAAAGAACTTAAAACATGGGCATGAAAGATATAATCTTGACAATAAGAAACTTAGCAACCATGTTATAAACATGAAAATGAACACAAACAAAAGATCATGAGAATGAAACAATGAAAGTCAAACGTGTGTTCAAATCATAAGGAAAAACATACAAATGGTTTTCAGCTTGTCCTTCATAGAGAGCAAAACATAAATGCATAGGACACCTTCAAGTTTAAGAGGGCGACTAGATACAAATAATTTGAGAACAAGTGAAACCAACAATATGAATCGATCAATGAAAACTTTGGGACAATGCACATTATACTAAGAATGACAACTATGCTCTCTTAATGGTGCATAAAGATAGAAGGTGGTGACTCAATATAAAAGTAAAAGAAAGGCCCTTCGTAGAGGGAAGCAGTGATTGCAAGTTTTATAACCTTCAAAAATTATGTTACTTACCGGCTTTGAGCTCTCATTGCCCCCATCATAAGCATCTTGAATGGTTAAAGTTAATGCGAGAACAATTATGATGCATATGATTGACAAATCATAAGTTGAAAACCTCGTGTCCCATGAATACGAGTACCCAAACCTCATGCTACTCAACTTAGAGTCCCAAACAAGGCTCTTGTCATTGTAAGTATATATGTATCATCGAGAACCGCCAACGGGGTACCTCCGTGCCCGATGACATGGAACAAGCCCACATCAAAATGATAGGACAAGCAGATAATGAACACCTCGACATCTCTTTTATTTGCCATTTGTTTAGCTTTTTATTTTGAGATGCGTCGTCGAATGTCCACTATGGGTATGCTGCAAATTTCCACCATGAATTATGCATGGTTTAGATTGGTGGCCCAGGCGTTTCCCTAACACATATACAAACTCCATGATCCCCGCAAGATTCCCAATTCATTTCACACCGCGGGCATCCATAAACAAAAGATCACGATATCAACTCAAATAAGAGGTGCAATGTTGAAAGCTTGCCCCATGACAGCATGGTTGGGCTAGTATCAAACTTACAACTTGCAAGCATAACAACTCAACATAAGAGACCACAATGTCAAATTTTTAAGAACAAGAAAAAGTAAAGTGTGCCTTCCGGTTCGTGAGAGCTTTACTCACCAATTTTCGCATAACACTGGTAAGAGTTTAATTTGAAGAGAAAATAAAAGCAAGTCAAATTTACTTGGAATAGAAAATTGCTAGTAGGTATGTATGGTGGACACTTTGGCAAACTTGGTTTTTAGGAGTTGGATGCACGAGTAGAGCTCATACTCAGTACAAGGCGAGGGCTAGCAAAAGACTGGGAGCGACCAACTAAGAGAGCAATAATGGCCATAATCATGCAAATTGACAAAGCGACATTAAAAGAAGCATAAGATGGCATCAAAAGTCAAAAAATAAATGATCATAGAGGCTATTGGCGACTTTGTAAGAGTCTATCATGTGTGAGCATGCGCCAAGTCAACCCAAATAAAGCATCAAGGAGAAAACCAAAATAATGCTTTGAAATAATAAAAACAACGCATGATTTTTTCAAAGGCTCATTAAGCAATCTCAGTTATTTGAGACAAGTCATGCGACAGCAAAACCACTAAGCATACTATCAAAAAGACATCAAGCATGACATGAAAAAGCCTAAGCCGCAGTCTACACAAGCTCCTTCTTGTACCACTTTTTTGCATAAATCTTTTTCTCTTTTCCAGCACCATTTGAAAATTTTTAAGACACCTCTTTTGATGAAAACCAATAAAGATCAGAGGCAAAAATACACCTTGATGAAAATATATGACAAGGTCTGAACGCAAATCAAGGCGAAAACGAAAACCAAAAGCAGTAGCAGAAAAAGAAGAACACTCGGTTTTTGATAAGAGTGAAAACTAGAGCGTTCTTGGCAAATGAAAAGCAAGGCAACTTCTCCAAAAGAAATTTGTTGGGGTTCAACCATTTATTGCAGCAAACAAAACTAAACTAACTAAGAAAACTAAAACAACTGACGCTCCAAGAAAAACACATAGTGCATGAAGCAATAAAAATATAGTGTTTTGAAAGGTGACCTAATTTTTGCCGATGAAGAAGGGGTGCCTCGGGGGCATCCCCAAGCTTTGACGCTTGTACTTCTTGGATATTTCTTGGGGTGATGCATGGGCATCCCCAAGCTTGAGCTTTTGTCCATTCTTCAACTCATCTCATCATTCTCCAATCCCTACACTTGAAAACTTCCTTCATACAAAACTAAACACAAATCTATTAGCAACATTAGTGTGAGCATATCATATAATCAACCTCTTTTTGCTTCAGGTTTCAACCCAAAACCACCACATATAAAGTATATACTACTGTAGCAACTTCCCCAAATATTCTGTGATCAAAAGAACTTGAAAAGAAAGCGATAAAGCGGCAAACACAAATATTGGCAGAAATCTGTCAAAACAGAACAGCTGACAAAGGTCGAATTTTTAAGGGGTTTTCTGTTGCTCAAATCAAAAAGTGTTCAACTAATTAAAGTTTGTATATAACCTGGGTAATATGCACAAGAAATAGCAGGTCCAAAAGATATACAGAGAATTTATACGAATTTTTACGGTGAAGCACCGAAAACAGTTTCAGGACAGCAACATCCCCAAATCTTACCTCACTCAAATTAGAGGCTTCTCTTGGCACAACATTGAAATAAACAAGATAGGGAGCGGTCATTACAGTAGTAATGACTTCCAAGACCCAAATAAAAGAAAAAGTACAGAAAATAAAACATTGGGTTATCTCCCAAGAGTGCTTTTCTTTAACGCCTTTGAGCTAGGCGCAGAAAATTGTGAATCAAGTAACATCAAGTGATGAAGCATCAAGCTCATAATTTGCTCTAAGAATAGAGTCAAAAAGCAATTTCTTTCTTTTCCTAGGGAAGTGTTCCATACCTTTCTTGAGTGGTAATTGATATTTGATGGTGCCTTCCCTCATATCAATGATGGCACCTACAGTTCAAAGAAAAGGTCTTCCCAAAATAATAGGACATGAAGAATGGCATTCAACGTCCATAACGAGAAAATCAATGGGAACAAGGTTATTGTTAACCATAATAAGAACATCATTAATCCTTCCCAAATGTTTCTTCTTAGCAACATCAGCAATAGGAACATCATAATAACATTTTTCAAGCGGTGGTAAATCAAGCATGTCATAAATTTTTCTAGGCATGATAGAAATACTAGCACCTAGATCACATAAAGCATGGCAATCAAAACCATTAACATGCATATCAATGATGGGTTCCCAACCATCCTCTAACTTCTTGGGAATAGAAGCTTTTTTGCTTCAACTTTTCATCCCTAATTTTCATGAGAGCATTGGTAATATGCTTAGTAAAAGCAACATTTAAAGAACTAGCATTGGGAGTCAAATCAAGCTTTTGCAAGAACAAAATAACTTCAGATATGTTGCAGGCATCAACATCAAAATCATTAAAAGAAGTAGAGCTATCATCTCCTACACTCCGAAATTTTTTAGCACTCTTTTGAGAAAAAGTTTTGGCAGTTTTAGGCTTTTTAACACAAGGAGTGGGAGTTTTGTCTACACCAATCAAAGTAAGAGGATTGCTAGCATTAGGAACAACATCATTCGAAGTAGTAATAGTACAAACTTTCATATTTCTAGCAATCTCATCCTCTCTTTCCCATCTAGCATGCAATTCTGCTAACAATCTAATATTTTTATCTATTCCAACTTGGATAGCATTAGCAGTAGCAAAAAAATTGTTCTCTTTCACATTATTAGGCAACACTTTTAATTTCAGAAGTTCAACATCATGAGCAAGGCTATCAACTTTAGAAGCAAGAATATCAATTTTGCCTAACTTTTCCTCAACAGACTTGTTAAAAGCATTTTGCTTACCGATTAAGTCCTTGAGCATTACCTCAAGCTCGGAGGGCGCGGCCCTAGTGTTGTTGGAGGAATTACCATAAGAATTACCATAACCATTACCATTGGTAGAAGGATACGGCCTATAATTGTTACTAGCAAAATTGTTCCTATAAGCATTGTTGTTAAAATTATTGTTTCTAATAAAGTTCACATCAACATGCTCTTCTTGAGTAACCAAAGAGGCCAAAGGAACATTATTAGGATCTACATGAGTCCTATCATTAGCAAGCATAGCCATAATGGTATCAATCTTATCACTCAAGGAAGAGGTTTCCTCAACAGAATTTACCTTCTTACCTTGTGGAGCTCTCTCGGTGTGCCATTCGGAATAATTTACCATCATGTTGTCAAGTAGCTTTGTTACGGCGCCCAAGGTAAGGGACATAAAAGTGCCTCCAGCAGCTGAATCAAGTAGGTTCCTCGAAGAAAAATTCAGTCCTGCATAAAAAGTTTGAACAATCATCCAAGTAGTCAGTCCATGAGTGGGGCAATTCTTTATCATAGATTTCATTCTTTCCCACGCTTGAGCAACATGTTCATTATCAAACTGACTAAACTTCATAATATTGCTACGCAAAGCTATAATCTTAGTAGGAGGATAGTATCTACCAATAAAAGCATCCTTACACTTAGCCCATGAATCAATACTATTTTTAGTCAAAGATAGCAACCAATCTTTAGCTTTTCCTCTCAAAGAAAAAGGAAACAACTTGAGCTTAATAATATCACTTTCTATATCCTTATATTTCTGCATCTCACATAGCTCAACAAAATTGTTGAGATGAGCTACAGCATCTTCAGTACTAGCATCAGAAAATTGCTCTTTCATAACAAGGTTCAATAAAGCAGGCTTAATCTCATAAAAGTTTGCAGCAGGAGCAGGTGGCGCAATAGGAGTGCAGATAAAATCACTATTGTTCGTGCTAGTAAAGTCACACAACTTGGTGTTTTCAAGAGTAGCCATTTCAGCAAAACTAAAAGCAATTAAGTAAAAACAACTACCAAGGATTCTAATTTTTTTTGGGTTTTTGATAAAACAATGCAGGTAAAATAAATAAAGTAAAGCAAAACTTAAAACAAAGTAAAGGATGTGCGTGCGAAAAACTCCCCTTGCAGAGGTCTTCTACTTCCTCCCCGGCAACGGCGCCAGAAAAAGAGCTTGATGCATGGTAAATAACCAGCCCGTTGGGAACCCCAAGAGGAAGGTATGATGAGTATAGCAGCATGGTTTTTCCCTCAGTTAAGAAACCAAGGTTTATCGTTCAGGAGAGGAGAGACAAACGACTGAAGGTGATGCGGACTGGCTTAGCGACAGCTTTGGACAATTTATATATGGCGCCTCGTCCAAGCTTTGCTTTGCTAGCAGCAACGTGGAACTTGCACACAACACAACCAAATACTTTGTTCCCAACTTGCGATGAGGTTGTCAATCTCACCGATTTGCTTGAAACAAAGGGTATGAGCGTATCGAGTGGAAAACAGTGAAAGTATGTGAGTAAAGTAAACAATGCGAGTAAAGTAAACATGTGATAGCAATATGATGGAAATAGGACCGGGGTCCACAGTTCACTAGTGGTGTCTCTCCATAAGATAAATAACACATGCTGGGTAAACAAATTACAGTTGGGCAATTGATAGAATAAAGATAAACGTGATATGTCAAGAAGATCACTATGCGATTTACTCTGGGCATTACAACAAAATACATAGACCGCCATCCAACTGCATCTATGACTAATAATCCACTCCCGGGGATATCATCCGAACACCCTATGAGTATTAAGTTGCGAACAACAGATAATTGCATTAAGCAAAGTGTGTAATGTAAACAAAGCATATGCCCTTGAGCATATGAATGTTGTTTTCTCCCTAGTAGCAACAACACATCTACAACCTTAGAGGTTTCTGTCACTCCCCTAGGTTAAATAGAGGCATGAACCCACTATCGAGCATAAATACCCCCTCTTAGAGTCACTAGCAACTACTCGGCCAAGATAGCTACTAACAACGGAGAGCATGCAAGATTATAAACAACATAGAGATAACATAAGATATATTTCAGTATAGCAACTCAATCATAACACCAATATTCATCGGATCCCAATAAACCAAATATGTAGAATTACATAACGGTGATCTCAATTATGTAGGGCAGCTCATGAGATCTAAACATGAAGCACATGGTGGAGGAGACAACCATCTAGCTACTGCTATGGACCCATAGTCCAAGGTAGACTACTCACTCATCGCTCCGGAGGCAAGCATGGCGATGAAGAAGACCTCCGGTGGCGATTCCCCTCTCCGGCAGGGTGCCAGGAAGAGCTTCTGGACCCTCCCGATCTTCGGGTAGACGGCGGTGGCGGATCGCGATGTGTTCTAGAAAATTGATCGGGTACTTAGGTTTTTTCTGTCGGGGGGTCTTTATAGGCGAAGGGGCATCGTCAGAGGTGGCTCGAGGCACCCTCACACATAGGGGGCGCGGCCAGGGGCTGGGCCGTGCCGCCCTGGTGTGTGGGGACCTCGTGGCCCCCCTCCGACTCCTCTTCGGATCTCTGGAAGCTTCCGGGAAAAATAAGACTTCAGGAACTTGTTTCCTCCAATTTCGAGAATATTTCCTGTGTAGCACTTCTGAAACACAAAAACAGCAGAAAACAGGGAACTCACACTGTGGCGACTTGTTAATAGGTTAGTTCCGGAAAATGCATAAAAGTCCACGAAGTGTAACGAAACAGTAGGCAAATCGTGTAAAAACAAGCATGGAGCATCAAAAATTATAGATATGTTGGAGACGTATCAGAGGCCATAGGTCGGGTTCCTTGGGTCAACTCGACAATATGTATAAATATTTTACTTTCCACTCGGGGGCTCAGACCCTCGAGTCGTACGAAATAAGATTAACAAGTTATTATTGAGATTTGTGATTATCTGTGATATACTACAAGGTTGTTCACAACCCGACATTTGGCAGCAACACACACGGTTCAGAGGAACCCGATAATATATTAAGTGCATACCTCGGAACTACGATCCGTTCCCATGGTCTATTAATAAAGTAGACACAACATATAATCCAAACATGATTACTTATTACAGATAGTACGAGGAAGACCAACTAGAACAATAAGATTACATAAAGAGAATCTAGTGAAAATGCACTTCAGCTACATACTCCTTCTGGCACTGGGTGCCATCATAGATCCTCACATCGAACTTCGACGTGCCGATGTGGAAGTCGAAAGTAATAAAGAAGCCTTGATGGAGGTCATGGTCCTCTACAAACTGCGACTAGCCGCCCTTGAAGTACTGGTCACCGGCGCCATCGTACCAGACCTCCACTTCATAGGGAGTTCCTCCCCCAGAGTGTTCACAAAGAACCGCTTCCCGCAGTTCTCGCCCGTCCATAAACTTGGTGAATTTCAGCGGTAACCGCTGAATCTCATGGCACTGCGCACCGACGATGCAGAAGAAGTAGTACACTCTAGGAGGAGGGGGAGAAGCATTAGCAGAAGGAGTGCTTGGACCTGGTGCGGTAGATGGCACCTTAGGTTTATTTTTACTCCCGGCTGGACGGCCGGGGCACCGCTTCACCGGAGCGGACGATGAAGCTACTGCAGCTGCGATTGTAGCCTTGTTCCTACTACCGCGAGGGCAGCCGCGGCCCCGTTTCTCCATTGGGGCACCGATGTTCAGAGGCGAGTCACCTGCATCGGCCATGGAGCCAAGGGTTGGAAAGAAGAAACCCTAGATGAGATGAAGGAGAAGAAGATGATGCAGCGGAGGAAGAAACTAATGACCGAATTAGGGTTTTTTACCCTCGCCCAACATGCTTTATTTATAAGCACATACTAATGGGCCTCTGCAAAGGCAAGGTCCAAAGTACGGGCTCTTATATTCTGCCCAGCGCAGATGTTAAAAGAAGATTCAGCGTATCAAGGTAAATGGTATGTACAAAAAAAGGAGTCTATCAAGAAGCACAAGTATACCTCGTCTGGGACTTGGGGGCTTAAGTCAGAAGGAAAGAAGAGGAAAGTCATTAAAGTGTGAATCATATCGACAATTATCGCAAGAGATAGGAAGAAGAGGAGGCATATATATTTATATTTTTTGAGCCTATACCCGGATTTTTTTTTCGGCTATAGCCTCGGGGGCTACTCCCATCGGGAGCGCTGTCATGCACCTGATAGAAAAAAGTTGATAGAAGAAAGGAGAGAAGTTGAAGCCAATAATGAAAAACCTACTGGTGGACAAGTGGTATAAGCATAATCGTCTACATTTCGTTAACAACGAACTTCGACTACATTGTCGACGAGATAAACATCGATTACTCCCATCGGGAGCTATTTATGAGAGTTGCAAAGGATAACTCGAATATTTTGTATATTGAATCAGTCAAACAAGGCTGCGAAATATGATTCTCGAGTTGCGTCATCGCGACAAAACTTGAATGCCGTGGTTGAAACATCTCATGAAGGTAAGACCCTAGGATCCGTCCTGTGTGGCCTGGTATATGCACATGGATGCGCTCTGCTGGTACTTATCCATGTCTATGACGCAAAGAAAAATCCTGGTGGACGCACTGGGTACCCCGAGAACCACTGGGATTCATTCTTTGTAAGTCCTAAATGCGGCAAAAGAATGGGTTTGACCGGTTTCCCGAATTCAAGTCCAAGGGGATTGAATTTGAAGTGAGTGACAAGTATCTGTTCCGGCAGTTAACTGGCCTCTTGATCCGTTAGAGTTGTCAGGCTTGTTTATCAAAACCCCTTGTGAGACATTATAATAAAAGATAAGTCGAAAGACTAAGTCGAAGATTTGAAGATCTGAAGAAGTTAAGTATTGATCAAGTCAAAGATTTGAAGATTTGAGATTCAACCCAAATCTGCAATTCTGGTAGAATCTCGGGGGCTACTGACAAGGGTATAGATAATAGAGCCTGTCAGTTGAGTACCCCTGAGGCCCGTTAAGCTAGGCCCAATTGTAATATTAGTTGAAATACGAGTTCATGTCGTATGTCGATATTGTAATCTGTATCGGATCCCACCCGATCCTCGAGACCTGGCCATCTATATATAGGGACCAGGAGAGGACGGTGAGGGATAGATTGAAAGCAAGCTAGGTTCTACACCCACGTTTACTTTCGATACACACCTTGTTTGACTGATTTTACCTTTGAGTTCATCCGATACCCTATCTCCCCGATCCTAAGTCCTTCATCTAGGACATTTGTCGAGTTAACCCTTGTCACTATGGGTTCGAGAATGCACGGACATGATCTCCATCAATAATCAACAGCGGGATCTGGAAATCCATATTGACTCCGACGCACTCAACGATGATCATATCGGATGAACCACGATGTCAGGATTCAATCAATCCCGTATTTGTATTCCCTTCGTCTCGCGATATTTTACTCGCCCGAGATTCGATCGTCAATATCGACATACCTAGTTCAATCTCATTCACAGCAAGTGCTTTACTCATTCCGTAATCCGATATCACTTTGTGATTAACTCCTTAACCACGTGCTTGCAAGCGGTGTTGATATCGATTACCGAGTAGGCGTGAAGTATATCTCTCCGACTCGGGAGGGCCAAATTCTATCTCGATACATACAACCCAACAAGTACTTTCCGATCACCTGAGAGACACCTTTATGATCACCCTTTCATAGGATGACGTTTGATGACCTCAAAGCTCTCTTCCGGCACTAGGGAGTTGCATTATCTCATGGTCTAAGGAATACAATACTTGACATAAGAAAAAGCTTCGCAAAGATGAACACAATGACACGATTTAATTGATGTGCTTTATTTGGGTCTGTCCATCACATCATTCTCCTAATGACATGATCTCATTATTAATTGACAACTCATGTCTATGGTTAGGAAACCTTAACCATCATTAATCAATGAGCTAGTCCATAGAGGCGTACTAGGGACACGATGTTGTTCATAAACCACACAAGTATTAAAGTTTCCACTCAATACAATTCTAGCATGGAATATAAACATTATTATGAATAAGAATTATAATAATAACATCTTTATTATTGCCTCTAGGGCATAATTCCAACAGTCTCCCACTTGCACTAGAGTCAATAATCTAGTTTACATTTGGTAACAATCTAACACCCATGGCATTAAGGTGCTGATCATGTTTTGCTCGTGGAAGAGGTTTAGTCAACGGATCTGCGACATTCAGATCCGTATGTACTTTGCTAATCTTTAGATCTCCATCTGCTATATAATCTCGAATTATATGGAAACGGCGGTTGATGTGCTTGGTCTTTGGATGATATCTTGGTTCCTTAGCCAGTGCTATGGCGCCAGTGTTGTCGCACAATATCTCTAGTGGGTCCAAGGCACTTGGAACCACACCAAGCTCAGTGATGAAGTTCTTGATCCAAACTCCTTCACTTGACGCTTCCGAAGCAGCCATGTATTCCGCTTCTGTTGTAGATCCCATGATCACACTTTGCTTGCAGCTTCTCCAGCTCACAGCTCCACCATTCAAAATATAAACGTATCCTGTCTGAGATTTAGAATCATCTGGGTCAGTGTCGAAGCTAGCGTCGACGTAACCTTTTACGACGAGCTCCTCATCACCTCCATAGACCAAGAACATTTCTTTAGTCCTATTTAACTACTTTAGGATGTTCTTTACGGCTGTCCAGTGTTCCACTCCTGGATCACTTTGGTATCTGCTCATCAAACTAAGAGCATTGGACACATCCGGTCTAGTACACAGCATGGCATACATGATAGAACTTATGGCCGAGGCATATGGCACTTTGCTCATAGTTTCTCTATCTTTTACCATAGCTGGACACTGAGCCTTGCTCAATATCTTACCTGGCAACATGGGCAATGAACCTTTCTTTGCTTTATCCATTCTAAACCTTTTCAGAACTTTGTCCAGGTATGTACTTTGGCTTAAACCTATTAGGCGTCTTTGTCTATCTCTATAGATTTTGATGCCTAATATATAAACAGCTTCTCCTAGGTCTTTCATTGAAAAACATTTATTCAAATAACTCTTCACATCGTTAAGCAGACCGATGTTATTTCCAATAATCAATATGTCATCCACATATAGTACTAAAAATGTCACCGAGCTCCCACTCACTTTCTTGTAGACACAAGCTTCATAGTAATTTGGAACAAATCCAAAACTCTTGATCACTTGATCAAAATGAAGGTTCCAACTCTGGGATGCTTGCTTTAGCCCATAAATGGAACGCTGAAGTTTGCACACCTTATCAGCATCCTTAGGATCGACAAAACCTTCGGGCTGCATCACTCTTAATCAATGTTGCCATTGAGGAACGCAGTCTTGACATCCATCCGCCAAATTTCATAATCATAAAACGCAGCAATTGCTAATAAAATCCGAATGGACTTAAACATCGCTACGGGAAAGAAAGTCTCATCGTACTCAACACCTTGAACTTGCCAAAAACCTTTTGCGACAAGCCGAGCCTTATAGATAGTAACATTACCATCCGAGTCTGTTTTCATCTTGAAAATCCATTTGCACTCAACGGCCTTACGGTCGCTAGGAGGGTCCACCAAAGTCCATACTTGGTTTTCGCTCATGGATCCCAATTCGGATTTTATGGCCTCTAGCCATTTCCCAGAGTCTGGGCTCATCATCGCTTCCTCATAGTTCGCAGGTTCATTGTTGTCTAACAACATGACGGTTAAGACAGGGTTGCCGTACCACTCAGGAGTGGCACGCGACCTTGTTGACCTGCGAAGTTCAGTAGTAGCATCATTCGAAGTTTCATGATCCTCATCATTAGCTTCCTCTCTTGTTGGTGCAGGCGGCGCCGGAACAACTTCGGGTGCTGCACTACTCTCCAATTCGAGAGAAGGTTCAATAACCTCGTCTAGCTCTACCTTCCTCCCACTCACTTCTTTCAAGAGAAACTCCTTCTCAAAAAAGGATCCGTTCTTAGCAACAAACATTTTGCCTTCGGATCTATAGTAGAAGGTATACCCAATCATTTCCTTAGGGTATCCTATGAAGACGCATTTCTCCGCTTTGGGTTTGAGCTTGTCCGGCATCAACTTCTTGACGTAAGCTTCGCATCCCCAAACTTTAAGAAACGATAGCTTAGGTTTAGCACCAAACCATAGTTCATACGGTGTCATCTCAATGGATTTAGATGGTGCCCTATTTAAAGTGAATGCAGTGGTTTCTAATGCATAACCCCAAAATGATAACGGCAAATCTGTAAGAGACATCATCGATCACAATATATCTAATAGAGTTCGATTCCAGCGTTCAGACACACCATTGCGCTGTGGTGTTCTAGGCGGCATGAGTTGCGAAACGATTCCGCTTGCTTTAAGATGCGTGAGAAAATCATAACTCAAATATTCACTTCCACGATCGGATCACAGAAATTTAATTTTCCTGTTACGATGGTTTTCCACTTCGTTCTGAAATTCTTTGAACTTTTCAAACATTTCAGATTTATGTTTCATTAAACAGACATACCCATATCTACTTAAGTCATCAGTAAAAGTGAGAAAATAGCGATATCCACCGCGCGTCGAAATACTCATTGGTCCGCACACATCGGTATGTATGATTTCCAATAAGTCTGTTGCTCGCTCCATTATTTCGGAGAACGGAGTTTTGGTCATCTTGCCCATGAGGCATGGCTCACATGTGTCAAACGATTCAAAATCAAGAGACTCCAAAAGTCCATCAGAATGGAGTTTCTTCATGCGTTTTACACCAATATGACCTAGACGGCAGTGCCACAAATAAGTTGGATTATCACTATCTACTTTGCATCTTTTAGCCTCAATGTTATGGATGTGTGTTTCATTGCTTTCGAGATTCAGAAGAAATAAACCATTCACGACAGGTGCATGACCATAAAAGATGTTATTCATATAAATAGAACAACCATTATTCTTAGATTTAAATGAATAACCGTCTTGCAATAAACACGATCCAGATATAATGTTCATGCTCAATGCAGGCACATAATAATACTTATTAAGATTTAAAACTAATCCCGAAGGTAAAACTAAGGAGAGCGTGCCAACGACCATCACGTCAACTTTTGATCCATTGCCGACGCGCATCGTCACCTCATCCCTTGCTAGCCGCCGTCTATTCCGTAGCTCCTGTTTCGAGTTACAAATATTAGCAACTGAACCAGTATCATATACCCAGGCACTACAACGAGCGCTAGTAAGGTAAACATCAATAACATGTATATCAAATATACCTTTAATGGTGCCAGCCTTCTTGTCCGCTAAGTACTTCAGACAGTTGGGTTTCCAGTGACCCTTGTCCTTGCAATAGAAGCACTCAGTGTCTGGCTTAGGTCCAGACTTGAGCTTCTTCTCAGTAGGGGCAACGCGCTTGCCACTGCCTTTCTTGAAGGATCTCTTTGCACCCTTAGCTTTCTTGAAGCTAGTGGTCCTGTTGACCATCAACACATGATTATCTTTCTTGATATCCACCTCGACAGCTTTCAGCTTTGCGAAGAGATCAGTGATTGTATCAGTGGTACCAATTTGATTGTGAGTAACTACAAAGTTTTTGTAGCTAGGAGGGAGTGATTGCAGAACTCTGTCAATCTTGAGCTCTTCCGGAATCTTGTAGTCCAGTTGCTCAAGGCGCTGAGTGTAGCCCGACATCTTAATGGCGTGGTACTAACAGAACTCCCTTCTTCCATCTTGCAGTTAAAGAACTTCTCAGAGATCTCATATCTCTCAGAACGGGCTTGAGTCTAAAACATGGTTTTCAGTTCCTCAAGTATCTCATAAGGCCCCTTGAACTCCTCAAAATGATTTTGAAGTTCCGGTTGCATAGCAAACAACATGGTACTCTTAATCACACCATAATCATCTTTGCGCGACTGATAAACAGTTTTTTCGTCAGTCGGCGCTTCCTTAGCAGGGGGGTCACCTAGCGCTTGCTCAAGTACATAGGATTTTTGTCCGCCAGCGAGAATGATTCTCAGATTGCAGAAACAGTTGGTGAAGTTAGACCCATTGTTTTTAAGCTTTTCTTTCTCAGCAAAAATGTTGAAGTTGAAGTTGGACTTAGCCATTTGATCTACAAAATTTGCAAGTACAATTTAGACTATCTTCATGATAACTAGTTCAACTTAATCAAATTACTAGATGAACTCCCACTAAATTCAACATCCCTCAAGTTGTTTAGTGAACACGATCCAAATTCACTACACCTAATCCGATCTTCACGAGAAGAGATGTGGTTTCAATGGTGGACAACGAAGTGTCGATCATATCATTCATATGACTCATGTTTAACCTTTTGGTTCGTGTGTTCCGAGGCCATGTCTGTACATGCTAGGATCGTCAAGTTAAACCCAAGTATTTCTGCGTGTGCAAAACTGGCTTGCACCCATTGTATGTGAACGTAGAGTTTATAGCACCCGATCATCACGAGATGCTTCAAAACGACGAACTTTTGCAATGGTGCATACATGGGGAGAACACAATTTTATCTTGATCTTTAAGTGAGGAATCATCTTATAATGCTACCGTCGCGATCAAAGCAAAATAAGATACATAAAAGGATAAACATCATATGCATATAATTTTATGTGACATGGTATAGCCAATCTCCACGCAATGATCTCCATCTTGTGCGCGCCGGTATGATCTCCATCACTCCACTATGATTGCCTCCACCACGATTAGCAACTACTACTATTGCTAACTACTTAGCGATAAATTAAAGCTATTACATGGCGTATAAGAAGTTGACATGCAGGTCATACACAATTATAAAGACAACCATATGGCTCCTGCCGGTTGTGAACTCATCGACATGCAAGTCGTGAAATATTACAAAACATGATCATCGCATACATCACATATATCACATCACATCTTGTGGCCATACCATATCACAAAACACTCCCTGCAAAAACAAGTTATACGCCTCAACTTTGTTGTTGCATGTTTTACGTGGCTTATAGGAGTAACAAGTTAAGAACGATTCTTACCTACGAAAAGCCACAACGGTGATATTATGATTGCTAACATCCGTTGTAAATCCCATGACTACTATAGTGAGAGAAACTGGCATCCACCAGCCGCATGTGTGGAACAAGCCACACGTCAAGTGCGGAGCTGGTCTCATGAACGAGGTCGCGTAAAGTTGGCCTGGACCGCTTCGATCTCACTATGCCGCGCAATAAGAAATACACAACATAGAGGTTTGCAACAGAAAACATCAACACCCGCAACAAGCATGTTGCGTTCTACTCGTGAAACACATCTACGCATAGATCTAGCTCTGATACCACTGAAGGGATTCGCAGCATAGTAAATCAAAAAATTTCCTACGGATGCGAACAAGAAAGCCAAGATCTAATCTAGGAGATGTAATCAACGAGATAGATAGATGAGATCTTCATACCCTTGAAGAAATCACACAGCGGAAACGTTCAACAGAACGTGGATGATGTAGTCATACTAGCCGTCTACTCCTCGCGATCCGATCCGATCCAACGCCGCAAGTGGCGACGCCTCTGAGAGATGCACACGTACAGCGCACCAACAACTCCGCCTTCCCGGTCCAGCGAGATATGGTGGAGTGGTAGATGGGATAGACAACATGACGGTGTGGTGTCTATGGTGGAGAGTATGCACCGACAGGGCTTTGCCTGTTTGCGTGGTGGAAGAAGAACGGAGAAAGGAGGCTTCAGAAACCGGGCAGCGGCTCCGCGGGAATTGCGATCTCAAGCTGCCGCCGCACAAGTCCTTTTATAGGCGGTGTGATTTGAAGAACATGCTAGGTCAAAACCAGCCGTTTGCCATGAAGTGCACGTCACGTCACGTAAGCGATCACATCGCCGTTTGCCCGACTACGTCACGTCGCGTGCGTAGCATGGTGATCGATCGCTATCGATCGATAGTGCATGCGGTCGGCCTGGCGCCAGCGATCGGCCCACCAGGCAAAAGCCCATCCAGACACAGCAAGCCGGCCAGTAGGCAGGGCCCAGCCCGGCCGTGCCACATCCACCGCTAGCGAGCCAGGGACTGGCGCCTGACCGCATCGATCGATTAGATCAAGCGAGCCAGGGACTCCCTAGCCGGTGTGCTCTCCCTTTTTTTCTCCTTTTTTTCTTTATTTATTTCTTTCAAATAAATATTGGCTAATATTTATTAATTCATGTAATTAATAAACATTATATTTTCCACCCAGAACAATTCTGAACTCTCCGAAGCGCTTTCTGATGGCGCGGTATTAATGGTGCCAGA
This sequence comes from Dactylis glomerata, assembly GCA_007115705.1. Classification (NCBI taxonomy): domain Eukaryota; kingdom Viridiplantae; phylum Streptophyta; class Magnoliopsida; order Poales; family Poaceae; genus Dactylis; species Dactylis glomerata. The sequence continues at coordinate 3,287,111 of QXEO01000625.1, read as the reverse complement.
AAACTTGTTGCCGTGTAGTTGATGAAGTAAAATGACCGGCCAGTTGGAAACCCCAAGAGAAGGTTTGATGAATATAGCAGCAAGTTTTCCCTCAGTACGAAACCAAGGTATGTCAATCCAGTAGGAAAAAGCCAATACTCCAGAAGGTGATGCTTGCTAGCTTCGCGACAGCTTCGGACAATTTATAGGGCGCCTCGTCCAGTGCTTTGCTTTGCCAGCTGCAACGCGGAACCTGCACACAACACAACCAAATACTTTGTTCCCAACTTATGATGAGGTTGTCAATCTCACCGGTTTGCTGTAAACAAAGGAATGAGCGTATCGAGTGGAAAGCAATAGTAGTATGCGAGTAAAGTAAACAGTGCGAATATAGTAAACATGTGATAGCAATGTAAAGGAAATAGGACCGGGGTCCACAGTTCACTAGTGGTGTCTCTCCATAAGATAAAATAACACATGCTGGGTGAACAAATTATAGTTGGGCAATTGATAGAATAAAGACAACGTGATATGTCAAGAGGATCACTATGAGATTTACTCTGGGCATTACAACAAAATACATAGACCGCCATCCAACTGCATCTATGACTAATAATCCACTTGTGGCGAATGAATCCGAGAAATCAATAAGTATTAAGTTGCGAACAACAGATAACTGCATTAAGCAAAGTGTGTAATGTAAACAAAGCATATGCCCTTAGACATATGAATGTTGTTTTCTCCCTAGTGGCAACAGCACATCTACAACCTTAGAGGTTTCTGTCACTCCCCCAGATTAAATAGAGGCATGAACCCAACTATCAAGCATAAATACCCCCTCTTGGAGTCACTAGCAACTACTCGGCCAAGATAGCTACTAACAATGGAGAGCATGCACGATCATAAACAACATAGAGATAACATAAGATAATATTCATTACATCAACTCAATCATAACACCAATATTCATCGGATCCCAACAAACACAACATATAGAATTACATAACGGTGATCTTGATCATGTAAGGCAGCTCACGAGATCTAAACATAAAGCACATGGTGGAGAAGACGACCATCTAGCTACTGCTATGGACCCATAGTCCAAGGTAGAGTAGTCACTCATCGCGCCGGAGGCAAGCATGGCGAAGAAGAAGACCTCCGGTGGTGATTCCTCTCTCCGGCAGGGTGCCGGGAAGAGCTTCTGGACCCTCCCGATCTCGGGTCGACGACGGCGGCAGATCGCGATATGTTTCTGGAAAAGTGATCATGTGTTTAGGTTTTTCCCGTCGGGGGGTCTTTATAGGCGAAGGGGCAGCGTCGAAAGTGGACCAGGGGGCCCTCACCATAGGGCGGCGCGGCCAGGCCCTAGGCCACGCCCCCTGATGGTGAGGCCGCCCTCTGGCTCCTTTCCGTCTCCTCTTCGGTTCTCTAGAGGCTTTGGTAAATTTCTGGATGTTCGGCTTTTGTTTTGTCCAATTCCAAGAATATTTGCTGTGTAACTTTTCTGAAACACAAAAATAGCAGAAAACAGGGAACTGGCACTGTGGCATCTTGTTAATAGGTTAGTTCCGGAAAATGCATAAAAATGCCACGAAGTGTAACGAAACACTAAGCAAATGGTGTAAAAACAAGCATGGAGCATAAAAAATTATAGATACGTTTGAGACATATCAGCATCCCCAAGCTTAACTCCTGCTCGTCCTCGAGTAGGTAAGTGATAACAAAAATAATAATTTTTGAGGTGACATGCACCTACATAATCTTGACCATATATGTAAGCGTTGTGCGCTGGGATCAAAAGAACTTAAAACATGGGCATGAAAGATATAATCTTGATAGAAGAAACTTAGCAACCATGTTATAACATGAAAAAGAACACAAATGAAAGATCATGAAAATGAAACAATGAAAGTCAAACGTGTGTTCAAATCATATGGAAAAACATACAAATGGTTTTCAGCTTGTCCTTCATGAGAGAGCAAAACATAAATGCATAGGACACCTTCAAGTTTAAGAGGGCGACTAGATACAAATAATTTAAAAACAAGTGAAACCAACATTATGAATCAATCAATGAAAACTTTGGGACAATGCACATTATACTCAGAATGACAACTATGCTCTCTTAGATGGTGCATAAAGATAGAAGGTGGTGACTCAACATAAAAGTAAAAGAAAGGCCCTTCGCAGAGGGAAGCAGTGATTGCGAGTTTTATAAACCTTCAAAAATTATGGTACTTACTAGCTTTGAGCTCTCATTGCCCCCATCATAAGCATCTTGAATGGTTAAAGTTAATGTGAGTACAATTATGAAGCATATGCTTGACACATCATAAGTTGAAAACCTCGTGTCCCGTGAAGTACAAATACCCAAACCTCATGCTACTCGACTTAGAGTCCCAAGCAGGCTCTTGTCATTGTAAATATATGTGTATCATCGAGAACCGCCAATGGGGTACTTCCTGCCCGATGACATGGAACAGCCCACATCAAAATGACAAGACAAACAGACAATGAACACCTCGACATTTCTTTTATTTACCATTGCTATAGCTTTTTATTGTGAGATGCGTCGTCGAATGTCCACTATGGGCATGCTATAAATTTCCACCATGAATGATGCATGGCTTAGATTAGCGGCCCAGGCAATTCCCTAACACATATAAAAACTCCATGATCCCGCAAGATTCCCAACTTATTTCACATCGCGAGTATCCATAAACAAAAGATCACAATATCAACTCAAATGAAAGATAGTGCAGTGTTGAAAGCTTGCCCCATGACGACATGGCTGGGCTAATTTCCAACTTACAACTTGCAAGCATAACAACTCAACATAAGAGAGCCACAATGTCAAAAATTTTAAAACGAGAAAAGTGAAGTGTGCCATCAGGTTCGTGAGAGCTTTACTGACCAATTTTCGCATAACACCAAAAAGAGTTTAATTTGAAGGATAGATAAAAGCAAGTGAAATGTACTTTGGAATAGCAAATTGCTAATAGGTATGTATGGTGGACACATTGGAACAACTTGGTTTTTAGGAGTTGGATGCACGAGTAGAGCTCATACTCAATACAAAATGAGGGCTAGCAAAAGACTGGGAGCGACCAACTAAGAGAGCAATAATGGCTATAATCATGCAAAGCGACATTAAAAGAAGCATAAGATGGCATCAAAAGTCAAAAACTAAATGATCATAGAGGCAATGGCGACTTTGTATGAGTCTAACATGTGTGAGCATGCGCCAAGTCAACCCAAATAAAGCATCAAGGAGAAAACCAAAATAATGCTTCCAAATAATTAAAACAACGCATGATTTTTTCAAAGGCTCATTAAGCAATCTTAGTCATTTGAGACAAGTCATGCTATAGCAAAACCACTAAGCATACTATCAAAAAGACATCAAGCACGACATGCAAAAGCCTAGGCCGCAGTCTACACAAGCTCCTTCTTGTACCACTTTTTTGCATAAAGCTTTTTCTCTTTTCAAACACCATTCGATCTTTTTTATAACAACTCTTTTGATGAAAACCAACATGGACCAGAGGTCAAAATACACCTTGATGTAAAGATATAACAAGATCTGAACACAAATCAAGGCAAAAGTCAAAAACTAAATGCAGTAGCAGAAAAAGAGAACACTCGTTAAAACGATAAGAGTGAAAAACAGAGTGTTCTTGGCAAATGAAAAGCAAGGCAACTTCTCCAAAAGAAATTTGTTGGGGTCCAAGCAATTATTGCAGAAAACAAAACTAAAGATAACTGAAAACTAAAACAACTGACGCTCCAAGAAAAATGCATAATGCATGAAGCAATAAAAATATAGTGTGTTGAAAGGTGACCTGATTTTTGCCGATGAAGAAGGGGTGCCTCGGGGGCATCCCCAAGCTTTGATGCTTGTACCTCTTGGATATTTATTGGGGTGCATGGGCATCCCCAAGATTGAGCTTTTGTCCATTCTTTAACTCATTTTATCATTCTCCAATCCCTACACTTGAAAACTTCCTTCATACAAAACTCAACACAACTCTATTAGCAACATTAGTGTAAGCATAGCATTGAATCAACCCTTTTTGCTTCAGGTTTCAACTCAAAACCACCACATATAAAGCATATACTACTGTAGCAACTTCCCCAAAATTTCCGTGATCAAAAGAACTAAAAAAGAAAGCGATCGAGCGGCAAACACAAATATTGGCAGAAATCTGTCAAAACAGAACAGCTGACAAAGATCGAATTTTTAGAGGGTTTTCTGTTACTCAAATCAAAAAGTGTTAAACTAATGAAAGTTTGGATATAACCTGGGGAATATGCACAAGAAATTGCAGGTCCAAAAGATATACAGAGAATTTTCACAAATTTTTACGGTGCAGCACCGACAACTGTTTCAGGACAACAACATCCCCAAATCTTACCTCACTCAAATTAGAGGCTTCTCTTGACACAAAAACGAAATAAAAATGATAAGGAGAGGTTATTACAGTAGTAATAACTTCCAAGACTCAAATAAAAGAAAAAGAACTGAAAGTAAAAACATTGGGTTATCTCCCAAGAGTGCTTTTTTTTAACGCCTTTGAGCTAGGCGCAGAAAGTGCGAATCAAGTAATATCAAGAGAGGCATTAAGATCAATTGTAGAAGTCTTTTCAATAAGGCACTGTATTTCATCCACATAAGTTTTTGAAGACCCCTTGAGATCACGCTTTGGTTCACTGAATTCACTAAAAAGATTTTTGGGACAGATCCAATCAAAATTATTTTCAAAAGCTTCATACAATCCCAAGAGTTTGCTAGGTATTGGTATTTTGGTTTCTACATTGTTTGTACTAACAACCTTTATAGGTGAGCCAAGCTTATTAAAACGCTTAAGAACTTTCCTAGCTTCAATGGGAACATCTCTAAATTCTATGCGCAAAGTTTCCAAGATAAAAGCTTTCTTTTCGGGATCTTCAATATCATGAAGCTTAAGAAACATGTGTTGCATAAAAGGATTAAGGCTAGCAAACCTAGCTTCCAACATGTGAACTAAATACGCAGAAGCAACTTCATAACTAGGAGCAAGCTCAGCCAAAGACTTTTCCTCAACATCTTTATGCATACTAATATGATTAAAGAACTCCTCGATGTTACTTTTCCCAATAATAGAACCACTACCTACTAAGAGGTCCTCCAAAATGTACTTAGGGAACAACATAATGAACTAAAAGTAATAAAGTAACAACTATAAAGGATACTAATTTTTTTGTGTTTTTGCTAAAATGAAACAAGTAAAAATAAAGTAAAAGCAAAACTTAAAACAAAGTAAAGGATGTGCGTGCAAAACTCCCATTGCAGAAGTCTTCTTTTTCCCCGGCAACGGCGCCAGAAAACTTGTTGATGGCGTGGTATTGATGGTGCCAGAAAACTTGTTGGCGTGTAGTTGATGAAGTAAAATGACAGGCCAGTTGGAAACCCCAAGAGAAGGTTTGATGAATATAGCAGCAAGTTTTCCCTCAGTACGAAACCAAGGTATGTCAATCCAGTAGGAAAAAAGCCAATACTCTAGAAGGTGATGCTTGCTAGCTTCGCGACAGCTCCGGACAATTTATAGGGTGCCTCATCTAGTGCTTTGCTTTGCCAGCTGCAACGCAGAACCTGTACACAACACAACCAAATACTTTGTTCCCAACTTACGATGAGGTTGTCAATCTCACTGGTTTGCTATAAACAAAGGAATGAGCGTATCGAGTGGAAAGCAATAGTAGTATGCGAGTAAAGTAAACAGTGCGAATAAAGTAAATAGGTGATAGCAATGTAAAGGAAATAGGACCGGGGTCCATAGTTCACTAGTGGTGTCTCTCCATAAGATAAAATAATACATGCTGGATGAACAAATTACAGTTGGGCAATTGATAGAATAAAGACAACGTGATATATCAAGAGGATCACTATGAGATTTACTCTGGGCATTACAACAAAATACATAGACCGCCATCCAACTGCATCTATGACTAATAATCCACTTGTGGCGAATCAATACGAGAACTCCACAAGTATTAAGTTGCGAACAACAGATAACTGCATTAAGCAAAGTGTGTAATGTAAACAAAGCATATGCCCTTGGACATATGAATGTTGTTTTCTCCCTAGTGGCAACAGCACATCTACAACCTTAGAGGTTTCTGTCACTCCCCCAAATTAAATAGAGGCATGAACCCAACTATCAAGCATAAATACCCCCTCTTGGAGTCACTAGCAACTACTCGGCCAAGATAGCTACTAACAACGGAGAGCATGCAAGATCATAAACAACATAGAGATAACATAAGATAATATTCAGTACATCAACTCAATCATAACACCAATATTCATCGGATCCCAACAAACACAACATGTAGAATTACATAACGGTGATCTCGATCATGTAAGGCAGCTCATGAGATCTAAACATGAAGCACATGGTGGAGAAGACAACCATCTAGCTACTGCTATGGACCCATAGTCCAAGGTAGACTACTCACTCATCGCGCCGGAGGCAAGCATGGCGAAGAAGAAGACCTCCGGTGGTGATTCCTCTCTCCGGCAGGGTGCCGGGAAGAGCTTCTGGACCCTCCCAATTTCGGGTCGACGACGGCGGTGGATCGCGATATGTTTCTGGAAAAGTGATCGGGTGTTTAGTTTTTCCCGTCGGGGGGTCTTTATAGGCGAAGGGGCAGCGTCGGAAGTGGACCAGGGGGCCCTCACCATAGGGCGGCGTGGCCAGGCCCTGGGCCGCGCCCCCTGGTGGTGAGGCTGCCCTCTGGCTCCTTTCCATCTCCTCTTCAGTTCTCTAGAAGCTTCGGTAAATTTCTGGATGTTCGGCTTTTGTTTCGTCCAATTCTGAGAATATTTCCTGTATAACTTTTTTGAAACACAAAAACATCAGAAAACAGGGAACTGGCACTGTGGCATCTTGTTAATAGGTTAGTTCCGGAAAATGCATAAAAATGCCACGAAGTGTAACGAAACACTAAGCAAATGGTGTAAAAACAAGCATGGAGCATCAAAAATTATAGATACGTTTGAGACGTATCACTTTCACATATATCCCGAATAATACTCTAGCGTTAATATGCGTTAAGTGTGTGACCCTACGGGTTCGAGAATGCGCGGACATGATCTCCATCAACAATCAACAGCGGGATCTGGAAATCCATATTGACTCTCACGCACTCAACGATGATCATATCAGATGAACCACGATGTCAGGATTCAATCAATCCCGTATTTGTATTCTCTCCGTCTCGCGATATTTTACTCGCCCAAGATTCGATCATCGGTATCAACATACCTAGTTCAATCTCTTTCACAGTAAGTACTTTACTCGTTTCGTAATCCGATATCACTTTGTGATTAACTCCTTAACCACATGCTTGTAAGCGGTGTTGATATCGATTACCGAGTGGGCCCGAAGTATATCTCTCCGACTCGGGAGGGCCAAATTCCATCTTGATACATACAACCCAACAAGTACTTTCCGATCACCTGAGAGACACCTTTATGATCACCCTTTCATAGGATGACGTTTGATGACCTCAAAGCTCTCTTCCGGCACTAGGGAGTTGCATTATCTCATGGTCTAAGGAATACAATACTTGACATAAGAAAAAGCTTCGCAAAGATGAACACAATGACACGATCTAATTGCTGTGCTTTATTTGGGTCTGTCCATCACATCATTCTCCTAATGACATTATCTCATTATTAATTGACAACTCATGTCTATGGTTAGGAAACCTTAACCATCATTAATCAATGAGCTAGTCCATAGAGGCGTACTAGGGACACGATGTTGTTCATAAACCACACAAGTATTAAAGTTTCCATTTAATATAATTCTAGCATGGAATATGAACATTATCATGAACAAGAATTATAATAATAACATCTTTATTATTGCCTCTAGGGCATAATTCCAACACTCCACGCCCGGGGGTTCCTCCTGAGGAGGAGGCTGCGATCTCTGCTTCCCCTCGTGAGGAGCCACCAGCTACACCTTTGCCAACCGAGCCGCTCCCTCAGAGCGATGCTCCTGAGCTTCATGAGGAGGAAACTCCCGAAGGCACGACTAAAGTGCAGAAGCCCATATACTTCGTCAGTACCATACTGCGTGACACGCGGGAGCATTACACTATGCAGCAGAAGCTCCTCTACACCCTGCTGATCGCTTCAAGGAAACTACGTCACTACTTCCAGGGCCACCCGATCAAGGTGGTCACTGATCGGCCACTGGAGACAATCCTACGCAACCCGAATGTCATCGGGAGGATGGCAGAGTGGGCTGTGGAGCTTCAGCCATTCGAGATCTCCTTTGAAACCACCAAGGTAATCAAGAGCAAAGATTTAGCTGAGTTCACCGCCGAGTGGATTGATCCATTCGCCGATGAACCTCCCGAGGTGAAATCTATGCTTCCTGGGGAGGAGGCCCCTGGTCTCTGGGTCATGCACTTCGATGGTGCCTTCAACCTTCCCGGTGCGGGGGCTGGGGCCGTCCTCTCCTCTCCATCTAGGGACAAGTTCTTCTACGCCATTCAGCTTTGTTTCAAGCCAGAGCACAAGGTCTCCAACAACATTGCGGAATACGAAGGACTCCTCGCTGGCCTAAGGGCAGCGAGCGCTTTGGGCATCAAATGCCTCATCGTCAAGGAAGATTCACAGTTGGTCGTGAACTTATCCAACAAGAGCTACACTCCAAAGGATGAGCACATGGCGGCTTACCTCGAAGAACATCGGAAGATGGAGAAGCGCTTCCAAGGCCTGGAGCTAAAGCACATCCCCCAAGGGGAGAATGTGGAGGCAGACGAAATTGCCAAGCGCACCGCTCATCGCCTGTTGCAGCCAGCTGGAGTCTTGGAGGAGCGCCTCTTCAAGCCATCTGCTTCTCCACCGTCAACGGGATCCGAGCTTCCGCCTGCTTTGCCGCCACCACCGGAGCAGGGGGCTCCGGACTGCGGGCCATCTTCGGGCGACCGTGTTCTCCTAGCACTAGCAAGGCGGGAGGGAGTGGATTGGATCCTCGAGCTCAAGGCCTTCCTCATCAGCAGCAAGCTTCCCGAGGAGGAATCGGAGGCCGAAAGAATAGTGCGCCAGGCCTCTGGATACTGCATCAAAGATGGTGACTTGTACCGGCATCGCCCCAATGGCGTCGCTCTGAAGTGCATCTCGACTCACCAAGGCCAAGAACTCCTCAGGGACATCCACGCCGGTGAATGTGGGCATCATGCCTCCACTATCACCCTCATCGGGAAAGCATATCGCAACGGCTTCTACTGGCCTTCGGTGCTCTCGAACGCGGCTGAAATAGTCAAGAGGTGTGAGGTGTGCCAATTCCACGCCAAGCAAATTCATCAACCAGCGCAGGAGCTACAAACCATCCCGCTCACTTGGCCCTTCGCTGTTTGGGGGTTGGACATCCTGGGTCCGTTCCCTCGAGCGCAAGGGGGCTACCACTACCTCTACATCGCCATCGACAAGTTTACCAAGTGGGCGGAGGTGGAGCCGGTGTGCACTATCCCGGCCAGGTCTGCAGTCAAGTTCATCCGTGGGCTGGTGTGCCGTTTTGGTGTGCCTAACCACATCATCACCGACAACGGCAACCAGTTCACCAGCGGACTGTTCCAGGAGTACTGTGCATCGGTCGGCATCAAGATCTGCTTCGCCTCCGTCGCTCATCCCAGGAGCAATGGCCAGGCCGAGTGTGCCAACGCCGAGGTCCTCAAGCGCCTCAAGACGAGAAGCTTCAATGCCAAACTTGAAGCCTGCGGCAAGAAATGGTTAGACAACCTCCAATCCGTCTTATGGTCCATTCGTACCAGTGCAACCAAGCCTACCGGGGAGACTCCATTCTTCCTGGTCTATGGGGCGGAGGCTGTTCTTCCCACCGACGTCAAGTTCGGATTGCCAAGGGTGCTCGCCTTCAATGAGATGCGTCAAGAGGACCTCATCAGGGATCGCCTCCTCCAGCTTGAAGAAGTCCGGTGTCAGGCAGCGCTTCACGCTGCAAGATACCAGCAGGGCTTGCGCCGCTACCACAGCCGCCACATTCGAGCAAGGACTCTGGAGGTCCGCGATCTGGTGCTCAGGAGGATACTCTCTCGCGAGGGCCTCCACAAGCTATCGCCGATGTGGGAAGGGCCCTTCAAGGTGACGTACATCGCTAGGCCAGGCTCAGCGCGGCTGGAGACCGCAGAAGGCATACCTATGGGGAACCCATGGAACATAGCTTATCTGAGAAAGTTCTACCCATAGGTTCCTCGCGAGGAGATAAGACCGTCATCACAACACTTTGTATTAACTTAAACTGCTCTTCAGCATTAAGATTAAGTTAAAGCGCATATGGCGCCTCTGCTTCGGCATGATATTGTAATGGCATGAAGTCCATTTATTTTCTGTTGTACTTCACACAGAAGGGGGCTAGGCACGGTGTCTATGCTGGGGCCTTCACCCGGAAAATAGCAAGCCCAAAAAACCCGAAGGGACTGAGCTCTGGTCAGGGGGACGGCCCCATTACTGATCACCTCCACGTGCCCGTGGTGCTTAGTTCCTCGCGTAGTACACCAGAAAATAAGAAATCTTCGGAAAATTCCAAGGTGTGCCCAAGGCACCCACCAAGGACAGACGCCTCGTGAGCATCCCTCACGTGGGCGTCCAGACGCGTCGATGCACTTAGCATCCGCAGGAGTCAAGATTCCCCTCGCTCGAGGAAGGCCAAACACGGCAGGATCATCAAAGACTATGGCCGCTCCGATCATCTTGCGAAGGAGATGCAGATCCGGAGGTCCACGCCAGGCCCTTCACCTCGTGAGCAATCCTCATCGAGGTGTCGACGGCCTCTGGGCTCTCTTAAGCGTCGACGCTTTCATGTCCATGAGAGTCCAGCTTCCCTCACACCGAGGAAGGCCCCGTGAATCGCCACGTGTGGCAATTTGCTCTTAGCTGCTGGCACAGATAGTGCCGCGCTCCCTCACGACGAGGAAGGTCCCTGTGCCGGTCATAGGGGCATCTTATTCACTTTTCTTTTTTCATTTGTTTTGTCGAGTTGTTTTTCATTTTCGGAGATTTGAGGTTTTTTGTTTTCTAACTCTTTCTTCAACTACTTGTCTTAGGATCGGCAGTCTTTGTCGCCGACGCCAACCCTGCCATGAGCTCTGAAGCACTGGGAGGCCTCCCACGAGCGCAAGCAACTCGCCAGGGCTCTCGAGCGGGCGGACGACCAGGACAGCACAAAGAAAGGAGAAGAAAAAGGAAAAGAAAAGGCAATAGCTAAACTGCTTCATTATCATCAATCCCCTACAGGGGATGGAGCAGAGGCACGGTGGGGCATACCCTGCTGGCGATGAGAACATTTCAAAAGAAGGGAGGAGACTAGTTCTCCTCCCCCGAAGACCTTCGGGGTGGCGCCGCCCCTTTACTCCACCGCCGCGGGCTGGGGTTAGGTGCGGCGGACGCCGGTGGTGGTGAAGACCCGCACCAAGGCCTCCAGCGTCCCCAGCTTGAAGCGGAAGACGAGGTGGTCACCGACGCGGAGGCGGTGACCGAGGGCGAAAGCCCTCCAGCACCCAGAGAGGACGGCGTTGCCGCCCATGCCGAGGATGATGTCCACAAGCTAGATCAGCTCTAGCCTACTCTGCTCCACCAGCATGACCTCTCCAATGGAGAGGCCGGGAGCGGAGATCGCCCTCCGAACCACATCGGGTAGCCAGAGGGTGGTGAAGCTCCAGTCCTGGATGATGACGAGGAGCTCCAAGAAGTGGGACCCCGACGCGAGGAGGGGTCCCAGGGTCGCCGCTGCCAGGCGGCAAGGAGTCGCGACCACACCGGTCACGAAGGGTGCCACCTCCAGCGGCACTGGGGCGTCTGCGACCGGGAGGAGGGGGCCCAGAATGGCCCCTGCCTCCTGGAGCACCTGGTCAATGCTCCCCGCGGAGCGGGGAGCCGACATTGCCGCCACCAGTGGTGACGGCGCGACCAGAGCACCTCCCGGTGCGGGACCCTGGAGGGCCAAGGCCCTGGAGGTCACCGGGGCGACACGGTTCTCTGTGCCCAGTGCCGGCGCCCCGATGCGCAAGGGGCCTCTAGCTCCGGGCGCCCCGATGGCGGGCACCTTCGGCTTGTTCCGGCTGCCGAGGGGGCGCCTGCGACGCTTCGTTCCTGCGCTTGAGGATCCAGCGGCAGCGGAGGAGGCGGAGGGATCTATGACATAGGGGAAGTGTTCTTCGGTGCGAGAGTAGTACTGGGAGGAGGCAAGTGGTGTGTAGAGGGCATCAAAGAAGCAACATTTAAAGGGGGCGGCCGACGTCAAAGCGTCAAGTCCCAGCACGGGAATCAGAGCATCGGCGCAGTACCCCTGCAGTGAAGTGACGCGCCATCATGGCGGTTTGACGCATCGGGGACTGCTGCGTCGCCCGCCGCTTCGTCTCGCTAGCCGCGGTTACGCCACGTGTCCGCGGCACCTGCATCTTCACATGGTCCTCTGACCGTATGTGTTGACGCGTGCCATTGGAGGGCCCAACAGGTTCTGGGGAGTGGGGGCCCCTGACCCTTCGCTCCCTCGAGAGGGCACGTTTGCGGGCCAGGCTCCAGGGGGCTACTGTCGGTGTTCTGGATACCGGGGTATCCCGGTCCACCTTCTCCTGGGCCACTTCAACGGCCCAGCTTTGGCCTAGGAGCAAAATGAAGACCGAAGCCCAGCACGGAAGACCCTCATGAGGAGGCGCCTCATGAGGAGAACGGCGACAGAACCGCTAAGGACCGGAAGACCTCCTCGCAAGGTGTTCCTCATGAGGGGAGTGACCAGATCTGCGCCACCTCAGCACAATCCCTGTGTTGAGCAAGAAGATAAGATCAGAAGATGGTGTACCGTCCATGCTACCCTGACAAGGGGGCGACCAGCCTCTGCCGTGCCTGCGTAAAGCTATGCGATGGTTGTTGTCACCCCCTAAAAATAGGGTGGACAGTGCAGGGCGCCAGAGGAGGACGTCAGCCTTCCTCTACCCACTCCCGTGGACCGGTGCCGCTGCTCTACGTAGACCAAGACCACATAAGACTGAAGACAACAGCTGTCCCACTCCTTGGCCGTATTGTGGCAACCCCTTACCCAAGATGATGAGGGGAAGGAGGACCTCGGCGCTATAAAAGGAGGGGAGGCTGCCCCTTAGAAGGGATCCCCAATTCTGAGCTCCTAGATAGGTTAAGTTGGTTCTTCTACCTCCGGCCAGCTAGTGCTCTGTAACCAAGGCCTTGTATTCCTCGCGAGGTATCGCGTTGTAATACAAGAAGGCAGGAAGTAGGGGCTTTACCTCACCACGAGGGCCCTGAACCTGGGTAAAACTCGGTGTCCCTCTCTGTCGTGCCTCGTGCTCTCCGGCGTCTCGAGTCTTCCGTCGCCATGTTTCGTCGCGATCTAGATCTCACGCGTACAGCCCCCTGCGTTCGAATCTTTGGGTTCTTCGTATGGTACCCTGTGTTCTTGCGACACGAAATCCACCGATAGGTGCATATGCTCCCTTTATTTGAAATGTATTTTAAACATGATTGAAACTGTCAAAATACTCTAAAGAATTTTTTTGTTTGTACGCCTTCACATCCTACGTGCTCACGAAGTGGTTTCAAGAAAAACTGACTTTTTGTGCATCCTGTGTAAGACCACAAAATTCGGTGCTAAAATAAGTCTTGGTCACAAAAAAATGTCAGCTTTTCATAAAACTTTACATGAACATATAGAATATGAACATATACATGCAAATATTATTCTTCTTTTTTTTACATTTTGAAATTTGATTTTTAAGTAAAAGGAGCATATTCATCTGGGATCAAAAGTGCATTTCGGGTAACAAAGTGGCTAAAACCTGTCAATAATCGGGGGGGGGGGGGGGGGGGGGTAATCCCTTATGTACATTATTTTATTTTCCTTCTCAAATCTCTCTCCTTGATTGATGGATAGAGGAAAATCTTTTGTCTCAGTTTTAACAAAAAAAAAGACACCTAGTTTCAAATATTTCGTCATTACAAACCAAAAGTGAAGACATATTGTCAATGAAATATCATCTAACTGGTAAAACATTTCAAAAGTTTGAAGCTGAGAATATCTTGCTCATGTTGACATATTACATGAAGAAAGGCCCAATTTCATCGATACAGCACAAGTTGATAAACTCGCCATGCCAAGCATTAGCGGTTTCTAGATTCGGATGCAAAGTTATATCAGACATGTCATTGACCTGTTCTAGCTACTACTTGGATGTATTGGGCTATTCTACCCGATAACAGCTGTACTAGTTAATGTAACTATCCTTATATTTTTTTCGATAATGGGCGCTTTATTACTTAAAATAAGCAATATACCCGGCCAGCTATCCTCATATTGAGAGAGTACATATTGTTCTCACTTACTGTCATGAATTACAGTTGGTACAACAGCTTCATGAACTGATGAAAATGTCTCTAAAATTACTCCTTTGAGCCTAACCAACTGAATGAATGACAGTCGAACTTAAATAAAGGAGCTGCAAATAGGGGTAAAGTGTACGTGCGTATTTGTGAGCGTACGCATTCTGTTTCTCAAAGAAAAAAGAGGAAACTGTGCACGCTCCCACCACCACCCGTGTGCCTCTAATTTTCTCCCCTATTGGTCTCTTTTTTAACTTAGAGAAAAAAAAAGAGACGCAACAGAAAAATCAATGAACTGAAACAACAAGATAGATATATACTAACAAAGAAGATACATGAGAAAAAAATCTATGAACAAACGGAAAGTAATCGGGAACTGACCCTTCAAATATAATTCCATTATAATACAGCAAATTGGCATAGTGCTTGTGTTTTATAAATCTGGAATGTAAATTTAGCCCACCAACTAATTAGCAGAGGATCGAACCAAATGCTATCACAAAGAATGCAGCAGCTGGAGACAATATAGCACACTCCAATGCTACTGCTATAGGCCAAGCCACCGATCATGCAGTCATACATCCCTGCCGAGTCTCGGTCCCCTACTCTTCTTTGCCTTTCTACCACAAAGTGGATACAACTAACTTAGAGGGAATCAAATTCCCTATGTTTGAGTAACAGAAGCAAAAAAAAAAAAAATCATTGTCTAACATGAGCTCAAAATTATTCAGGATGTAAGGCAATGTTTATGCGGTAAGGAGTCATAGGCTCCTTGTGTATGCTGATATCAGCTCACAGAAATGAAAAGTTACAATTTGGTTCTTGATAATCCCTGAGTGACACCTATACTGGTGTAGGTTTATGTCCTTTCATGTTGTATCTTGATGACTTGCTTAGTTAGCCTAGAACACTTATTTCATGGACCTCTCATTCTATTAGTGTGACAGTTGCCCGAGCTACCCTTTTGAGCCTAAGAACTGGCTTAACAACAGCCTTTTTAAACCTAGTTAGGCTAGGATAGTTGTATATACTAGTAGTTTTAGAATACTTTCGTTGTCAATCATGATAATCACAAGGCTATGCAGAATTTCTGCATTTCGCATATCAGTATCACTCCCAACATGGACTCTCGATACCTGGATCTGTCACAACTCACAACAAAAGGGGATTATAATCACATATTTCTCGTATATCTGTTGTTCCTAATGATATCCTGTGACTGAACCATCCTAAAGTTTCATATGTATTTACCTTTATGGGTTACTTCCATTTACCTAATCTTTTGTTTCATTCTTTGCTCTGTCAACTTTGGTGTTGCCTTTGGTGCTTTGTTCTGTTAGTCCAAAAAATAATCTTAAGAAAATGTATTTGTGATCCTTGGTGTAGATATGAATCACATTTTGTATGTTTATATGTGTTAGTTTTCCCATGCATGGATATCATCTCCTGGGCATACAATACAAAGCCTGGTTTTTTAAATTTACTGAAACCTAATCATAGTGCTACTATGACTATCTCATGGCCACAAGTTCAACGAAACAAGCATCATGCTAATTAAGTGGGAAATCTTTGTAACAGAGCACATAAAGTTCATGTACTCGGCTCCTGGATCTACACGTTTAGACGTTTTGTACTTAAGAATGTTCATATTTATACGGAACTATACTGAAGAGACACAACTATAGGCCTACTTGTTGCTTCAGTGTTTTCATTTTACATTTGCAGAGGCCTAGGGAGCAGCTCGCTACATTGTTGTTTGGACGAACTGTTGTTGAACCTTGCGTCATGTTTAAAGCTCACTGGGTATATGCTTCTGTATGCAGCTCTTTTTCCGAAATTTACAAGAAGATATAAGCTGCGAACTGGGTACAAACATCAATGGATTGATGAGCCTATCTTGATTTCGCAGTTTACTCTAGGTAAGTTGGGTTTTGTTACATTTAGGCTCAAGTGCTCATCACTGCTGGATGCCCTATATCAGTGGTAAATCCATCCCTGAGCCTCATCATGTTGGAGTTCATGTCAAATCATCCCAAGCATGTAAAGAGTAAAGACAGTACTACATATATAGTTGAATGCCCGTGCGTTGCTACGGGCTGTTAAGTTTTTCTGCCACATCAATGGTCATGTATCTTTAATATTTTTCTCACTAAGTTTTTATTTAGTATGTTCCATCAAAACTGTGTTTGTGTGTACTCCCTCCATACCAGTTCATTAGGAAATTATCATGACCAAGACGGTGAAGAAGACGTCGTCGAGGATACAGCGAGCCGCCAACGAGCAATAGACTTAGCTCCAGCGAGGAGACCACTCAAGTCGCGGCGGACGTTTGAGGGAGGGCCAGAGCAGCGGAGGCCAAGCTTTGAGCAGGGCGGAGCGCCGAGGCGGCCGTGGGAGCGCCGCGGGTGGCGGTGGCAGACGGCCTGGCCGGTGGTGGTGGTGGGGGCGCACCGGATCTGATTTTCGGCGATGGCGATGGCGGTTCTTGAGTCCAGCAGCAGCGATGGTCGGTCTTCTTCTTCCCTTCCAGTCTTCTTCTTTAACTTTTGCTTCCAGCAACTAAACGGCAACCCGTGGGCTGTCAAAAAATCGACCGTGCCCACGGGTGCCCATAAAATAGCACTACCTTGCTTTATCATCGTGTGATTCACAAAATTGAAATGTGTCTCTAATTATTATTTATAATGTATGCAATATTTGGATATTATATAGTAAAAAAATTAATCGATTGAATTAAAAATCAACTTTTATGCAGTTACTCTGAGTAGATCTCCTAAATATTATTAGGTGAAAAACATTATAATTATTCTGCCAACAGAATTTGTAATTTGACTTGACTCTATATAAAACACGGTAGCAAAATACCCCCTCATTTATTTTCTAAAAAAATTAAGTTATTCACTCTTAGTCTCTCTACTCTCTCTCACTTACTTTTCCCATCCACGATTGAGCCTGTGCCTATGCGTCTTCTCCACACTTCTCGCCATGGATCATTAGCCGCCGGTTCGCCGATGGGTTTATTTATTAAAATTTTGTAGACCTTGGAGAATGTCACAGCTTGAAATTAAATTAATGAAGCAATATTACCATAGTAGTTTAAGCCAAGTAGTCATGATCTTCAATTCAATGGGTCTTTCAGTTCAAACTATTTCATCGGGAAATATCTATGATATGGTTGCATAAATGAATCAACTATTTGCAAAGAATCCGTTCATATACAAATAGTCAGTATGCACATGGCCACCAAGTCGATATCGTGATTCTAACAATGTAACCTATATGCGTGCAAATTCTGGTTCTCTGATTATTATTTTTATGAATGGACTGGCTGATTTTAACGAGTGCAAGCATAAAAAAAAGCATCAGTCCATTCAGTATCTGCTCAAATCTAAAGGTATAATTAAAAAAGCAAACCAAGACTTCAGGTTGAAATTATGATAAATTTCTCACTCATATCTTTCGGTAGTTGTCACCAACAGACTCTTCTTCACTTGCCCTTTCACTACAAATGCTGCATGACCAACAAAAGTCTCAAAAAATGCTCCCAATCAGTAGGCATAAACATGCAAATTCTAGTTGTAACAAGCAGCTATGCTAACACCGTTATTTTGACCGGAGGACTGGTTCACCAAAACTGTGCTTCAGCTTCAGTTTGCACTGTATATGCTGCAACTGATATCCGTAATTTCACTTTGACTATCTTGCAAGTTGCAACTGTCCACTGGAGCAGGAGCAGCCTCGTCCAGCGGAGCCAATGCGTAACCTCGGGCGTGGAGCTGTGGCCGCCGTTGCATCCGCACCTTGATTGGTTGTAGCTGCACCTGGAGCATCAACCTTGTCCATGCAGCCTTCCTCCTTGCCTGCCGTGGTCTTGGACCAGAATAGAAATCGATTGGATCTTGCAGGTTATAGGGGAAGCCCTCCTCCTTGCCCGACATGGTCGTCTCGGATCAGAATGCGGCCCCTGCTCCCCACCGGCTGACGGCTCCGCCCTTCCTCTCAAGTGGCAGCCAACATCCCCTCCCCATCCTACTCTCCACCACGCTACAGCCCCGCCACGGTCGCGCCCGAAGCTCGCCCCTCGCCATCCTCCTTCTCAGCTCGGCCACCATCTCCCCCACCATCGGCGTCCGCCCTCGCCCACACCGAGGCGGTGCTGCAGGGATCTGGCCATCTCCTTGCCGACGCTGATCCGCGTAACGACCGGTCTCTGACCTTGCTTAACCCCAGGCGTTTCCTCGCTGCCGCCGATCCGTGGAGCTGGGACGTCGCTGCTGCCATCCTAGGCTCGATACAAACCAGGCGAGTGCGAGGGAGCTGATGGCAACACACGGGGATTGGGGAGGACAGCCGTGGCGCCGACGGCGGATTGATTTGGGGGACGTCCGGAACCGAGTCTCACGTATCGGTTTTTTATCGATCAATTGGTTTATTTGACGTACGAAAGTGGATCCGTGGTTTTTTTATCTACCACGGTTTTTTAACCATTACATCCTCAAGCCGTATTATTAGTAGAGATATTCTTGTTAGGTGGTGTTGTGGATACTTCCTATCGAAATCTGCCTAAAGGCCTGAAGAATCTTTTTGGACCACTATAGCACACTTCATCTGGTATTTTTCTTGAATTATATTTGGCTTTACTTTTCGGTTGATCTATAAGTCTATATACATAGCCTGTTCATTGGGTGAAGCGGTTGAGATGTTGGACTCAGGCTCATGCACTGCATGTTCTACGTGTTTAAACCAGGTCGCAAAGCACTTTCCCCGGTTATCTCATCTGATTGCTGCTTGCTTACCATGGACCACGATGCACATGATAACCTGGGGAATTCCTCTAAACGCAGACAGATATTTTTTTATGTGATATTCGAAAAAATAACTCTCGTTGTGTGTAATTCTCGGGGCATGAGGAACTAAGGACTGAGTAGCAGTTTGAAGGGAGTAAGTCTCATCCCCTGACCTCTATATTTGCTTCCAAGTCATATTTCCAAGGTCTACTTGACTATGATTATCGGCCAAGCACAGCCTATATTTTAGTATTGACATACCCTTTTGTCAACTCTGAATTTTGTCAATCTTTCACATGTTCACATTTGATGACCACTTGACCAGGACTCCTAGCGCCCCTGTACTCGACACATGAGCTAGCTGTTCGACCTGACTTCCGGCTGTAACTGTGGCTGTTTCAAACTGATGATGCCCTTTGTTCCTCCTGGGTGTATTTTCTTCACGACTTGTATTGTTTGACCGCTCCCATTCATGTTGGGGCTAGTCTTTGCACTTGGCAGCCTGTCGGCGTCGCATGCGACGCCCAAGCTGTTTGCCTCACTCGCTCCAGCAATGCATGCAGGGTTGACATTTGCCGCAGCATGAGGTATATTGGCCTGAACTTTCCCACGAGTCTTGGAAACAATTCGAGAATTTGATTTGTGTCATGCGTGCCACGTTCGTTGATCCTACCGTCCCCTACCTAATGGTTGTGTGCTCGTCATGATGGGCGGTTTAGGCTGCTGGGACCTGCGCCCAAGTCTTAATTTGCGTACGTCTTCGTCGCCGCCTACGTCCTTCTTGTAGTTAAAAAGGTAAACGCAAATGTGTGCACAGACATCATCTCCTGGTCGTCTAAGCTGTTTGCCTCACTCGCAGCAGCACGCAGGGTTGACATTGGCCGCAGCATGTGGTGGTAGCCTAAGACTTTCCCGCGAGTCCTGGAAACAATTCATGAATCTAATGTGTATAATATGCGCGCCACATTCGTTGATATCCAATCATACCCTACCTAATGGCAAGGCTACTGGTTGTTTGTTCGTCATGATGGGTCCAAGTCTTTGCCTACGTCTTCGTCGCTGCCTACTGTGAGCACCTTGGTTCAGTAATCACTCGATTCACTCAACAATCTATAGTACAGACATGGGAATAATGGATTCAGGAAGGAGGTGGAGGAACAAAGGTAGGAGATGACTATAGGAACACGCCACGCCAAGCCGGGTCCAGGCCGAAGCCTTCCGTTCTGTCCAAGCCAACTCTTCTGTGCAACCTCTCTTAGTATTTGTAGGTCTTGGTGTATTCTGTGTGGCCCAAAGCCCAGCTGTTGGCAGCCCACCATCCGGCCCAGGCTTAGTATAGAGAGGGGTCCCTGACGGGGGGTGCTATATCCCGCTCGCTGCGTGCACGAGCGCGCTCCGCCCGCACGCTCAGCGCATGGGCCACGGCCCACAAGCCAAGTCGTCTTCCTCGTGAGTCGAACCGAACGTCTTCTTCCTGGAGTCACGCCATGGGTGGTCTTCTTCCTCGAGTCCGGCCGCCAGCCCGCCACCAACGCATAAGAACTCCTTTCCCCCGGCGTCACCACCACATAAGACCTCCTTTCCCCCGCCGCCACCGCCGGCCACAACCGCCTGCTCCCGCCGCCCGCGTCCGCCGCCGCTACCGCGTCGGCTTAGCGCCCCGCCCTCCTCAAACCGCCGCCTCCGTCGGTCCTCCGCCACCCCCGACCATCCCTCTAACCTCCCCCGCGCTCCCTTCTTCTTGAACGCCGGCGAGCACCCCTGCACCCCCCACCCGAACCCTAAGTCAACGGCGTCGCACCCCGCACCCCCAACCCTAAGTTCTATAGCTCGGCGGCCGCCTCGCTCCAGACTCGCCGGCGTCGTTCTCCGCCGCAGCTCCCTGCCGGTCGCAGCATCGTCGCCCGCGCCAGCTCGTTTCATCGGCGAGATGGAAGAAGAGGTCTGGTTCTAGCGATTGAAGGCAAACCGGTAAATGGGCCGAGCCCATATCGCCGTCCCGTGCGGGCGGAGCGCTTTCCGTCCCGCAACGGGCGGGATACAGGATTTCCCGTCCCTGACACCTACGCTGTTCTTTTAGTTTACAGCCGAACTCAAATGCGCGACATCATCTCCTGGTCGTCATCATCATATACCAACTCTGCATGGGTTTACTGCCCTGTAATGCAGCTTGTCTGCGGTTTCACTATCTGAAAACCGGGGGTCTCTTCCGAGCTGCCTACCTGCCTGTCTGTCTGTAGAACAAGTGTTGTGAAAAGTTCCAAGGTCTCTACGTTCGACTCTTCTTGGAGGAATGTAGGCATCAGCTGGTTTTCAACATCTAGCCGTGGTCTAAATTGTCTAGAACCCCGACCGTCGCCGGCGGGCACAATCACGAACGATCGATCCTCTGACCGACCAAGCAGATGCACCGAGCACTTCCCGTCCGGATCAAATCTTGGAACGTAAGAGCATCTCCACTCACACACCCGACGAGGCCTCCGGCACACGTTTTTTTTCATCCGGACGGCGTAAATCGGCTCAGTCGCGTCCCCGGATCCTCGTTTTCGCCCGGATCTGGGCCTTCATCCATCCGGCGAGCCCAGGCCATCCCCGGCCTTCCGGGGCGCGCTCGGGGACTCCGGACGAAAGAAACGCGCGCGAAAAGGCGACGAAAATTCCCGCGCGTCGTGTGGCCCCGACTTGTCGGCGAGAGTGGGCGGTCGTCGGACGGTCGTCGGACTCATCGTCTCGTCTTCCGCGCATCGTCGTCTTCACCGCGCGCATCGTCTTCCGCGCGCTGTAAATGCTGCCGCCGATGGACGGCCAGCCACGCGGCGAGGCGAGTTAATGCCAGCGCGCCTATATAACACGGCCTACCGCGTCTGGCCGGCCACATTCGCCAGCAGCCATTTCCCCCAGTCGACCAGCCCACCTCGTCCACTCACATCCTCGAGCTCGAGCAATGGCGGGGTACCCTTCCGACGAGGACGGCGCGACGAACAACGGCTTCGGCCGCCAATCACTGCATCAGTGGGAGGGCCGGCTACTGCACGAGGCCGGCTACATGGCGCCGCCGGACTTCCGGGCGCCCGGAGGATGGCGCCTGAGCGCCGGCGGCATCCCGATCCCGCCGACGGGAGGGGCCCTCGACGCCGCCATCGACGAGGTCCTGGAGACCATGTCGGATGAGCAGCGCGCCGATCCGCGCTTCTACCCCGACAATCGGGAGGCGTGGACGCCGTTCTTCCACCGCCGCTACGAGCGGGAGCTGGCGGCCTACGACGGCCCGCCCCCACCTCCGGCCCGCAACAACGCCGCCGGGCGCCGCCGCTGGTGGAGCGCGCCCGGCCGGACGCTCGAGTTCGTCCTCGACCACATCGAGCGCGGCAATGACCCTGCCCTCGAGATGCCGCCGCCGCCGCGTCCGATGATCTCCCGCCGCCGCGGGAGCTCCTGGATGCCACGGCGGATGGCATCCGGCTCCTCCGGCTCGGCGTCCTCCGGGTCGGCGACAAGGTCGGGATCACGGTCCTCGGCATCGACGCCGAGGACTATCAAGCAGGAGCCGGCGACCGCGCCTCGCTGCAACAGTTGCGCCCTCGTCATCCACGAGGGAGGGGCGCGCACCGCGTCGCCGCCGCGCCGTCGCAAGGCGAAGAAGGACGCCGCTGCCAAGGCCACGTCTGACCTCGCCGAGGCGGAGGCGAGGCGCGCCGAGGAGGCGGCGACGGAGGAGGCCATCCAGCGCTCTCTCCGCGACGTCGTTCCCTCCGAGAACACCATGCCGCTCGACGCGGCACTGGAGTGGTCTCGGCGGGAGTGGGAGCGGGAGGAGCGGGAGCAGCGGCGGCGGCTGCTGGACCTGGCCGCCGCACAGCGTCGCGCCGATGCCGCAGCGCTACCTCGACGCGGCGCGCCGCCGATCGTCAAGCTGGAGGAGTCCAGCGACGACGAGCTCTACCGCCTAACACCACCACGTTTCAGCGACGCTGGGCAGGGCTCCAGCCGCCAGGCTCCGCCGCCGCAGGACGACGACTCCTCCTCCGACAACGGCGGCGACTACACCCGTTTTTACCGCCATTTCGGCATGTAGAACGGGTGTTTTAGTTTAGGTTTCGGCCGAATTTGAATATATTACGAATTCGGCCTATATATGTAAAATTTCTATATATTTCGCCCTATTAATATAAATATCTATAAATTCAGCCGAACTTTGACCTTTTTCGTCGTATTGAGTTTGAATTCAAAAATTCCCCTGGACTCGCCGCTGGAAACATGGGCCTCCCCAGACCGAAATTTAGAGCATCTCCAGCCGTCCCCCGACTCGGCCCCCGGACGCCTTTTTTTACATCCGGACGGCGATATTCGGCCCAGCCGCGCCCCCGGTTCCTCGTTTTCTCCCGGATTTGGGCTTTCATCCATCCGGCGAGCCCAGGCATCACCGGCTTTCCGAGGCGCGCTCGGGGACTCCGGACGAAACAAAAACGCGCGAAACGGCGAGCGGGCCCGCGGTGTCGGCGAGAGAAAGGGTAGTTCCCCGCCATTAATTTCGTTTCGCGGCGAAGAAGAGGAACACCGACCTGGCGTTCCTGATCGGCGGCAACGACACTCCGATGGACGAGGAGACGAGGGCTTGGTACGACGCTCATCGCCAAGCCATCCTCCACCCTCCGTCGACTGCATCGTCCTCCCCTTCGACGACGTCCACTCCGGCGGACGAAACTACGCCGACCGAGGAGGCGCAGGAAGGCACCGCCGACGAGCCTGTTCTAGTCTAGTCTAGTTTATATTTCGATCGCCGAATTGTGGCTGATCCGATAGTCAAACTGTGTGCGATGCTTTTTTGTGTAGCGGCGGAAAGACGCTATTTTGAAACTATATCCGCGAACGCCGGGGTGACGACTGGAAAAAATCTCCCACCCACGCCCGTTTTACATCCAATCCGGACGAAAATATCGTCGAATTTCTGCCCGGGAGCCTCAAACGGCTGGAGATGCTCTTACATTCATCCGACGCTAAATAGCGCCGGATTTCGACCTGAGGGAACTGGTCCGATCCTCACGTGCACATCGAAGCCTGATTCTTCCGACCAGATTTTGAAAGATCCGGCAATGACCAAATGGGAACGTTCGAACCCCCAAGTTCCGGTCCGGCTAGCTGCACGGACCACGCGCGCGCTGCAAAGACCGTCTCCCGTTCCTCCGACCACCTCCAGCGGCCGAGCGGCGCATGGGCGGTGGCGGTGCACGGCCGAAATGTCACTTTTGTACCACTCGATCATTTTCTTTCTAGACGTTGCTCCCTAGCGGTTTTCTAGTCTCTGGAAACGCGACACCTTGACTGGACACGGTAGCCGGCGGGCCTCGTGTTCCCTTTTGCTGCTTAATTTGACTGAAGACTACTCACTGCTCAGTAGTTCTTGTTTTTAGTCAGGGCCCAAAACGTGGAGGAGCACCATTATTACCCCACGGTAATTAGCTGCTCCATAGAGACTTCATGAAACGTCCTATGTTTAGTCCGATGGGGTAAGCTTGCTTCGTGGCTCGACGATCTTGGACCTTTCTTGAGTGGTGAATTACGTGCAGTCTTCCTACGTACGGCAGTGTAATTAAGTTTGTAACGTTCTTCGTGGTGTTTTTGTCATCCGTGACCTCTTGAGCAGCTTAACACGGCGTTCTTTAATTTGAGCTTTTGGCTGCTTTTCACTAAAGTAAGCACCCTAGATGAAACAAACGGGATGGCTTCTCTTTAGGCTTTTCCAAAGCCGATTCACGAATTGTACTCGTGCGACGAAGCATCTGAGGAGGACAGTAGCTTTCTCTCCACAACAGCTTTCTATACACAGCAGCTTGAGGAGGACAGCGGGTTACCGTGCTGTTCACGGATTGCACTTGCATTTCAGACAATTCCTCAACATACAGCTGGCCAGCTAGCCAAGTTGTCAAATAGTTAGACTTAGAACAGCAGATTTCCCTCCACAGCAGCTTTCTCTGCACAGTCAGCCACAACCCAAACAAACAGGCTCGCCGTCCCAATGCTTCTCGTCTTTGCACTCAAGTTCGATCCAGACAAACCAATACGAATTGCTACTCTTCAAACTATTTTTTTAACAATCAATACCACATATATTTATAAGAGTAAATAGTATATCATAGAGATACATAAGAGCAATTCCAAAATAAAGTCTGAAAGAAACAAGTAAATCTTCGAGGTCCTTAAACTTTTTCTTTTTCTATGATATAATCTTGTATTTTTTAGAAGGCAGCCGAATAGAACCGAACCACTGACCTAAAAATACTTATGAAGGTTCTCCCATAATTTTAATTTGAGCCGCAATGCCAAGGCTACGTGCACGCACGTAGCCATTAAAGTAGTCAATCACCATCGGCAACACTACCAACACAAGTATATCAGGGAAAAGTAACCGAACAGCCTGGTCAACGTTGCTGGAGAGCCGAGAGCACGAATCACCATTGTCGAGAACGTAGTAGCCAGAAAAATTATTGCGAGGATAATACTTCTCATGGCAACCATGAGAAAAGTCCCAAGATCGATCTGGCGAAGCAAGATCCGAAGAACAATACCTAGAGAAATTTAATCTTTCGACACTGTCATTGACGTTAGGAGGAAGATCTCGTTGTTAAAAGAAGAATCAAAGATCAATTGTTGTAGACAATGCTATATCTATTGACATAGAGACTAAAAAAATATGGCTACTAAACCCTAACTTAATCTACTAAAAAATTCTACTTTTACTAAAATCTCCACACATATATTGAATTCCCCACCCGTCCTTATGCCGGCGAGGCTGGCCGAAAGAGGGAGAACCAGTCTATAGTGAAGTAGGAGGTGGAGGCTACGGCTGTTTTTCTTAAAGAGGGCTGGGGCGGCTGAGAGAGGGGTGTGTGCACGAACAGATACTACTGCTACTCTTCAAACTAAATATGCATATAGTGGAACAGTTTATTAAGAAAAAGTTGATGGTAGACGAGGCATCATTTACATACTCCCTAGTGTACTTGTTGCGCTAATTAAAAAAAACCCACTTGTTCCTTTCTTTCACAAATCCCTAGCATGCTTACAAAGGCGACTCCATTTCTCCTTACTCCTTAGTTTCAATGTTTGAGCTCCAGGATAAAAATTATAGCTGTGACCTTTGTTGGTTAAACCTGAAAATGTTGACGTTTACGCGTTGTTCTCTTGTTGAAGACATTTATTGGAGGTAGCTCAAACTTGCTCTCCTTGAGTGAAAAGCCTCGATCTGGTCTTGACGGTTTGATCTAGGGCGCTCTTGTGTCGTACTACCCTTCCTGGAGGCGGCCTTTTTACGGGCTGTTTGGTTCAGTGGCTATCCACTGGATGGCAGGGATATCCACTTTTTTAGTGGCTATCCAGCGTTTGGTTCAGTTACACTGATAGATAGAGGCAATCAGATTCCATGCAATATACTCTAAAAATGTGGTTGAGCTCATCCCTCAAAAGTGCTGGATGTGGATAGCCACTTCTGGCTCACGTGTTCCCGGCACCTCCAAACGTTTTTTCTCTCGCTCACCCTCTCTCTCGATAGCCATGGCAGCTCCAGATCACACACACGCATCAAGGACCGAATCAGGACGCCACCCATATGGAAGTACCACCTCGCTGCTTCCAGTTTGCACCGAGCGCGACCTCGTCTCCACGCGGGTTCCGGCGAGCCGGGGTTCGATCGGGAGAGCTCGGACCTGCTGCGTCGGGAGGCGGGGGCGGTCGACAGGCCATGGATCCGACGAGTCTGGCATCCTCCCATCGGTATTCTACCTACAGATTGTCGAACTGAGTTATAATGTCGAGCAGGCCATGGATCCGATGAGTCTGGCATCCTCCCGTCGGTCTTCTACCTGCAGATTGTAGATTCTGTTTGATCATGGCTACTGTTGGATGCAACGGCCATAGCTATTCCTTGATTCAATCTGAACATATATCAGTGCACATCGCTTTTTATTTTCGGGAAGCATCAGTTGTAAGACCCGTTCATGTAGGACAGATTAATGTTCAATGGCGTATTTAGCTCTGTCCAATTCAGGCATTAGCCACGGTGTATTATTAGTACATGTGTGCAAGCTTTGGTCGTATATGGAATTGTGACTATATGACAGACTTGTGAAATTATTGTTTTGAACTATACAAATATCTTATTTTATTCAAATGAGACATATATAGAGAGTAATCTCACCAGCTCATCAAAGAGAGTCACCACAACAACCTATCCACTCACATCCCTCTCTAACCAAACATAAAATTGGTTATCCCCAACCACTTTCTATTCTACAACCAAACAAAAAAGTGGTTATCCTAACCAGGTGGTTGTGGATATCCCCATCCCCTGAATGACACCCTCTAAACCAAACAGCCCCTTAGAGAATCTTCTCGTACATTGGGTGTTGCGATCGGTAGTTGTTTTGATGGTTACTGTTGTTGCATGCCGCCGACATTTTAGACTTGATTTTTTTCTTTCGGTTGTGTGTATTCTCAATGTTTCGACTTACTGTTGTCATCCTGTGTTGCAAAGATCAAGCATATTTGATATAATTTGTATATAAGTATATTTTTCTTTATCGAGAAAAGGAACATTTTTTTATAGTAAGGCGCCACACCTTGCTCAGAGTTGAGAGCTTTTTTTTTTTGGACGATGTACGCCGTGGGCATACATTACTTGTATTGATAAACATCATGATACATAGTTGGTACACATACAAGTAACATAACAAAAAGAGAACACAACAGATTGTACTATTGCAACCTACCGTTGTCGCAACTACCAAGCACAAATCTTCACCGTTGTCAGAGTTGAGAGCTTTGCCGCCGACTGCAATGCTCCTTTCGTGTCGTCGGTAGCTCTTTATGACGGGCGATGGACCCGTCCACGTCGGAGCTAGCTCCGCCCATCCCGGCCGGAAACTTAGCCACGTCCCCCTTAACGACCCCCGCCTACGTGCAACCGCCGTCCCCGCTCGATCCGTCACCGCGTCCGTACGTACGCGAGGACATCGATCCATATGATTATTCAAGGCGCCCACCGATCACCGCCGGCTGCCGCGCGCGCACGTCCACCTCGGCGGCGTGTTCGTACCTACGTCGATCTCCAGGCCGATCGGTGGGTGCAGTAATGGCGCACCGGACATTGCTGTCTGATCCTCCCGCTCTGGACGTCCTCATCGGCGTCGGATCGCCGTGGGCGGTGGTGGCTAGCTGCGCGCGGCGACGGCGACCGGGATGTCGCCGGCCGGTGCCTTCTTGACGCGGTCGTCCCGTGCACGCCGGGTTTTAAAGCGGAGGGAGGCAGGGAGCGACGCCGATCGAGATAGTACGATCGCCCGCTAGCTGAACACGGTTCCACTGGCCAGTGTTAATGTCGATCGAGCGATCACTATCGCGTACTACCTACATTATGGGACTGAGATCCGGTGCCTCGCTGTGGACAAGGCACGGATGAACAGTACCGTGCCTTGCATCTTGGACCATCAGATTGAAAACAGGCAGTCCAGATTAAGTACTGTAGCGAATATACTGTGCACTATACTGTAGCGGATGTACTGTACATAAATTGATGTAGCACGCGCACTGTAGACGGACCACCATGTAGCACTGGACTATTCATATCATCTGGTACATTGATTCTTAATCCAATGGCTAAAATAGAGGTGCAAGGCATAGTACTGTTCATCCGTGCCTTGCCCACAGCGAGGCACCGGATCTCAGTCCTACATTATGTACTAGCCTTGATAGCGCCGGGGGCGGAAGAGCCTGGTCAAACCCTTTTTACGTGTTCGTCACTTCGTCTGCACATCGAGCAAGCAGCGTATGAACGCGGGCAGAAGCAGTTAATTGCGATCGATGTGTGTCGACTTCTGCTCGCCATACGCTCGATGGATCAGCAGAAACATACGACTTGCGCCACAACAAGTAATACTCGTACTACTCTAGTACTTGTCCTGGTACTGATCATTCAATACTCCAAGTCTTGCGGGTTGGCATTTTGGCATCGGGAGCATATACTGATCAGTAGTAAGTATAAAATTATCATATTTCAGGCTAAATTTATCAAATGGTACCACTTCACGTTTTTGGGATAGAAATCTATCACTTTTCCGCAATTTTTTTTACAACTCGAACAAATCAGTAATTTAAAACGAATTGATAGCAAATTTGACAGCGGGCCCTATTTATCAGCGCTGGCATGGCAATAACAAAGATCATTTTAGTGAGGTGGACATAGCCCCACTTATCAGGCTAATTAAAAATTAAAAAAAATATTACAAAAGTCAACCGGGGTGCCGGCCGGCCCGCCGCCGGCTAGACCCATCGTCGGCCAGCCCCTTCTTTCCTTGCCGAGACGCCTCCCTCATTAAAAAAAATGGGATGATTTGGAGAAACGTCGTTGCCTGCATATATCAACCTTCTGCCCTTGATTTGCCTAAGAGGACATGCACGGTTACGAGATGGACTTGTAACCAGCTAATGCTTGGTCGACCGAGATTCTGCTACAAACTAGTTATGGTATTTATTTATTACCACTAGCTAATGTGTAGGAAGATTGCCGAGTTGTCGCGCATGTGACTAAGACTAGTCACAATGCATAGTATCATAAACTAGTATCATGCATAGGAGACTACTATATGATATTACCACTATGATGCATAGTATTATATGGTGGTATCATAGTTATGTCATATTTAATGTTTTGAAGAATCCCAAGATAAATGTGTGAATATCGGAATTTTTTAACATTTCAAAATGTGTCAAATATTACATTCAAATAATGGGAGCATAT
The DNA here is from genome assembly GCA_007115705.1 of Dactylis glomerata. NCBI lineage: Eukaryota > Viridiplantae > Streptophyta > Magnoliopsida > Poales > Poaceae > Dactylis > Dactylis glomerata. The sequence continues at coordinate 3,257,149 of QXEO01000625.1, read as the reverse complement.
GCACATGGGAGCCAAAACAGCCCCCCCCCCCCCCCCCAAATATGATGTATTTGCTAGTAGACTTTCTTATTTTGCGTGTCATGATACCGTATCATATTATGATACCACTTCCACCTCTTTTTTCATTAATTGTTATGCCACATCAGATTTTTGCCTAGATGTCATGCATAATACTAGCTATGATACTCCCATTGTGACTGGTCTAAGTTCAACTAAGCAAGCTCATAATTTGCACGCTCGATGATACCACTTCTAGCTAAACTAATTAAAGTCGCGATGCCATTAGCCATACCAGCCCGTGGTGATTTTTTATCTAAAAGAAAAATCTTTGGAATGCACATTACTCGATGACTCACATGACTATTACACGGACTGTATTTGGTCCTCGATGCAGTGTCACGAAATTTATGATGTTATGACTATTGGCTACAACCATTTGAATATAGCAGTGTCCACTTCAGATACCCTCCTCCTTGAAAGATACTTTTGCTCCGCTTTTAAATAAAACCACACGTCTAAATTTATATAAAGTGATTGTTAGAGTATATCACGTCTTAGGTATATTTGGTAGTTTAAATATTGTAATCATATTCTATCTCTACTAGGTTTCTTAGTCTTCAAGTTTGGTACTACTATATAAACAGCCCAAGAGGCTCATTGTAATCACTGAACCACGTATCGATACAATCATATTCCGCAATCCTACATGGTATCAGAGCGGTTCGCTCCGCCTAGGGTTTAGCCACCACCGCTTCCGCCGCGCCGCCCCCGGCAGAGATCATGGGGCACCAAATCTCGTAGCTAGCTTTAGCCAATTTTCGTTTTCCAAATAGATCTATCCTTCCTTTTCCTTTTTTAGCCACCAAACATCCGATTAGCCCTCTCGCCGGTGCAATAACGTAGCTCAGATTGGTTCTCGTCAGGTGACTCTATAGAGCAGCAACTCCAAAGACGTCAGCAAGCTGTAGGCACAACCGCACAGGGCTGCATGCGAGAAACTCATCACGCGTGTGCATGTGCACATGACAAGATGCATCAGCCCAACTCCAAGCCACGCAGCATCTGCTCCAATCGAGGTGCATCAAGTCGTCAAGTTCATCTGCACCAATCCGATCTACGCCAAGTTCGTCGTGCGCCTCTACATCAACCATGGCGTTGACGCATCTTCGGCTACTCCTCATCGTCGATCGTGCCGGATCGTCTTCACCAACATCGTTCGTGGTTATCATCGCCGACAACTATCTACATCATCAACATCGCAACATCGTCGCTGCCGCTACCACTTATGGTCATCGTCAACGCCAACAAAATCTTCTACTTCAACTAGCGACGCCGCACAACTCCAAGCAGAAAATCCGGGTTTAATCCCGGACAACTTCGACCACTACAACTAGATCGCCACCAACAACTACATCATCGTCTTCGTCCACCACGACCTCGCGCCAGAGTCGCAGTCTATTTTTATTTGCACAAGTTTTCTTCTTGCAGCCCCTTCGTCTACTCCGACACGGCGGAAAACTTCTACACCGACAGTTTACGGAAAAATTTCTTTGCTTCTCAATCTGGCTCTGGCTTGCATGGCTCATGGTGGTCCCTGTCTTCGCACGTCCGGTATTGGCAACACCGACACGAGCCTTCATCCCCGACACGCTCCCGAGTCTGGCAAGCTCGGCACTGTGGGTCGCCTACCTCGACTACTCCGACTCCAACTACGTCTACTCAAGTACTACTACTACAACCTACAAATACTACGACGAATTTTCTTCGGCTCAACGACGATATCGACCACGACAACATCAACTTCATCGACTTCATCTACGACGACTACATCACCAACGACATCATCGACCACGACTACAGCGCCCTCACTCCCGGCTACATCGACCTCGGCAACAAGGGCTTCCACCTCACCTCCGACTTATGCTCCAGTCAGACCGTCCGCTTCACTACCGATCCGACTGCGGGGGGTGTTAGAGTATATCACGTCTTAGGTATATTTGATAGTTTAAATATTGTAATCCTATTCTATCTCTACTAGGTTTCTTAGTCTCCAAGTTTGGTACTACTATATAAACAGCCCAAGAGGCTCATTGTAATCACTGAACCACGTATCAATACAATCATATTCCGCAATCCTACAGTGATGAGAAAGCCCTCTTATAAAACATATCAAAGATATAGAGAAAAAATAGGAGTAGTCGCACCCTCCACAACACATCCAAAGTACCTAACTAGAGATGAAATTACCCCTCCTTATGAAACCACTGGATATCGTCATCTCGGACCCACCAAGCTATCACCGGAAGGGCCAATGTCCCCTCGGACCCACGAAGTCACATGTGAAGGATAAAAAAAACACCGATAGAAACCCTTTGCCAAAACTGAGGTGCAGCCAGAAAGGATCCGAGCAAGTATGGCGATGCCAGTGCTGCGGGCCGAAAGAAACCAAGAGCTCCACGTTCGATGGTACCACTTCTGGGTACAATAAAACAAATTGAAGTCGTGGTGCCATAGCAGCCGTGGCAATCTGTTATCTAATAAAAAAACTTCAAAAGGCACATTACTCGATGACTAACATGACTATTTACAATGACTGTGCTTGGTCCTCGATGCAGTGTCACAAATTTATGGTGTTATGACTACATTTGAAGATAGTCGTATGCCCTTCACACACTGTATGAACGGTAATCCAATATCAAATTAAATCGTGGTGCCATAGCAGTCATGCATATCGATGTCGTATGTTATTTAACAAAAAATCTTTGAAATGCACAATGGATGATTCATATGACTATCTATTGTGACTGTATTGGGTCCTTGATGACAATACGAAATTTATGGTGTTATGATTATTGGAAAAACCATTTGAAAACAGGTTTGTCCCCTTTTACCTCCTAGTATGGATGTTGAACCTTATCAAAAAAGAAAGTCACGGTGCCATAGCACCCATAGCAATATATTATTAAAAAAAATCTTTAGATTCATATAAGTATTTACGATAAAAAAGATTAAGAAAAAAGGTTTACCTCTTTAATTTCTATTAATAGGAACCACATTATTTGTGAAAGGGCCGGATGAAATTAAAAACTATGTGTCTAGCATGGGAAGGGCGCTAAAACTATGTGATAGTTTGGTGCTAATTACTAGCTTACCATGTATCTATAAGTTTTTTTTTTTTTTTTTTTTGAACGGTAAAGCTGAAATATATTAAGAAGAAACATAGGGTACAACACAGCTCTTACAACTACTGCTCTGAATATCAGAGTTGAACCAAAAAGCAAGTAGTACACAAGAAATACGATCTACTAGCACAAGCTGTCGATGCAAAAGAACATCATCGGAGCCTGCCAGGGGATCCGTCGAGAACACGGACGAAATGAACCTGCAACGATGTTCTTCAGGGGCCTCCAACAACCTCACCAACCGTAGAGCCAGCGGCTCAACCAGCAATCGAGTTGGCAGAGGTAAACGAGGTAGAATATTGAGCTTTAGATATGGAGAAAGCATCACCGAGCTCAATATGGGGGGATCTTCTCCGCTAAATCTGGGGAGCGACATCGGAGACGATCTCATCTGTCTCTGGCGAATACACCCGAGCGACAAGAAGAAAGCAAAGACAGCCTGAACAGCAATTCTCCATTGATCTGCAGTGTAGCAGCCAGACTTTCCTCTCTGAGCAGCAGAAAAACAACCGCACAAGCCGATGAGCGACCATGACGGGAGTGGCTGCCGCACAGCCATGGATATCAACACCCCGAGAGCTGTCGAACAAGATGTTGTCGAAGACTGACTCCCAGAACGAAGGAGCGGTTGTCCACCAGCATGAGATGTCGCCGGCCAGCACGCCGATAAGATGTTGTTTCTCAAATAAGCAACATCGGCGCTTCCACTCCTCCAATCTCCCACATCACTAAGCACTAAGCCTGCCCTCTTCCTTCCCTCGCCACCATGGCCGGCCGAGGGAAGAGAGACCGCTGTAGCACTCAGAATCGGGGGATCGCTCCACCAGGAACCTGCAATCGAGCTGGAGGCTGAAGCCGGTCTCCTCTGCATGCCACCGCGGCCAGCCAGAGGTTGCTGACCAACTCCAACACCCGATTCCAGATCGAGGCGCACATCGCACTTATTCAGCGGACCTCCGCCCAGCGCACCCCCAACAGCAACCGCCCACCATAGGCACTCGCTGGAGAGAAGCCTGGACGCCCACTCGACGCCGTGCGGAGGCGCCAACGGAAGAGAGTCCACCAGGCAGCAAATACACGGTGACCAAGAGCTGCAGACTCCTCTTCCCTCGCCGCCACGGCCGGCCGAAGAGGAAAACAGCAGCCACCAGCATACACCCTGCCTAGCACAGGCCTTATTGAGCGAGGATCTGAAGGCCCTCAACGCCACCACCTGAACGGCGACGGAGAAGACAAGCAGAAATCGCCGGATCTGGCCGAAAAAATCCGACGAAAACCTCCAGGCAAGAAGCCTACTACTGGCACAAGGCCCTACCCTAGCTCTAGTATGTACAAGGGGAACTCCGGCGCCTCTCCTTAGCCTCCCTCGACCGGCATCGCCGGCGAGGTTGGCCTCAGATCGGGCCGGAGCGAAGGGGAACGCTTTCAGATACTGTAGCAAGAGAGAGACGGGAAAGGAAAAGAATGACGCCCCCCTACCATGTATCTATAAGTTGAAAGGGCAAGAAAGTTTTTTACTGAAAGTTACTTTATACTTTCTAACGAGTGTGACTTGGACACATGCACCAAAAATATTCGAAAGCTCCGGTTATTTCTGCGACCCGATATTTAGTTAAATGCAATTATACAAAATGAAAAAAGATCCACTACAATACAAAGATTTTAAAAAAGTGCATCAACACATGTAGAACAGCTCACATCTTAACTGATGCGCATGCATGCTGACAAAAATAGTACTTCCTCTGTCCCAGTTTTTAAGGCTTACACGTATACCTAGGTGTCATTTTGACCAACATAATACAACTTATATAGTACAAAATATATAGAGAATTGCAGAGGAGCACCCGGGTGCCACCCCCACTGATTCCTCCCGCGGACACCTGTCTCGGCCCCACCTTTTTCCTTTGTATACAAGTTGTATAGTAGCAGCCGCTGACGCGTATAACTCTGTACTCCCCAACGCTGGGCCCACAGCTACCTACCTCATCTTATCGGACTTTGCTCCTCTTCTCCCGCAACCTCAAGCCAAACTATTCCCCTTTCATTGCTCTAGTAGAAGAAGATGCAGGGGAGCCTGGGTGCGAGATTCGACAGCGGTGGAGTCAAACCACCCAGGGCCATAATCTTCCTTCTCGCCGGGACGGACGCCGCCCAGGTCGCACGGGCGGACGCCGCCTAGGGCCATCACCTCTCTTCTCGCCGGGTCAGCGCCGCCCAGGTCGCACGGACCGTCGACGCCCAGTGCCATCTCCCTTCTCGCCGGGACCGGCCCCACCCATGTCCCATGGCGCCTGCGAGGCCGGGGTCGTCGTTCTGTCCCCACTTACCACAACAGCGTTGTTGGTTCAGAGCACTGGAGAGACGAGCACGTGCTTTCCAGGTCGCGGTGCAGGGATGGCAGCAACGTCCTCGTCTTCTTCGTCATCACCATCTCCGGCATGGACGAGAACGGGATCACGTGGTGGGTGCTTGCCGGCTTCCTGGGGATCAGCGAGTAGGATGCCGGCGACGACGAGATCCTGCGTGTTGAGAAGGACGAGATCCGGTAGGGGTGGGCGAGCAAACTTAGGAGAGGGCGGCGGCGCTTGGGTTGTCGTTGGTCCCCTTGTTCATCTCCGGTGGCGTTCTCGATGGGCGTGATGTTCGCGGTGACGACCAGGCAGTGCTTCGTCGGTGCCGCCCTCTCGAGGCGTCTACGTCGTCTTCTTCAACACTGAGCGCAACAACCGGCTAGCCGGCGCCGACACCATGTCGTGAAGCCTCACCAAGTCGACGAGACGACGACGCAAGGCCGTGGCACGTTTTCAGGTCGGCTGTGGTCTGCAGCAAGGACCGACGCCGCACAGGTCCCATGGCACCGCGCAGGTTCGTCGCCGCCGTCGAGGTTCGCCGCCGCCGCCACCGGGATCATCGCACGTCCGAACAGCAGTGCTTGCTCTCTCCCCCGTGCTCCCGGCTACTCGGCGAGTGTGAATTTTTTTGGGATGACACGACTGCTGGTTTCCTGGTGGTCTTGCTGGCCTCCTATTCCGGCGGACGGGCGGATAAAATATTGAAGCCGGCGTAGATCTCATCTCCGGCAGAGCTCCGGTCACTAGAGCTCAGCGGGACGGATGTTGGAAACTATATCTCCGTTTCGATTTCAGATTCCTGTACTGCCTATTCAATTCGTGGGCCAACCTTTAATTTCCTACCTACAAAACACTGTTTGGTGTCAGGTAGACATACATGTATATAGATGTATTTGGAATTGATTGAGTTCTGGCTTTTCTTTTTTGTATCTTATGCCCACATCTCACAGCAACATTGTAGGGTGTATCTATGGGGGTGGGTGGCACCCATGAGCCAAAAGTTCGCATTAAAAATATATATCACTAAAAAGTTCAAACATTGTACTTTCTAATGATATAATTTTTATCTTGTAAAATTTAGATTATATTTATCAAAATGACGACCTAAGTATACGTGTAAGCCTTATGAACTGGGACGGAGAGAGTAGTATGGAAATAGAGTGCGTGTAGGGCACATCAATTTTGTGTGACCCAAGTTTATGTTATAGAAAACATCGTCCATTTCTAAATTTGAGTAGGTACTTTGGCATGTAGTATCGGTTTTGTTTTGTTGCCTATCATTGACCTCTGGTCAGACGATGAGACTCTGCCAGATCGGTGAGTCAACATGCATGGCCGGGCAAGGGGCCATGCCGCCATCCGTACCCCATCCTGCAGCGAATAGCGGGAGCCAGGCGTACGTTGGCTGGCCGCCACGGATGAACGGGCCCCACCCCAACGCTCAGCCGGTATGTAGCGGACGCCGTGTGTCCCCCCACGCACCGGCGATCGACGGCCACACATGAGGCTTGCCGAAGCGGAACTCCTACTTTCACATTGCCGGCCACCTCCATGGATTTGCTGACTGCTCCGTGCACCATGCATATCAGCATATGGCTTGGTACCGGCGTTTTCATCAGCTGTAGCCACGTTCGATCAGCGATCAGTGGCAATCGCCATTTTTCCAGATCCTCGATCGATCGGTCCATGCAATCAACCGTTACAGAGATGGATACATACGCCACCGTCCGTTTCCATACATACTCTACCATCGATGTAACGCTACGTGGCTTATCGCCTGCACACATATCACGTACTGTATCATGACATGTACTCCCTCCGTTTCAAAATATAAGATGTTTTAGTTTTGTGAAACAAATGTATTTAGACATCTTTTAGTGTGTAGGTTCACTCGAATATACACACTAAAACATATCTAGATACATTTGCTTCACAAATCTAAAACATCTTATATTTTGAAACGGAGGGAGTATATGTGCGCCGCAATAGTTGGTGCAGCAAAGTGATTGATTCATTCGGCGTGGCGTGTACAAGCTTTTTTCCGGTCGGTGGACGAGATAGACGTCGCAGGTGATCAGTTAGCCGTGCATGCGCCGTATCTTCCATTTGCGCCTTTTCTTGGACGGTTATCAGCTTATCAGGATAATGCAAAGCAGTTAATGGCCGATCATGATTGCTGGACCATCAATTTTGTACAGAATTACTAGTAACAAGAGTGCCTGGTTAAACGGTGCCATTAAGCAGTATTATATGTCTAGTCTATTCCTGCTTAGATCATCTTAGTTAGTACTGGCATGCGACATTTTGAACTACATTTAAAATTTGCTGGTTCAAGTGAAAATGTGGATACAAAAATGTGTAGCGATGGCAATCGGTACCCACATGGGGGCCGTGACCACCGGCCGGCGCCCGTCGATGAAGTAGTCGTTGAACTCATCGGTTGCCGCCGTCCCACTCCACTGTCGTCGACCAGGACGGTGCGGGCGCCGCCGGCGCCCCAAAGTCCCGCCGCCGCCACGGAATCGCGCCACCGCCGCAAAATCAGGCCGCCGCCTAGGTCATAGCAGAGGGGAATCCGCCGCCGCCGTGCCGCAAGTACTTTGTCTAGTGACATCCACGATGGCGGTGGCGGAGGGAGGACGATAGGGGGGCTTTGGAGGTCTGTGCGGTGGCGCCCCAGTGCGGCCCGCTGCGGACGCACCATACTCTAGCTAGGTGATTTTGGTTAGAGTTCTCTTAGGATTTGCATTGGTGCTTGTACCGTGCATGTATCGGTTCTGGTGTGGTAGTACTAGTACGCGTCCGTGTAGAGCTAGGATTCATATACGAGTAGGATCACACGTAAGGGTCGGTGATCGGGTTTGGCTTGTGTCCTTATAAGCAAAGGTAGCGGGGCACGTTTTGAATCAGATTTTGTATCGCGAGTTGTGACACCGAGCAAATAAGAAATAAAGAGAAAAGTTTAAGTAAAAGTAGTTTCCACATATGTTTGTTAGTTTTATGTGATTGATTCATGGGTGAATCCCAACACTTATTCCCTCGGTCAAAACATGGCAATGGAAATGAGCCAGTGACTCCCTTCAATTAGGACGCTGGAACAAGATAACTGAGAAACTGAGAATGAGAACAAAGTTCCCGATCCTAAGTAGCTTGGTGGGGATTACAGATCCGAGCTGCTATCTGGAGAGGCAAATTTGTACTAAAGATCAGAACGGATCTTCTATCTCATACACTAGTAGAAAAAAGGATCTTTGGTCCAGCACCCAAATGTCATCTGTCCCGGTTCGGCTGGCCACTGGGGACCAATGACACGTATTGGTCCCGGTTCATGCCGCCTGGAGATTAGTCCCGGTTCATTTCGGGGTATCGGTCCCGGTTTGTGGCATGAACCGGGACCAATGCCTCCCAGCATGACACGTGCCTCTCTGCGGATCATAGGTCCCGGTTTATGGCATGAACCGGGATCAAAGACCCTCCCCTGGCTATAAATTGATACCCAGCCCTTTGCCCTTTGCCACAAAAATTTGCTGGATTGTGTGTGTGTGGTGTGGGTGCTAGCTTTTTTTTTCCTTTGATTGCACACAAGGTGTTCGACGAAATGTCCATGCCACATTTAAGTTCGCACAACACGGTATCCTCCGCCGAGGTTAGCAACCTTATCTTCTTCATCTGTAACTGATATAAAAATCTTGCATATGTGTCCATGTGGGTGGTCATTTCACTATTCATGATGTTATTGTAATAGTTAATTATTATAACGCAGATCGATGCGCGGATGCGATGGATGTACGGCGACCGACGCGATTCTGATTTTATTGCAGGCCTGCATAAATTTATCGATGTGGCTAAGGCAAACAAAGTGGATAATTTTATGCCTTGTCCCTGCATCGACTGTCGAAATTTGACGGAGCACTCTGCCTCGAGAATCCTTCAAAGCCATCTGCTTCGGAGAGGTTTCATGCCCGGATATTATTGTTGGGCCATGCACGGAGAAAGAGGGGTTAGGCTGGAAGAAAATGAAGAAGAGGATGATGACAGCTATCCTGAAGAATACGGTGATACTGCAATGGAAGACAATGAAGAAGAGGGAGGCGGCAATGAAGAAGAACAACGGGCATCGGATGAGCCCGGTGATGGTCTTGGTCGGGTCATTTCTGATGTAAAGCAACAATGCGATACAGAAAGGGAGAAGCTGAAGTTGGAGGCCATGCAAAACGATCACAAAAAGTTATTATACCCAAATTGCGAAGATGGCAGCACAAAGCTCGGTACCACACTTGAACTGCTGAAATGGAAGGCAGAGGCTGGTTTATCTGACAAGGGATTTGAGAAGTTACTGAAAATAATGAAGCCAAAGCTTCCAAAGGATAATGAGCTGCCCGAGACAACGTACGAAGCAAAGAAGACTATCTGCCCTCTAGGATTAGATGTGGAGAAGATACATGCATGCATTAATGACTGTATCTTATACCGTGGTGAGAAGTATGAGAATAAGGATAAATATCCGGTATGCACTGCATGTCGGTACAAGATCAGACAAGATGACCCTGGTGATGTTGAGGGTGATGACGAGCCCCCCAGGAAGAAGGTTCATGCTAAGGTTATGTGGTATGCTCCTATAATACCACGGTTGAAACGTCTGTTCAGAAACAAAGAGCATGCTAGGTTGTTGCGATGGCACAAAGAAGAGCGTAAGAAAGACGGGAAACTGAGACACCCCGCCGATGGGTCGCAGTGGAGAAACATCGAGAGAAAGTACTCAAACTTTGCAGGTGATGCGAGGAACTTATGGTTTGGTCTAAGTACAGACGGCATGAATCCTTTTGGGGAGCAGAGCTGCAGTCACAACACCTGGCCCGTGACTCTATGTATCTACAACCTTCCTCCTTGGTTGTGCATGAAGCGGAAGTTCATTATGATGCCAGTGCTCATCCAAGGACCGAAGCAACCCGGCAACGACATTGATGTGTATCTAAGGCCATTAGTCGATGAACTATTGCAGCTGTGGGCAGAACCAGGTGTAAAGGTGTGGGATGAGCACAAACAGGAGCCATTTGACCTACGAGCGTTGCTGTTCGTAACCATCAATGATTGGCCTGCTCTTAGTAACATTTCAGGACAGTCAAACAAGGGATACAATGCATGCACGCACTGTTTAGATAAGACTAAAGGTACATATTTGGATAAATGTAAGAAGGTTGTGTACCTGGAGTGTCATAAATTTCTTCCGACCAATCATCAAGTAAGAAAAAAAGGCAAGCATTTCAACGGTGAGGCAGATCACCGGAAGAAGCCTAAGCTCCCTAAAGGTGCTGATGTATTTGGTATGATGAAGGACCTAGAAGTAATATTTGGAAAGGGTTCTGGCGGTCAATCTGTTCCGAAAGACCCCATTACCGGACACACGGCCATGTGGAAGAAGAAATCTATATTTTGGGAGCTTGAGTATTGGAAAGACCTAGAGGTCCGTTCTTCAATCGATGTGATGCACGTGATGAAGAATCTTTGCGTGAACCTGCTAGGCTTCCTAGGCGTGTATGGGAAGACAAAAGATACACCAGAAGCACGGGAGGACCAGCAACGTATCAAAGACCCATACAACAAGCATACTGATAAAGGCCGTCAATACTTAAGCAGCTACGCTCTTACCAAAGCAGAGAAGGAAATCTTTTTTGAATGCCTGAATAGTATCAAGGTCCCGGCTGGGTTCTCGTCAAATATAAAGGGAATAATAAATATGGCAGAGAAAAAATTCCAGAACCTGAAGTCTCATGATTGTCACGTGATTATGACGCAGTTGCTTCCGGTTGCATTGAGGGGGCTTCTACCGGAAAATGTTCGAGTACCCATTGTGAAGCTATGTGCATTCCTCAATGCAATATCTCAGAAGGTGATCGATCGAGAAAGTCTAGAAAGGCTACAAAAGGATGTGGTCCAATGTCTTGTCAGTTTTGAGTTGGTGTTCCCCCCGTCCTTCTTCAATATTATGACGCATCTCTTAGTTCACCTAGTTGATGAGATTTCCATTCTCGGTCCTGTATTTCTGCACAATATGTTCCCCTTCGAGAGGTTCATGGGAGTCTTAAAGAAATATGTTCGTAATCGTGCAAGGCCAGAAGGAAGCATCTCCAAGGGCTATGGAACAGAGGAGGTCATTGGGTTCTGTGTTGACTTTCTTCCTGACCTTAAGCCGATTGGTGTTCCTGAATCACGGTATGAGGGGAGACTGAGTGGAAAAGGCACGCTAGGAAAGAAAGCAATGATATTTAGGGACGGACATTCTTTGAATCAAGCACACTACACAGTTCTACAAAGTTCTACCTTCGTGGCTCCGTATATCAAGGAACACATGAATGTTGTACGCTCTAAGTTCCCGGGGAAGGATGACTACTGGATTAAAGAAAATCACATGGAGACTTTTGGCACTTGGTTGCAATTACATCTCATAAATGACACCACTATTGGATATCAGCTCTACTTGTTGGCCGCGACACCATCTGCGACTATATTGACTTTCCAAGGGTACGAGATAAATGGGAATACATTTTACACGATCTCCCAAGATAAAAAGAGCACTAACCAAAATAGTGGTGTCCGCTTTGATGCAACATGTGACAATGGGAAAAAGGACACATACTATGGTTACATAGAGGAGATATGGGAACTTGACTATGGACCTACTTTTAAGGTCCCTTTGTTTCGGTGCAGTTGGGTCAACATGAATAGAGAAGGGGTAAAGGTGGACCAGCTGTACGGAATGACAACAGTGGATCTCAAGAATCTTGGTTACAGAGACGAACCATTCGTCCTAGTCAATGATGTGGCTCAGGTTTTCTATGTGAAGGACATGTCCTCCAGACCGAAAAAAGGAAAAATAAGGAAACGAATACATCAGACGATGAGCCCAGGCGTCACATAGTTCTTTCAGGGAAAAGAAACATCGCGGGAGTCGAGGACAAGACAGACATGTCAGCAGATTATGATAAGTTTGAAGAAATTCCGCCCTTCACCGTGAAAACTGACCCTTGCATCCCGTTAAATAATGAAGATGCTCCATGGTTACGGCCTAAGAAGCGATCATAGGCAAGAAATCGACATACGCGACGAAGGAGAATTACCCTAAACCCTATGTAAATCTATGTAATGTATGAAAACTATGACACGTCATTTTGTGAATGATTTTTTATGATGTTTGCAATTATCCAAGTTCAATATTTTTCCTTGCAGCTATGACACATAATATTGGAGTGATTCAGTCATAGTCATGCCTAGCCCTATAAACATCGCCACTGTAGTCGTCGTAGTCATCGACGTTGTCATCGCTGGCATCGGAGTCGCGGTAGTCGAACCTCGGCGGGTGAGCACGCGTGGGCTGAGACTGAGGGTAGCACAGGCGGGGGCCACGGTAGGCCATGACGCTCTGGAGAGTCCGGCCGCGCCACCACAGCCGACGGCCGGCCTCGTTGAAGTTCGAACAAGGTGGGTCGTCCTCCTCGTGCCTGGCAAGCGCACTCTCACGCCGATTGATGAAGAAGGCGTCCCAAGTCGGGCTGTAGTCGGGATGCCACTGGGGATTCCTCCGCTGCTCTGGCGTGAGCTCGAAGTAGTAGTGGTTCGTGATGGCCATCTGACGCGCCACACCTAGAGGGACAGGAGGGACTGGTACGCCTCGACGCTTAGCATCCAGCCGGTGGGGACGCGGTAGCCCGGCGGGCAGGGGTAGTTTGAGGCGCAAAGCGCCTCCGCCTCCTTGGGGGTTAGAGATACGATGGAGGCCATGAGAGAGAGTGATGAGGTTTGCAGATATGAGTCTAGATGTGATATGTAAATGGAGGCCAAGCCTACATATATATAGTGAAAAAATGGCGGGAAGACGGAGGCGGGAAAAGGTGGAAAGCGCGGGAAGAAAATAGGCGGGAACGCAGTGGCGCGGGAAACTATCTAACCTTTAGTCCCGGCTGGTGGGTACAACCGGGACTAAAGGTGGTTTTTGTGTCATCTAACAGAACTGTCGGTGGGATAAGGGAAACTATCTAACCTTTATGATGTTTGCAATTTTCCGAGTTCAATATTTTTCCTTGCAACTATGACACATAATATGACACCACGCGAAGGTTTCACATTGTTTGGATCATTTTTGAATTTCTTATGCCCGTTTCAAACTATATTCAAAACGGCGGGCTTGAAGCTTCTTAGCCCGGGGCTGAGCCTCGCAAAACTTGAAGTAGATCTCTGGTGAAATAGCATGTTGTGAACCTATAAATGATTTTAAAAAAAATTCACAAGCATTATATCCTGTACTTATAGTTCAAATCTGGGCACCCTCCTATCGAATCGGCAGGAATTTGTCTTTTTCATGAGGGATGGACGGTAAGGTTTCTGATACACCGGTTGGGAATTGGTCCATCTAAGGTGGTCTAGTATTTTTGAAAAATGGGTTGGTGCCAATGCCAAACTTTAATTTGGTGGTTCCTTCATAGAACACCCCAATTTCGGCACCTCAAAAATGGAAATTGGCTATTTCGTGCGTCGAAAACGAAAACTTCCTCCTGCAACATCGTAAGCCATCCCAAGATGCACATGTGTGCACAATATGGGCACATTATCACAAACTATGCCCTGATTCTAGCCATAACATTGGTGGTTTGACCTAAATGCCATGAAACCTCGAACATGATAGGTCATTTTGTGAAGAATTTTTTATGACGTTTGCAATTTTCCAAGTTCAATATTTTTCCTTGCAACTATGACACATAATATGACACCACGCGAAGGTTTCACATTGTTTGGATCATTTTTGAATTTCTTATGCCCGTTTTAAACGTGTTAGTGCATTTTTTATTAAAAATAGTAAAATTGTTTAGTTAGAATTAATAATTTTGAAAACAGAAAATGGTTTTGGATTAGTTATTTAAATTGAAACACTTTTCCTGTTGAAAGTTTTTTCAAATTTTAAATAAATGAAAGTTTTTTCCTGTTAAAATGAAAACAGCAAGTTAAAACAGAAAAACAATAGGCACGTGGCGGCTCAGCAGCGCCCCTCGCCCAGGTCATTGGTCCCGGTTTGTGGCATCAACCGGGACCGTTGATCCATTGGTCCCGGTTGATGCCACGAACCGGGACCAATGACCCCTCCAAATATAACTGGCCCTTCTTCCTCCCCCACTTCCCCCCAAATCAGCCGAAACTGCTAAGGACTTTTGCGCGCGGAGCGAAACCACGCCGGCAGGCTGTCCGAGTTTCGAGCCGCCGTCCTCGGAGAGCGCCGCCGCTGCCGCCGTCCTCGGTGAGCGCCGCCGCCGCCGCGACCTCTCCCTTTTCCCCCCGCGCCGCCGCTCATCACATTCTCTCTCTGCAGGTGCCCCCTGTGCCGCCGCCCCCCCTGCGCCGCCGCGACGCCCGGCCCCGTTCGCCCGCCCCGCACCCCCAGCGCCGCCCCGACGCCACCCTGCGGCCGCCCCGCCCCCCAGCGCCGCCGCCCCCCTTCGACGGTGAGCTCCTCGGGAGGGAGCTTCCCGGCCCGGCCGGCCGGCCCTTTGGCCAATTTTTTTCTTTTTTTAAATTTCTCATTTAAATTGCCGTACGCAAATTTTTCATTACTTATATATATATAATACATAGAAATTAAAAAAACATAGAAAAATAAAAAAACATAAAAAGCCCTCGTTGGGGCGGGCACATGGGCGGCAGCGTCGTCGTCCTCGCCGCGGCCTACTCGTTGTCCTCGTCGGGGAGGATGATGTAGGGCCACTGCGGCCACGGCCAGTTGGCCGCAGGCGGTGGAGGAGGACCTGGTGGAGGAGGCGGCGGTGGAGTCGCCGCACGCTGCGGTGGCGGCGACGGTGGCCGGCCGTGCTGCTGGTGCACGGAAATGGCCAGCGCCGTGTCGATGCCGGCCCACCACCTCTTCTCCTCCTCCTCGGAGACGAGGACGGCGACCCGGAGCTCCTCCTCGGTCATCGGTGGCGGGGGAGGGGGGGCGGCGCCTCGCCGTGGTCCATCGCGTCGAGGATGCCGTAGGCGACGCAGCCGACGAAGTCGTCGGTGTCGTCCCTGGGCTCCTCGCCAAGGATGTCGTTGCCGCCCACCTCCTGCTTGACCTCCGGCGGCGCCTCCTCCGCGTCCTCCTCCATCTCCTCGATGAATGGCTCCACCTGCGGCGGCTCTGGCCCCGGCTCCGGCATGTACACGCCGGCGTAGGGGTTGGGGGCGACCTCCCCTAGGAAGGCCGCCCGCCGCACCGGGTCGCGCTCCCGCGGCCCGAAGTTGTCCTACCATTGGCTATCGTAGCCAAAGGCGGGATCGGCGCGGAGGCGCGCCGGCATCAGCGCGCGGCGGCGGCGGATCTCGGCGACCCGCCCCGGGCCGAAGCGCGGCACCGGCGGGACCGGCACGCGCCGGCTGTTGAGGTGCCACCCGCCGGGGAGGCTGCAGTCCGGTCAGTCCATGCTCTGGCCGCACTGGTACAACGCCTGGCAGTGACTCACCGAAATGTACCGGCGATCACGCTGGCGCTGCGGCGAGGTCGTCCTGGCGCGGCGCGGAGGAGACCGGCGCGGAGGAGACCGGCGCGGAGGAGACCGGCGTGATTCAGACCCGCCGGCCTCGTGGTCGTGGCTGCCCTTGCCCTTCTTCCAGAACCCCATGGCTAGGCTGTGGTGGCCGGGATGTGGTGGCTCTGGCGGCTGCGGTGGCTATGGCGATGGAGGATGGTGGCCGCGGCTCCGTTGGCCTCCTTTTAAAGGGGCCAGTGGCCGGGCGTCCAGCGGCCGCAATGAATGCCACCGAGCGGCATCCCAATCGGAACGCCGGCGTTGATGCCGCGGCAGGCATTGAAGGTGACGGCGGGGTGCCCAAAGCACTGACGCGGCGGGACTCGAGGCAACGGGAGACGCACTGACGCGGGCGTCGCGTTGGAGAAGACGTACTGACGCACTGACGCACTGACGCGGGCCGACGCGTCGCGGTGCTGTTTTTTGGGCCTCTTTTGCCCGCTGGTGCTGTTTTTTCGGCCTCTTTTGTCCGCTGGGTGCTGTGGGCAATTCCTATTTGACGCGCACCCCCCACATGCGTTAAAATCTTAGTGGGCTGGCCCAATAGAAATAAAAATCTTTTATTTTTGTCCGGTTAAGAACATGCCTTCAGGCGTCCACCCGTAACAGGCGCTTGAAGCGCCGAATAGGAATGCCCTTAGTTAGTTAGTTAGGTTAGATTGTAGTTAGTATATTACTTAGTACTTAGTTAGAAGTTAGTGTTAGTTTGTTAGTTAGAATTAGAATTAGTTAAAATTAGTTTTAGCGTGCATTTTGAATATATAGCGTGTATTCTAACTAACAAATGTCGGTATATTGCAGAAACTATGGATCCAGCACATAAAAAAAGTCAAGATGATGAATACTTCCTCCAAGGAATGATCCGAGAAAATGTAGATATTGATGTCACCAGGACGTTTCTGAACGATTCCGGTGAGGGAGATGAATCTCTCAACCGAGGAGACGACTCCGGTGAGGTAGAAGCCTGGGACGGGGGAGAAGCCGGTGAGGGAGAAGCTGACAAGGGAGAAGGCGACGAGGGAGAAGACGACGGCTCCGGCCGAACCTTAAATCTCGGAAACTCCGGCGAGGTGTATATATGTTTTTTTGTAATGCCCGACTGTCTATATATATACATGCATATATTAACACTCTTTCTTATTTTAGCCCTCCGGATCGAGCACTTGTTCCGTCGGAACAAAACGAGGCCCAACCAAAAAGTTGGATAACAAAGTGAGTTATAGGATCGAAGTGGTCGGTGTAGACGGCCAACCGCTAGCTCCTGAAGATGTCGCAAAAAAATTTGTCAAGCAATGTGGAGTTCTTGCGAGGGACCACATCCCGATCATCGTTCAAGAATGGAATCGGCCAAGCAGCGGTGGAGTCCTGTTTGTCGGCGACGTCGCCAAAGATAACCTTTTTGACAGGCTTATGCTTAATTTCCTCCTGCCGAGGCTAGATGTGAATCCAGATGAGGAGAAGAAAGCAAATGAAGAGCTACTTAAAAGAGTCAAGAAGTTTGCTCTGATCAAGATGGCCGAGGCATTCAAGAACTGGAAGAAGAAATTGTACCTTAAGTTTGTCAAGTTAGACAAGACTCCGGATTTTAATCAAGCCGGCTATGCTAAGTTAAGACACCAGTGGGCTGATTTTGTGAAGTACAAGACATCGGAGAAAGCTTTGGAAAGGTCGAGAATAAATAAAGAGAACGCTGCTAAGAAAGTGTACCACCATAATATGGGGTCTGCTGGCTACGCCGGTTGCATGCCTAAGTGGGATGCACTTGAGGTCAAGTATATTGCTGCCGGGATCAGACCAGAGCCCACAACATGGACACCACGGGCGAGAAACTGGTTTTACGGCCATGGGGGCACGTTGGACGAAGAAGGGAGGGCAATATATACCCAGAAACACAAAGATCATCCCCTACTGCCCATCGAAGATATTAGAAGTGCAGTACGAGATGTGGAAACGGGACGGTTCGTTCCCGATAGAGAGAACGACGAGCTCACACGAGCCCTCAAAAATGATGAACACACCGGACGAGCACGAGGCACACCGGGCTCCAAGCCGTGGAAGGTTGCCTTCCCCGCGGAAATGAAGAGATATCCCGATAAAAGTCATCAGAGGAGAAAGGAAAGGGAGGCAGCTGAGAAAGCGGCAGCTGCAGACCGGTTGCGTAATGTAGAAAAAGCATTAAAGCGGCAGCAGGATCAACTCGACAGACTTAGCCAGCAAGGTATCAGCGGCCAATCTCAGCGGCACATGGTAGAAGCTGCATTCGATGGTATCGACGCCCTATCAAATAAGAAAAGCAGCGTCGCTTCCACCCAGCTCCACGATGGTGATGATGATGCACTGACGATGGCTCCTCCTAAACGCTACCCAGTGGATGATATCACGGAGAGCACAGCTTGTGAGCTAAAGGTGCAAGTTATGAACTTAAGGGTGACGGCGGCGGTCGGCATGGCCGTACCAACTGCGCCTAACGGAACTTGGCATTGCAGACCGATTCCAAAAGGGTACGCTGTCGTCACGGTGGATGATGTCAAGCAAGATTTTGAGGAGCTGAAGCTGGACCACCCTGCAGGGGAAGATAGGGACCTGACTGAACTAGGAGAATCCAAAGGGGGGACTATTGTATGGCCAAAGGAGCACATCGTGCTTCAAAATCATGTCCCGCCAAGGCCACCCACTCCTCAAAGCAGCAGTCCACCTTCGCCGCCACCTCACCATTCTCCAGCGCAACCGTCGCCTTCACCGCCTCACCACTCAGCGCAGCTGTCTCCACCGCCGCCTTAGCCGTCTCCGCCGCCGCCTCAGCCGTCTCCGTCCCCTGAGCCTCAGAGACTAAAGCGGAAGTATACTAAGAGGGGCAGCACCACCAGCAGCAGCAAAAGCACGTTCCGATCACCGAAACGTAAGCTATCGCCCCTCCCAAGAGTACCTCATCAGAATATGAAGAAGCTTCCTTACGAGAAGACAGATGAGGAAATTGCTACGGCCGCAGATGCCCATTATCAACAGTGGAAGACTGACATGGCTAACAAGAAAAATCCAAAGCCGACGGAGCCATTGATCTTCCCGGTCACCGCAGAAGATAAAGCCAAAGCAGCCGCGCTTAAGATTCAGCTTCACCAACCCATAGCGCTCACACCTGACTATAATCGCTCTATTACCAAGTCGGCTGAGGCAAAAGAGCGGAGAGTCGGGAAAGAAGTTGCCCAGCTCGGACAACAGAAAAATCAATCGATCGAACCGCTCAAAGTGTACGATACCAATGAGTGGAGAGCCCAGGAGCGGCATGATCCGAACATTGATCCGGAGTTTATTCAACTCTACGGAGAAAAGGCCAAGTTATATGGACTGTCTATTGCTGAGTACATGAGCCGTCTGGATGAGTTCGAGGGGTACCAGCAAATAGCGTACAAATACCGGTACGAGAATCCTCTCGTCAAACCCGAGTTAGTCAAAGATCTACCAACAAAAATGTGGAGATTGCATAACTGGTACATACAAGCCTGTGCTGAATCCACAAACTGGATCTATGCTGGATATAAACACCACCATTACGGTCATGGAGATGGCTTCTTACTAATGGAATTTCTAGAATTATTGTAGTTTTACCAACAAGACGCCCTCGACAAAACTATTGTCAGTGCCTATTGCCTGTAAGTATTATTAAGTCTTTCTAGCTCAGCTCATTCGTTGCTTGTATAATCTTACTCATCATTATACTAATTATATATGCAGAATGAAGATTCTCGAATGCGACCGAGGAGGAATCTTTGACCTTGGGTTCGTTGACTGCAATTTCGTTCATGAAGATACTCTAAAAAAAAACCCAAAGAGACAGAGGATAACTTGGTACAATCGTTGAAGTATTTCAGCAACAGAAGGGAAATACTATTTCCTTACAACTTCGAGTGAGTGTTACTGTCTTGTACACATTTTGTTTTCGCTTTACTCGATGTTAAGCTATTTGACTCATTATGTCTGTGCAGCTTCCACTTTATTCTGTTAATCATTAGTGTTGACGAAGGAGTAGTCAAAGTCATGGACTCAAAACGCACACCTTTAGGAAATTGGGCGAACATGCAGGAATGCCTCCAGAAGGCTTGGAAACGGTTCACCGCCAACACTAGGGGTGTTTGGAAGCCAGAGCTTATATTTAAACCATTGAATGTAAGTACTACTTGCTAGATCCACGCATCTCTTTGATTCTAGTTTCAATACAATTATCATGCTTGATTCTTATTTTGATTGAACTCCGTTCTCGTAAAGTGCTTGAGGCAAGAAGCTGGGAATAACTTATGTGGATACTATGTCTGCGAGTTCATTCGCCAGACGACCAAAGAGAAGGGTGCAGACCGAAACATCAAAAAACTTGAAGTACGATAAACAATAATCTCAACATTATTTTATTACCATCAACTGTGTTTAGTTTCATTCATATATATTGATCCCCTTCTTTAAATTAGATCGAATGGATGCGGGACGGTCTTCTACCATGGGAACGCGTGCAAGCAATTCAAGAGGAAATTGCCGGATTCTTATTAGAACAAGTCATAGATCCGAAAGGAGAATACTATTACCCGGTTCATTTAGAAGGGTAAAGTGTAAAAAAGAAGATGTAAAATCAAATTTGTGTGAGTTACCGATTGTAATAGCGACCAAGCACGACGGATAAGACGGTGAATAATATATTCGTGACCATGATGTGTAATATATATATATAGTGTGGTTCCTTCATTATTGCTGTATATATATAATACCATTAAATTGAATACAAAACACACCAAATAAAACCCTAAACCCTAAATGGGAAAAAAACCCTGGATCAACGATCCCGGTTCGTCCTACGAACCGGGACCAATGACTCAGGCCCCCTCGCGCCGCAGCGCGTCCACGTGGAGACCTATCGGTCCCGGTTCGTGCTGGAACCGGGACCGGCATTGGTCCCGAGTAATGGATCCCGGTTCGGCAACCGGGACCAATGGCCCAAATGAACCGGGACCATAGGCCCTTTTTCCACCAGTGATACCTTGTGACAAGTTCTATTAAGTGTGTCAACTCCATGACAACAAACAAAATGCTACTAGTAGAATATAGCTTTCATGGATGCCCTAAAGGCTATAGAAGAGTCTATATTCAACCCACAATGCTAAAGCCTTTTTGTTGAAAAGAAGCCCAGTAAAGTGTAATTCCAAATCCTGATGCCTCTAATTCCTAAGATGTATAATGTTTCAACAGCATTGCAAAATGAGTTTCTCTAAGTTTGAGAGCTTGTGTAATAGTTTGTTATACAGTGGACAAGAATATGAACCTAGTTATAGGAAGGCTATAGCGTAGGTACTCATGGCGACTTCTTTGCGAATTATGATCATGTCCAACATCTCTTCATATTCTTAAATAGATAAGGTGGCATAGCATTTGATACCATGCAGTACAACAATCGTGCAATTGATGCTTTCAAGAAGTTTGATACTATCATAAGGAGCACATGGAAATTCATGTACTCTTGTGAGCGTACCCCCACTCAATGAAGTATCTCCTTGATAGTAGATATGATCATATCAACGCCACATTTTGAGAAATTATTTGTGTTCGATGTCTTGAGTTGGCTCGTTATTAACGAGCATAAATGAAACTAAACAACAATAATCTTTGTACTATGCAATCATAAATTGACCAAACATCATCAATTCATCATTTTTTGTTACCAGTGACATCGCGGCTTTAAATCTTTTCCCAGTAGTGTAATAACATATCACATCTCATAGATTATCCAATAAAATAAGGATCCACCACATAGGAATTATAAAATATGTGCCATAATTATGATGGGCAGCTCATATGACATCTAAACATCATAGCATAAGAGAGAAATAGAACAAGCTAATGACACAAACCCATAGTCCAGAGATGGACTACCCCCTCTTCAGCATGGTGGCGGTGTTGGTGATGTCGGAGAGGTTGGAGAAGCGATCGGTGGCGACTCCAGCAACATTTCCTCCTATAATCTTCGCTGGAACAGACTCTGTTTTGTAGTTTCGTGTTTCTTTGCCGCCTACTCGAGAGAATGCCTCGGGGGGAGGTTCTTTGTATAGGAATTTTTAGTTCAAGCTGATCAATCAGAGATAAAGATGGAAAGCATCGGAGGTCCGATGACCAAATGGGCCTAGGTGGCACGGCCAGGCCTGGGCCCAGGCCACCTATTCTTGTTTGGGCCTCGTTGCCCCCTCGTTGACTTCTTGATCCCGAGATGCTTCTCGTGATAAAATATTAACGTCCGAAAAATCCCAGGTCAATTTGAATTCCGAAAGGTCCCTGAAACGTCAAATACGCAAAATAGGATTTTCCTGTCATGCCGAGTTATAACCAAAATAAGGAGGATCGATAGAAAATCCCTGTAATCAATGCAAAACATGATTATAACATCTAATAACATTTTAATATATTGGAATATGCATCAATAAACTACAAAGTTTATGCATGAATTTTGCATGCATCAGGTGTAAAAAGCATCCTTTATCCGGGGGTAAAAAGGGAGAAGTACGACGTGGTGGAAAAATCAAACTATCCTCACAAGAGGGTGACACTAGTAAACACATATGAGTACTTCTTTCAACTATGTATTTTAGGACATATAGCTGCCGTAAAGTTATCATTAAAGCACGACAATTGTATTTACTTGTATTACCTATAACATGATCATCACCATAGATAGAGAGAGAGAGAGGATTGAGTAAACCATGAACCCAGATCCATTGTTTCAATAAGCGTAAACTTCTTGTCTTGTCCTCTTGCATTTGGAGGATTGGGACACTTTTATTACTATTTTGTTACCTTTTACTTTATTGCATTGAATCAATCTCACTTGATACTTTAAATTGTTTAGAGTATAACCAACTAGAATTGTGACACTCTAGTTGAAGAGAGTAATAGCTTTTTCTTCTTGCTCCTACGGATCGATACCCATACTTCCACACTGAGAGGTGCTACAGTGATCCCCTGCTCTTGAGGGTTATCAACCACCCCCAACTCCGCGCCAAACTCTGCGCCAGGAGTACCTCTACCACATCAAGGATGCGACTACATGGATCTAGAGGTGGAGATGGCTGATGCGGTCGCATTGGGGCCAGTAGCAATCGATACACAGCGGAGGGGAACGGGAAAGTGCTGGATTTTGGAGAAATGTCTCTATGGCGACATGGAGGTTGTATCAGATCCTTTGGAGATGCGACCTTGTGTGGCTATGATTATGTGGAGTGTACTTGGGACATTGCATTGCCCTTGCCGTCGACCGCCATGTTGGTGTCCTATGTTTCTCCATCGCTTTTGTTGGGTAGACGTAAAGTGAGAGCTATGGTGTCGCAGAGTGACATCGATGATGCCATATTAGAGTCAGTTCAGGTATTCAGAGATCTCTAGCAAAAGGCTTGAAAACATGTCCGATGAGTCTCACTATCAAAGTTAGAGCAAGGTCCTCCTTGATGTGATGAGCCGATCGTCTTGGGTCTTGACATGGTTGGTGCATCCAAGGTGATCAACGTGTGGTTGTCCACGACGAAGGAAAAAATCACGGAGCTATGGGTGATGATAGTGACTTTTCAGACATGTTTTGAGTAAGTACACTACAAACATAACAGAAACAAATTATTTTCCATTGATTTTTATATATTAGTATTTCTTACCTATATACAAACTTGGGAAGTCATTTACACATTCCACTGTACTAGCAACTCCCATCTTCTAAACAGAAAAAATGAAATAAATTCTTCTCTTAATTGGGCCCAAACCAATGGCGATTCGGCCTATGTGTGTTGAGCGTCCCAGCAATTTTATCTATACTTTTTCTGAAACATACCCCAGCCCAAAGAATATATTGAGTGTGAAAAATTGGCGCAGATCAGATCACTGCCTAGGCACTAGATGGTGACGCTGTTGGGGACGCCTCGGCAGGTGATGCCCGGGCCAGAGGACGGCGCCATGAGCTCGTACGGCAGCACGCCGGCGCCACAGCGGTTGCGGCGGGCGGGGTCGGCGTTGCGCCTCTCGATCTCCTCCTCGGCGCGGCGCACCTCGGCGGCGAACTCGCGCGCGGCAGCCAGCGCCGCGGGGTCCGCCGTCCAGTCGTCGGGGCGCTCCCCGAGGTACTCCTCGTCGGCGGAGTGCGTGGAGAGCGTGTCGATGACCGTCATGAACGTGGTGGTCTGCGTGAGGCCGGGCAGCGCGGACAGGTAGAAGCGGTGCGGGTCCGCCACCAGGTGCTCGTACTCGGCGTCGCCCTCGGCGGGCACCAGGCGGCGCATGAGCGGCGGCCGGTTGGGGATGTAGCCGCCGAGCGGGTACTGGCCGAAGTTGAGCGCGGCGTGCTGCGCGGAGCAGAGCCAGACGAGGGTGGTGAGCAGGGACGCGAGGTCGCCGGGCGTCGAGAGGCGCGGCCACCACGGCGCGTCGCGCTTGTCCGGGTGCCCCGACTGCACGGCCTCCGTGTACCAGGACTGCAGCTCGTAGTCGGCCCGCACGGCCTCGTCGGACGGGTAGTACGTCGCGACGTAGGCCTGGCACCATCGAGAGATGGCCGACCAGAGGAGCAGCCCGTCGGCGGCGTACGGGTAGTCCTCGATGAGCAGCCGGAGCCCGTGCGGCTGGCTCGCGTCCTCCACGGCCATGCCTCTGCAGAGAACAAACCAGTCAGACATTCGTGTGAAATTCACAGTACAGTAGTAGTATAATCTTCTTTCGTCGGTGGCAATGAAAATAGACTAGTGACTCCGTTCAATTAGGACGCTGGAACGAGATAAACAAAAGGGCACTTAACGGAGAAATGTCGTGATACAATCTCCTTTTTCTGTTTGTAAGAACAAAGTTCACGATCAATCCTAAGTAGCTTCGTGGGTATTACAGATCGCAGCTACTATCTGAAGAGGAGAATTCGCACTAAAGATGAGAGCATCTCTTCTAGCTCATACTGTCTCACAAGCTCTATTAAGTGTGCCAACTTCATGACCACGAACAAAATGCTACAAGTAGAATATGGCTTTCATGGATGCTCAAAAGGCTAGAGAAGAGTCCATATTCAACTGACTAAATGGAGGCCATTAGGTCAAAAATGAGCCTAAAGAAGTGTAACGCCAAATCCTGATGTTTCCAAGTCCCAAGATGTATATGTTTCAATGACATTGCAAAAGAAGTTTCTTCAAAGTTTGAGAGCTTGTGTAATAGTTTGTTACACAATGGATGCTAACATGAACCTAGCAATAGGGAGGCTATACTTGGTTGTAGGTACTCATGACGGCTTCTTTGCGAACTATGATCATGTCCGACCTCTCTTCTTATGCTTAAATAGACAAGGTAGCATGGCATTTGATACCATGTGGTGCAACTACCGCGATTGATGCTTTCAAGTAGTTAGATATTGTCATAAGAAGCACATGGGAATTCATGTACTCTTGTGAGCATACCCTCGCTCAATGAAGTAGCTCAACGATAGAGGTTATGCTCATAACAACACAGAAATTGTTTGCTTTCGATGTCTCAAGTCGCTTTGTTATTAACAAACATAAATGGGACTAAGCAACAACAATCATGTATCGACCAAACATCATCGATTCATCGTTTGGTAAAATCCTCGCCCAATTATGTCCGTGTTACCGTGAAAGGAGTAGTAACCGTAGTCGACAAGAGTGTGTGCTTCCATCACCTTTTCTCCAATGTACCATCGGCTCGTAGCAGTCAATTATGTGTTCAGCTTTGATTGCCCATTGATTATGGAGACCAGAGTGTGGTTGTTGTGGAGATTGTTTTACGAATAAAATAAATTTAAAAAATGAATAGGGAGATTTGTAAACCCTCAAGCCTCAAGGTAAACACATAAATAGGGCTTATAAAAGCAGTCCTCCCCCCTCACATCTCAGTTCAAGTCAGCATGCAGAGAAAAACAGAAGCGCTTGATTTGAATTAGGCTGAATCAAAGTAATAAACCGTACCTTCTGATGAGGTCGGCGGGGAGGCCTTCCTGGTCAAGTCGCCAGATGTTATCGTAGGCGTAGGAGCTCATCTCCATGCAGTAGCGGCCGGGGGTGAACCCCGCCTCGATGACGCCGTCGCCGTTGATGAGTATCTGCCGCGCCAGCGCGTTGATCTTGAGCGTGTACCGCATGTGCGGCTTGAGCAGCTTGAAGATGGGGTGCATGGCGCTCATCTGCCGGTGCGCCGCGATGATGAACGGCTCCATGCACGCGTGCGTCCTTAGCCTGTATCATTACACGATCGTACACAGGTCAGCTCGTGCGCATCAAATGGAATGCAGTCGTGCAGAGGAGATCTGAATCGGAATGTCGAGTGATGCGTACCAGTGGTTGACGAGCTGGTGGACGCCGGCGTCGTTGGAGCAGACATGTGCCTTGGCGAGCTGCCACAGCCAGATGCTGGTCGCGTCGGCGGGCGGCGTGAACACACGCTTCGCGCGCTTGCAGTCTTCCGTCATGGGCGGCAGGCACAGCTCGATCGCGATCGGCTTCAGCGTGCCGCCGGCGGTGAGGAAGAAGAGCGTGCGCGTCCCGTACGCCTTCCGGCCGTCCAGCGAGTTGATCCTGTCCAGGAAAGGCATGAAGATGTCGTGGTAGTCCAGCATGTACAGCTTGTTCGCCTCCAGCGCCTGCCGCACCGACATGCCGTCCAGGTTCCCGATGATGTGCTCCTCCGTGATCGCCGACTCCGGCGGGCCGTAGACGGCCGGGTCGAGCTTGCTGATCGGCGGGAACTCCTGGAAACGCAAGACATGGGCGATGATGATATTTCAGTTTCACGTCCATTGTATACAGGATGGATTACAGAGTTTCAGACGGCGACAGTTTGGGGAGGAGTAGCTCTGTTTTGGAAGCCACGGAGTACCTGAAGACGCTCGATGTTGACGGGGTTGATGCCAGCCAGCGCCTGCCTCGCGAACTCGTCGTCGCGCAGCCACGCGAACTTGTCCTCTGCCACACGCGAATGCCAAACAAGGAAAAGCAGAGTCAGCAGAGCAGCAATGCCGTTGCGATCCGCACCCACATCCGTATCTTATCGTATCATATCTCCAGGAGGACCATGAATGGACTGATCGACGGTGAACTCACTCTTGATGATGTCGGGCGTGTCGTAGCGGAGGAGGCCCTCGCTGTTCTCCTGGATCTTGCGGACGAAGGGGATCTTCTGGAAGAGCTGGTCGTGCAGCGCCTGCTTGAGGCGGAGCCCCTCCTTGAAGAGGTTGTCGACGTCGTGGAAGCCGGCGAAGTCGCGGCTGTCCGGCGAGACGGAGCTGACGAGCAGCGGCATGAAGTTGTGGAGCAGCGCCTTGATGGCGCCCTCGGAGATCATCTCGTTCTTGCCCTCCTCGAACTCCTCGTCGCGCGACACGTAGATGGGCGCCGGGTACTCCAGCCTGCTCTCCGCGTCCCCGTCTGCACAAGCAGAAGCAACGGCCGTGGCAGGTCAGCGTCGACGTCAGTGACGATCGGGTGGTTCCGATATGAGGGCGACGCGTTGGACCGACGGTTGGTTTCCCCTCCCGCCATGTCGGGGACGACACCGTTGCCATCGGAGAATTTATGGGATGGATAGATAGACCACCGATCCCGACGGTGGTGATGGTGGCACTATGAACTAAGAAGAAGAAGGGGGAGCGACTTGCCTGTGACCGTGCTGGGCCGGGCCGTCCGCATCCGGCGCGGGTACGGCATCTTCTCGCCGCCCAGGAACGGGCGCTCGAACCCGGCGCCCTTGTCCGGGTTGCCGAGGTCGTTGTACACGTCGTAGTCATACGCCCGGTCGGTCGTCTTCCGCTCGCCTGTCCCGCTGCCGCGCAGCTCCTCGAGCTCCTGTCGCCGGAGCTCCCTCAGCCCCGCCGGCGTCCTGGACGGCAGGTACGGCTTGTTGGAGAAGAAGACGCGCGGGTCGCTGCTGCCGGTGACGCGGGTGGGCTGGACCCACGAGTGGCACGCGAAGTGCGCCGGTCCCGACGGGAAGCCCTCCACCACGATGCTCTCGATGAAGAACTCGCGCTGGTGCCGGTTGAGCACCGTGACGGCGCCCGGCTCGCCGAAGGACGCGTCCACGGTGAACTCCGCCGTGTACACCACCAGCTCCGCCTTGACGTCCCGCTTCTCGAACCAACCCACCAGCCTCGACTTCTTGCTCTTCTTCGGCCCTCCTTTTCCTGGCAGCAACAGGCGCAATAAGATTCAGTTAGCTCAATGCACGCTGCCAATGATTCGTTTTCTGATTTTGATGCTTCAGACAACATGTCGGAGGAAAAATCAAAGCGTAGTTGGTGCGCGCTCGATTTCCATGTGGATGACGACATGATGGCACGGAAACAGGCGCCCGCACCAGCTGGAATATTCTCGTTCAACCGGCGAATGGAAAGCGGGGAGAAAAAAGGAAGAGAAACTAGTGGAGAAGCAAAGACGATGCAGTGCGTGAGCCGTGGAATTCAAAGCCGAAGCTTCCCGGCGGTTGCTTACTTGGGTCGGTCTCCGTGCTGACGAGCTCGAGCAGGACGCTCCGGCCGAGCTTGTCGGCGTAGGCGTCCATCTGCTCGGCGACCCGCCCCTTGGCGTCCTCCTTCCGCTTCCGGCGCACGGTCACCACGGCCCTCGCGGCCACGCTCTGCGGGTGCGCCTCCGGCCGCGCCACCCGCTCTGCCGGCGCCGGCGTCAGCACCACCCGCTCGGCCAGGGCGCCCACCGGCGCCTTGGACCTCACCGCCCGCCGCGCCGACCTCCCCTGCCTCCCGTCCAGGCTCGCGACACAGAGCCCGCCGCCTCTACGCTCCCGAGCGCCGCGCGGCGCCGCGGCGGCGGGCCCGGCGGAGCCCTGCAAGAACGATCTTCCCAACAGCTCCATCGACGCCATGGAAGCAGAGACTGCCCGCCCCCACCTCGACGGCGCGAATTTAAGGTTTGATCCCTGGAAACAAAATTGGGTCAAAGCAGCTGGCGCTCGCGGCCGGGAAGGGGACGGGGCCGGGATATGTTTCACACTTCTGGATCTTGGACCAACCACTATTTTTCTTGGCCGCTGCTACCTTTGGCGTAGTGGTGGAGCTTTATATATAGTGGAGTGAAGGCCCAGAGGGCGCCCGCGGTCGTGCGACGGGAGGGAGGGGAAGCAACGAGCGCGATGTGGATTCCCCCGCCGGCCACACGTGTTACATACATCCATGGAGGGGAATAGAAAAGGGAGCGCTCGCGAGCTCGCCCCGCGGGGCCGAGGCTTCGACGCAGGTGAGGTGGTGGTGGCGACCGGTTGAAGGGGAAGCAGCTGAAGCGCGAGGGTGTGTGTGTGGCTGATGATTCGGACAACAATGCCCCGGTACGCCTCAATAAAACCAGGGGGACGGATCGGCGCCAGGCGGAGCCGTCGGGTGGTTAGTCGCGCGGACTCAACGCCCTTTTTCTGGTGGGACCAAAATTGGATGGACATAGTTTTGGTTGATTTCAAACTTTTAAATTTTGACCAGCTATATAGAAACAATAGAAACATTTATAATCTCAAGCCGATATTGTAGAACCATTGTGAAATGTACTATCATATTTTTTTAGATTTACATGAAAACATTTCCCCGGTTCCATTGCATAACAATGAAACCACGAGTCTTGCAGTCCTAGAAGCTAAACTCATAGGAACTCCCCAGCATTTTACAGCCAACAGTAAATTACAAGTTTTTCGCAAAAGCAAAACAGGCAGGAGCTCTCTAACAAAATAGGAACGAGAAATCAATAAAGCTGGAAGCTCGACTACAGGAAGGTGCTATTTTCACTGTTGTCGATCACGCCATCTCGGAGGAGAGCATCGCCGACGCGTCCAACATCGACTGTGAAGTAGCCCATGCCCCTCATGGAGTTGGGCGCTTCGCAGAAGGAGAGGCAGCATCATCTACTCCCATGTCAGCTCGAAATGCGTTCGTGGGACTTGCTCCAGGTAGTCACATTGGTCCACTCTTTGCATCATTGGGTCCTTAAAGATAATCCTCCATCTATTGATCAAGAGGGGTACCATCCTGAGAATCTGATGTAGATTGAGCCAAGGTTGCCCTTTAAAAATCATGTTATTCCTGAATTTCCAAATACACCACAAAGTGGCTGAAAAAACTAAATTTGTAACTGCATTCTTCTTATTAGAGAGCCAAAATCTAGCAATATAAATGTAATCTAACCCAAGAGGAACAAAAAAAAACTTGGAAATAATCTGCCAGATTTTACGAGCAATAATGCATTTAAAAAATAAATGATCAATACATGCATCATCAGAACAGAAGATGCATCATTCAGGTTTATTCATATTTCTTTTCTTCAGCTTGTCTCTAGTCATTGGCTTATTTTGTGACAGCAGCCAAAGGAAGATATGAACCCTAGGTGGGATTACAAGTTGCCAAACAGCAAGAATGAAGACAGGAGTAACCCCACCAAAGTTTATAATAGCATAAAGAGAGGAAGTTGAATATTCTCCCTTATTTTCATACTGCCAAATTAAAGCATCAGTTTCTTCATAAAGGGAGAGGCTAAAAGCTACCCCCTCCAGTTCATGCCATTTTATCATGAGAGGAGCAGAAAAGTTTCTCCTAAAAGTAAGTTTCATATTTCTGCCATCCCAAACTTGGCTAGCAGTTTTGCCCTGCTCATTGCAAAGAATTACATAGACAGGGGGAAGTTCCACACCAGGTGTCTTCCCAAAAATGAACTTTAGTCCCATTACCTATTTTCTATCCATACCCAAACCTGACACTCTGGGCAGCCCACATGACTCCTTTCCAGAAGTGGGAGAAACCCACGGTTTGGCTATAGAAGATATTGGGGTTATCTATGTTATACTTGGCATCTACAATGTTTTTCCAGATTTTACCATCATCCTTGATGTACCTTTTAATCCATGAGCCCAGTAAACACATGGTAACATTTCCCAAGTCAGGGATTCCAAGATCCCCAAACTCTTTTTTCTTGCAAACATTTGTTTCCGTTTGCAAGGTGCAATTTCCTATGCCCTTCAAAATCATTCCAGAGGCAGTTTGCCATTTGGGTATTTATCAGGTCTAGGGCCCACTTGGGAAATTTGAAAAAGGAAAGCAAGTAAATGGGGATGCTTGCTGGACATGCTTTAATGACAGTTAGTGTGGTTGCATAGAAGAGAATTCCTCTCCGGCCAGCAATCCTCTTCAAAATCTTGTCAATGAGGGGTTGGATGTCCTCTCTTCTACATTTTGTATAATGAAGTGGAATACCTAGATATTTAATAGGGAAGGTGCCCATAGCACACCCTAATATATTAGCAAATATGGCAGTTTAAGTTTCATATAGACCTAAAGGAATCATCTCAGTTTTACTGTAATTTATCCTCATATGAGAGACTTGCCCAAAACAAGTCAAGACCCATTTTAGATTAGTGGCAAATTCTGGTGTATTGGCAGAGAAAAGGATAGTGTCATGTGGACATTGAAGGCAAATCACACCCCTGGGTATAAACTGGAACAAAGTCTCTTAATTAAGTTTGCATCAGAAGCTTTTATCACCATTCTAGTAAGCACATCAACAGTGAGGTTAAAGAGAAGAGGCGACAGGGGTCTCCTTGTCTCAGCCCTTTACTAGTCATGAAAAAATATCCTATTACATTATTCAGTTTGACTCCAACAGAGCCTCCATGAGTAACTGATTTTATCCAAGCAATGGTTTTAGGGCCAAAGCCTCTTTTGGCTAGTAAATCCAGGAGAAAGTCTAGGCTGACCTTGTCAAAGGCCTTTTCATAATCTAATTTGACAACTAGACCCCGAGCTTTGTCATGGATCATGGAGTGAAGAGTTTCCGAGTAGTCACAACACTTTCCAGGATAAAACGACCTTTAATAAAGGCAGACTTGTTAATAGAAGTGATCAAACTCATAATAAGGGCAAACCTATTTATCAAAACTTTTGTGATAATTTTAAAAGAACAATTTAATAAACTAATGGGCCTAAAAAAATTCATGCTCCTAGCATCCGGCTCTTTTGGGATAAGAGTGAGAATAGAAAAATTAATCCTATATATGTCCTAATTCCCATGAAAGAAATTAGAGAGCATGGCCATGATAGCTGGTTTCAAAATATCCCAAAAATGCTGGTAAAAAAATGAAAGGAAGGCCATCAGGCCCGGGGGCTCCATCGGAATAGGAGTCAAAGATGGCTTTCTTGACCTCCTCTTTTGTGAAAGGAGATTCTAAACTGGCATTTGCTTCTATCAGAAAAAATTATGGGGGAAAAGAAATCCTCAGCTAAATGGCACCCATAATGTTCCTCTTTTTTGAACAAATCTTTATAAAAAATTTGTAGCAACTTGGAGCATGGCACCTTCCTCTGTAACAACAGGCACATCAAGCCCATCCAGGGAGTGGACCAGCATGTTCCTTTTTCTCTAATTTGCCAGGGTGTGGAAATAGTTAGTATTTATATCCCCTTCTTTTATATCCCTGTCCCTGGACCTTTGTTTGGCTTTAATTTCCTCTCTAAGCCATAAATTGCTCATCTCTGCATAAATTTGCTTGAGTCTGGCATGTTCCTCAGGGGTGTGCTCCTCGGACTCAGCTTTAATGTCTAACAAATCATATTCATCAATTAGGTCATTCTTAAGGTTTCTGAGCTCTGATTCTATATTTTTGCTCCAGCCTTCAGACCATTTCCTAAACCTCCTGGTTTTTTCCTGCCAAATATCTAGAGAGGAATTTCCTCTAACTGGTGTGGCCCATTTAGTCGCGGCAAGCTGTTTGAAATCAGATCTCATCAACCACCATTTTTCAAACCTATAGATGGTTGGTTTAGGAATGGAACCACACCCAGATTCCCACAAAATCGGTGTGTGATCGCTTCCTAATCTAGGTAAAACTTTAATGGAAGCAAGAGAGAAAATATTTTCAAGCTACACATTACAAAAAACTCTATCAACATTAGACATAATGAGATTCTCTTGATTATTACCCGAGGTAATTTTCTATTACTTAGATTGACTTCAAGGAAAGTCCAAATTTCTATCCATTCATTGAACTTATCTGCCCATTGATGACACTAAGCAATGTGCCACTCCGTTGGGGCTCCAAGTACAGAGTGTTGTAGCAAGATTAAATTTTCCCCACGAGGAAACTCGGGGTTTATATCGAACTCTCGGGGAACAGTCGAAAATGCTCTCTTTGTTCTTGTCAGGCAACTTGCAAAACAATCTCCTTGTCTTACGTCCCAAATCCACGAGTGGTTGTCAAGCACAAGGTGTTGAATGTAAATAAAAATAAAATAACAATGCAACAAAATAAATATGATGCAATAAAGTAAACTAAAACTATTATACAACTAAAACAATAAGATAATGGTGTTTTTGGGTTTTTGATATGATTGCAAGAAAGTAACTATATTTTTATATTTTCGGATTTAATTAATGCTGAAAATAAAAGTGCAAGTAAAAATGTTTGAAAGTCGTATCTTATCATTAAAATTAAACCGGGATTCATGGGTTCACTTCTCTACTCTGTCATAAAGTTGTATTGGTATTAAGCGCAAGATAGATGGCTGAAATAACAATATGATTTTTTTATGTTGCTTGATGGGCATCACGTCCTAACATAAAGATGATACTGCACATCTTACTTATACTCCACTAGAAATGAATAAAATTCAAGCAATCTAGTATTAAGAATTAATAGAGTATAGCCTTAGCTACTTTGACATGATGGTGAACAAAAAATATGCTACCGCATCTGACATATTACGATAGAACAAAGTCTATGAATGTCAACTTAGGATTCTCAGCTATCACTAAGAAATATAGCACATGCATTCTTTTTATCCATAGTGAGGTAACCATGGAATTGCTGAAAACCATAGCAGATCATGAATTATGTTCACATTTCAATACTACTACCTCGTTACTCCATCTAATACACACCATCCCCCTCTTGCGCTCCCGCATACATGTTGATCAGAATAAGTAATAAATAATGGGTAACAATATGCATCTACTCATACATCAAGAACATAATAACATATCACATCTCATAGATCATCCAATAAAATAAAGACCCACCATATAGGAATTACATAATATATGCACCATAATCATGTTGGGCAACTCATATGGCATCTAAACATCATAGCATAAGAGAGAGATAGAACAAGCTACTGCCATAAACCCATAGTCCAGAGGTGGACTACTCCCTCATCATCATGGTGGCAGTTTTGGTGATGTCGGAGAGGTTGGAGAAGCGACCGGGGGCGACTCTGGAAGCGTTTCCCCATCCAATCTTTGCTAGAACAGCCTATGTTTCTCTGTTTCATGTTTCTTTGCCACCTCTTTGCGAGAATGCCTCGAGGGGGGGGGGTCTTTATATAGGCTTTTTTAGGTCAAGATGATCATCTGAGATGAATACGGACTGCATCGGAGGACCGAGGGCCAGACGGGGCCACGTAGCGCGGCTTGACTAGGGGCCCGTGCCACCAGTGCCCGTTTTGGACTCGTGGCCTTCTTCATTGACTTCTTGTGCTCCATAAGGTTCTAATGATAAAATATTAATACCCAAAAAATCCTAGGTCAAATTGAGTTCGGGAAGGTTCCTGAAACGTCAAAATACACAAACAGGATTTTCTTGTCCTTTAGAGTTATAACCAAAATAAGGGATCGATGGAAAATCCCCATAAATCAATGCAAGACATGATTATAATATCTAATAACATCTTAATATGTTGGAATATGCATCAATAAACTACAAAGTTTATGCATGAATTTTGCATGCATCACCCATCCATGGTCAATAACACCATTACTTTTGTCTCCTTGAAAACTAACTAAATTATAGTCACCCCCTATAATGGTGTGACCATTAAGGTCAACAAAAAGACTATGTAATTCAGAAATAAAAGCTTCTTTCTTGTCTTCATAGGAAGATCCATAAATAGAGATGACTCTTATAGTAACATTTTTTTTTAATAATAGCTGAAATAGAATTTTTTTACATCCCAGCAGATAATGTCTAAAACATCTGCATCCACTCACATTAAAATGCCTCCAGCAGAGCCAATAGAAGGAAGGGATTTCCAACTAAACAGTGTATTACCTACTATGGATTTCAAAAAGCTATCCGAGATTTCTTCCTTTTTAGTCTCTTGGAAGCCCACTATGCTGGCATGGGTTTTATTAAACAAGTCAATTGGGGCAGAATTTTTGTCGGGCCTGGATATCCCTTGGATTCCAAAAGAAAATATTCATATAGACAATTTCTTCATGGGGTGCTTGCCCTGACTATTTTTTTACCAACTTGGGACCATCCCGCAGATGAGCAGCTTGAGTGTTCATGTCTAGACTGGAACTAATAGACCCCTGAATAGCAGGATCCTTTTGTGATTTGGCAAAGATATCAACATGTGAATTGCATTCATAAGAAATAGAAGCAGAATCCTCTAAATATGGTATGATCACACCAACAGTGTGAGCCATGCCTCTAAGATTGTTGTTAGCTAAAATATCAAAAGAATTATGGTTAGCTGTACCTTTGAGTTTGGCAGGTGCTGGAATATTTTTCTCTCCAAATTCTTCTTGAAAATTTCCTGAGCAAGCTGCATCATGGTTTTTCCATCAATGTTGATTAGCCTGGAGCTTTGAGGGGTGCCATGGACAGGCCCCCATCTCTTTGTGTCCACTGGAATCTATTCCTCAACATCTTCATGTTCCAACTGATAGAGCTCTCCTTGCTCAATTTCTCTGCTGGACCCTTCAAAGAAAACTTCATCTTCATGAGCTAGTTCCATATCTTGAAGCATGTTGATGCAGGAATCATCAGTAACACTTTGTTGAATCCAATTAAGGACTTTCTCTTTGGCAACGATTTCATCTGAGATTGGGCTCAATTTATTGGAGCTAGTGGCAAAATCCTCCCTTCTGTCCATGAATACATGAGAAATTTCATTAACTTTTTCTACCAGTAGAGAACCTGCAAGTGTTCTGGTTTTGTTGGAGGTTGAGCAAGACCCCTAAAACTTCTGTTGCTAGGCTTCCCCTTTGTTGTTCTGTTGTTTTCTGTCAGTATCCATGTTGTCATCCTCCTTTGCTTGCTCTTCATTGTTCTGATCATCATGATCATCGGGGTGGGGAGGATGGACACCATCAGTGGGTTCCTCCACATTTACCACACTAGGAGGGCCCTCAACTGAAAACCTAAATTGGAACAGAACTCCTCCAACTTAAAAAATTCTGGCAGCAGTAATCCTGCTGTAATCTCTACATTTGATCTTGACTCTAACCATCTCATATAAGGTCTTGAACATTCCATAGAACTCCACATCAACCATGATCCCATAGGCTGTGACAAACTGCATGAGCACAGGCCACTTGCACCATTCTTGAGTGAAACCTTTGACTTGCAGCCAGACCTCCTGTAATTCAGCATAGTAGTCTAGTAGGCCATTCCACAAATGAACCTTGACAGACACTCCTTCCTTTGATAGGCCAAAACTTGGATAGCCTGAAATTTCTTCAACATTAAGGGGAGGAGGAAAGTTGACCAAGTAGTTCCACTCATCAAGCTGTCTTATCTGCCAGGGCTAGTTGGTTTTGTAGATGGCTGCTAAACCTTGGTAGAGATAATCTTTTGTTGCTTCACCAGGATCCACATACACCAGGCCAATGTTCTTGGGAGAAGGGATAGTCTCATTGTACTGGAATGGAAGCTCAGTATGATAAAACCCTAACCCAGAAGCAGCACTACCAACAAACTTTGCAAGTTGCTGTGGTTGCTTCTTGACAGGGCAAACATCCACTTCATGTTCCAAAAGAACTACAAACGAAACATGTTCTGGGGATAGTGCAGGCAACTTTGTGGTGACCAGGTTCCCCACAGTTGTTGCAAATCACTTCAGCATATGCATGGATCTTTCTTGTAAGTCACATTAGCAATAGAACCCATAGAATTTGCAGTTCCTCCACCAGAGGATTTTGTATCACTATTAGTTGTTTACACTACACCTTTATCTTGAACTTGCTTACCCTAGGACTTACTTTGTTAAGTGGATGTATTCCCTCTATTGTTGTTGCAGTTGCTGAGGTTGACCAGATTTGATGAACAGGATCTTGTGGTGGTTGCCACTATGGAGGAGATAGCCCAACAAACTACTGTGGAGGGAATTGTCCAAATTATTGACAAGGAGGGAAGGAGTAAGGTGGGTAGGGGCCATACTGCCCTTGCTGAGGGGAAGGCATCATCGGCAGTGGCTGCTGACCTGGGAAACCATAGTCATAGGATGTGGGGGGTTGTTGTGGCTGATTGCTCTGCCAGTTGCTTCGGTTTCCACTTCCTTTCCCTCTCCCTCTAGGTGTCTCCGCCATCTCGCATCTAGATCCAATCTGGGCAAGAGATGGCTTGGGGAACATAGATCAGGTCGCTTCTTGTAGACGAAGGCAAAGTGGTGGGGTGGTTGGTAGCTCGTCCTGTAGCGACACGGGGAAGCAATCTTTGGCTTGGAAAGAGCAAGCCACCACCAAATCCTTTCTGACCCAGACTGGCAAGGTTGGTGGGGTGCTTTTTCTAGAGAGAGAATCTCCCTCCCAAATTTTACCAAAGAAGAAGCCCCAGCCTGGCTCCAAAACCCTCTCAGTTTCTACCCTATCTGAACTCTAAAAACCTTCATGATCCACAACATGCTGCCTCTGAATAAAATCTGTATCAGCTTTGCATTTTCTCTTCAGACCACCATCTACATTGGCTGTGTTTCCTAGATACTTGATTTCACTTGACTGATCGCAACAAGAGTAGTTGCTGCAATCGCTTCCAGGAATGTGAACGGTGGCACCTCTTTGCTAGGATCCATATGCTGATCCAGGAAGAATTTTAGTTCCTGCTATTCAGCCCCCATCGATCTCCTCTTGCGAGATGAGAATGGAGAGACATGCAGGGACCAAGCTGGCCTTGGCTGAAGCCGATGTTCAATTTGTTTCACAACAATTCCTTCCCTCTTTTTCCATCTTGATGGCGACTAATCTGAACAGAGGAATCCACCAATCCCTTTGTCTACCTCGGAATCAGAGAAGAAGGAATCAATAAACCAGTCGGAAGGGTCAGGCCATCGAGGTTTTGATGCGATCGACGAGTTTGTCAATGTCCAGACCCTCCCCATTCCACCGAATGGAGGTTGAATCTCGCAGCTGAGCATGGTGAGCTGTGGCTTTCGGGATTTCTCACCTTGTGGTTTTTGTGCGGCGTCGGTCAACGAATCCACATCGCCGCTCTGTGCATCCTTGATTGCATCCTGCGGAAGCGCCAGCGCAACCTTCTCGCAACTCGACGTAGAGGAGGAATTCGAGAGGAGATGGGCGGGAACTGGGGCATCGACACGTCGAGGAAACCCTTGCCAATTGGGAAGTTGGAGATGCCGATGAGCTTCGCCCAGAGGTAGGTGGGGTCGAGATTCCATTGGGGCTCGGTGCGGTGGAGGCTCGGGCCTGAACAGTGGTACGACTCACCTAGGGAATCGAGATGACTCCGCCATTGAACAATACCGAGCCCGACTTCATCACATCGGTAGAAACCCATTCCCGTCCACTAAGTCCAGGTGATCTTGCAGAAATTGGATTTGGCGATGCATATCGAATGGCGGCAGCTCCGGGCGCCATCCGACGGGCTCCGCTATCCACAATATCTCCTTCGGCGAAGCAAGCTGGCCGAGAAGTATCAACACCTTTCGTCAAAGTTTCACCGTGATCCGGGCTTCCCGTTCCTCCTCCTCCTCTATGGAGCGAGCGCAAGACGATCCCTTATCTCCCGACATCTGCGCCCCCACCGTCGGCGAGATCTCCTGCAGGATGCAGTCGACGGCGAGGCGGCGGGCCAGAATTTTCACGGGCATCCATGATGGGGAGCGGTTAGGGCCCGATACTATCATATTGTGTGTATGTATTTGGTATTGTAAGTATTTATAATTTTCTCTATGTAGTTTTTCAAACTTTAAAAAGTTTGACTTTGACTAAAAATTACATGCACCCAATTTTGGTAAGAAGTGTCTTATTACACTTTTGCTAACGGGCGAGAACAAACCACGACAATGCGACACAGCTCGGGAGCCAAAACAAGTTTAAGAATCACCAAAATTTTATTTTAAGGGTGAACAAAATGCATGAGTGTGGATTTTTCACAACTGACTCGTTGCATAACTTATATCCCTGTGATAGCTTTTTCTCGATCTGGTCCAGTTGGTCTTAGTGTCTTACAGTCTGTCCTGCTGAAATAAGAAAGGATATTTGTAGGCTTATAATAACATCCAGATCGCCCCCACAAGTCGGCTACGGGTTGAAATTCTAGATCACCATCATCGTTCCCTCTCCTCCCACCTTCGCCCTTTGCCACTCCTTGATGTGGCTGCCGGTGAATGTCTGCCAATGAAATCGTAGGTGAGGCCTAGTTTGGTCGTTGAAGGCCCATTTTTAGTACACAAGCGGAGCCGGTGCATGTCCTGTGCGGGACTGCACATCGACGGGCCATAGGAGGATCCTTGGCTTATACGCGTGAATCTTTCCCTATCGGCAGTGGCGCCTGAGGTTGGAATCAATGCGACACATGTAAAGGCTTGTTTGGCTCTTATTATTTGGGGCTGGAATCAAAGAATTCATTTATGATTCTAACAGTTACTTGTTTGGCTGCCACATAATTTGTTATGGAATTTATTTCGAATCCCATGGTTTTTCATATCATGTCTAACCTTAATACCTATTGGGTACCCTGTCATTTCTGTGGATTTTCTAAATGAAATGATATCATTATGTCACTTCATTTCATTTGTACCAAATAAAATGAAATTATGGGTGCCAAACGAGCCCTTAAGGATCTTGTTCAGCCAGGCGTGGCCCTTCCTTCCGTATTGTTGTGCCCTCCGACAAGCTAATATATGCATCATGCTCTCCTGGTTCACAGGGCTACTTCCATGAAGAAAGAACCTTGCTATACATACGACACTTCGCACCCGAATTTTGTACGACACCTAGATCGAGCCATCCATGGTCCGCACTAAAGAGAAGCAGACCACCGGATCAGTGTGGTACACGGATCGGATGATGCGACAACGTCCCCGGGTGCCATTAAAATCCTTTGTGGGTATCACCATGGTGGTTGTTTCGTCAAGCTCCAATGGTAAGCATTTTTTAGAGCTCACATCCACCGAATTGAACTCGGTGGCATGGCGGCATTGGGCCATTGCATAGACTCGACAGGAAGCCGTGTTTGCTCCGCAAAAATCCTAGATTCCGACCTTTGGATCTGACGCTGGGGTGCCTAGCGTTGCTCTCCCTCCCATGAGCATCATTTTGGGTCAATTGTTGGATGAAGGGTCCAGAACTGAAGTGGTGTGGCTTCTATCGCGTCTAAGACAGTGACCTCAGTGACGTGGTGTAGTGGGATATTGACACTAGCTAGATGTGTGTTGATGAACGTGTGGTGGTGGCGCTGTGGTGGTGCATACCTGATATGGGTTGTGCGCGGATCTCTTCCCACGCTGATATGATGGTGGTGCTAGATTTTGGAGTGTGCACATGTGGTCCATGTTTAAGATCTGCTAGCTGATGTATGCTTCCGGCTCGCCATAGGGTAGGTCGGTGATACCCCTCACTACAAGAGAGCAGGTGATCCTTGGCATTTTTCAACGCCAAGGCACTCTCCTAATCGTCGGGCTTGCGCTGCCCTGACACTTAAAAGCCGACAGGGATAACTGTGTTAGGGAAAGTGGATAGATGGCGCCTTTTCCCGCCGCACTTCGAAATACAACACCCTCTGATACACGGAACCAAGAATGAAACACCTCGAGACATTAATAGATGGCAAATAATTTAGTGTTGTGCATAGATAAGTTGCGACGCATGTTATCGTTGTGTTTGTTGCACCTTTCGGAGCACAAAAGTTAATCACAATCTGTGGTAATAATATTCAGTTTATCACCTATCATTATTTTAATCTTATTTAAGATAGGGTTAATTAGGTAGACGCCACTACAACTTTCGGCTATTCAAAAAATGCCACTATAACTTTAAACTTTTTAAAAATGCCACTGTAATTCTCTCTACGTTCCATAGAAGCCATTATGTTGAAAGGACACGGATGTCGCCTAGAGCGGGGGATGAATAGGCGATTAAAACTTTTACGAAAGGCTTGTACAAATGCGGAAATAAACTAACGTTTAATTTGACAAGCTTACAAAACCTAATAAACTAGGCTCACCCATGTGTACCAACAACTTATGCTAAGCAAGACAAGTAGCAAGGTGAT
The DNA here is from genome assembly GCA_007115705.1 of Dactylis glomerata. Lineage (NCBI taxonomy): Eukaryota > Viridiplantae > Streptophyta > Magnoliopsida > Poales > Poaceae > Dactylis > Dactylis glomerata. The sequence continues at coordinate 3,215,785 of QXEO01000625.1, read as the reverse complement.
AGCAAGATATATAACTTCAAGCATGATGGCTATCACAAATGTAAAGTGCATAAGTAGTGGAGCTCGGATAAGAGTTACCGAGGCACGAAGGAGACGAAGATGTATCCCGAAGTTCACTTCCAAAGGAAGCTAGTCTCCATTGGAGAGGTGTGGCAGCTTAATGCACTCCGAACGCCACAAAGGCCTCACCTTGAGATGTGGTAGCACAATGCTCACCAAATGCCACAAAGGCTCGCCTCAAAATGCGGAGGCACGCTACACACCAAACGCCACAAAGGCTCACCTTATTCTCCTTGCGCTCTCGCACAAAGCAAGATGCCACGATCCACTATGGGACACTTGAGGGTGGTCACCGAACCCGTACAAGCTTGGGGCAATCTCCACAACTTAATTGGAGGCTCCCAAGAATCGCCACAAAGGCACCATAAAGGTTGGGGAATCTCCACAACTTAATTGGAGGCCCCAAGTAAATGCCACAAAGGCCACTAAGCCGTCTAGGGTTCCAAGAACCCAAGAGTAATAAGCTCACAACTTCCACTTACTGAATCTCCGAGGAGAACTCAAACCGATGCACCAAATGCAATGGCAAGAGCACACAAAGTGCTCAAATCCTTCTCACTCAAATCCTACCAAAGCAACTAATGCTATGGAGAGATATGAGAGGGAGAACAAAGGAAATCCACAAAGAACTCCAAGATCTAGATCCAATAGGTTCCCCTCACTTAGAGGAGATTTGATTGGTGGGAAGATAGATCTAGATCTCCTCTCTCTGTTCCCTCAAGAAGATGCAAGAATCATTGGAGGGATTGAGAGATAGAGCAAAGCTTCAAGGTCAACAATGGAGGAGAGTGAGAATAGGAAGCCACCAGCCCAAGGAGTAAGAAGGGGGCCTTATATAGGTCCCCCACGAAAACTAGCCGTTGCTGGGCACTTACCCCGGAGTCTCTGGCCTTGGGGGCCGTAGTCTCTGGTGCCCCGGGGTCATTCGGGGGCCTTAGGACGGACGAATCTGGTGCCAGGCCGGAGTTGGGCCGGAGACTTTGCGTCTCGGGCCGGAGACTCCGGCCACCCAAAAACTAGCAGGAACACCAACACGAAAACGATAATAACTTGAGCATCTGAACTCCGTTTTTGATGATCTTGAGCTCGTTGGAATCACAACAACGAGCTTTATAAGTATATGCATAGAAAAATCATAGTTAAATAAGGGAGGATAAAACCAAATGATGAAAGGTTTGACCTATCTATAAGAGATGAACCGGCAAAACCATCAACATCAAAACTCAATAAGAATTTCATCCAAAATCCGTTTTTGATGAGTTAGAGCTTGTCATGGAATTAACCACAAGCTCTAAAACCTCACATGGATAAAAGCCAAATAAGAACCAAGAAAGATGATGGCAAATATGCAAAGGTTTGAGCTCTCTTCGAACGATGCGGTTAAGTTACTTACTCGAGAGCCCCTCTTGATAGAACGGCTACCAATCCTATAACCCGATCTCCAAACTAACACACGAGACCGATAGCAGAGAAAACCTATCTAGAACAAACCTTTGCCTTGTGTATTCCACTTGAGCTTGATGAAGACGATCTTTTCCACCTCAAGATGGAATTCCTTTCTTGATTGCGCTAGCTTGATGAAATCTTGTGGATTGCTCCCCCATAAATCAATATGAGAAAGACTCTCTTAGGAATATCTTCACATAGCCAATACCACCAAATAGAATGCATGCATCAAGCATATAATCTCCTTGAGATGGCTGATACGTCTCCAACGTATCTATAATTTTTGATGCTCCATGCTTATTTTTACACCATTTGCCTACTGTTTCGTTACACTTAGTGACACTTTTATGCATTTTCCGGAACTAACCTATTAACGAGTCGCCACAGTGCCAGTTCCCTGTTTTCTGCTATTTTTGTGTTTCAGAAGTGATACACAGGAAATATTCTCGGAATTGGACGAAACAAGTTCCTGAAGTCTTATTTTGTCCGGGAGCTTCTAGTCATCCAAAGGAGAGAAGGAGAGGGGCCACCAGGGCCCCACACACCTGGCTGGCGCGGCCCAGGCCCTGGCCTCGCTGCCATGGTGTGAGGAGGCCTAGGGCCACCTCTGACATCGCCCCTTCGCCTATAAAGACCCCTCGATGGGAAAAACCTAAGTACCCGATCACTTTTCCAGAACACATCGCGATCCGCCACCGCCGTCGACCCGAAGATCGGGAGGGTCTAGAAGCTCTTCCTGGCACCCTGCCAGAGAGGGAAATAGCCACCGGAGGTATTCTTCATCGCCATGCTTGCCTCCGGAGCGATGAGTGAGTAGTCTACCTTGGACTATGGGTCCATAGCAGTAGCTAGATGGTTGTCTTCTCCACCATGTGCTTCATGTTTAGATCTCATGAGCTGCCCTACATGATTGAGATCACCGTTATGTAATTCTACATGTTTGGTTTGTTGGGATCCGATGAATATTGGTGTTATGATTGAGTTGCTGTACTGAATTATATCTTTTGTTATCTCTATGTTGTTTATGATCTTGCATGCTCTCCGTTGTTAGTAGCTATCTTGGCCGAGTAGTTGCTAGTGACTCCAAGAGGGGGTATTTATGCTCGATAGTGGGTTCATGCCTCTATTTAACCTGGGGGAGTGACAGAAACCTCTAAGGTTGTAGATGTGCTGTTGCTACTAGGGAGAAAACAACATTCATATGCTCAAGGGCATATGCTTTGTTTACATTACACACTTTGCTTAATGCAATTATCTGTTGTTCGCAACTTAATACTTGTGGAGTTCTCGGATTGATTCGCCACAAGTGGATTATTAGTCATAGATGCAGTTGGATGGCGGTCTATGTATTTTGTTGTAATGCCCAGAGTAAATCTCATAGTGATCTTCTTGACATATCACGTTTATCTTTATTCTATCAATTGCCCAACTGTAATTTGTTTACCCAGCATGTGTTATTTATCTTATGGAGAGACACCACTAGTGAACTGTGGACCCCGGTCCTATTTCCATCATATTGCTATCACCTATTTACTTTACTCGTACTGTTTACTTTACTCGCATACTTCTACTATTTTCCACTCGATACGCTCATAACCTTTGTTTCAAGCAAACCGGTGAGATTGACAACCTCATCGCAAGTTGGGAACAAAGTACTTGGTTGTGTGTGTGCAGGTTCCGCGTTGCAGCTAGCAAGCAAAGCTTGGACGAGGCGCCATATATAAATTGTCCGAAGCTGTCGCTAAGCCAGTCTGCATCACCTTCAGTTGTTATTGTCTGCTTTTCTCCTGATCGATATACCTTGGTTCTTAACTGAGGGAAAACTTGCTGCTATATTCATCAAAACCTTCTCTTGGGGTTTACCAACTGGCCGGTCATTTACTACAAGCCAACAAATTTCCTGGCACCATCAACTCGGCCCCATCAACAAGTTTTCTAGCGCCGTTGCCGGGGAAGAGTGGAAGACTTCTGCGAGGGGAGTTTTCGCACGCACATCCTTTACTTTGTTATTGTTTTGCTTTACTTTATTTATTTTACCTGCATCGTTTTTTTATCAAAAACCCAAAAAAATTAGAATCCTTGGTAGCTGTTTTTATTTGTTTGCTTCTAGTTTTGTTAAAATGAGTAATCCTGAAGTAGAAGTTCGTAGTTTTAAGCAACAAGGGGGAGAAAGTTTAAAGGATGCTTGGTATCGTATTAACAATGCTCATCATAGGTGTACCAAAAAGCACTCTACCACGATCCTCCTTAGAAATTTTTATGTTGGTATATCTAGTTGGAATAGGTATGTTCTCGATACTCTTACAGGAGGTAATTTTTTGGGTACTCCCGCTAGAGAAGCATGCACTATAATTGAAAGTTTAGTGGGAATACCACCTATTCATGTTGCTAAAACCGAGACCACCTTGGAGGAGGTGGTAGAAAGGCTCAGCTCTTTAGAGAAAAGTTTGTCAAGTATCCTAGAAAATGCTAGCCGAGTTAGTGAATTAATAGAAAACATTGGTAAGAGAATTACCATTTTAGAGGCTAGCACTACTCTTGATAATCAAAACTTAAGGATTGGCAAACTAGAGGAGTCTATGGAAACTCTTAGCTTAATCTTCTCTTCTCTTAAATTTAAGAAAGAGAAAGTGTTTGTTGGAAAAGAGCAAAAATTTATGTATGTCCCCAAGGTTTCTGCGCTTAAATCTCAACATGTTCTTAAAATTGGTAAGACTCTTAGTTCCACTAAGGGTGACTTGCAGGTTGAATCATCTTCGGGAACTTCTAAAGTGCTTACTGAGGTAAGTGATGCTTCATCACTTGATGTTACTTGATTCGCAATTTTCTGCGCCTAGCTCAAAGGCGTTAAAGAAAAGCACTCTTGGGAGATAACCCAATGTTTTATTTTCAGTAATTTTTCTTTTATTTGAGTCTTGGAAGTCATTACTACTGTAATGACCGCTCCTTATCTTGTTTATTTTGTTTTTGTGCCAAGAGGAGCCTCTAATTCGAGTGAGGTAAAAATTTGGGGATGTTGCTGTCCTGAAACTATTTTCGGTGCTGCACCGTAAAAATTCGTATAAATTCTCTGTATATCTTTTGGACCTGCGATTTCTTGTGCATATGCCCCAGGTTACATCCAAACTTTCGCTAGTTGAACACTTTTTTATTTGAGCAACAGAAAACCCCTCAAAAATTCGACCTTTGTCAGCTGTTCTGTTTTGACAGATTTCTGCCAATATTTGTGTTTGCCACTTTATCGCTTTCTTTTGAGTTCTTTTGATCACGGAACTTTTGGGGAAGTTGCTACAGTAGTATTTGATATATATGTGGTGGTTTAGAGTTGAAACCTGAAGCAAAAAGAGGTTGATTATATGTTATGCCTACACTAATGTTGCTAATAGATTTGTGTTTAGTTTTGTATGAAGGAAGTTTTCAAGTGTAGGGATTGGAGAATGATGAGATGAGTTGAAGAATGGACAAAAGCTCAAGCTTGGGGATGCCCATGCATCACCCCAAGAAATATCCAAGAAGTACAAGCGTCAAAGCTTGGGGATGCCCCCGAGGCACCTCTTCTTCATCGGCAAAAATTAGGTCACCTTTCAAAACACTATATTTTTATTGCTTCATGCACTATGTGTTTTTCTTAGAGCGTCAGTTGTTTTAGTTTTCTTAGTTAGCTTAGTTTTGTTTGCTGCAATAAATGGTTGGACCCCAACAAATTTCCTTTGGAGGAGATGTACTCATTTTCATTTGCAAAGAACACTCCGTTTTTCATTCTTACAATTTCACCGGGTGTTCTTCTTTTTTCGCTACTGCTTTTGGTTTTCGTTTTCGCCTTGATATGCGTTAAGACCTTGTCATATCTTTTCATCAAGGTGTATTTTTTCCTCTGATCTTTATTGGTTTTCATCAAAAGAGGTGTCTCTAAAAATTTCAAATGGTGTTGGAAAAGAGAAAAAGCTTTATGCAAAATAGTGGTACAAGAAGGAGCTTGTGTAGACTGCGGCTTAGGCTTTTTCATGTCATGCTTGATGTCTTTTTGATAGTATGCTTAGTGGTTTTGCTGTAGCATGACTTGTCTCAAATAACTGAGATTGCTTAATGAGCCTTTGAAAAAATCATGCGTTGTTTTTATTGTATGGAAGCATTATTTTGGTTTTCTCCTTGATGCTTTATTTGGGTTGACTTGGCGCATGCTCACACATGTTTGACTCTTACAAAGTCGCCAATAGCCTCTATGATCATTTAGTTTTTGACTTTTGATGCCATCTTATGCTTCTTTTAATGTCGCTTTGTCGCTTTGCATGATTATGGCCATTATTGCTCTCTTAGTTGGTCGCTCCCAGTCTTTTGCTAGCCCTTGCCTTGTACTGAGTATGAGCTCTACTCGTGCATCCAACTCCTAAAAGCCAAAGTTTTCCAAAGTGTCCACCATACATACCTACTAGCAATTTGCTATTCCAAGTAAATTTGACTTGCTTTTATTTTCTCTTCAAATTAAACTCTTACCAGTGTTATGCGAAATTCGGTCAGTAAAGCTCTCACGAACTGGAAGGCACACTTTACTTTTTCCTGTTCTTAAAAATTTGACATTGTGGTCTCTTATGTTGAGTTGTTATGCTTGCAAGTTGTAAGTTGGAGACTAGCCCAGCCATGCAGTCATGGGCAAGCTTTCAACATTGCACTTCTTATTTGAGTTGATATCGTGATCTTTTGTTTATGGATGCCCGCGGTGTGAAATGAATTGGAAATCTTGTGGGGATCATAGAGTTTGTATATGTGTTAGGGAAACGCCGGGCCGCTAATCTAAGCCATGCATAATTCATGGTGGAAATTTGCAGCATACCCATGGTGAACATTCGACGACGCATCTCACAATAAAAAGCTAAACAAATGGCAAATAAAAGAGATGTCAAGGTGTTCATTGTCTGCTTGTCCTGTCATTTTGATGTGGGCTTATTCCATGTCATCGGGCACGGAGGTACCCCATTGACAGTTCTCAATGATATGCATATACTTACAATGACAAGAGCCTTGCTTGGGACTCTAAGTAAAGTAGCATGAGGTTTGGGTACTCGTATTCACGGGACACGAGGTTTTCAACTTATGATTTGTCAAGTATATGCATCATAATTGTTCTCGCATTAACTTTAACCATTCAAGATGCTTATGATGGGGGCAATGAGAGCTCAAAGCCGGTAAGTACCATAATATTTGAAGGTTATAAAACTTGCAATCACTGCTTCCCTCTGCGAAGGGCCTTTCTTTTACTTTCATGTTGAGTCACCACCTTCTATCTTTATGCACCATTAAGAGAGCATAGTTGTCATTCTTAGTATAATGTGCATTGTCCCAAAGTTTTCATTGATTGATTCATATTGTTGGTTTCACTTGTTCTCAAATTATTTGTATCTAGTCGCCCTCTTAAACTTGAAGGTGTCCTATGCATTTATGTTTTGCTCTCTTTGAAGGACAAGCTGAAAACCATTTGTATGTTTTTCCTTATGATTTGAACACACATTTGACTTTCATTGTTTCATTTTCATGATCTTTTGTTTGTGTTCATTTTCATGTTTACAACATGGTTGCTAAGTTTCTATTGTCAAGATTATATCTTCATGCCCATGTTTTAAGTTCTTATGATCCCAGCTCACAAATGCTTACATACATGATCAAGATTGTGTAGGTGCATGTCACCTCAAAAATTATTCTTTTGTTATCACTTACCTACTCGAGGACGAGCAGGAGTTAAGCTTGGGGATGCTTGATACGTCTCCAACGTATCTATAATTTTTGATGCTCCATGCTTGTTTTTACACCATTTGCCTACTGTTTCGTTACACTTAGTGGCACTTTTATGCATTTTCCGGAACTAACCTATTAACGAGTCGCCACAGTGCCAGTTCCCTGTTTTCTGCTATTTTTGTGTTTCAGAAGTGATACACAGGAAATATTCTCGGAATTGGACGAAACAAGTTCCTGAAGTCTTATTTTGTCCGGGAGCTTCCAGTCATCTGAAGGAGAGAAGGAGAGGGGCCACCAGGGCCCCTCACACCTGGCTGGCGCGGCCCAGGCCCTGGCCGCGCCGCCATGGTGTGAGGAGGCCTGGGGCCACCTCTGACATCACCCCTTCGCCTATAAAGACCCCCCGACGGGAAAAACCTAAGTACCCGATCACTTTTCCAGAACACATCGCGATCCGCCGCCGCCGTCGACCCGAAGATCGGGAGGGTCTAGAAGCTCTTCCGGGCACCCTGCCGGAGAGGGGAATCACCACCGGAGGTCTTCTTCATCGCCATGCTTGCCTCCGGAGCGATGAGTGAGTAGTCTACCTTGGACTATGGGTCCATAGCAGTAGCTAGATGGTTGTCTGCTCCACCATGTGCTTCATGTTTAGATCTCATGAGCTGCCCTACATGATTGAGATCACCGTTATGTAATTCTACATGTTTGGTTTGTTGGGATCCGATGAATATTGGTGTTATGATTGAGTTGCTGTACTGAATTATATCTTTTGTTATCTCTATGTTGTTTATGATCTTGCATGCTCTCCGTTGTTAGTAGCTATCTTGGCCGAGGTGTTGCTAGTGACTCCAAGAGGGGGTATTTATGCTCGATAGTGGGTTTATGCCTCTATTTAACCTGGGGGAGTGACAGAAACCTCTAAGGTTGTAGATGTGCTGTTGCTACTAGGGAGAAAACAACATTCATATGCTCAAGGGCATATGCTTTGTTTACATTACACACTTTGCTTAATGCAATTATCTGTTGTTCGCAACTTAATACTTGTGGAGTTCTCGGATTGATTCGCCACAAGTGGATTATTAGTCATAGATGCAGTTGGATGGCGGTCTATGTATTTTGTTGTAATGCCCAGAGTAAATCTCATAGTGATCTTCTTGACATATCACATTTATCTTTATTCTATCAATTGCCCAACTGTAATTTGTTTACCCAGCATGTGTTATTTATCTTATGGAGAGACACCACTAGTGAACTGTGGACCCCGGTCCTATTTCCATCATATTGCTATCACCTGTTTACTTTACTCATACTGTTTACTTTACTCGCATACTTCTACTGTTTTCCACTCGATACGCTCATAACCTTTGTTTCAAGCAAACCGGTGAGATTGACAACCTCAGCGCAAGTTGGGAACAAAGTACTTGGTTGTGTGTGTGCAGGTTCCGCGTTGCAGCTAGCAAGCAAAGCTTGGACGAGGTGCCATATATAAATTGTCCGAAGCTGTCGCTAAGCCAGTCCGCATCACCTTCAGTTGTTATTGTCTGCTTTTCTCCTGATCGATATACCTTGGTTCTTAACTGAGGGAAAACTTGCTGCTATATTCATCAAAACCTTCTCTTGGGGTTTACCAACTGGCCGGTCATTTACTACAAGCCAACAAGTTTCCTGGCACCATCAACTCGGCCCCATCAATGGCACATCTTGAACTTGACTTCTCATCCATGAAGACGATCACCACTTAATAATATCCTAGCCCAAGATCACAAGATCCCACTCGATACATTATGTATGCTTTGAGAGTTGATCAACTTGAATCCCATCTTTGCACTTTGACTTGATCAACCTTGTATCCTTCCTTCTTCCTTCATGATGATGATGTCTTGAAGGTAAACACAAATGTCCACTCAATTATATTCTTCAAGACATAGTTGCAATAAGCTCAATTCTCATATGACCATTCTTCCGATATTTCCTTGAATAACACATTGGTCATCACTTAAAGTTCTTCATTTGATCCTTCTTACAACCTTGAAGCCAACATATGGTTCAAGCATTGTCTATGGACATGACCTACAAATATAACTCAATGCAAGCATTAGTCCATAGAGATTGTCATTAATTACCAAAACCACACATGGGGGCTCCATGCTCTTTCAATCTCCCCCATTTTGGTAATTGATGACAATCTCTTTGAGAGGGTTTATATAATGAATTTAAAGAACCAAAATGGTTGCACTAACATCAAATACTACAAAAGTATGTGATGTTAGTAAAACCACCATATATAGAGCAAACTCCCCCACAAACTATGCACGTGTGAATGATCTTGATTTCATTGCATATATTGCCAACCAAGGTTGTTGGTGGAGTTTCCTCTATATACTCAACCATGCAAAGCATGAAAGGCAAATGCTTAAGAACAAAACCAAAGCATAAAACCCAATTCCCTTTAAACCCTCGAAACTTCTCCCCCATTGGCACCAATTACCGAAATGGGCGGAAAAACTTAGAAGGCCAATATAGTGAGAGTTCCTCCATAATGTGTGCATAAACCAAAAGTATAATTAAAAACATATGCACATATCCAAATATGAAAACTCGGAGGAAATCAACTGAGGATCAAAGATTGCAAATAAAATAAGATCACATGGTGGATAAACTTCAACAAATGAAGAGAGCAATCAATCGATCCAAAGAACAAATTGAATAAAGATATTATGATAAGTCCAAAAGGATGCTCTAAATAATATGAGGAAGCTCCCCAAGGTTTGTGCACAAAATATTCTATTTGAATTAAAGTATAAGGTGCACAAACATGGAATCATCACTCCCTCAATATTATTCAAAACAAAATGATACCAAGTGAAGTCAAATACTATGATGCGGTGACCCAGCATACCACTGCATGTTGTAGTATGCAAGTCGTTGATATAACACTTGCGGAACACGCCTCCACAAATATTACATCCCTCAGAATGGTACAACAGAAACATTGCGGGCCCAAATACAAACTGAACTTCATATTATTACAAACCAAAGCGTGATGATGACAAAATGCTCCCCATAAGAGAACACCTCAAGTGCTTAGTGTTTACAACAACTGGAAAGCTTCAAATAATTAAACAAGAGAAGAACTCAACAACTTATTCCTATTCTACAGTTGCTCGGTTCCTCGGCTACGATACTACTCTACTAGTTAGTACTCCTTCACTCTGACTCCTCGCCGGAGATGCTCTGTAGCGAATGAAGTAATCCACGCCTTCGACTCCGCGAGAGAGTTCTGGCTCCTCGTAGAAGATGTCCTGCTGGCCTTCAATGGTGTTCAGAGTTGCCTCATCAAGCTCTTCACAGTCTAGCAAGGGTTTAAGAGATTGGGGTGAGTAACGAGCGTTACCCAGCAAGTTTCTTTAGAAAGAAGTGGTGTGATATGCACTATCTACAGCCATGGACCCAAAAGAGTCATAAGCTAATGCAAGGTTTTATCAAAAGTTTCTTGAAAGATTGCTTTTACTTTAAAAAAACTATGCCCAACAGCCAACACATGGTATTAGTGCCTTGAGAGCACCTTTCCTGCCATGTTCGCAGTTCCTTCCCGGAACAAGGGGTAACATATCACATCTTTTTACACTCTGCAGAGGTGTGTCCTTCCAAAAGAGATCAAAGCCTTGCTGCACAATCAGGCGTACATTCCCGTCCACACTTCCTTGGTGTGGGGCCCAGTCATTGATCCAAGCCAATCACTGCCTTCTCCACACAATGCATGCCCACCCAATTCACGCAAGCAGGTTGTGCCCCTGATATTCACCCCCAACGATGAAGTACCTAGGCGTCCCTTGTGGACCATCATAGACACCAGTGGCCGTGGGCACTAAGGGGTCCCACCCATGTGCACGTATTCTCGCAAGACATACGGCGAACGGTAGCTGAGTGTCCGTTGACATGCAAACGAGAGAAGATACAGCTAACTTTCCCGTCCCATTCCAAGTCTCTTGGATGACACAGTTTTTACGGCGCTAGAATAACTGTGGCATTGGTAGTTAATCCTAGGCTATCTTTCCCGTGCAAATGGAACCTCCACCACCACAATCTTACCGTGGTTCCACCTGCCAGCCCTCCTAGGTTATCACCACTGGTCGATAACCAGTAGTCATATTACTTAAGAAAATAGGTTTTCCATCCCTTTTGAAATGTTAGAGTTTGAAGTCAACACTTTGCAAGAAGTTTCAAAACCAGTGCAATCAAGAGATATGAGCAAGATAAACTTGCCTTGTGACTGAAAGGTAATGGAGTCGGATACTTGGCGATGGTCCTGATCTCCTTGTTCTACAGAAATCCAATCATTGTCCGGTAAGGACAATGTTTAAAGAAGCAAATGGATGCTATGTGCAATGATATGCAATGCATGGTGATTCTTTGACTTTGTTTTTCTTATTTGTGTGTTTTACCCAAGACTTAGTATTATTAGAGTGTTTAAACACAACTCTAGGTGAAATTGGTGTGTTTACCCTAGTCATGGTAATTCAGACAATAGTTTGGAATTTGAAATTATAAAATATTGATTAGAATTGTTTTGAAAAGAAAAAGAATTTCCTTATTAAAGGAAATTCTTAATTTTTTTATTTTATTAATTAAAAACTAAGAATTTTGGAGTTTTAACAATTAAGGAGTAATTCTATTGGAATTTATTTGATTTAGAATAGAGAAGTTATTTTATCAATCATGTAATCATTTTATTTAAAAAGAAAATATTATTTCAAAAAAAATAGTTTGATCAAAATTTGAAATTTGGTTTAGATTTGATTTTGTAAAGAAAATAGAATTTCAAAACTCTTTTGAAATTATTAAGAAAAAGGAAAAGAATTTAGAAAATTAGAATCCTGGTCTTGGCCCAAAGACCAAGCCAGCCCACCTCCTCACTGGCCCAACAAGGCCGGGTCTGGGTCGGTCAAACCGACCCAACCTACTCTCCACACACGCACCCTCTCATACTCCTCTCTCTCCCGAGTCAGCTCCGGCGAACCCTAGCCACCCGCACCTCCGCATGGCGATCCCGGCTGGTTCCAACGAGCTTCACCGCCGCCACCTTGGGTGAAACACTCCCCTCATCTTCCTCTCTCGCCTCCACCAAGCAGATTTGTCGTCCGCCCCTACTCCGAGGAGATCTGCAGCGAGATCCTGCTCGGGAAAACGACTCTCTGTCGCCGCCGCGCTTGGTACCTCACCGGCTTTCTCCTGATGCTAGCTGCGCCTCTCTGTGGTGGTCATGGTGTGGCTGTGCTGCTGTGATTTGGTTGGTGGCCGAGCAGGCGCGAGTCGAAGCAGCCCAGGTGGGGTTGCTCCTCGTGCCGCCGTTGCCGCTCCGGTGAAGTCTTTCCCAGGCCGCGCTTGGTTGGCCGCGCGAGCACTGCCTCGCCATGCCGGCCAGGTAAGCACCTGGGCGATGGTGAGCATCTCCTTCTCCTCTCTGCTACCCTCTACTCTCCCATGACCCCAGTCTCTGACACTCTGGTCATGAGCCGGTGCTACAAGCTTCCAAACTTAGCTTGATGCTGCTACCTGATGTAAACTTGCTATGTTGATTCAGTTAGCTGTTCTGTTGCTTGATCATGTGGTGATGATTTGTGCCTAAGTTCTCTGTCAGAGTGCTTAACTAATAGAGATATCTATGAGTGCAACTGAACATTTTGGTTCAGTAGGACTGCTCTGTTGCTGAAGATGATTCCTAGCTATCTAGCCCAGGAAAATGATCTAAATTTCCTAGTTACTGTGAGAACTAGATAGATGCTGTGGAGTTGTGTTGAGGTGCATGTCCTTTTTGGACCTGTGCCCAGCAACCCCCTTTTCGGTTGCTAAGATAAATTGGTGAAACTTGCCCCTTTGATAAACAAGCCTATGATGCTGGTCTGAGGCTGGTTTAGCAGTGAGATGCCTTGCATGACTTTGTGTCCACTGCTAGATTTTGATTTGTTGCTGGCTTGTCTGGTGTGATTGAGGTGCATGCCATTAGGACATGTGCCCAGCACCAATCTACTGTGAGTGTCCATGGCTTCTGTGATCTGCCTATGAAGCCACAGCTAAGGCTATTCCAATGAATATTTCACTTTGGCTTTGCAAATTTTATTTCCTATGATGAGCTGAGCAAAGCATTACTTTGCCAGTCTGAGGAACAAACTACAATGACCTAACCATGCTTGAGGTTGTATGTTTATCAAACATCTGTTGGTATCCAGTGCAGAATGCCAACCTGAGGTGGTATCTTTTGATGTTATGATCTTGTGGCTGATCTGCTCTTTCTAATTGTTGAGTTGTGGCTTGCTCCTGCTTGCCCTTCTCCTCCTGGTTCAGCTGCTGATTCTGGCCCTTCTCCTCCTGGGTGACTCCTTGTCCTGCACCTCCTGGAGCTGCTGCAGTTGGCTTGACCTTCTCCTCCTGAGATGATCTTGAGCTTCAGGTTACTCCATGACTTTAGCTGGTTGTGATTCGAATGGTTTGGTGGAACTATGGAAGAACTGTGTGTTCTTGTGTGTGCTGGGTTTGTGCTTGTCGACTGGGAGCTGCTAGCTCCTGGCCGAGCTAATCTACTCCACCAGCAGCTTCACTGGGCTGCTGTGGTGTTGACAACACCTCAGCCCAGTCATGGTGACTGAGCTGCTTGTAAGCAGCTGCTCTGCTTGACATCCAAGCTTGATCTGATCCTTACCACACTCTCTGTGACGCTGGAGATACCAAAGTGTTGGGTGCACACTGTTTTGTACCAGCTTTTTAAGAACAGATACCTCACTTGATCACTTTAACTCAATGATGCATCTGGCAGTCTAATTGCCAAAGTCTGAGAGTAAAACCTTACTAACCCTAATCTATCTTCTTTTGTTTATTTGCTTTGATTTTGCAGGTTGCAGAATAAGAAGACTAAGAAGATGGATTTCATGAAGATTAGTATAGATAGTTTAGATTTAAGTTTCTTTTCATTTTATTAACTGCTGTAATCTTCTTTTCAGTTTTCAAAAATGTAAAGACATTGTATAATTGTGTAATATCAATAAAGTAACATTTCTGCTTGTTTTATCTTCTAATTCCATTTCTTTTATCCAATTTATTTCATAATTGAGTTATTTCTTTATTAATGATTAAAAATTCAAACTTGAGGTTATTCAACAATCAAATTGCACTTCTTAATTCACTTAATAATCAACATCAAGAGATCATAACAAAACCCTTAGCATTCTAATAACCCCTAACTCTAAAGGTGATTAGAAAGGAGTTTTGCTCTCTCAGGTTTTTGAATTTGCGAAAAATTTACTCAGGTTTTTGTATGCATGAATGCACAATAGTCCTATATCTACCCTTCATTTAGTCCTAAATGCTGGGATATTATAGTCTTCCCTCCTTATCAGAACTTCGTCCCGAAGTTAAAATTTTGTGTACCTGAAGAGTTCTGGATATGCTTGTCTCAAATCCTCTTCTTTTTCCCAAGTTGCTTCCCATTCAGAGTGATGTTTCCATTGCACTTTACAGAACTTAATTGCACGGCTCCGAAGCCTCTTCCAGTTCTCCTCTAGGATCTTTATTGGCTTCTCCTCATAAGTCAAGTCTGCTTGAAGATCTAGGTCATCATGAGTAATGGAGTCTTCAGGTGCTTTCAGACACTTCCGAAGTTGAGAAACATGGAAAACATTGTGAACTTGCTTCAATTTTGCTGGAAGCTCCAATTCAAAAGCAACACTCCGATTCTGACTCAAAATCTTGAATGGTCCAATATATCTCGGGCTTAACTTCCCTTTAATACCAAACCTCTTGATTCCTTTCATAGGACTAACTATCAAATAAAACATATCCCCTTCTTTGGGCTCCCATGTCCGCCTCTTCTGATCTGCATAACTCTTTTGTCTACTCTGGGCTGTCTTCAAACGATCCCGGATGATATCAATGATACCTTGTTTCTCTTGGATGAAATCCGTTTCAAATTCATGGTTGCCTCTAGGCTCAAACCAACATATTGGAGATCTGCACTTGCGTCCATATAGTACTTCAAATGGTGCTGCCTTCAAGCTGCTTTGATAGCTGTTGTTGTAAGAAAATTCTGCTAACGGTAAGTGCTCATCCCACGAACCTCCAAAATCTAGAGCACATGCACGTAGCATATCCTCCAAGATTTGATTTGTTCTTTCTGTTTGCCCTCCAGTTTGAGGATGATAAGCAGTACTGAAATCCAATTGTGATCCCAGTGCTGCATGAAGATTTCCCGAGAATGTTGATGTGAAAACTGACCCTCTATCAGGGACGATTTTCTTGGGCACTCCGTGCTTACTGACGATTTCTCTTACATAGATCTCAACCAACTTTTCTGCACTATCTTTCTGGTTCACAGCCAAGAAATGCGCACTTTTGGTGAGTCGATCAACTATCACCCATATCATATCCTTGTGTCTCTTAGTTAAAGGTAAACCGGTTATGAAATCCATTCCGATTTCCTCCCATTTCCACTCTGAAATATCCAAAGGTTGTAATAACCCCACTGGACTTTGATGTTCTGCCTTGACTATCTGACAAGTGTGGCATTCCGCTACATACTTGGCTATGTCCCGTTTCATGTTATTCCACCAGAACAACTCCTTGAGATCCATGTACATCTTCGTACTTCCCGGATGTATGGAGTATGGTGTCTCATGAGCCTCTTTGAGAATCAGTCCTTTGATCTCCGGTATATTGCTACTCGTGTGATGATGTGGGAGCAGTGAGTCCTTGTGCGTGGTGATGACCAGCCCGTTGGGAACCCCAAGAGGAAGGTATGATGAGTGTAGCGGCTAGTCTTCCCTCAGTTAAGAAACCAAGGTATGTCGATCAGGAGAAGGGAGACGGTGACGACTGAAGGTGATGCGGACTGGCTTAGTGACACTCCAACAAGGGCGCCGTTTAACGATACTTGTTGACTCGTCTTCGGCCAGCAGCAACGCGGAACCTGCACACACACAGACAAATACTTTGTTCCCAACTTACGATGAGGTTGTCAATCTCACCGGTTTGCTTGAAACAAAGGTTATGAGTGTATCGAGTGGAAAACAGTAGTAAAATGCTAGTAAAGTAAACAGTGCGGGAAAAGTAAACAGGTGATTGCAATATGATTAAAATAGGACCGGGGTCCACAGTTCACTAGTGGTGTCTCTCCATAAATAAATAACATGCTGGGTAAAAAAATTACAGTTGGGCAATTGATAGAATAAAGATAACGTGATATGTCAAGAAGATCACTATGAGATTCACTCTGGGCATTACAACAAAATACATAGACCGCCATCCAACTGCATCTATGACTAATAATCCACCCCCAGGGATATCATCCGAACACCCCGAAAGTATTAAGTTGCGAACAACAGATAATTGCATTAAGCAAAGTGTGTAATGTAAACAAAGCATATGCCCTTGAGCATATGAATGTTGTTTTCTCCCTAGTAGCAACAGCACATCTACCACCTTAGAGGTTTCTGTCACTCCCCCAGGTGAAATAGAGGCATGAACCCACTATCGAGCATAAATACCCCCTCTTGGAGTCACTAGCAACTACTCGGCCAAGATAGCTACTAACAACGGAGAGCATGCAAGATCATAAACAACATAGAGATAACAAAAGATATAATTCAGTACATCAACTTAATCATAAACACCAATATTCATCGGATCCCAACAAACCAACATCATAGAATTACATAACGGTGATCTCAATCATGTAGGGCAGCTCATGAGATCTAAACATGAAGCACATGGTGGAGAAGACAACCATCTAGCTACTGCTATGGACCCATAGTCCAAGGTAGACTACTCACTCATCGCTCCGGAGGCAAGCATGGCGATGAAGAAGACCTCCGGTGGCGATTCCCCTCTCCGGCAGCTTGCCGGGAAGAGCTTCTGGACCCTCCCGATCTTCGGGTCGACGGCGGCGGCGGATCGCGATGTATTCTGGAAAACTGATCGGGGCTTAGGTTTTTCTCGTCAGGGGGTACTTATAGGCGAAAGGGGACTATCAGAGGGGGTCCCACGCCCCCTCACACGGGGCCGGCGCGGCCAGGGGCCTGGCCGCGCCACCCCTGTGTGTGGGGCCCACGTGGCCCCTCTCCTTCTCTCCTTCGGATGTTTGGGAGCTCCCCGGTGAAATATGACTTCAGGAACTTGTTTCGTCCAATTCCGAGAATATTTCCTGTGTATCACTTCTGAAACACAAAAACAGCAGAAAACAGGAAACTGGCACTGTGGCACTTCGTTAATAGGTTAGTTCCGGAAAATGTATAAAAATGCCACTAAGTGTAACGAAACAATAGGCAAATGGTGTAAAACAAAGCATGGAGCATAAAAAATTATAGATACGTTTGAGACGTATCAAGCATCCCCAAGCTTAACTCCTGCTCGTCCTCGAGTAGGTAAGTGATAACAAAAGAATAATTTTTGAGGTGACATGCACCTACACAATCTTGATCATATATGTAAGCATTGATGAGCTGGGATCAATAGAACTTAAAACATGGGCATGAAAGATATAATCATGACAATAAGAACTTAGCAACCATGTTGTAAACATGCAAATGAACACAAACAAAAGATCATGATAATGAAACAATGAAAGTCAAACGTGTGTTCAAATCATAAGGAAAAACATACAAGTGGTTTTCAGCTTGTCCTTCAAAGAGAGCAAAACATAAATGCATAGGACACCTCAAAGTTTAAGAGGGCGACTAGATACAAATAATTTAAGAACAAGTGAAACCAACAATATGAATCAATCAATGAACCTTGGGACAATGCATATCACACTAAGAATGACAACTATGCTCTCTTAATGGTGCATAAAGAAAGAAGGTGGTGACTCAACATAAAAGTAAAAGAAAGGCCCTTCGCAGAGGGAAGCAGTGATTGCAAGTTTTATAACCTTCAAAAATTATGGTACTTACCGGCTTTGAGCTCTCATTGCCCCCATCATAAACATCTTGAATGGTTAAAGTTAATGCAAGAACAATTATGATGCATATGCTTGACAAATCATAAGTTGAAAACCTCGTGTCCCGTGAATACGAGTACCCAAACTATGCTAGTTTACTTAGAGTCCCAAGCAAGGCTCTTGTCATTGTAAGTATATGCATATCATTGAGAACCGCCAATGG
Organism: Dactylis glomerata; assembly: GCA_007115705.1. Lineage (NCBI taxonomy): Eukaryota > Viridiplantae > Streptophyta > Magnoliopsida > Poales > Poaceae > Dactylis > Dactylis glomerata. The sequence goes on along the minus strand of QXEO01000625.1, from coordinate 3,197,399 downwards.
GGTACCTCCGTGCCCGATGACATGGAACAAGCCCACACCAAAATGACAGGACAAGCAGACAATGAACACCTCGACATCTCTTTTATTTGCTATATTGTTTAGCTTTTTATTGTGAGATGCGTCGTCGAATGTTCACCATGGGTATGCTGCAAATTTCCACCATGAATTATGCATGGCTTAGATTGGCGGCCCGGCGTTTCCCTAACACATATAAAAACTCCATGATCCTCACAAGATTCCCAATTCATTTCACACAGCGGGCATCCATAAACAAAAAATCACAATATCAACTCAAATAAGAAGTGCAATGTTGAAAGCTTGCCCCATGACGGCATGGTTGGGCTAGATTCCAACTTACAACTTGCAAGCATAACAACTCAGCATAAAAGACCACAATGTCAAATTTTTAGAACAAGAAAAAGTAAAGTGTGCCTTCCGGTTCGTGAGAGCTTTACTGACCGAATTTCGCATAACACTGGTAAGAGTTTAATTTGAAGAGAATATAAAAGCAAGTCAAATTTACTTGGAATAGCAAATTGCTAGTAGGTATGTATGGTGGACACAATGGAAAACTTGGCTTTTAGGAGTTGGATGCACGAGTAGAGCTCATACTCAGTACAAGGCGAGGGCTAGCAAAAGACTGGGAGCGACCGACTAAGAGAGCAATAATGGCCATAATCATGCAAAGCGACAAAGCGACATTAAAAGAAGCATACGATGGCATCAAAAGTCAAAAACTAAATGATCATGAAGGCTAATGGCGACTTTGGAAGAGTCTAACATGTGTGAGCATGCGCCAAGTCAACCCAAATAAAGCATCAAGGAGAAAACCAAAATAATGCTTCCATACAATAAAAACAACGCATGATTTTTTCAAAGGCTCATTAAGCAATCTCAGTTATTTGAGACAAGTCATGCTACAGCAAAACCACTAAGCATACTATCAAAAAGACATCAAGCATGACATGAAAAAGCCTATGCCGCAGTCTACACAAGCTCCTTCTTGTACCACTATTTTGCACAAAGCTTTTTCTCTTTTCCAACACCATTTGAAATTTTTAAAGACACCTCTTTTGATGAAAACCAATAAAGATCAGAGGCAAAAATGCACCTTGATGAAAAGATATGACAAGATCTGAACGCATATCAAGGCGAAAACGAAAACCAAAAGTAGTAGCAGAAAAACTAGAATGCTCGATTAATAAGAGTGAAAACTAGAGCATTCTTTGCAAATGAAAACGAGTACATCTCCTCCAAAGGAAATTTGTTGGGGTCCAACCATTTATTGCAGCAAACAAACAAACTAAGCAAACTAAGAAAACTAAAACAACTGACGCTCCAAGAAAAACACATAGTGCATGAAGCAATAAAAATATAGTGTTTTGAAAGGTGACCTGATTTTTGCCGATGAAGAAGGGGTGCCTCGGGGGCATCCCCAAGCTTTGACGCTTGTACTTCTTGGATATTTCTTGGGGTGATGCATGGGCATCCCCAAGCTTGAGCTTTTGTCCGTTCTTCAACTCATCTCATCATTCTCCAATCCCTACACTTGAAAACTTCCTTCATATAAAACTAAACACAATTCTATTAGCAACATTAGTGTAAGCATAAAATATATTCAACCTCTTTTAGCTTCAGGTTTCAACCCAAAACTACCACATATAAAGTACATACTACTGTAGCAACTTCCACAAGAGTTCCATGATCAAAAAGAACTCAAAAGAAAGCGATAAAGTGGCAAAAACAAATATTGGCAGAAATCTGTCAAAACTGGACAGCTGATAATGGACGAATTTTTGAGGGATTTTCCGTTGCTCAAATCAAAAAGTGTTCAACTAAGAAAAGTTTGGATATAACCTGGGGCATAAGCACAAGAAATCGCAGGTCCAAAAGATAAACAGAGAATTTTCACGAATTTTTACGGTGCAGCACCGAAAACAGTTTCAGGACAGCAATAACCCCAAATCTTTACCTCACTCAAATTAGAGGCTTCTCTTGGCACAAAAACAAAATAAACAAGATAAGGAGCGGTCATTACAGTAGTAATGACTTCCAAGACTCAAATAAAAGAAAAAGTACTGAAAAGTAAACAATGGGTTATCTCCCAAGAGTGCTTTTCTTTAACGCCTTTGAGCTAGGAGCAGAAAATTGCGAATCAAGTAATATCAAGTGATGAAGCATTAAGATCAACAGAAGAGGTCTTGTCAATAAGGCATTGTATTTCATCCACATAAGTTTTTGAAGACCCTTGGTGATCATGCTTTGGTACACTATTCTCATCAAAAAGATTTTCAGGACAAATCCAAGCAAAATTGTTTTCAAAAGCATCATTCAATCCCATAAGCTTGCAAGGTATAGGTATCTCGGCCTCCCCATCATGTGTATCAATAACCGTTATAGGTGAACCGAATTTATTAAAACGTTTAAGAACCTTCCTAGCTTCAATAACAACATCCTTAAATTCTAAACGCAAAGTTTCCAAGATAAAAGCTTTCTTTTCGGGGTCCTCAATTTCATGAAGCTTAAGGAACATATATTGCATAAAAGGATTAAGACTAGCAAACCTAGTTTCCAACATGTCAATTAATATAACAGAAGCAACTTCAATACTAGGAGCTAACTCAATCAAAGACTTTTCCTCAACTTCATCATGCATACTAATGTGATTAAAGAACTCCTCAATGTTACTTTTGCCAATAATTGAACCACTCCCTACAGAGAGGTCCTCTAGAACGAACTTAGGAAACGACATGATAAACTAAAGTAAAGAAATAACAACTACCAAGGATTCTAATTTTTTTGGGTTTTTGATATAAAAAGCAATGCAGGTAAAATAAAATAAAGTAAAGCAAAACAAATAACAAAGTAAAGTATGTGTGTGCGAAGAACTCCCCTCGCAGAAGTCTTCTCTTCCTTCCCCGGCAACGGCGCCAGAAAATTAGCTGCTACCCGTGTGATGATGTGGGAGCAGTGAGTCCTTGTGCGTGGTGATGACCAGCCCGTTGGGAACCCCAAGAGGAAGGTATGATGAGTGTAGCGGCTAGTCTTCCCTCAGTTAAGAAACCAAGGTATGTCGATCAGGAGAAGGGAGACGGTGACGACTGAAGGTGATGCGGACTGGCTTAGTGACACTCCAACAAGGGCGCCGTTTAACGATACTTGTTGACTCGTCTTCGGCCAGCAGCAACGCGGAACCTGCACACACACAGACAAATACTTTGTTCCCAACTTACGATGAGGTTGTCAATCTCACCGGTTTGCTTGAAACAAAGGTTATGAGTGTATCGAGTGGAAAACAGTAGTAAAATGCTAGTAAAGTAAACAGTGCGGGAAAAGTAAACAGGTGATTGCAATATGATTAAAATAGGACCGGGGTCCACAGTTCACTAGTGGTGTCTCTCCATAAATAAATAACATGCTGGGTAAAAAAATTACAGTTGGGCAATTGATAGAATAAAGATAACGTGATATGTCAAGAAGATCACTATGAGATTCACTCTGGGCATTACAACAAAATACATAGACCGCCATCCAACTGCATCTATGACTAATAATCCACCCCCAGGGATATCATCCGAACACCCCGAAAGTATTAAGTTGCGAACAACAGATAATTGCATTAAGCAAAGTGTGTAATGTAAACAAAGCATATGCCCTTGAGCATATGAATGTTGTTTTCTCCCTAGTAGCAACAGCACATCTACCACCTTAGAGGTTTCTGTCACTCCCCCAGGTGAAATAGAGGCATGAACCCACTATCGAGCATAAATACCCCCTCTTGGAGTCACTAGCAACTACTCGGCCAAGATAGCTACTAACAACGGAGAGCATGCAAGATCATAAACAACAAAGAGATAACAAAAGATATAATTCAGTACAGCAACTTAATCATAAACACCAATATTCATCGGATCCCAACAAACCAACATCATAGAATTACATAACGGTGATCTCAATCATGTAGGGCAGCTCATGAGATCTAAACATGAAGCACATGGTGGAGAAGACAACCATCTAGCTACTGCTATGGACCCATAGTCCAAGGTAGACTACTCACTCATCGCTCTGGAGGCAAGCATGGCGATGAAGAAGACCTCCGGTGGCGATTCCCCTCTCCGGCAGGGTGCCGGGAAGAGCTTCTGGACCCTCCCGATCTTCGGGTCGACGGCGGCGGCGGATCGCGATGTATTCTGGAAAACTGATCGGGGCTTAGGTTTTTCTCGTCAGGGGGTACTTATAGGCGAAAGGGGACTGTCAGAGGGGGTCCCACGCCCCCTCACACGGGGCCGGCGCGGCCAGGGGCCTGGCCGCGCCACCCCTGTGTGTGGGGCCCACGTGGCCCCTCTCCTTCTCTCCTTCGGATGTTTGGGAGCTCCCCGGTGAAATATGACTTCAAGAACTTGTTTCGTCCAATTCCGAGAATATTTCCTGTGTATCACTTCTGAAACACAAAAACAGCAGAAAACAGGAAACTGGCACTGTGGCACTTCGTTAATAGGTTAGTTCCGGAAAATGTATAAAAATGCCACTAAGTGTAACGAAACAATAGGCAAATGGTGTAAAACAAAGCATGGAGCATCAAAAATTATAGATACGTTTGAGACGTATCATATATCTGGCGCACAAATTCTGTTTTGGAACCAGGGTGAATTGAAATTACCTAGATGGAATTCAGATGGTCTTCCCACTTCAATCCTGCGGATTTCTTCAGCGATGAAAGGATCTTCATCTTGTCTTCTGAATATAGTGTATTTCAAGTCACTTTGTCTTTCCTCCATCACCCTCATAGTGTAAATACTTCCCAGAGATTTGACTTCTAGACATTTTATTTCCAGTCTTTCAAGATCCTTGAGCAATTCCTCCGGAAGTTCTCTATCCATTAGCTGTGTTTCTGTACTCTTCCGGCTTAGTGCATCGGCTACCACATTAGCCTTTCCCAGAGTATAATTGATGGTAAGATCATAATCCTTGATTAACTCTAACCATCTTTTCTGCCTCATGTTCAACTCCTTCTGAGTAAAGAAGTATTTAAGGCTCTTGTGATCGGTGTATAGCTCACATTTGGCTCCATAGAGAAATTGCCTCCATTGCTTGAGAGCAAACACAACTGCTGCCAATTCTAGGTCATGAGTTGGGTAATTGACTTCATGTGGCTTGAGTTGTCTTGATCCATAAGCAATTACCTTTCGGTCTTGCATCAAAACACAACCCAAACCATTCTTGGATGCATCACAGTAAACTATGTAATCCTTTCCAGTTTCTGGTACTGCTAGGATAGGTGCTGTTGTGAGTTTCTTTTTCAGCTCTTGAAAGCTCTCTTCACATTTATCAGACCACTCAAATGGGGTGTTTTTCCTTAACAATTTAGTCATCGGCCCTGCTATCTTCGAAAATCCTTCAATGAATCTCCGATAGTATCCGGCCATTCCCAGAAAACCTCTAATTTCCTTCACATTAGTTGGTGCTTGCCAATCCAAAACTGACTGAACTTTTCTTGGATTCACGGCAATGCCTTCCTTGCTAATGACATGACCAAAAAATTCCACTTGATCCAGCCAGAATTCACACTTGCTGAATTTAGCATACAGCTGATGTTCCCTTAACACTTGCAATGCTGTTCTGAGATGTTTAGCATGATCTTCTTTATTCTTTGAGTATATCAGAATGTCATCGATGAACACTATCACAAACTTGTCCAGATATGGCATGAAAATCTTGTTCATCAAATTCATGAAAATTGCTGGAGCATTGGTCAAACCAAAAGGAACAACTAAGTATTCATGATGACCATACCTTAAGACAAATGCAGTCTTTGGTACATCTTCTGGCTTGATCTTGATTTGATGATAACCAGATCTCAGATCAATTTTTGAGAAAACCCCAGCTCCATGAACTTGATCAAACAGATCTTGAATCCTTGGTAAAGGATACTTGTTTTTGATGGTGACATTGTTCAGATTCCTGAAATCCCCACACATTCTTCTGCCTCTATCTCTTTTATCGACAAATATGACTGGCGAACCCCAAGGTGATATACTTTCTTGGATAAATCCCTTACTTTCCAACTCATCTAGCTACTCTTTCAGTTCTTTGAACTCCTTAGGACCCATTTTATAGGGTGCTTGAGAAATTGGTGTTGTCCCTGGCTTCAGATCAATGGTGAATTCTATCTCCCGATCCGGTGGCATTCCCGGTAATTCTTGGGGAAATACATCCATGAACTCATTAACCACTGGAATATCTTCTAACTTGGCCTCTTTCAGAGAATTGAGTTGAATTCCAATCTCTACATGGGTATGCTTATCTGCTTGATAAGTGATCCTTCCACCCCCAGGCTTCCGGATTGACACAGTCTTCTCTTCACAATCAATGTGTGCTCTATGATCAGACATCCAATCCATTCCCAGAACAACTTCAATGTTTTTGAGTGGAAGAACATAGAGATCGGCAAAGTAAGGACAGTCATAGATCGTAATGACCTGGTCTGGTTTGAATTGGGATACTAAAAGTTTACCCCCGGCCGTCACAACAGTCATAGGATGAGCTATCGCCTGACACCTTAACCCATATTTTTCAACAAAATCTTTGGAAATGAATGATGTAGTGGCACCGGTATCAAAAAGAACTTTGCCGGGATGAGTAAGGATGCTGAGCGTACCTATGACCGCCGTTTCTGAATTGTTAGCTTCCTCCAGAGATGTGCAATTCAGCTTCCCAAAAGTCCGGCCTCTTTTCCCGTTTCCATTCTTGCTGCTACTACCACCTCCAGATGCAGGTCGTCCACCTCCTCCTAACTTGCCTCCACTATTAGCTGGCCAACCACCAGCTGGTTTGTTTGGACAATCTGGACGAATGTGCCCCTCTTTTCCACAAGCGTGGCATATAATCCTTGGCTTCATACATTCACTTCTGAAATGTCCTGGAAGTCCACAATTATGACAGATGATCTGACTTTTTGGTGTGAAGGTCTTCTGATTGGGTGGAGCTCCTCCTGTCCTGACCCTGGGTTTGAAACTCAGATTTGGAGTACTTCGGGTTGGTTGAACTCTCTTGGCCTCTGTCTTGGACCTCTTCAGTCGACTCATCTGAACCAACTTGTAATTATTCTCCCAGGTAATGGCTGTATCCATCAATTCTTGGAAGTTGCGCGGTTTCGTCAACTTCATCTGCATTGCCGCATATGGATCCAGTCCCCTGAGGAACCTTTTCATCCTCTTGCCGTCAGTACTCACCTCGTCACTTGCATAACGAGAGAGTCTTGTGAACTCCTTGATGTAAGCCATCATTGTTGCACTCCCCTGCTTGAGGTCTTCAAATTCCCTCCTCTTGAGATCAACCACACTTTCTGGCACATGGAAGGTACGGAATTTTTCTTTGAACTCTTCCCAAGAGAATACCTTCTCCGGAGGTTGTAGTGTCACTTCATTATCCCACCATGCTGCGGCTGGTCCAGATAGAAGGTGTACAGCATAACGAACCTTCTCCTCGTCATTGGCTCCCATAGCCTTCAATTTTCTCTCGGTGTCCATCAGCCAGTCTTCCGCATCCATAGGTTCCACCGCGGAAGCAAAAGGAAGTGATTTTGCATTGAGGAAGTCAGAAAGACTTACCCCTCTTGCTTCTGGAACCCTTCCGGCTCCAACATGCCCCATGAGCTCTTGCATAAATTTGTTCTGTGTCTCTTGCATGAACTGCATATACTGCATAAAGCTTTGTTCCGCCAAAGGCCTGAATGGTGGTGGTGGTAAATGAGCTTGAGCTTCTTGATCAGCCTTTGCTTTGGCTTCCATTTCTGCCTGCTGGTCATTCATTGCCTTCGTTTGAGCTTCTTGTGCCAAGCGTTGCTCCTCAGCATCGGCAGCTAAACCCGTATCCATAGCCCCTCTAGTCCTGTAACATAAAGCGAAGATCTCATAATTACACCATGCCCATGCTTTCTGAGCTTCACTTCATCCTCAGAACTAGTCACACAATGGAAAACAGAAATCCAACTCCAAATGGAAGATCGCAAGAAAACCAAATACAAGGTACATATTATACATCTCATACAAACCGATACAAGGTCATTATTACAACACGTACTCTCACACGTGGAGTACACTCATAGATCGAGACTGGATAGTTCTACCGTCTCTCTTATTATTACAACATACTAATAGCACTAGCTGCATTCACAGATACAACTAAGCTTCTGACTTGGTCTTGACATCACGTCCTGATCTCATGACTCGTAGTACATACCCGGAGTCCACCCGTGCTGGCGTGTAGTCCGATGCACTGTCTCTGGAACGAACGGCCTACCGCCCGAAACATAGTCCAAGTCAGACGTGTCCATCGTAGAGGTATCACTCAACACGAGTCCATTCAGTCCAAGGTAGCTCTCAAAGTACACCCTGGTCTCGTGAGCAGTCATAGTAGGAAAAGGCTCCGCCTCTCCATAACACACACTCTCAGTGCAGTAGGTGTGATCAAACGGTACATCCTGCTCCATAGGTGTCTCGATTGGCTCCTGACTCTCAAACTGAACCTCCATAGGATCCTCCTCCTCAACAGATACAACAGGAGTGACTACGGCATCACCCCCTCCTGCTGCGTGAGCTGTCCCTCCATACGAGCTAGTGTACTGCTGGCCGTCTCCCAGCCAGTCAAACCTCCACCCATCAGAGTTCTCAATGGGAAGCTCGGACTCCGAGACCCCCTTGAGACCCTGCTGCGCCTCCATACTAGAACTGATAACCGGGTAATGTATAGGCTCTAGAGTGAGTGAATACCTAGAAGGTCCAGGCTGTGTCGGGTAACTGTGAGTTCCCACAACCGGCGAGAAGTGTGATCCCTCCGACTCCTGCCTAGTCGTCTATGCTCGCTCCTGCCTCCTAGTAGTGTCTGTGAGGTCATCAAGCATCTCTGCCTTGTCCTCCACAATGACCTGGTGGGTATTATACAGTGATCCCACCATCTTCCTATACCTATCAAGAAGTTTGGCTGCCAACTTCGGCTTCTTCTTCACCAGAACATCGTGATCCATTCCCGGCTCATCCATCAGTGAGTCATGAGGAATAGCGGTAAAAGTGGTACCTGCTAAATCCACCGCTCTGTACTCCCTGATAGTCACAATAGCCCTCACTACCGCCTCATGATAAGCTGCAGTCTCTCCTCTTCCTTCTCTGGAAGGCTGAACTGGACTAGGTGCTAATCCATCTGGTAGCATGATCATGACACGGTACTTGACCACAGTCCCATCATCCTTGTAAGTATAGGTCTTAACAGGGATGTCGGTGCTGAGTCCAAACGCCCGTAGCAGTGATCCTAACTGCTCAGTCAAAGTTCCCTCATAGTCTTCCAGAGTCTTCCTCTGTGATCAAACAGTGCGTGCTGGAATTCTCGATGCCATAATAGTTGTTACAAGAATAGGAGATAGAATTAGTATGATGCATCATAATAAAGAATTGTAACACTAAAAATATGACTAAGTTATTCCCAAGTGAATAACCATCATAGATTTAGAGAACTCTTTACCGTTGCTACTAGACTCCGACAGGTTCTATCCCTTTACTAGGTTTCCAACCTAAGGTCAAAGCTATTGCTCTGATACCAGCTGCGGTGACCCAGCATACCACTGCATGTTGTAGTATGCAAGTCGTTGATATAACACTTGCGGAACAAGCCTCCACAAATATTACATCCCTCAGAATGGTACATCAGAATCATTGCGGGCCCAAATACAAACTGAACTTCATATTATTACAAACCAAAGCGTGATGATGACGAAATGCTCCCCATAAGAGAACACCTCAAGTGCTTAGTGTTTACAACAACTGGAAAGCTTCAAATAATTAAACAAGAGAAGAACTCAACAACTTATTCCTATTCTACAGTTGCTCGGTACCTCGGCTACGATACTACTCTACTAGTTAGTACTCCTTCACTCTGACTCCTCGCCGGAAGATGCTCCGTAGCGAATGAAGTAATCCACGCCTTTCACTCCGCGAGAGAGTTCTGGTTCCTCGTAGAAGATGTCCTGCAGGCCTTCAATGGCGTTCAGAGTTGCCTCATCAAGCTCTTCACAGTCTAGCAAGGGTTTAAGAGATTGGGGTGAGTAACGAGCATTACCCAGCAAGTTTCTTTAGAAAGAAGTGGTGTGATATGCACTATCTACAGCCATGGACCCAAAAGAGTCATAAGCTAATGCAAGGTTTTATCAAAAGTTTCTTGAAAGATTGCTTTTACTTTAAAAAACTATGCCCAACAGCCAACACATGGTATTAGTGCCTTGAGAGCACCTTTCCTGCCGCGTTCGCAGTTCCTTCCCGAAACAAGGGGTAACATGTCACATCTTTTTACACTCTGGAGAGGTGTGTCCTTCCAAAAGAGATCAAAGCCTTGCTGCACAACCGGGCATACATTCCCGTCCACACTTCCTTGGTGTGGGGCCCAGTCATTGATCCAAGCCAATCACTGCCTTCTCCGCACAACGCGTGCCCACCCAATTCACGCAAGCAGGTTGTGCCCCTGATATTCACCCCAACGATGAAGTACCTAGGCGTCCCTAGCAGACCATCATAAACACCAGTGGCCGTGGGCACTAAGGGGTCCCACCCATGTGCACGTATTCTCGCAAGACATACGGCGAACGGTAGCTGAGTGTCCGTTGACATGCGAACGAGAGAAGATACAGCTGACTTTCCCGTCCCATTCCAAGTCTCTTGGATGACACGGTTTTTACGGCGCTAGAATAACTATGGCATTGGTAGTTAATCCTAGGTTATCTTTCCCGTGCAAATGGAACCTACACCACCACAATCTTACCGTGGTTCCACCTGCCAGCCCTCCTAGGTTATCACCACTGGTCGATAACCAGTAGTCATATTACTTAAGAAAATAGGTTTTCCATCCCTTTTGAAATGTTAGAGTTTGAAGTCAACACTTTGCAAGAAGTTTCAAAACCAGTGCAATCAAGAGATATGAGCAAGATAAACTTGCCTTGTGACTGAAAGGTAATGGAGTCGGATACTTGGCGATGCTCCTGATCTCCTTGTTCTACAGAAATCCAATCATTGTCTGGTAAGGACAATGTTTAAAGAAGCAAATGGATGCTATGTGCAATGATACGCAATGCATGGTGATTCTTTGACTTTGTTTTTCTTATTTGTGTGTTTTACCCAAGACTTAGTATTATTAGAGTGTTTAAACACAACTCTAGGTGAAATTGGTGTGTTTACCCTAGTCATGGTAATTCAGACAATAGTTTGGAATTTGAAACTATAAAATATTGATTAGAATTGTTTTGAAAAGAAAAAGAATTTCCTTATTAAAGGAAATTCTTAATTTTTTTATTTTATTAATTCAAAACTAAGAATTTTGGAGTTTTAACAATTAAGGAGTAATTCTATTGGAATTTATTTGATTTAGAATAGAGAAGTTATTTTATCAATCATGTAATCATTTTATTTAAAAAGAAAATATTATTTCAAAAAAATTAGTTTGATCAAAATTTGAAATTTGGTTTAGATTTGATTTTGTAAAGAAAATAGAATTTCAAAACTCTTTTGAAATTATTAAGAAAAAGGAAAAGAATTTAGAAAATTAGAATCCTGGTCTTGGCCCAAAGACCAAGCCAACCCACCTCCTCACTGGCCCAACAAGGCCGGGTCTGGGTCGGTCAAACCGACCCAGCCCACTCTCCACACACACCCCCTCTGATACTCCTCTCTCTCCCGAGTCAGCTCCGGCGAACCCTAGCCACCCGCACCTCCGCCTGGCGATCCGGCTGGTTCTGACGAGCTTCACCGCCGCCACCTTGGGTGAAACACTCCCCTCATCTTCCTCTCTCGCCTCCACCAAGCAGATTTGTCGTCCGCCCCCGCTCCGAGGAGATCTGCAGCGAGATCCTGCTCGGGAAAATGACTCTCTGTCGCCGCCGCGCTTGGTACCTCACCGGCTTTCGCCTGATGCCAGCTGCGCCTCTCTGTGGTGGTCATGGTGTGGCTGTGCTGCTGGGATTCAGTTGGTGGCCGAGCAGGCGCGAGTCAAAGCAGCCCAGGTGGGGTTGCTCCTCGTGCCGCCGTTGCCGCTCTGGTGAAGTCTTCCCCAGGCCGCGCTTGGTTCGCCGCGCGAGCACTGCCTCGCCATGCCGGCCAGGTAAGCACCTGGGCGATGGTGAGCATCTCCTTCTCCTCTCTGCTACCCTCTACTCTCCCATGACCCCAGTCTCTGACCCTCTGGTCATGAGCCGGTGCTCCAAGCTTCCAAACTTAGCTTGATGCTGCTACCTGATGTAAACTTGCTATGTTGATTCAGTTAGCTATTCTGTTGCTTGATCATGTGGTGATGATTTGTGCCTAAGTTCTCTGTCAGAGTGCTTAACTAATAGAGATATCTATGAGTGCAACTGAACATTTTGGTTCAGTAGAACTGCTCTGTTGCTGAAGATGATTCCTAGCTATCTAGCCCAGGAAAATGATCTAAATTTCCTAGTTACTGTGAGAACTAGATAGATGTTGTGGAGTTGTGTTGAGGTGCATGTCCTCTTTGGACCTGTGATACGTCTCCAACGTATCTATAATTTTTGATGCTCCATGCTTGTTTTTACACCATTTACCTATTGTTTCGTTACACTTTGTGGCACTTTTATGCATTTTCCGGAACTAACCTATTAACGAGTTGCCACAGTGCCAGTTCCCTGTTTTCTGCTGTTTTTGTGTTTCAGAAGTGATACACAGGAAATATTCTCGGAATTGGACGAAACAAGTTCCTGAAGTCTTATTTTGTCCGGGAGCTTCTAGTCATCCAAAGGAGAGAAGGAGAGGGGCCACCAGGGCCCCACACACCTGGCTGGCGCGGCCCAGGCCCCTGGCCACGCGGGCCCCGCGTGAGGGCGCCTGGCTCCTCCTCTGACATCGCCCCTTCGCCTATAAAGACCCCCCGACGGAAAAAACCTAAGAACCCGATCACTTTTCCAGAACACATCGCGATCCACCGCCGCCGTCGACCCGAAGATCGGGAGGGTCCAGAAGCTCTTCCTGGCACCCTGCCGGAGAGGGGAATCGCCACCGGAGGTCTTCTTCATCGCCATGCTTGCCTCCGGAGCGATGAGTGAGTAGTCTACCTTGGACTATGGGTCCATAGCAGTAGCTAGATGGTTGTCTTCTCCACCATGTGCTTCATGTTTAGATCTCATGAGCTGCCCTACATGATTGAGATCACCGTTATGTAATTCTACATGTTTGGTTTGTTGGGATCCGATGAATATTGGTGTTTATGATTGAGTTGCTGTACTGAATATTATCTTATGTTATCTCTATGTTGTTTATGATCTTGCATCCTCTCTCCGTTGTTAGTAGCTATCTTGGCCGAGTAGTTGCTAGTGACTCCAAGAGGGGGTATTTATGCTCGATAGTGGGTTCATGCCTCTATTTAACCTGGGGGAGTGACAGAAACCTCTAAGGTTGTAGATGTGCTATTGCTACTAGGGAGAAAACAACATTCATATGCTCAAGGGCATATGCTTTGTTTACATTACACACTTTGCTTAATGCAATTATCCGTTGTTCGCAACTTAATACTTTTGGGGTGTTCGGATTGATATCCCCGGGAGTGGATTATTAGTCATAGATGCAGTTGGATGGCGGTCTATGTATTTTGTTGTAATGCCCAGAGTAAATCTCATAGTGATCTTCTTGACATATCACGTTTATCTGTATTCTATCAATTGCCCAACTGTAATTTGTTTACCCAGCATGTGTTATTTTATCTATGGAGAGACACCACTAGTGAACTGTGGACCCCGGTCCTATTTACATCATATTGCTATCACCTGTTTACTTTACTCGTACTGTTTACTTTACTCGCATACTTTACTGTTTTCCACTCGATACACTCATAACCTTTGTTTCAAGCAAACCGGTGAGATTGACAACCTTATCGTAAGTTGGGAACAAAGTACTTGGTTGTGTGTGTGCTGGTTCCGCGTTGCTACTGGCCGAAGACGAGTCAACAAGTGCGCCCTTGTTGGAGTGCTATTAAGCCAGTCTGCATCACCTTCAGTCGTTTGTCTCTCCTCTCCAGGATCGATATTAAACCTTGGTTTCTTAACTGAGGGAAAACTAGTTGCTATACTCATCACACCTTCCTCTTGGGGTTCCCAACGGGCTGGTCATTCACCACGCACAAGGAATCAACTGGGGGCCATCAAACGCCATCAGCTAATTTTGTGGCGCTGTTGCCAGGGAGGAAGTAGAAGACTTCTGCGAGGGGAGTTTTTCGCACGCACATCCTTTACTTTGTTATTGTTTTGCTTTACTTTATTTATTTTACTTGCATTGTTTTTTATCAAAAACCCAAAAAAATTAGAATCCTTGGTAGTTGTTATTTCTTTACTTTAGTTTATTATGTTGATCCCTAAGTACGTTCTGGAGGACCTCTCAGTAGGTAGTGGTTCAATTATTGGCAAAAGTAACATTGAGGAGTTCTTTAATCACATTAGTATGCATGAGGAAGTTGAGGAGAAATCTTTGGTTGAGCTAGCTCCTAGTATTGAAGTTGCTTCTGCTTATTTGATTCACATGTTAGAAACTAGGTTTGCTAGTCTTAATCCTTTCACGCAATACATGTTCCTTAAGCTTCATGAAATTGAGGATCCCGAAAAGAAAGCTTTTATCTTGGAAACTTTGCGTATAGAATTTAAGGATATCGTTATTGAAGCTAGGAAAGTTCTTAAACGTTTTGATAAACTCGGTTCACCCATAAAGGTTATTAGTACAAATGATGAAGGGGCCGAAATACTTATACCTTGCAAGCTCTTGGGATTGTGTGAAGCTTTCGAAAATAATTTTGACTGGATCTGTCCTGAAAATCTTTTTGATGAAAATAGTGTACCAAAGCATGATCACAAAGGGTCTTCAAAAACTTATGTGGATGAAATACAATGCCTTATTGACAAGACCTCTACTGTTGATCTCAATGCTTCTTCTGATGTTACTTGATTCGCAATTTTCTGCGCCTAGCTCAAATGCGTTAAAGAAAAGCACTCTTGGGAGATAACCCAATGTTTTCTTTTCAATACTTTTTCTTTTATTTGAGTCTTGGAAGTCATTACTACTGTAATGACCGCTCCTTATCCTTTTTATTTCGTTTTTGTGCCAAGAGAAGCCTCTAATTTGAGCGAGGTAAAGATTTGGGGATGTTGCTGTCCTGAAACTGTTTTCGGTGCTGCACCGTAAAAAATCGTATAAATTCTCTGTTTATCTTTTGGACCTGAGATTTCTTGTGAATATATGCCCCAGGTTATATCCAAACTTTTGTTAGTTGAACACTTTTTGATTTGAGCAACAGAAAACCCCTCAAAAATTCGACCTTTGTCAGCTGTTCAGTTTTGACAGATTTCTGCCAATATTTGTGTTTGCCACTTTATCGCTTTCTTTTGAGTTCTTTTGATCACGGAACTTTTTGGGAGGTTGCTACAGTAGTATTTGCTATATATGTGGTGGTTTTGAGTTGAAACCTGAAGCAAAAAGAGGAATGATTATATATTATGCTTACACTAATGTTGCTAATAGAATTGTGTTTAGTTTTGTATGAAGGAAGTTTTCAAGTGTAGGGATTGGAGAATGATGAGATGAGTTGAAGAATGGACAAAAGCTCAAGCTTGGGGATGCCCATGCATCACCCCAAGAAATATCCAAGAAGTACAAGCGTCAAAGTTTGGGGATGCCCCCGAGGCACCCCTTCTTCATCGGCAAAAATCAGGTCACCTTTCAAAACACTATATTTTTATTGCTTCATGCACTATGTGTTTTTCTTGGAGCGTCAGTTGTTTTAGTTTTCCTAGTTGGTTTAGTTTGTTTGTTTGCTACAATAAATGGTTGGACCCCAACAAATTTCCTTTGGAGGAGATGTACTCGTTTTCATTTGCTAAGAACGCTCTAGTTTTCACTCTTACTAAAAATCGAGCGTTCTTCTTTTTCTGCTACTGCTTTTGGTTTTGGTTTTCGCCTTGATTTGCGTTCAGACCTTGTCATATCTTTTCATCAAGGTGTATTTTTGCCTCTGATCTTTATTGGTTTTCATCAAAAGAGGTGTTTATAAAAATTTCAAATGGTGTTGGAAAAGAGAAAAAGCTTTGTGCAAAATAGTGGTACAAGAAGGAGCTTGTGTAGACTGCGGCTTAGGCTTTTTCATGTCATGCTTGATGTCTTTTTGATAGTATGCTTAGTGGTTTTGCTGTAGCATGACTTGTCTCAAATAACTGAGATTGCTTAATGAGCCTTTGAAAAAATCATGCGTTGTTTTTATTGTATGGAAGCATTATTTTGGTTTTCTCCTTGATGCTTTATTTGGGTTGACTTGGCGCATGCTCACACATGTTTGACTCTTACAAAGTCGCCAATAGCCTTCATGATCATTTAGTTTTTGACTTTTGATGCCATCTTATGCTTCTTTTAATGTCGCTTTGTCGCTTTGCATGATTATGGCCATTACTGCTCTCTTAGTTGGTCGCTCCCAGTCTTTTGCTAGCCCTCGCCTTGTACTGAGTATGAGCTCTACTCGTGCATCCAACTCCTAAAAGCCAAAGTTTTCCAAAGTGTCCACCATACATACCTACTAGCAATTTGCTATTCCAAGTAAATTTTACTTGCTTTTATTTTCTCTTCAAATTAAACTCTTACCAGTGTTATGCGAAATTCGGTCAGTAAAGCTCTCACGAACCGGAAGGCACACTTTACTTTTTCCTATTCTTAAAAACTTGACATTGTGGTCTCTTATGTTGAGTTGTTATGCTTGCAAGTTGTAAGTTGGATTCTAGCCCAGCCATGCTGTCATGGGGCAAGCTTTCAACATTGCACTTCTTATTTGAGTTGATATCGTGATCTTTTGTTTATGGATGCCTGCGGTGTGAAATGAATTGGGAATCTTGTGGGGATCATGGAGTTTGTATATGTGTTAGGGAAACGCCGGGCTGCCAATCTAAGCCATGCATAATTCATGGTGGAAATTTGCAGCATACCCATGGTGAACATTCGACGACGCATCTCACAATAAAAAGCTAAACAAAAGGCAAATAAAAGAGATGTCGAGGTGTTCATTGTCTGCTTGTCCTGTCATTTTGGTGTGGGCTTGTTCCATGTCATCGGGCATGGAGGTACCCCATTGGCGGTTCTCAATGATATGCATATACTTACAATGACAAGAGCCTTTCTTGGGACTCTAAGTAAAGTAGCATGAGGTTTGGGTACTCGTATTCACGGGGCACGAGGTTTTCAACTTATGATTTGTCAAGCATATGCATCATAATTGTTCTCGCATTAACTTTAACCATTCAAGATGCTTATGATGGGGGCAATGAGAGCTCAAAGCCGGTAAGTACCATAATTTTTGAAGGTTATAAAACTTGCAATCACTGCTTCCCTCTGCGAAGGGCCTTTCTTCTACTTTTATGTTGAGTCACCACCTTCTTTCTTTATGCACCATTAAGAGAGCATAGTTGTCATTCTTAGTGTGATATGCATTGTCCCAAAGTTCATTGATTGATTCATATTGTTGGTTTCAGTTGTTCTTAAATTATTTGTATCTAGTCGCCCTCTTAAACTTGAAGGTGTCCTATGCATTTATGTTTTGCTCTCTTTGAAGGACAAGCTGAAAACCATTTGTATGTTTTTCCTTATGATTTGAACACACGTTTGACTTTCATTGTTTCATTTTCATGATCTTTTGTTTGTGTTCATTTACATGTTTACAACATGGTTGCTAAGTTTCTTATTGTCATGATTATATCTTCATGCCCATGTTTTAAGTTCTTATGATCCCAGCTCACAAATGCTTACATATATGATCAAGATTGTGTAGGTGCATGTCACCTCAAAAATTATTCTTTGTTATCACTTACCTACTCGAGGACGAGCAGGAGCTAAGCTTGGGGATGCTTGATACGTCTCCAACGTATCTATAATTTTTGATGCTCCATGCTTGTTTTTACACCATTTGCCTATTGTTTCGTTACACTTCGTGGCACTTTTATGCATTTTCCGGAACTAACCTATTAACGAGTTGCCACAGTGCCAGTTCCCTGTTTTCTGCTGTTTTTGTGTTTCACAAGTGATACACAGGAAATATTCTCGGAATTGGACGAAACAAGTTCCTGAAGTCTTATTTTACCCGGAAGCTTCCAGAGATCCGAAGGAGAGTAGGAGGGGGGCCACCAGGGCCCTACACGCAGGGGTGGCGCGGCCAGGCCCCTGGCCGCGCGGGCCCTGCGTGAGGGCGCCTGGCTCCTCCTCTGACATCGCCCCTTCGCCTATAAAGACCCCCCGACGGAAAAAACCTAAGAACCCGATCACTTTTCCAGAACACATCGCGATCCGCCGCTGCCGTCGACCCGAAGATCGGGAGGGTCCAGAAGTTCTTCCCGGCACCCTGCCGGAGACGGGAATCGCCACCGGAGGTCTTCTTCATCGCCATGCTTGCCTCCGGAGCGATGAGTGAGTAGTCTACCTTGGACTATGGGTCCATAGCAGTAGCTAGATGGTTGTCTTCTCCACCATGTGCTTCATGTTTAGATCTCATGAGCTGCCCTACATGATTGAGATCACCGTTATGTAATTCTACATGTTTGGTTTGTTGGGATCCGATGAATATTGGTGTTTATGATTGAGTTGCTGTACTGAATATTATCTTATGTTATCTCTATGTTGTTTATGATCTTGCATGCTCTCCGTTGTTAGTAGCTATCTTGGCCGAGTAGTTGCTAGTGACTCCAAGAGGGGGTATTTATGCTCGATAGTGGGTTCATGTCTCTATTTAACCTGGGGGAGTGACAGAAACCTCTAAGGTTGTAGATGTGCTATTGCTACTAGGGAGAAAACAACATTCATATGCTCAAGGGCATATGCTTTGTTTACATTACACACTTTGCTTAATGCAATTATCCGTTGTTCGCAACTTAATACTTTTGGGGTGTTCGGATTGATATCCCCGGGAGTGGATTATTAGTCATAGATGCAGTTGGATGGCGGTCTATGTATTTTGTTGTAATGCCCAGAGTAAATCTCATAGTGATCTTCTTGACATATCACGTTTATCTTTATTCTATCAATTGCCCAACTGTAATTTGTTTACCCAGCATGTGTTATTTTATCTATGGAGAGACACCACTAGTGAACTGTGGACCCCGGTCCTATTTACATCATATTGCTATCACCTATTTACTTTACTCGTACTGTTTACTTTACTCGCATACTTTACTGTTTTCCACTCGATACACTCATAACCTTTGTTTCATGCAAACCGGTGAGATTGACAACCTCATCGTAAGTTGGGAACAAAGTACTTGGTTGTGTGTGTGCAGGTTCCGCGTTGCTACTGGCCGAAGACGAGTCAACAAGTGCGCCCTTGTTGGAGTGCTATTAAGCCAGTCTGCATCACCTTCAGTTGTTTGTCTCTCCTCTCCAAGATCGATATTAAACCTTGGTTTCTTAACTGAGGGAAAACTAGCTGCTATACTCATCACACCTTCCTCTTGGGGTTTCCAACGGGCTGGTCATTCACCACGCACAAGGAATCAACTGGGGGCCATCAAACACCATCAACCTGTGCCCAGCAACCCCCTTTTCTGTTGCTAAGATAAATTGGTGAAACTTGCCCCTTTGATAAACAAGCCTATGATGCTGGTCTGAGGCTGGTTTAGCAGTGAGATGCCTTGCATGACTTTGTGTCCACTGCTAGATTTTGATTTGTTGCTGGCTTGTCTGGTGTGATTGAGGTGCATGCCATTAGGACATGTGCCCATCACCAATCTACTGTGAGTGTTTATGGCTTCTGTGATCTGCCTATGAAGCCACAGCTAAGGCTATTCCAATGAATATTTCACTTTGGCTTTGCAAATTTTATTTCCTATGATGAGCTGAGCAAAGCATTACTTTGCCAGTCTGAGGAACAAACTACAATGACCTAACCATGCTTGAGGTTGTATGTTTATCAAACATCTGTTGGTATCCAGTGCAGAATGCCAACCTGAGGTGGTATCTTTTGATGTTATGATCTTGTGGCTGATCTGCTCTTTCTAATTGTTGAGTTGTGGCTTGCTCCTGCTTGCCCTTCTCCTCCTGGTTCAGCTGCTGATTCTGGCCCTTCTCCTCCTGGGTGACTCCTTGTCCTGCACCTCCTGGAGCTGCTGCAGTTGGCTTGACCTTCTCCTCCTGAGATGATCTTGAGCTTCAGGTTACTCCATGACTTTAGCTGGTTGTGATTCGAATGGTTTGGTGGAACTATGGAAGAACTGTGTGTTCTTGTGTGTGCTGGGTTTGTGCTTGTCGACTGGGAGCTGCTAGCTCCTGGCCGAGCTAATCTACTCCACCAGCAGCTTCACTGGGTTGCTGTGGTGTTGACAACACCTCAACCCAGTCATGGTGACTGAGCTGCTTGTAAGCAGCTGCTCTGCTTGACATCCAAGCTTGATCTGATCCTTACCACACTCTCTGTGACGCTGGAGATACCAAAGTGTTGGGTGCACACTGTTTTGTACCAGCTTTTTAAGAACAGATACCTCACTTGATCACTTTAACTCAATGACGCATCTGGCAATCTAATTGCCAAAGTCTGAGAGTAAAACCTTACTAACCCTAATCTATCTTCTTTTGTTTATTTGCTTTGATTTTGCAGGTTGCAGAATAAGAAGACTAAGAAGATGGATTTCATGAAGATTAGTATAGATAGTTTAGATTTAAGTTTCTTTTCATTTTATTAACTGCTGTAATCTTCTTTTCAGTTTTCAAAAATGTAAAGACATTGTATAATTGTGTAATATCAATAAAGTAACATTTCTGTTTGTTTTATCTTCTAATTCCATTTCTTTTATCCAATTTATTTCATAATTGAGTTATTTCTTTATTAATGATTAAAAATTCAAACTTGAGGTTATTCAACAATCAAATTGCACTTCTTAATTCACTTAATAATCAACATCAAGAGATCATAACAAAACCCTTAGCATTCTAATAACCCCTAACTCTAAAGGTGATTAGAAAGGAGTTTTGCTCTCTCAAGTTTTTGAATTTGCGAAAAATTTACTCAGGTTTTTGTATGCATGAATGCACAATAGTCCTATATCTACCCTTCGTTTAGTCCTAAATGCTAGGATATTACATATGATAACCACAAAATGGTGCTTTAAATGAAATGAGGAAGCTCCCCAAGGTACGTGCAAAAAAAATGGAATGTTTGCATTTGAATACAATTTGCACAACATGGAATCCTCACTCCCTCAATAACATTTAAAACGCAACCATTTGCAAGAGATCATAGAGAAGAAATTAAGCTTAACACTTGCATCAAACAAATGGTTGAGCAACAAGCAAGGGACAACATATTAAAAGGCTCAACCAAAGGAATATGTGATATGAATGACAAAGCATATTATAAGACTAATACAAGGATAAGCATAGAGCATCCACATAGTCTTCAATTAATGATATTGCTTAGCATTCCATCCAAACACATAAGGTTCAAATAAGATATCAAATAAGGAGATATCATCTCTCATGTGTATAAGTTTTCTAAGTAGACAACATCACAAAGATAATTATCACAGAGAAATATGTACACACAAAATAGATACTAAGAATAGAACATGATATCCAAAAATGAAGTCACGCAATATACCAATGAGAATTTTTTGCTTTGAAAGCACGGCCAAAGGCTCAAATTTTCTGATTGTATATTGAAGAACTTCAACCACAAACAAGTCAAAGACATCACAAATATCAACAAGGGAAAGAAGATAGTTGGGATACTTTGAGAAAAGCAACAAGTATCACAAAGACGGATACCAAAAGAAAGTACTAAATTTACACTTTCAACCATATTGCACATGTGAGAAACTTGAGGAATTGATATGCAATAAAATTGCTAAATTGACATATATGGGATAGGAGAATCATGAGCATGATTTTATATGTTCCCAATAATATGCACTCATCTCAAATTACTCACATTTGCCATAAATAGGTTTCATTAAGACCTTTGCAAGAAGCACAACATTTGCAAATAAAGATTTTCCATGCCATAAAACAACCTACACAAGGTTGGATACTAGAAAAGTATGCATGAAGAAGATACTTGTTACCGAGATATCAATGGTAGGATCTAGTAGATAGGAGTCCTTCAATAATCCTAGCTTGCCTCAAATTATCATTTAGTCACCACTTCATCCTTATTATTGAGACAAGCACCAATATATCTCCATGTACCTAAAGACAAAGTTCAAGTACAAGATGGTCCCCAAACTCATTGGGTCCAAAGTAGTTAGAGAAACTATAATATATAGGACAAACTCCACATAAATATGTGCATATAGATATGAACTTGAATTTCATGCACATCTTAGCCAATTTAGGATTTGATAGAGTTTTGCCTATATATTGGATCAACGAAAGCAAAGCATGCCATAAATTATACATTTAGTAAGAATGCATGCACAATACTTTCAAGAGCCAAAGCGAGATACAATTTGAACAAAACACCAAGAAGACCAAGAAGTCACACAAAGGTGTGAAAACTAAAAGTTGTCCAAACTATATCAAAGAATCCAATCAACACAAGATTGGTTCCAAAGTTCAACAAGTGAACAAATCAAAAGCCAATGAGCATAAAATCACTAAAAGACACATGCTCAAAGACATATCTCATTTTAAGAGTGAAAAACAAATTACAAGGAATGAGATAAGCAACTCCCAAAGAGAGCAAGGTTCCAACAACAAACCAAACTCTCCACACTTTTTATGATGGCACACTAAGTACCAAAAAGAAAAGATTTGTCTTCCAACAATAATCAAAACCACAAGAGTGTGTTATAACAAATATAGGAGAGCTCCCCCAAGATTAGTGTATTATTTATGATTTTGCACTTGGATACAAAATGCACACAAATGGGATCATCACATCTATCTACATAGAAATAACATGAAATAAGTTCGACAAAATCAAATGGAATCACAAGAGTCAAGAAAGACAATGGGAGTTAAAGCAAATACATTTCTTGGCGAGAGATAAGGCAATTAAAAGCAATAGCCAAAGTAAAGATGATCAATATAAAAATACCACATGATAGATTACCAATTTTCCAAGGAGAAGAGGTATATGGAGTTATTTCCGGTGGTAGTTTACACATAAATCCAAGATCATCTTCACAACAAATGAGCATATGAAAAGGATAAAATTAAGCACCATGCCAAACAAAGATATTCTTGATAGACTCAAATAGTTAAACAATCACGCAAAGCAATGATTAGGATAACTTGAAGCAAATGGTTTTCCAACTTTGATGTAGTATTCCACAATTTAGGAAAACCCTACCAAGAAAGTATCTCACAAACAAGATCCAAAACCAGAGCAATAAAACAATTTGGCAAATTGGAACTTGTTCGAGAATACATGCCACATAGAAGCAAGATAATTTACAATATCAACACTATGTGACATAACCTCAAATATACACATTTCATGGATTTGTAATATGCACAAAGCATAATACTCCCCCATAATGTGATAAAACAAATTTTTAAATAAGTTGTTAAAGTCAATTTCCATAGGGCCCAGAAATTCTGAGGGGGACCGGAGTCTCCGGGGTAGAACCACCAGAGTCTCTGGGGTAGAACCAATGGAATCTCCAAACCTAGAAAATTAAACTTTAGCAACAAGAGGCAAATAGAATCCAACAAGATGATTAATGGACATTATAGAAATTGAATTTCTCATGAGAATGACATACGACATAGAGACTAGATAATCTTTAAATATCAACACTAAGTGGTATTCCTCATGTACACACATTTTTAGGATTGTGAAGTGCCAAAGAATATCACTCCCCCAAAATGGGATGGTCCATTAATCAATCCCAAGAGCCAAGTAAGATAGATCAAGATGCAATAGGCTCAACAGTAACAACCGTACATGGTGTGCAACCAACATGCACATACTTGATTACTCAAAATAAAGCAAGTAGGGAGCACAACATATATAAACACATGCAAGATACAAAACCAAACACATACAAAGGGGAGAGTAACTTTCAAAGTAGATAAGTTGAATACATGTTACCGCAAGGAGGAACAATGGATATATGATAGAAATAAGATAATCCAATTGACTTGACTTGAGACAATATAATTAATGAAGATCCCTTAATTCTTCATGATATAGCCAAGTCTCCAATGCCCTCCATTAAACACCTATTGATCAAATTTTGGCTTGTTGGTTCCCAACCAAGTTGGGTCTTAAGAGGTTAGTCACAATAGGGTTGGCAACCCAAATGGTTCTTTTCTTGACACCACTTTGAGTACCAACAAATTTGGCAAACACATTTCCAACCTTATCCTTGCAAAGTGAATAAGCATCATCGATTATGATAGGGTTGGATGAGTTACCAATAGAGCATGTAGAAGAAAGGTGACCCTTCTCACGGCATATGTAGCAAGATCTTATCTTTCCTTTCTTCTCATTTGATTTCTCCACAATGGGAGCATTGGGTTGATTCTTCTTAGGAGGTAGCTTTTCTTCATCTTGAGGAAGGACTTGAGTTTGAGCTTGAGGCCGCTTCCCTTGTTGCTTCTCACTTAGATGCTTCTTCTTCAATGGGCAAGACCTAACATGATGCCCTTCAATTTTGCACTTGAAGCAAACAATCTTGGCCGGATCCTTGACTTGCTCTTGGCCCTTCTTCTTCTTGAAGAGTTTGGACTTCTTCTTATTGTTGGAGATAAATCCAAGTCCACTCTTGTCATTGGGGGATTTTTGTGCACTCAATATCCTGTCAAGTTTGGACTTCCCTTCATGACTTTTTACCAAGTCTTTCTTCAACAAAGTGACTTGGGCCTCGAGCTCTTTAATTTCCTCTACATGGTTAGTTACAACACAAGTACTAGAGGAAGTAGAAGCTATATTGTTAGAGCAACAAGGCAAGGAGAGTAATTCATCACAAGATGTAGCAATAGTATGAGTGGATGAATTACGAGGACTAGCACATGGCAATATAGCATTTTGGGAAGTAGTGCTAGTGACCACATGAGGTTCACAAGATGTTACCTTTGTAGACATATCCTCATAAGCTAACTTTAGGCGAGCATGTGACACTAGAAGATCCTCATTAGAGCTAGATAGCTTTTCATGACTTTCTTCCAATATCCCGTACTTGCTAGTTAGCAACTCAAGTTGAGCCCTTAGCTCAACATTCTCCTTCAAGATAGATGCTTCACAAGAAGTAGAGTTACTAGCACAAGAATCATGATTAACCGAAAGAGGAGAAGGCAACTTGGAACACTCTTTTAAATAAGAAGCTTTTAGTTTCTCATGTGACTCGGTGAGTTTGGTGAGCACACTCTCAATGTCCCTAGAGCCATTTTTGAGGTGCTCAACATCCTCAAGAAGTTTAGCATTAACAAAAACAAGCTTACCATTTTTTAATTTTAAATCATTTGCCACCTCAAGAGCTCTATCATGGTTTTCCTTTACTCTAGACAATTCTAGAGCAAAAGTCTCCTCAAGAGTTTCGTTGGTGGTTTGTTCTTCTAAAAGAGCCTTTTTAAAATCATTGGCAAGACTATGAAGATTCTCAATAGTTTCTTCTTGCTCTTCATCATGAGATTGTAGCTCATCAACAATTTTCTTGCTTTCAATAGCAGCAACCAAAATGTCAACAAAGTTAGAGCAAGCAATTTTCTTCTTACCAATAGCATGAAATACTATTTCTCCCTTCTTTCTTAAAGAGGCAACATAATCATCCTCTTCTTCATGATCACTAGATATAGTGGGTTCCAAAGAAGGTGTTACCTTTGAATCCCTAGCCATAAGACATATGTGGGAACCGAGATATGACGATGAGGATGAAATACTTGAAGCTCCAATAATTTTTTTATCTTGGCCCTTAGAATCTCCGGTTTCCTCTACATTGTTAGCCACACAAAGACTAGAGGAAATAGAGGCATTTTTATCATGGCCACTAGACAAAGCAAGCATGTCGTCATGAGATTTATTGAAGCAACTTACACATGACATGCAAGGACTAACACAAGCATGTAAAACATTTATGGTGCTAGAAGTGTTTAAGTCCAAAGATGAAGCATTGCAATGAGATAGAGAAGAATGATTATCAAAAGCAAGCTCACTATCAACATTACAATTTTCATCACCACTCACCATATCATTACCTTGTGTCTTGCCACACTTTGGTGAAGTGGAAGAAAGTTCATTTTGACCGGAAGCGGAAGGAATACAATCATCCTCAATAATCTTGGACACATCATATTTTTCTTGAAGCTTTGTCCATAACTCATGAGCGCTCCGAAAAGGCATGATTGAGAAGATAACTACATCGCTCAAAGCATTAACAATCACATGAGTAGCTTGAGCATTGAGATGCAAGTTTTTCTCATCCTCTAAAGAAAGATTTTGAGAATCCTTTGGAGGAGAAAAACTTGTATCCATAATTTGCTCCATAGTTGGGTCCATGACCCGAAAATAATTAAGCATGTGAATTTTCCATATATCATAATTTGTGCCATCGAATATAAAAGTGTCATTGTGCACTAATCCCCTAGCTGACATCTTTGCTCTCAAGGCGGTGAAGCCTAAAATGAGAGACCTAGCTCTGATACCAATTGAAAGGACACGGATGTCGCCTAGAGGGGGGTGAATAGGCGATTAAAACTTTTATGAAAGGCTTGTACAAATGCGGAAATAAACTAACGTTTAATTTGACAAGCTTACAAAACCTAATAAACTAGGCTCACCTATGTGTACCAACAACTTATGCTAAGCAAGACAAGTAGCAAGGTGATAGCAAGATATATAACTTCAAGCACGATGGCTATCACAAATGTAAAGTGCATAAGTAGTGGAGCTCGGATAAGAGTTACCGAGGCATGAAGGAGACGAAGATGTATCCCGAAGTTCACTTCCAAAGGAAGCTAGTCTCCGTTGGAGAGGTGTGGCAGCTTAATGCACTCCGAACGCCACAAAGGCCTCACCTTGAGATGTGGTAGCACAATGCTCACCAAATGCCACAAAGGCTCACGTCAAGATGCGGAGGCATGCTACACACCAAACGCCACAAAGGCTCACCTTATTCTCCTCGTGCTCTCGCACAAAGCAAGATGCCACGATCCACTATGGGACACTTGAGGGCGGTCACCGAACCCGTACAAGCTTGGGGCAATCTCCACAACTTAATTGGAGGCTCCCAAGAATCGCCACAAAGGCACCATAAAGGTTGGGGAATCTCCACAACTTAATTGGAGGCCCCAAGTAAATGCCACAAAGGCCACTAAGCCATCTAGGGTTCCAAGAACCCAAGAGTAATAAGCTCACAACTTCCACTTACCGAATCTCCGAGGAGAACTCAAACCGATGCACCAAATGCAATGGCAAGAGCACACAAAGTGCTCAAATCCTTCTCACTCAAATCCTACCAAAGCAACTAATGCTATGTAGAGATATGAGAGGAAGAACAAAGGAAATCCACAAAGAACTCCAAGATCTAGATCCAATAGGTTCCCCTCACTTAGAGGAGATTTTGATTGGTGGAAAGATAGATCTTGATCTCCTCTCTCTTTTCCCTCAAGAAGATGCAAGAATCATTGGAGGGATTGAGAGATAGAGCAAAGCTTCAAGGTCAACAATGGAGGAGAGTGAGAATAGGAAGCCACCAGCCCAAGGAGAAAGAAGGGGGCCTTATATAGGCCCCCCATGAAAACTAGCCGTTGCTGGGCACTTACCCCAGAGTCTCCAGCCTTGGGGGCCGGAGTCTCCGGTGCCCCGGGGTCATTCAGGGGCCTTAGGACGGACGAATCAGGTGCCAGGCCGGAGTTGGGCCAGAGACTTTGCGTCTCGGGCCGGAGACTTCGGCCACCCAAAAACTGGCAGGAACACCAACACGAAAATGACAATAACTTGAGCATCCAGACTCTGTTTTTGATGATCTTGAGCTCGTTGGAATCACAACAACGAGCTCTATAAGTATATGCATAGAAACATCGTAGTCCAACAAGGAAGGATAAAACCAAATGATGAAAGGTTTGACCTATCTATAAGAGATGAACCGGCAAAACCATCAACATCAAAAACTCAATAAGAATTTCATCCAAAATCCGTTTTTGATGAGTTAGAGCTTGTCATGGAATTAACCACAAGCTCTAAAACCTCACATGGATAAAAGCCAAATAAGAACCAAGAAAGATGATGGCAAATATGCAAAGGTTTGAGCTCTCTTCGAACGATGCGGTTAAGTTACTCACTCGAGAGCCCCTCTTGATAGAACAGCTACCAATCCTATAACCGGGTCTCCAAACTAACACACGAGACCGGTAGAAGAGAAAACCTATCAAGAACAAACCTCTGCCTTGTGTATTCCACTTGAGCTTGATGAAGACGATCTTTTCCACCTCAAGATAGAATTCCTTTCTTGATTGCGCTAGCTTGATGAAGTCTTGTGGATTGCTCCCCCATAAATCAATATGGGAAAGACTCTCTTAGGAATATCTTCACATAGCCATTACCACCAAATAGAATACATGCATCAAGCATATAATCTCCTTGAGATGGCACATCTTGAACTTGACTTCTCATCCATGAAGACGATCACCACTTAATAATATCCTAGCCCAAGATCACAAGATCCCACTCAATACATTATGTATGCTTTGAGAGTTGATCAACTTGAATCCCATCTTTGCACTTTGACTTGATCAACCTTGTATCCTTCCTTCTTCCTTCATGATGATGATGTATTGAAGGTAAACACAAATGTCCACTCAATTATATTCTTCAAGACATAGTTGCAATAAGCTCAATTCTCATATGACCATTCTTCCGATATTTCCTTGAATAACACATTGGTCATCACTTAAAGTTCTTCATTTGATCCTTCGTACAACTTTGAAGCCAACATATGGTTCAAGCATTGTCTATGGACATGACCTACAAATATAATTCAATGCAAACATTAGTCCATAGAGATTGTCATTAATTACCAAAACCACACATGGGGGTTCCATTCTCTTTCATATGTACATATGTATACATGGTGGCCCCCACTCAAATCAAGCTGAAGTTGTCTGATAGAACCAGAAAAAACATGTGAATTTATTTTAGAATAAAATTTGATCCTTATAATGTACTTCCAGGTTCAACACTCGTACTATAGGGTCATAATGTAGCTCAACGTGGCCAAATATCATGCATGTAGAAACATTTGACATGCGCCCTTAAATGGCTATCATATAACGCAAATAACATCATACTGGTTTTCAAAAAGATACAACAAGGATCTTAATTTTATTCCAGCATCAATTCATTTTTTTCAAAAATAATCATCCTAATTTTATCCCAAAATGAATTCATTATTTTTCTTTGGTTGAGCAGAACCACGCCAGCCTGATTCGTGTGGGGCACACCTTGTATATGTATGTATGATAGAAACACAAGTATATATTGTTTGATATGTGTCTTTAAATGGGAATAATGGCGTTTTTAGAATATAGAGGGAATTGCAGTGGCATTTTTCAAATAAAAAAGTTGTAGTGGCGTTTTCAAATTGCCAGAAATTGCAGTGGCTTCTATCCAATTAACTCTTTAAGATATAAAATTCCATTTTATTTCATTAACTTTAATGTTACAATAGTTTCCTAATAAGACAAACACACATGACTCTCTTGCTGAGTTTGTGTGTCTTATTATTATAACATAACCTTATTTAGAAAAAATCTACTAGATGTAGAACATCAACACCGAGCATTTGCTTGTCGTCCTCAGCGCCGAGCATCTGCTTGACTTCCTCCGCACCATTGATCAAACAGTCGTCCTCCATGCTATAAGCCATCGATGTTCTTATCATCCTCCTTGAGTCAGGTATGAAAAGGTGATACGGTAAGATCAAGTGATTAATAAAGAAGAGAAAGAATAATGAAAAAAGACATGATCTATAGAAGGACGAGGAACACACCTTCGAAACAAGCATGAGGGGGGATGATTGATGCTGATTTATTGGATGAGCAACACACCTTTACAAAGGGGAGGCATATCATGCGGTAAGGGTTGGGGCAAGATGGGTATGGAAGTGCTATGAGATCTATAGTCGGGAGTGAAGACTAAAGTGCTGCAAGATCAAAGTTTCAGAGTGGAGGGAAGGGACTATGAGTAGCTGCGTGCGTAACTTTTCCCTGTATTATATAGAAACTGTTGGCGCCACGCGTTGGCTATGTAGTCAGTGACTAGACATCATTTCAGCTAAAACTTCATATATAGGCAAAAAAAACTAAAAACAACAAAATTAATACAAATACATGTATTTAACATCACAAGTTCAAATTGACAGCTTAGCTTTGTAAATCTGGCTCCGCCACTAAAGTTATGGTTTATTTTAACTGTTAACCAGGCAGAACTATGGGGTCGGTTGCTCAAAGGACCGTATTAGTGGGATAATTTGGTGCATAATAAGGTGGGACCCACCAGTGTAGAAATTAGGGTTTATTTTATGAACCGTTAACTAGGCAAAAATTAGGGACTGCAATTTTTATAACATTGGATATTAGGTAGTTAAGGCTCTCGCGCTAGAAATTACTAGGGAAGTACCACATACACTCTAATCTGGGCAAAATTAGTCGTGACGACTGCACCCTCCAGTTGTGGTTCCCCTCAGCGACAGCTCTTGCCGCTGCGGAGTAGGTCTCATCTGTAAACGATATATGCATAAGCAGACATCTGATGTTTTTGACTTATCTATAACATGAGACTCACCTTTAACGTCTCTTAGAATGCACAATGCAATTACTTATGCCTCGGTTCCCCGTGCATGGTATTAATTCACGACGTGTTTGCTTGACACCTATCATGGCATAATTATCTGTCGAAAAAAGATCTACCATGGCACCTATCTATGTGCTGCCCTTGATAGCTATCTGGAAAGCCCATCCACAGGCTAAAAAACTTTTGGGAGCTTTTTGGTAGTGCCTGGATTTGAGCTAGTGGGACGTTGTTGCACATCTAGGGCACAAGACCCTGCTGGCATATTGACGCCATTGTTGAGCTTGTAGATGTGGCGTCAGCCAGATGGTGGTATTGGGTTATGTACTGTATGGTTTTGTCTAGAAATAAGCAATATATGCATTCTATAGAAGTTTAGTTTGTTTGTGTTTCTCTGATTGTGATATTGGAATATAAGCATTCTTATAAAAGTCCAGCGTGTTTATGCTTTTCTGATTGTGGTATTGCAATATGTCAGATGCCAACCTACCATTACAATACATCTTTTCTGATTGTGGTATTGCAATATGCTTTTCATGTATGCAGTCAGATTCAAGGAATGACTCTTCACAGCGGATAGTACACTTTCCAAAACTGATTCTTGTTCAGTTCTTTCCAAACTGCATGCCGTAATGTTGTACTCAAAACCCATATTACATCCAGAACGATTGGATTCCAGCTACGATATGTAGAATTCCCATGTGTGGTGCACGCTATAACTTGACACAACGTCCTTCCTATCCTAAATAGGATCATAAATCAGTAGCTTCCATCCTAAAGGAAGAAGAACTTTCCTCAAGAAACAAGTCTGATCTTGCAAGCTATAGCTTAAGAGGGAAAATAACCAACTTGATTTTTCAGAAAATTAAGAGAGAAATGATTTGGAGGGAGATTGAAAGGAAATAGATCAGAAACGGAGAGGCCTTCAAAATCATCTTTATAGTTTGCAGCTAGACTGGATGCATGATACGTACGTGACAGTATGTCGTAAGCCATAAACCTTTTGCACTTAGGGTCTGTCACTTGTGGGAAAATATTCCACGCTCCTCATTTGCTAAAAATATGCAGGCAGAACAACAAGTATACAATTCACTTGTTCTTGCGAATTCTCTTTTCGAACTGTGCATTACAGTGCACATTAACCTGGTAAAAATATATGTATATAATTGGGACTAATTTAGTTACATCCACAAAATTTCTTACATTAGGTATAAGAGTTTGTTTCAGTGCAAACAATGCATGTGCGATGTGGTGACATCTTAAGGATTTTTGTTTACTTCAAACCACATTTTTAGGGATGCACCCACAGAGAATGTGTACAGGCAGAGCCACCCTATAATCGTACCCATCCCATTCAACTTTACATGTAGAAATACCCACGACTGCCACACATAAAATTGAGTAAAAACTAGTCATACAATGACAACATATAACCATAAATTATAAAACATCATCATATCTACTATATACTAAAAACACTATATGATAGTCTAAAATAGAGACACGGGGTTAATTCACATTATCTGAATTATTTTAACTGTTAGATCTATAATCTAAGGCTAAGATTTAAATACCGGATTAAAGTTACGTAACTATTGTCACGTCCAACCAACTCATATATGTAACCATAAAAAAACTGACATCCAGATGTGCCCACGTTCAACACTGTTTTTTTTAGAGAGATAACGTACGACACTTAAAAGGCTGTATTTCTCTCTCTTCTTTCTTGAAAGAAATAACGTACAACGGTAGGAATGTTTTATTTCTCAATGTTAAAATTAGATACGCTATCCATGTTTTCTACATGTATAGATGTGTAGGAAACAAAAATTTACCTACTCTCTCTAGGATACGTGGGAAAACAATAACCGATATTTAATTCTAAGGCTTAAGAAAAATACACAATACACTTCTTTGTTTTCTAGAATCTTGCAGGTTAATTTGGTCGCCAACGGTTTGTCAGAAGTATGTCATCTCTTAATTTACTTTCTTTATGCAAATATGAATGTGTGTGTCTAACATAGATAGTCCCACAATAAAATAATAGAGATCGACACCGGGAATTGGTAGTAAAGAGTATAGATGTGTTATATGTCTTACTCCCTGTGTTTCAAAATATAAGATATTTTAGCTTTTTCTGACATACATGTATCTAGATATATATTTTATTGTGTGGGTTCGGCCGTATAGAGTCTAGATGTGTTAAATAACATATGTGTAAGACGGATTAATTCACGCTCGAAATCTTCTCCTTCCTAGAAAGTCGGCAAGCATGTTCTAAATATTAAAAGTAATATACAAAGATATAATAGAGCCACCAAATTGATCTACCTGTACTAAATAATATGTTCCCTTAATACTTCATTAACTACAAATACTGACGGTGGAGATTCAAAATTCCCGGTATGCGCATGCCGATTGACAAGAACCACCAACATGCACTGGTAGGACCGAACAAGGAGTCATGCCGTATGCCGGTTGAAGGAGTCCTATTTTTAAATATTCTTTGCTATAATGGGTAAGATTGGCCCTACAAAGCCATTTATGAGAAATTGAGAGAAACAAATCCGATTAAATCACCGCATGAGCCTATTTTAATAGCATGCGAGCTGGATCGAGTTCTTCTATTTATGCCACGTAGCTAGAGTGAGTTCAATCTATACAGGACGGTGTTTTGTCTAACAAAAATATGTATTAGCCCATTATTTAAGACATAGTTTATTATTAAATTTAAAAATATACTCCCTCACTGCACAATTGCCCTTCTTCATGTGTTTACTGAAATTCAAAGTTTATAATATTTAATAAAAAATAAAAAAAAATAAAATCAGCATTATTAGAATCATCATAAATATATCTTCATATAGTATGAATTTTCTACTAGGGATATTGATATTTTGCTATATATTTGGTTAAACTTTATAAAGTTTGAGTTTGACCAAACCTAGAATGCAGGATAAATCGGACGGAATAGGAATGTAAAAGCACAAGATTGTAATGCCATGCAGACTGAAATTTTTTATAGCCTACTAATATACTTTTAAGAGATATTTGAGTGTGATGGAAATTAGATAGTAAAAAACCTACTCCAACCCTCAAATATCTAATAAAACCCCTATAGGGAAATGACCATATGAAAAAGAAGCATACTACATATGCCACCTTGCAAGAACAATACAAGATTGCACATTCGAAGGTATGAAATCACAAACTTGACTACTAAGAAATACATTACATATACCTAAATGGTTTCTTGCCGATATGAATTACGAACTGAATGTAGGAGTCATGCTAACCAATGAATGCTCAAACATAGAAAGTGAAAGCTAAATTAGTACGAGACTTCATATTTTTACACTCTTAGCTACCACTAACTAAAATGCGGCGGCTGTTTTACTTTGTCATATGCAGATCCTGATATAAATTATGAAACAAATCACTTGAGTTTGTTAATTTTATCACAAGATATTAACATCGTCACAATAATTAATATATATTGTATAATAAATCAACATTAATGGATTGAAGGACTAAAGTAAAATAATTTGTGTGGAGTAAATATGTGAGTAAGAGTTAACCCAATAAGCATTTGCATGGTGCCTCTAGGCTACATGCTTGTCGTAAAGTTCAAAATATTTTCCAAATAAAATATCAATATAATAATTTTATTAAGCTATTAAAAAATACGCAAATCTAGCCGCGGAAATGAGCGGGTTCGGCTGCTAGTTATGAATAACAACACATGCATATGAATTGTATGTACTTCCTCCGATCAAGGAAATAAGTGCCCTCCGATCAGAAATAAGGGTCTATAATTAAGTGTCGATGATTTTGTATTAACCTAGCATGAAGTTTGAACTAAGTTACAAACACTTATTTCTGATCGAAGGGACACCCGTACCCGATTTTTTCAAAATAGTTTTTTCAAGTAGTAAGCCATCAAGTAAAACATGAGCATTAGCAGCACTAAGTTCCATAAAAGTTTTTCCACTATGACTATTCACATAACATTTGGAGCTTATTTTCAAACCACAATAAAATGAATGCATTAACATCCAATCTCTAAGGCCATGTTCTAATTCATAAACTAGTCCTCTAAAAACTTCCCATGCATGTATAAGCAACTCATTATTTCTTTGTTTGAATGAGAATATCAAATCTCGATTATAGCTCATGATGGAAGGTGGTCCAAATCTTTCTATAAAGGCAGCTTTAATGTTATACCAAGAATTAAAAGTTCCCAATGGCCAATTTAAAACCCAATCCATGGATCTACCAGCAAGGGAGTAAGGAAATATATTAACTTTAATTATATCGTTGCAAACATTGTTTATTTTAAGAGTCTCGCATCTTTTCTAAAACTTTTCAAGTGGGCTATGGGATCATCTCGAGGGCCCCCTTTGAACCTATCCTCATAAATTATTTTCATAATAGCAGGGTCAATCACAAATGGTTTGGTAGATCGAATGATGGAGGAAAATTCTTAACGCTAAATGGACAATTCAATATTTTATCCATTTTTGCAAGAGAAGTAAAGCCACACTAATTTTTATGGAATTTTGTGTATAAGTAAAGTAAAGACAAAACATAAAGTAAATAAATAAAACAGAAGGAACTAAAAAGACAAAAACAAAAAAATAGAGAAATACTTTGCGAATCTAAAAGGACAAGAAGAACTCACAGTGGTGCAACCTCCCCAATCTTGGGAAATTGCAACGAGCTAGAAGAAGTCTTGCGGTGACAGAGTATGTCTTACGCCCATGGAAATTGCAGTTGTGATGTTGCTTGCTTGTTCCCCAGCAACGGCGCCAGAAAATGTCTTGATGACACTAAGCAAGTGTGATAATTCGTTGGGACTTTAAGTGTAAAGTGTTGTAGCAAGAGAATTTTCCCCACAAGGGTGACACAGGGTTTAATATCAAACTCTCGGGGAATAAAGGCAAAGCTTCTACAAGGCTTGTCTAGCAACCTGCAAAGCAAGTTTCTTTGTCGTGTGCCCCCTACTCCAACGTGTGGTTCTCAAGCACAAGGCTTCGGATTAGTAAAATGAAATAAAAACAATAAAAAAAATGCTAGAAGGTAAACTAAAAGTATAATGTAATCTAATGCAAGTAATTAAAGTTTTTTTTGGTTTTGGTTGTAGTTGTAAGAAGTAAACATATTTTTTGTATTTTCAGATTTAATTAGTGCAGGAAATATAAAAGCAACTAAAAGGTGTTTCTTATGAATAAAAATGGACCAGGGTTCATGGGTTCACTTGTTTACTCTCTCATAAAGGTGTGGTGGCATTAAGAACAAGATAGATAACTTAATATTTATGAAATTTTATTGTGTGTCTTGATAAGCATTCATGTGGGCATCACATCCTAACATAAACATGATTCTATACATCTTGCTTATACTCCACTAGAAAGGGATTTTCCATGCAATCAAGATTTAAGAATTAACATAGTATAGCCTTAAGAACTTTGACATGATGTTGAATGAAAGACGTGCTACCATTGCATTAAAACATATCACAATAGACCAATTATAGTATACATTAATGTAAACAAGGTTTCTCAGCTGTCACTAAGAATTATACAACACATGCTTTTTTCTCTCTCTAGTGAGCTAACAAAGGAAATTGTAAAAACCATAGTAGATATGAAGTTGCGGTCACAATTCGTTACTACTACCATGTTACTCCATCTAATACACACCATCCTCACACATGTTCTCGCATACAAGTTTGATCATAACAACTAGTTAAGAATGGGGTAACAATACGCATCTATCAACACATCAAGAACATAATAAAGGTTCAGATCTCATAAATCATCCACTAAAACTAAGGATCCACCACATAGGAATTACATAATATGGCCATAATCATGATAGGCCGCTCATATGGCATCTAATCAACATAGCACAAGAGAGATATAGATCAAGCTACTGCCACAAATCCATAGTCCAGAGGTGGACTACTCCCTCTTCATCATGGTGGCGGTGTTGGTGATGTTGGAGAGGGTGGAGATGCGACCGGGTACGGCTCCTTCAGTGTTCCCCCTCCAATCTTTGCAGTTCAGCGTCTATTTCATGGTTTGTGTGTTTCTCTGCCGCCTCCTCCGAGAATGGCTCGGGGGTCTTTATATAGTTGTTTGTAGGTCAAGCCCGTCAATCTAAGATCAACATGGATGACATCGGACGCTCGAGGGGCAAACGAGCATGGGTGGCGTGGCCTGGAGTCGGGCCCATGCCACCAGTGCTTGTTTGGGCCTCATGGGTCCCCTTTTGCGCTTCTTCTTCTCGTATTATTTCTTCGGGAAAAATATTGACAATAGAAAAATCCTAGCTCCGTTTGAGTTCCGTAAGGTCCTTGAAATTTGAAAATACTCAAAACAAGGATTTCCTGTTCTGCAGAGTTATAAACCAATAAAAGGGGATCGTTTAGAAAATCCTCGAAATCAATGCAAAACATGGGAATATCATCTTATAAGATGCAAATATGTTGGAATATGTGGCAATAAATTACAAAGTTCATGCATGCATATTACATGCACCAACGCCGCCGCCGGAGGAATGGAGGGCGCGGTACAACGTGTCATCGGTCTACCACTGCGCCAAGGATGAAGGGTGGGCCAGACTTAGCGTCGCGCTGGCTAAGTCCGCGGAGGAGGCCAACATCATCACCGTCGACAACGATGATGAAGATGACAGCAGGGATGGAAGCAACGACGGCGAGGGCAGCGGCGACAGACTTGACTAGAGCGCCTTCGACTACTACGGGGAGCGCTATAGTTAGGGCTATCCCGTTTCATTCAAAATTGTTAAACAAATCTAAATTTGTACGTAAAGTTTTAAATTTCACCGTTCAAACATTTTTTTCTCCCCCACGCCGCTTTGAACAGATATTCAAATCCAGTAGCGGGAAAATCGAAAAACCGGCGCGTCGTATTTGTGGCGTGGTACCAGATGCCACCGAACATACGAGGCGATGGCACGGTATCGCACGCCGCCAAACGCACGAAATGGGGGCGCCATGGCACGCCACCAACATTCGGGGTAATAGTGGCGTTCCGCGTCATGCCCATTACAATTGAACAGTGGCGCGAAATTGGTAGCGTGGCGATCCCGCGCCAGCAAAGGCGAAATCGTCGTGCTAGTGAGGTGGCATGGCATTTTTTTGACACACCGCTGCAAATAACAACGGTGTTGCACCAGATCGGTGCGTCGCTATTAGGTTGACCCTTATTAGGGTTTTCCTAATAGTGGGAGTAGCATATTAGAATAAGAAAACATTCTCATAAACACATGTCATAAACCACATCATATAGTCCTATACTTCAAGTTCCTAGATTCACAACAAAGTACAGATGTAATTTAACCACATAAGATTACGAAACCATTACAATAAAGTTATCCGTTAAAAAAAAATTACAATAAAGTTATCATGTTAGGAATTAGGACGGGAATTAGGATATCACAGAGGGCCACATTTCACAATATTAGATGGGTATATGTGTACGCGGTCCCATACCCGTACACGTTGTACACCGGGTATATGAATGTTTTCTTATTTACATAGCTATGTGTAATCCGTTACCCGTACTCGTAATGGGGTTTCACACCGCCAGGTACGGAGTAATGGGTACCGATTGCCATCGCTACACATTTTCTTATCCACAATTTCAGTTGAACCACGTTTTGCCAATTTAAGATGTACTAGTTGAGAATGCGGCATGCCACTACACGTACTACGTGATCTAAACAGGAAAGACTAGACTAGACGTGTAGAAAAATGAGGGTTGAGCAAGGATGGGTCAGCCATTAACTGCTTTGCATTATCATGATAAGTTGATAACCGTCCAAGAAAAGGCGCAAATGGAAGATAAGCCACTCACGTAGCGTACTGGTACATCGATCGTCGATCCATCGGTATGGACACGCACGGTGCCGTATCCACCTCTGCAACGGTTGATTGCATGGACCGATGGAGGGTCTGGAAAAAATGTGATCGATCGCCACTGGCGGGCGAGACGTGTGGTGGATGGAACGGAGCGAAATGCCGGCACCGGCAATGTGAAAGGCGATCGAGCTGAGCGAGAAAGAGTGGTCACTCAGACACAGGGGCAAACCGGTCAAGAAAGTAGGAGTTCCGCTTCCGCTTCCGCGGAGTAGCGTCGCCGCAAGGCCAGAGTACGGCCGTGCGGGGATGGCCCACACCGCCAGCCAGCGTACGCCTGGCTCCCGCTACTCACCGCAGGATGGCAGATCTGCAGCAGGAATGGGGTGCGGATGGCGGCATGGCTCGGGCACGGCCATGTTGACCCATCCGGCACAACCTGAGTACGTAATTGGTTTGTAGAATATAGCAGAATCTCGGTGGGCACAAGGTTGGAGTATATGCAGGCAACTATGTGTAGACAGAGACCACCAGCTCGGTTGAAATCTCCGTGTACGTACGGACGCCATGAATTCAGGCATCCAGGTCTACTCCTTGCAAGTCATCTATGTACAAACCACGACTCTTGTCT
Organism: Dactylis glomerata; assembly: GCA_007115705.1. Lineage (NCBI taxonomy): Eukaryota > Viridiplantae > Streptophyta > Magnoliopsida > Poales > Poaceae > Dactylis > Dactylis glomerata. Next base: position 3,158,100 of record QXEO01000625.1, on the reverse strand, counting down.
CTAGTTATTGTCCTCTTCCTTCACCTCAAAGTCTAGCACACCATCCTCATTTTTCAACTTCAATTTGCGAGTCAATTTCCACCCCGCGCATTCGCGCGCTATCGCAAAGAGAGATTTTCGTATTTCAGTAACACCGGCGTAGGCGCGTACGCAACAACAACCACTTGTTTTGGCTTTCTCCTTTACAAGAGAGATTATTAGCATGTCCCCTATCCAAATCCAGATGAGCACCAGACCAAACCTAATTACCTGTCGCCATGCCATTGGTCTTCACGGCTCATCTATGCCGCTATGCGTACTTTCAGACTCTTTGTCTGGCCTAATTGGGAAATAGCTTGGCTTGCTTGTACTACACAGTTATACTAGTAACAGTAGGGGCATATAATTGTGTTCAGTGAACCTGACTAAGCCATGGTAGGATCGATGATTGGAATTGTGTCAGTGACTCGGTGTTTCTCTCTGAGTGAGCAAGACCTAATTAGCTGACGAATAGGCCAGAGAACCATAGCAGCCTACCAGTCTACCACGAGCCTGGACTTCCGGTCCTCCAGTAGTCCAGTGCATATGCATCGATCACGCCTGGTTGTGAGCTAGATGCGCTGAATGGCTGTTGTGGATTTCCTATATGTAATCATTTGGAAGCGACGGTCCAAGAACCTTCTGCTAGCGAATTAAGAACGTACGGACCAGTGGGGGCTACAGGGAGCTAGGATGTCCTACAATTAACGCACGGCCGCACGTCGTGTCTATTGGCCCTAATCCCGCGTCCCCTATAAACCACATGTACGCTACACGTGATTCACCTTTTTCAACGTTTTTGTTTTAGAAGGATCTGTTAATTTGATTTCATTTTGAGTGTTTTTCTTTTCTTTTAGAAGTGGATGTTAAACCCCAAGCCTCTATATTAAAATGATGAACATTACTTTTTAAATTAAAATCATTCAGTGGAGCCTTATAAGGAAAATACAAAGACCAAACGGAAGCCGTCTTAATAACTGCAGATGTCATAAACCTATGAGCTTGATGAAGGGGGCTGGGTGGCCATCACATACTACTAGGCAAAAGGCAACCCGTGACGCACCACTATTCACTAGCCGTGGCGTATGGTCCATGCACCACGGTACCACACCACTGGTAGCAGGATACAGATGGCGCACCATGTGGTGCGCCACGGGTATGTGACATACTCGCGGCTCACTATGTGATGTGCAACGGGTATGTGACATACTCGTGGCTCACTATATGATGCGCAATGGGTAGCTTACTTGTGGCGCACTATGTGATGCACCATAGGTAAAATTTGAAATTCAAAAAAAATCTAAAATAAAAATAATCCAAAAACCCCAAAATTAGAATTTTTAACATTTAATCACAGTGGAAACATCTCGCAAATCACATTGAAATGATGACTTTCCACTCGGTCACTGATCCTCAAATTGCTCCACGCCAAGCACGCTTATCTTCTATTTAATGAGCTATCCATATGCTACTCAAGTCTTTATTGATATAAGTATCATATCAAGCCTCTTAAGCCATGCGGGTGTATATGTGTGTATATATGTATAGTATGTGTGGTGTTTAAGTTTAAAAAATTCAAAAAAAATTAAAAATCTAAAATATCCTAAAATTTCAAAAATACAACAAATTTAAAAGATTAATAAAATCAAAAAAATATAATAAAATTTGAAATTTGAAAATCTAATAGTGAAAATTATATTTTCCCTTTTGAAATTTGAGAATTTTAAGAAAAATTCCAAATAGATGTATGCAGTTAAATTTGGCTATAACTTTTCGTGTAGATACTTTTTTTATATAAAAAAGTTTTCGATCTGATGTTGTTTGAAAAATATATTGTCGCTTTTCTATGACATAACGTTTTTTTTTTAAATATGCTCAAATTCAAGTTTATTATGTTTCGTAACAACTAGATCACGTAAGATAATTACATATAATTTTTTCAAAAAATATATCAATTTTTTTATTTTTCAAAAAAATAAAAAGACAAACCCACAGGTGGGTGTGGAAAAAGGTTGAATTACCCGTGGGCACCCAATAGTAGTGCACCATGGGTAAGTCAGAAAAATTGAAAAATTTCATGCCCGATAACACAAAAATATTGAAAATTTTCACGCCCATATTTATCCGTGGCGCACGTACAAGCCACGGGTAAGTCAAAAAATTGAAAAAAATTGCTGGCCAAAAAGAAAAAAAAATTGAATTTTTTTGCGCCAAGTAAGTCAAAACAATTGAACATTTCCACCAGGTATGTAATGCGCCGCGGGTAGTTTATATACCCGTGGCGCATTACATATAGGTGAACCATGGGTAACTTGGGCAGCCCGGCCATGGACACAGCTACCCGTGGCGAACGAATTTAAACGGTGTGCCATGAGTAATTGTATAGGCGTGGCAGACCATATCTAATGCGTATATACCCATGACGTTGATACGTCTTAAACGTATCTATAATTTTTTATGCTCCATGCTTGTTCTTACACCATTTTCTTAGTGTTTTGTTACACTTCGTAGCATTTTTATGCATTTTTCAGAACTAACCTATTAACAAGATGCCACAGTGCCAGTTCCATGTTTTCTGCTGTTTTTGTGTTTCGAAAAGTCACACAGGAAATATTCTCGGAATTGGACGAAACAAAAGCCGAACCTTCTAATATTTACCGAAGGTTCCAGAAGACCGAAGAGGAGACGGAGGGGGGGCCAGCCACACCATAGGGCGGCGCGGCCAGCCCCTGGCCCGCGCCCCCTATGGGAGAGGCCGCCCTGGTCCACTCCTGACGCCGCCCCTTCGCATATAAAGACTCCTCGACGGGAAAAACCTAACAACCTGATCAATTTTCCAGAAACACATCGCGATCCGCCGCCGTCGTCGACCTGAGATCGGGAGGGTCCAGAAGCTCTTCCCCGCACTGATACGTCCATAACGTATCTACTTTCCCGAACACTTTTGCTATTGTTTCTCCTCTAACTTGTGTGTTTTGAATACAACTAACACGGACTAACGCTGTTTTCAGCAGAATTGCTCTAGTGTCTCGTTTTTTTGCAGAAATCCGACTTTCAGAAAAAATCCCGGAAAATATTGCAAAAATTCTATTTTGCCAGAAGACCCACAGAGCCAGAAGGAGAGACGAAGGGGGGCACCAGCCTGGGCTCACCACCAGGGGGCGTGGCCCAGCCCTGGTGGCGCCCACCTGTGGTGAGGCCGCCTCGGCCATCGCCTCGACCCCTCCTTCCGCCAACATATACCCTCTGACCTGAAAACAGCGGGGGTTCAGCGTTTTTCCCAGATAGACTTCCGCTACGCCGCCGCCATCAGAAACCGCGATTCGGAACCAGAAACTCTGTTCTGGCACCCTGCCGGGACGGGGATTTGGAGGAGATCTTCATCACCACCATCACCGACGTCTCTCCATCAACCATCCATGACTCCCCCATCCATGTGTGAGTAATTTCCGCTGTAGGCGAAGGGGATGGTAGGGATTGGATGAGATCATTCACGTAATTTGCTATGAGATTGTTAGGTCATAGTGCCTAGTATCTTCTATTAGTGCTTATGACATTGTTGTAACTTGTTGTGCTTAATGCTTGTCACTTTGGGCCTGAGTGCCATGATTTCAGATCTGAACATGTTATTATTTTTATGATGATACTTATTGTTTATGGTCTTACCTACAAGTTGTTTACACATATTGTTGTCCGGAACCCGAGGCCCCAAAGTGACATAAATTGGGATAACCGGAGGGGATGGCTATGATGTGAGGATCACATGTGTTCACCTAGTGTTAATGCTTTGCTCCGGTATTTTATTAAAAGGAGTACCTTAATTACCAGTAGTTTCTCTTGAGGACCTGCTGCAACAGGCTGGTAGGACAAAAGATGTTGTGCAAGTTTCTCATTGCGAGCACGTACGAGTATATACAGAACACATGCCTATGATTGTTAGTACTAGGATGCTTTATCATTATTTATCTGCAATGCCCATGTCTCACTGATTTTATGAATTATCTTATCCATGAAACGCCCGTACATCCATCCCTATGCCTACAGTATTCCATCCTACTGGTTACTATTACTACTATTATCGTTTTTATTTTACTACTGATGTTACTGTTTCACTACTATCACCACTATAAAACTGTTGCTACTGATAAACCGCTGCGAGCAAGTCTGTTTCCAGGTGCAGTCGAATCAATAAATTTGGGTTTTACTTCCCTCGAAGACTGTTGCGATCTCCTATACTTGTGGGTCATCAAGACTATTTTCTGGCACCATTGCCGGGGAGCATAGCTTTATTTGTAAGTTCACTTGGAATTCATATTGTTCGCTGCAATCATTTCATCATGGGTAAACCTCGTGATGGAAAAGTTCCTATATTGCCATCCACTACAAGAAGAGGTACGACTTTGAACACTTCTACTGCTCTTGATCCACCATTTGTTATGAGTAAGTTGCTTACACCACCACATGCACATGCTACTGCTACTACTTCTGCTGAGTTTGAAAATGCCAGTGATAATTTAGATGATGCTTCTACTGTGCTTGATGAGAGTGGTTCACTAGGTTCCTTTTTAGATGCTACAATTGCTAGAGCTAAGATGGGAAACACCACTGTTACACCTGTTAGTTCACCTGAGTCTAGGGAATGTCCTAGTGATGATTTTGATGATGCTTATATTGAGCTTGACGATGATTTTATTGCTGAAGCTCGTGCTACTCGTGATGCTAAAGCTGTTAAAGAACTTCTAGCGAGACGTGCTGTTAGATATAAATTGTCTCCTGATCCTAAGTTTGCTGCTTCTCTCATAGATATTAGAGACAAGGATTATGATTTCTCTTTAGATTTATCTTACATATCTATTGTTGAGAAAGAGCCTTTTTGTGGTACTGAGAATGAAAGTGCTATGGATCACATGAATGAGCTTTCTACGTTGAGTAATTTTTTTCTGATGATATTAAGCTTCGCACTTACTTTGTTGCTAAGATTTTCCCTTTTTCGTTGAAAGATGCAGCTAAAACTTGGTTTAATAGCTTGTCTCCTGGATCTATTCATAGTCCTATTGCTTTGGTTAATGCTTTCTTTCAGAAATATTTTCCTGCTGGTGCTCAACATGCTGCTGTGCAAAAAATCTTTGATTTTGAACAGGGAAAAGGAGAGATACTGCCTGAATCTTGGACGAGGTTTTGTTCTTTGCCTAAAGAGCCATTGCCTAAAAATGAACTCCTTGATATATTTTATAGTGGACTAACTGATGAATCTAAGTCATATTTGGATAGTTGTGCTGGTTGTGTTTTCAGGGAAAGAACTCCGGCTGAAGCTGAAGAATTAATGGCTAAAATAAGCCGGAATCATGATGATTGGACTCTAGTTGAGCCAATACCAGCACCATCACTTGTGCCATCTATAGAGCCGACACCGAAGAAGAGAGGAATGATTGAATTAAATGATGAAGTTATGAAGGAAGCCAAGAAATCTCTTAAGGAGAAGGGTATTAAATCTGAAGATGTGAAGAATTTACCTCCTATAGAAGAATTATGTAAGCCAATCCCTCACTCATCTACTATTGAGGTACATTCTCTCCAACGTTTTGATGATAGAGATATTCCTTACTCTAAACCTCCTGATGAATGCTTAGACGAGTTAGATAATTTTATAGTTAAGCAAGATAATTTTAATAGAATGATGCAGAATCATTTGTTGGAAAATTCTAGAGCTATTAACAAGTTGCAGGATATTGTGGAGAGAACCTCCAATGATGTGAAGATACTTGTTAAACATTTTCAAATGGTTCAGACTCAAATTGATCAGCTTACCAAGGTGCAAAAAGATTTGTTAGTAAATGCTTCAAGAGAAAAACAAGCATGTGAAATACGCACAAGAGGAGGTGCTACCACTCAAGACCCCTTATATCCTGAAGGACATCCTAAGAGGATCGAGCAAGATTCTAAACGCACTTCAAGAGATGATATTCCTTCCAAGAAGAAGAAGAAGAAGCATAAAACAACTGCATAATCGTCTGAAGCAGGTAAAGATCCTAATAGTGTTTCTATTTCTGATGCTGAAACTGAACCAGGTGATGCTTCCGATAAAGAAGAAGTGGATGAGGGACCAGAAAAGATTGATAAAAATGCAAAGTACACCAAAGAAGACTTCATTGCCAACAAGCATGGTAATGAGAGAGAGCCTTGGGTACAGAAACCAATGTCTTTTCCTGGTAAGAAACACAAGTCCAAGGAAGAAGAACACTACAACAGGTTTTGTGAACGGATGAAACCTTTATTTTTGCAAATTCCTTTGACTGATGCTATTAGAATGCCTCCTTATGCAAAGTATATGAAAGATATTGTTACTCACAAAAGGAAGATTCCTAATGAGGAAATTTCCACTCTACTTGCTAATTATTCTTTTGATGGTAAAGTTTCGGAGAAGCTTGGAGATCCAGGTATACCAACTATTCCTTGCTCCATTAAAAACAACTATGTTAGAACTGCTTTATGTGATTTGGGAGCTAGAGTTAGTGTCATGCCTTTTTCTCTTTATAAGAGACTTGATCTAGAAAAATTAGTATCAACTGATATATCTTTGCAGATGGCTGATAAGTCTACTACTATTCCTATTGGTATTTGTGAAAATGTTCCTGTTCAAGTTGCTAACAGTTGTTTGATATTAACTGACTTTGTTGTGTTGGAAATGCCTGAAGATGATAATATGTCTATTATTCTTGGGAGACCTTTTCTAAACACTGCAGGTGCTGTTATTAATTGCAATCAAGGAAAAGTAACTTTCAATGTCAATGATAAAGAGTACACGGTTTATTTTCTCAAGAAGATTGATAGAAAGAATGCTCTAAATTCCGTCAAGAATGTTGAGACCATCAAAGTTGGTCAAATTATTTGTTCACAGCGAAAGCCCAAGGAAGAATATAAAATTATTATGATTGGGACTATGCCTATCAAAGTTGAGGTAACATAAGCATTTAGTGAAGTGCAAAGTTTTGCCTCATATAAAGTTAGTTTGGGAACAAGACTTGATCAACCTTGTTAACAAAGTGATTTTATATGAACAAAACTTCGTTTTCACCGCATTTACTTTACCTCACTTATATTTACTTGTTCATTTTTGTTCCCGCTGTTTAGTTACATGATTAAAATATCTTAGAGCTGCTGCATACTTGGTTTTGATTTGCTTTCTATCGCTCCACCGTTGTTTTCCCGAGTTTTATTCTCTTATCGTTTTTCTGAAAAATCCTCGAAAATAAAGTTTCTCGAAAAATTCCAGAAAAATCTTTTTAAATTTTTATATCAAAAATGGGGCAGAGAGGTACCTGGGAGACCTCAGGGGGACCTGCCATGCCACCTCACCACTAGGGGGCGCGGCCCAAGCCCTGGCCGCGCCCACCTATGGTGAGGGGGGCCCCCTGGCCTCTCACTTATCTCTTCCTCCCCAGCTCTTTCTCTCTCCCGAAAACAAGGACACACCAGCTCAAACTTGAGTTCTTGCTGCTCTTCATCTCGATTTTTCGATCTCCTTGCTCAGCCCATCATTGTTGCTGAGATTTGGAGCATTTGTTCTCCGGTATGTGACTCTTCCGATTGTCCAAGTAGAATTTTGATTAGTGAAGTATTTCTTGAGTATTTTAGCTCTATAGGTGACAGGTGAAATGAGTTTGCATGCTTGTTCTATTGCTTAGAAATGTTATTTTGATGCATGTTAGCCCTCTAGTTACTCCCTATAGTAGTTCCCTACATTTGTTTGTCTCAAAATCATTTTTTATGAGGTTTGTCAAAAATTTCAGAAAAGGGACATGGACAACTACACCTATGGAGAAGTCTTTGAAAGAGAAGCACCAAGGTCATCAAGGCCTTCAAGATCCACTGCTCAATATAGGATGTCTTACAATGAAGATCTTATGTCACCAAACCTTGAGGGAGACGATGGAGATGCGCATCCATCTACCTTCCCTTGTGCTAACTTTTTGCGTGATGCAGGGATTCTTGATGATTTCTTGCTCCTTGTTAACAGGGTTGGATTGACTACATACATGATGGATAAGAGTAATCAATATGCTATTTTCACAAAGATTTTTGTTGAAAGTTTTAAATTTGCTAACTCTCATTTCAATCCTTCCATTGCATTTAAGATTTATGATAAGTCTATCACCATATCTTTGGGGAGGTTTTGTGATATTCTAGGTATACCCATGTTTGGGACGGCAAAGACGATGCTAAATCAGCCCACCGATTTGTTGGAGCTCTTCCGAGGAGTGACCAACGACGATGACCGCACAGCACAGCGTGGCAAGATAAGAAACATTCAACTCCCAGCTATTAGATATTTTACTTACTATCTTGCCACTAGTGTACTTGGTAGAGGAAACACTAGCAATATATCCAATTATCATTTAGCTTTTCTAGCTACCGCTCTTGATGTTAGTAGGAAGTATAACCTCGGTGCTATTATTGCTCGTCGCCTAGCCGCTAGGGGACATTATTGATGCGCGCATTGTTGTTGCTCTTGAACTTCCTATTACTCCTCATGATATACTGTTGACTCCATAGAGGCTTGATCATGCTGCCATGAAGCTCCATCACTTTGTTACTGCTAACTCTTATGTAGGAAAATTAGTTTATAGAATGTTATTTACAGATGGAGAGGAAAGGGAAGTGCCCTTGCCACAACCCAGTTTGTTCAGTATTGATAACAGGTCGTGGTCGCGCACGAAGGAGGAGTTGGACGAGCAGCTTAGGGTGCTCGGCTTCAACGTACAGCATGGCGTTGTGGACCAGGAGGAAGAGGAGGAGCCGGCCTATCACTACACCACGTACCACTCCGGGGCGCCTTCGAGTTCATATCAGGATGAAGGTGCTTCTTCGTCATATTTTCGGGACGCCACTTCATGGCCGAGCTGGGATTGATCTCCACTTAGGCCAAAAGCCTAAGCTTGGGGCGAGGTACGCCAACGATTCACTCATCTACATATCATATTTTGTTGGTACTTTGTATATCCATGTTTCGCTTTCTTTATTGTTCTTGTTCTTATTTCTACTTTCCAAAATACAAAAAGACCAAAAATATTTCCGTTGTTTCTCTTTGTTTGCCCTTTTAGTTTGCTAGCTTTGGTTTGCTTTACTTGCTATTTTCGGTTTGATATTTGAAAAATCCAAAAATATTTTGCTTTGTTTGCTATTTCCTTCTGTTCTTGTTTCAAAAATCGAAAACCCAAAAATATTTGTTATTCTTCTTCGATTTTGTAAAGTTTGTTGCAGAGTTCAGTCTCCTGTGACTCCATTGGAGCTTGGTATTCACTTCATATTATTCAAGCCACACAAGTGAAAGGCAATAATGACGACATATGACAATCCGAGATGTGGTAAGAGGCTGGTATGAACTCTATTTGTTTTCATTTTTGTACATATACTTGATACATCGCCAACGTATCCATAATTTTTGATGCTCCATGCTTGTTTTTACACCATTTGTTTAGTGTTTTGTTATACTTCATGGCATTTTTATGCATTTTCCGGAACTAACCTATTAACGAGATGCCACAGTGTCAGTTCCCTGTTTTCTGCTATTTTTGTGTTTCAGAAAAGTTACACAGGAAATATTCTCGGAATTGAACAAAACCAAAGCCAGTCGTCCAGATATTTCATGGAGCTTCCAGAACACCGAAGAGGAGACAGAGCCGAGCCAGAGGGCGGCCACACCACAGGGTGGCGTGGCCTAGGGCTGGCCCGCGCCCCCTGGTGGTGTGGGCCCCCTGGTCCACTTCTGACGTCGCCTCTTCGCCTATAAAGACCCCCTGACGGGAAAAACCTAAATACCCAATCACTTTTCCAGAATACATCGTGATCCACCGCAGCCATCGACCCAAAGATCGGGAGGGTCCAGAAGCTCTTCCCGGCACCCTGCCGGAGAGGGGAATTGCCACCGGAGGTCTTCTTCATCGCCATGCTTGCCTCCGACGTGATGAGTGAGTAGTCTACCTTGGACTATGGGTCCATAGCAGTAGCTAGATGGTTGTCTTCTCCACCATGTGCTTCATGTTTAGATCTCGTGAGCTGCCTTACATGATCGAGATCACCGTTATGTAATTCTACATGTTGTGTTTATTGGGATCTGATGAATATTGGTGTTATGATTGAGTTGAAGTACTAAATTTTATCATATGTTATCTCTATGTTGTTTATGATCTTGCATGCTCTCCGTTGTTAGTAGCTATCTTGGCCAATTAGTTGCTAGTGACTCCAAGAGGGGGTATTTATGCTCGATAGTGGGTTCATGACTCTATTTAATCTAGGGGAGTGACAGAAACCTCTAAGGTTGTAGATGTGTTGTTGCTACTAGGGGGAAAACAACATTCATATGCTCGAGGGCATATGCTTTGTTTACATTACACACTTTGCTTAATGCAATTATCTGTTATTCGCAACTTAATACTTGTGGAGTTCTCGGATTGATTCGCCACAAGTGGATTATTAGTCATAGATGCAGTTGGATGGCGGTCTATGTATCATGTTGTAATGCCCAGAGTAAATCTCATAGTGATCCTCTCGACGTATGCATGTTGTCTTTATTCTATCAATTGCCCAACTGTAATTTGTTTACCCAGCATGTATTATTTTATCTTATGGAGAGACACCACTAGTGAACTGTGGACCCCGGTCCTATTTCCTTTATATTGCTATCACCTGTTTACTTTACTCGCACTGTTTACTTTACTCGCATATTACTATTGATTTTCACTCGATACGCTCATACCCTTTGTTTCAAGCAAATCGGTGAGATTGACAACCTCATCGTAAGTTGGGAACAAAGTATTTGGTTGTGTTGTGTGCAGGTTCCACATTGCTACTGGTTGAAGACGCGCTAACAAGTTATCATTAACGGCGCCCTTGTTAGAGCATCACGAAGCTAGTGGGCATCACCTTCAGTCGTTTGGCTTTCTCCTACTGGATTGATAACCTTGGTTTCATAACTGAGAGAAAAACTTGCTGCTATATTCATCAAACCTTGCTCTTGGGGTTTTCCAACTGGCCGGTCATTTACTCCACACAATCAAGTTTTCTCACATCATCATCACCGCGCCATCAACAAGTTTTTCTGGCGCCGTTGTCGGGGAGGAAGAAGACTTCTGCAAGGGGAGTTTTCGCACGCACATCCTTTACTTTGTTTTAAGTTTTGCTTTTACTTTATTTTTTACTTGCATCATTTTATCAAAAACCCAAAAAAAAATGAATCCTTTGTAGTTGTTTTTACTTATCAGCTTTTAGTTTGCTAGAATGGCTACTCCTGAAAACACCAAGTTGTGTGACTTTACTTGCACGAATAATAGTGATTTTATCTGCACCCCTATTGCGCCACCTGCTCCTGCTGCAAATTTTTATGAGATTAAGCCTGCTTTGTTGAACCTTGTTATGAAAGAGCAACTTTCTGGTGCTAGTACTGATGCTGCTGCAGCTCATCTCAATAATTTTGTTGAGCTATGTGAGATGCAGAAATATAAGGATGTTGAAAGTGATATTATTAAGCTTAAGTTGTTTCCTTTTTCTTTGAGAGGAAAAGCTAAGGACTGGTTGCTTTCTGATACGTCTCCAACGTATCTATAATTTTTGATGCTCCATGCTTGTTTTTACACCATTTGTCTAATGTTTCGTTAGACTTCGTGGCACTTTTATGCATTTTCCGGAACTAACCTACTAACAAGTCGCCACAAGTCGCCACAGTGCCAGTTCCCTATTGCTATCACCTGTTTATTTTACTCGCACTGTTTACTTTACTCGCATACTTCTACTATTTTCCACTCGATACGCTCATACCCTTTGTTTTAAGCAAACCGGTGAGATTGACAACCTCATCGCAAGTTGGGAACAAAGTACTTGGTTGTGTTGTGTGCAGGTTCCGCATTGCAGCTAGCAAGCAAAGCTTGGACAAGGCGCCATATATAAATTGTCCGAAGCTGTCGCAAACTAGCAAGCATCACGTTGAGTCGTATTGTCCGCTCTTCTCCTGATAGACATAACCTTGGTTTCTTAACTGAGGGAAAACTAGCTGCTATATTCATCACACCTTCCTCTTGGGGTTCCCAACGGGCTGGTTATTTACCACGCATCACTTTCTTTGCCGAAAAATAGTATTGATTCTTGGGCTAAGTGTAAGGATGCTTTTATTGGTAGATACTATCCTCCTGCTAAGATTATAGCTTTGCGTAGCAATATTATGAAATTTAGTCAGTTTGATAATGAACATGTTGCTCAAGCTTGGGAAAGAATGAAATCAATGATAAAGAATTGTCCCACTCATGGACTGACTACTTGGATGATTGTTCAAACTTTTTATGCAGGACTAAATTTTTCTTCGAGGAACCTACTTGATTCAGCAGCTGGAGGCACTTTTATGTCCCTTACCTTGGGCGCCGCAACAAAGCTTCTCAACAATAATGATGGTAAATTACTCTGAATGGCACACCGAGAGAGCTCCACAAGGTAACAAGGTAAATTCTGTTGAGGAAACCTCTTCCTTGAGTGATAATATTGATGCTATAATGCTTATGCTTTCTAATGATAGGACTCATGTAGATCCTAATAATGTTCATTTGGCCTCTTTGGTTGCTCAAGAAGAGCATGTTGATGTAAACTTCATTAGAAATAATAATTTTAACAACAATGCTTATAGGAATAATTTTGCTAGTAACAATTATAGGCCGTATCCTTCTACCAATGGTAATGGTTATGGTAACTCTTATGGTAATTCCTCCAACAACACTAGGGCCGCGCCCTCCGAGCTTGAGGTAATGCTCAAGGATTTCATCGGTAAGCAAAATGCTTTTAACAAGTCTGTTGAGGAAAAGTTAGGAAAAATTGATATTCTTGCTTCTAAAGTTGATAGCCTTGCTCATGATGTTGAACTTCTGAAATTAAAAGTGTTGCCTAATGATGTGAAAGAGAACAATGTTTTTGCTACTGCTAATGCTATCCAAGTTAGAATTGATAAAAATGTTAGGATGCTAGCAGAATTTCATGCCAGGTGGGAAAGAGAAGATGAGATGGCTAGAAAGATGAAGGTATGTACCATTACTACCTCTAATGATGTTATTCCTAATGCTAGCAATCCTCTTACTTTGATTGGTGTAGAGAAAACTCCTACTCCTAGTGTTAAAAAGCCCAAAACTGCCAAAACTTTTTCTCAAAAGAGTGCTGAAATTTTTCGGAGTGTAGCAGATGATAGCTCTATTTCCTTTAATGATTTTGATGTTAATGGCTGCAATATATCTGAAGTTATTTTGTTCTTGCAAAAGCTTGCTTTGACTCCCAATGCTAGTTCTTTAAATGTTGCTTTTACTAAGCATATTACCAATGCTCTCATGAAAATTAGGGATGAAAAGTTGAAGCAAAAAGCTTCTATTCCCAAGAAGTTAGAAGATGGTTGGGAACCCATCATTGATATGCATGTTAATGGTTTTGATTGCCATGCTTTATGTAATCTAGGTGCTAGTATTTCTATTATGCCTAGAAAAATTTATGACATGCTTGATTTACCACCGCTTGAAAAGTGTTATTATGATGTTCCTATTGCTGATGTTGCTAAGAAGAAACCTTTGGGAAGAATTAATGATGTTCTTATTATGGTTAACAATAACCTTGTTCCTGTTGATTTTCTTGTCATGGATGTTGAATACAATGCTTCATGTCCTATTATTTTGGGAAGACCCTTTCTTCGAACTGTAGGTGCCATCATTGATATGAGGGAAGGCACCATCAAATATCAATTTCCACTCAAGAAAGGTATGGAACACTTCCCTAGAAAGAGAAAGAAATTACTTTTTGACTCTATACTTAGAGCAAATTATGAGCTTGATGCTTCATCACTTGATATTACTTGATTCGCATTTTCTGCGCCTAGCTCAAAGGCGTTAAAGAAAAGCACTCTTGGGAGATAACCCAATGTTTTTTACTTTCAGTAATTTTTCTTTTATTTGAGTCTTGGAAGTTATTACTACTGTAATGACCTCTCCTTATCCTTTTTATTTCGTTTTTGTGCCAAGAGAAGCCTCTAATTTGAGTGAGGTAAGATTTGGGGATGTTGCTGTCCTGAAACTGTTTTCGGTGCTGCACCGTAAAAATTCGTGAAAATTCTCTGTATATCTTTTGGACCTGCGATTTCTTGTGCATATGCCCCAGGTTATATAAAAACTTTCATTAGTTGAACGCTTTTTGATTTGAGCAACAGAAAACCCTCTAAAAATTCGACCTTTGTCAGCTGTTCTGTTTTGACAGATTTCTGCCAATATTTGTGTTTGCTGCTTTATCGCTTTCTTTTTGAGTTCTTTTGATCACGGAACTTTTGGGGAAGTTGCTACAGTAGTATATGATTTATATGTGGTGGTTTTGAGTTGAAACCTGAAGCAAAAAGGGTTGATTCAATGTTATTCTTACACTAATGTTGCTAATAGATTTGTGTTTAGTTTTGCATGAAGGAAGTTTTCAAGTGTAGGGATTGGAGAATGATGAGATGAGTTGAAGAATGGACAAAAGCTCAAGCTTGGGGATGCCCATGTCACCCCAAGAAATATCCAAGAAGTACAAGCATCAAAGCTTGGGGATGCCCCCGAGGCACCCCTTCTTCATCGGCAAAAATCAGGTCACCTTTCAACGCACTATATTTTTATTGCTTCATGCATTATGCATTTTTCTTGGAGCATCAGTTGTCTTTAGTTTTCCGTTTTTTTTAGTTTTGTTTGCTGCAATAAATGGTTGGACCCTAACAAATTTCTTTTGGAGAAGTTGCCTTGCTTTTCATTTGCCAAGAACACTCCGTTTTTCATTCTTATAATTTCAACGAGTGTTCTCTTTTTCTAGAACTGCGTTTAGCTTTCAATTTTCGCCTTGATTTGTGTTCAGATCTTGTTATATATTTTTATCAAGGTGTATTTTTTGCCTCTGGACCATATTGGTTTTCATCAAAAGAGTTGTTTATAAAAAGTTTGAATGGTGTTGGAAAGAGAAAAAGCTTTATGCAAAAAAGTGGTACAAGAAGGAGCTTCTGTAGACTGCGGCCTAGGCTTTTGCATGTCGTGCTTGATGTCTTTTTGGTAGTATGCTTAGTGGTTTTGCTATAGCATAACTTGTCTCAAATGACTGAGATTGCTTAATGAGCCTTTGAAAAAATCATGCGTTGTTTTAATTATTTGGAAGCATTATTTTGGTTTTCTCCTTTGATGCTTTATTTGGGTTGACTTGGCGCATGCTCACACATGTTAGACTCATACAAAGTCGCCATTGCCTCTATGATCATTTATTTTTTGACTTTTGATGCCATCTTATGCTTCTTTTAATGTCGCTTTGTCGCTCTGCATGATTATGGCCATTATTGCTCTCTTAGTTGGTCGCTCACAGTCTTTTGCTAGCCCTCATTTTGTACTGAGTATGAGCTCTACTCATGCATCCAACTCCTAAAAACCAAGTTTGTCATTGTGTCCACCATACATACCTATTAGCAATTTGCTATTTCAAAGTATATTTGACTTGCTTTTATCTATCCTTCAAATTAAACTCTTTTTGGTGTTATGCGAAAATTGGTCAGTAAAGCTCTCACGAACTGGATGGCACACTTTACTTTTCTCATTTTAAAATTTTGACATTGTGGTCTCTTATGTTGAGTTGTTATGCTTTCAACATTGCACTATCTTTCATTTGAGTTGATATCGTGATCTTTTGTTTATGGATACTCGCGGTGTGAAATGACTTGGGAATCTTGCGGGATCATGGAGTTTGTATATGTGTTAGAGAAACGCCTGGGCCGCTAATCTAAGCCATGCATAATTCATTCTGGAAATTTACAGCATGCCCATAGTGAACATTCGACGACGCATCTCGCAATAAAAAGCTATACCAATGGTAAATAAAAGAGATGCCGAGGTGTTCATTGTCTATTTGTCCTGTCATTTTGATGTGGGCTTGTTCCATGTCATCGGGCACAGAGGTACCCCTTTGGCGGTTCTCGATGATATGTGTATACTTACAATGACAAGAGCTTGCTTGGGACTCTAAGTAAAGTAGCATGAGGTTTGGGTATTCGTATTTCACGGGACACGAGGTTTTCAACTTATGATTTGTCAAGCATATGCAGCATAAGTGTTCTCGCATTAACTTTAACCATTCAAGATGCTTATGATGGGGGCAATGAGAGCTCAAACCGGAAGTACCATAATTTTTGAAGGTTTATAAAACTTGCAATCACTGCTTCCCTCCGCGAAGGGCCTTTCTTTTACTTTTATGTTGAGTCACCACCTTCTATCTTTATGCACCGTTAAGAGAGCATAGTTGTCATTCTGAGTATAATGTGCATTGTCCCAAAGTTTTCATTGATTGATTCATATTGTTGGTTTCACTTGTTCTTAAATTATTTGTATCTAGTCGCCCTCTTGAACTTGAAGGTGTCCTATGCATTTATGTTTTGCTCTCCATGAAGGACAAACTGAAAACCATTTGTATGTTTTCCACATGATTTGAACACACGTTTGACTTTCATTGTTTCATTTTCATTATCTTTTGTTTGTGTTCATTTGCATGTTGTAACATGGTTGCTAAGTTTCTTCTATCAAGATTATATCTTTCATGCCCATGTTTTAAGTTCTTTTGATCCCAGCGCACAATGCTTACATTGATGATCAAGATTGTGTAGGTGCATGTCACCTCAAAAATTATTTCTTTTGTTATCACTTACCTACTCGAGGACGAGCAGGAGTTAAGCTTGGGGATGCTGATACGTCTCCAACGTATCCATAATTTTTGATGCTCCATGCTTGTTTTTACGCCATTTGTTTAGTGTTCGTTACACTTCGTGGTATTTTTATGCATTTTCTGGAACTAACCTATTAACGAGATGCCCAGTGCCAGTTCCCTGTTTTCTGCTGTTTTTGTGTTTCAGAAAAGTTACACAGGAAATATTCTCGGAATTGGACGAAACCAAAGCCAGTCGTCCAGATATTTCACGGAGCTTCCAGAACATCGAAGAGGAGACGGAGCCGAGCCAGAGGGCGGCCACACCACAGGGTGGCGTGGCCTAGGGCTGGCCCGCGCCTCCTGGTGGTGTGGGCCCCCTGGTCCACTTCTGACGCTGCCTCTTCGCCTATAAAGACCCCCCGATGGGAAAAACCTAAATACCCGATCACTTTTACAGAACACATCGCGATCCGCTGCCGCCGTCGACCCGAAGATCAGGAGGGTCCAGAAGCTCTTCCCGGCACCTTGCCGGAGAGGGGAATCACCACCGGAGGTCTTCTTCATCGCCATGCTTACCTCCGGCGCGACGAGTGAGTAGTCTACCTTGGACTATGGGTCCATAGCAGTAGCTAGATGGTTTTCTTCTCCACCATGGGCTTCATGTTTAGATCTCGTGAGCTGCCTTACATGATCGAGATCACCGTTATGTAATTCTACATGTTGTGTTTGTTGGGATCCGATGAATATTGGTGTTATGATTGAGTTGAAGTACTGAATTTTATCTTATGTTATCTCTATGTTGTTTATGATCTTGCATGCTCTCCGTTGTTAGTAGCTATCTTGGCCAAGTAGTTGCTAGTGACTCCAAGAGGGGGTATTTATGCTCGATAGTGGGTTCATGCCTCTATTTAATCTGGGGGAGTGACAGAAACCTCTAAGGTTGTATATGTGCTGTTGTTACTAGGGGGAAAACAACATTCATATGCTCGAGGGCATATGCTTTGTTTACATTACACACTTTGCTTAATGCAATTATCTGTTGTTCGCAACTTAATACTTGTGGAGTTCTCAAATTGATTCGCCACAAGTGGATTATTAGTCATAGATGCAGTTGGATGGCGGTCTATGTATCTTGTTGTAATGCCCAGAGTAAATCTCATAGTGATCCTCTCGACGCATGCACGTTGTCTTTATTCTATCAATTGCCCAACTGTAATTTGTTTACCCAGCATGTATTATTTTATCTTATGGAGAGACACCACTAGTGAACTGTGGACCCCGGTCCTATTTCCTTTATATTGCTATCACCTGTTTACTTTACTCGCACTGTTTACTTTACTCGCATATTACTATTGCTTTCCACTCGATACGCTCATACCCTTTGTTTCAAGCAAACCGGTGAGATTGACAACCTCATCGTAAGTTGGGAACAAAGTATTTGGTTGTGTTGTGTGTAGGTTCCACATTGCTACTGGTTGAAGACACGCTAACAAGTTATCGTTAACAGCGCCCTTGTTAGAGCATCACGAAGCTAGTGGGCATCACCTTCAGTCGTTTGGCTTTCTCCTACTGGATTGATAACCTTGGTTTCATAACTGAGGGAAAAACTTGCTGCTATATTCATCAAACCTTGCTCTTGGAGTTTTCCAACTGGCCGGTCATTTACTCCACACAATCAAGTTTTCTCACATCATCATCACCGCGCCATCAATACGCATCTATGTGGACATGCTTAGTCGGTTGATGTAAGGTGTATGTTATCTAATGGATGCTTTGTAGTTCTTGTTCTCATATGATTAGTTCCAATTTACTAATAGTTTATAGCATGTCATGTAGACGCTTGCATGCATTGTTTTATTCATATTATGGTATGTTATTGTGGTATCCTCCTCTAAAAGTTTCATTTGAATCGACTTGGCACATGCTCAAGCATGCATATGACTGAAGAAAAAGTCAATTAAGCCTCGATGATTTACTTTGCCTCAGAGTTCTTGTATCATTTTTATGCCTATATTAATTTTGTTTTGTCGCAAGCATGATTATGACAGTTATTGCTCTCTCGATTGTCGCTTCCAAGACTTTTGCTAGCCTTCACTTGTACTGAGAGGGAATACTTGTCGTGCATCCAATCACCAAAAACCAAGTCTACCAAAGAGTCCACTATAAATTCCTATGCATGGTATTTGTAAGCCATTCCAAGTAAATTTTCATGTGCTACCTTTCAAAACTTTCAACTACTTCTCGTTTTGTGCCACTGTTTTTAGCTCATGGGGACGTAGTGGTCAGAATTGCTATCTTCCATATTAAATTAAGTACCCCTCGACTAGCAGCTTCATCTGCTCGTCATTAATTTTGCAAGGGAGCTGGTCAGACCATTACAATCTAATTCTAAAAAGGAAGAAAAAAGGCACTCCTCCATGGTATGTGAAAGTTGATGGGCACCCGATGGAATCGGTTAGCCATGGTTTGAGAAAGGAAAAAAGGTGGGGAGGAGTGCCAAAGCTTTATAAAAGAGCACCAATGTGCCAAATTTTCAAAGAACTCGGAACCGCTCTCACTTGTTTATTATGGAAGATAGCAAGTCCCCATTGCCAGTCGTTGACATGAAACAACCACCTCTCAAAATAAATTTTTATCTCTATTTTACAAATGAAAAGCTCTAGCACATATTAAATCACTGTTTCCCTCTGCGAAGGGCCTTTCTTTTACTTTTATGTTGAGTCTTCATCTTCTAACTTTTAAGCACCTTCCTGAGAGCATAGCTGTCATTCTTAGTGTAATGTGCTTGTCCCAGAATACGGTTAATTGTGGTATAACTTTGATGCTTGTATCTTTGATATTTTTACTTCTAGTCTTTCTTTGGACTTCAGAGGTGCCTCAGCATTTATGTTTTGCTCCACAAATAAAGGCAAGCGGGATACCACTCTTCCATATCCTTTATGAATATTACAATCTTGTAGCTTCTTATGTTCATGTTACTTGTTATTAGTGCATTGGCACTCTTTCATAGCTTGCTTGACTATGAGGAGACATTAGCTGCATATCTCTTATTATGAATTGCCTAAGTACTTGATCATATAGTTAGTATATATACATCATATGAAGCAAATGTGTTCGTGAAATTTTCATTTATCGCTCTCAGTTGTTAACTGAATTGCTTGAGGACAAGCAAATAGCTAAGCTTGGGGGGAGTTGATACGTCCAAAACGTATCTACTTTCCCAAACACTTTTGCTATTGTTTCTCCTCTAACTTGTGTGTTTTGAATACAACTAACACAGACTAACGCTGTTTTCAGCAGAATTGCTCTGGTGTCTCGTTTTTTTGCAGAAATCCAACTTTTAGGAAAAATCCAGGAAAATATTGCAAAAATTCTATTTTGCCAGAAGACCCACGGAGCCAGAAGGAGAGACGAAGGGGGGCACCGGCCTGGGCTCACCACCAGGGGGCGCGGCCCAGCCCTGGCCGCGCCCACCTGTGGTGAGGCCGCCTTGGCCATCGCCTCGACCCCTCCTTCCGCCTACATATACCCTATAACCTGAAAACAGCGGGGGTTCAATATTTTTCCCAGATAGACTTCCGCTACGCCGCCGCCATCAGAAACCGCGATTCGGAACCAGAAACTCCGTTCTGGCACCCTGCCGGGACGGGGATTTGGAGGAGATCTTCATCACCATCATCACCGACGTCTCTCCATCAACCATCCATGACTCCCCCATCCATGTGTGAGTAATTCCCGCTGTAGGCGAAGGGGATGGTAGGGATTGGATGAGATTATTCATGTAATTTGCTATGAGATTGTTAGGGCATAGTGCCTAGTATCTTCTATTAGTGCTTATGACATTGTTGCAACTTGTTGTGCTTAATGCTTGTCACTTTGGGCCCGAGTGCCATGATTTCAGATCTGAACATGTTATTATTTCTATGATGATACTTGTTGTTTATGGTCTTACCTACAAGTTGTTTACACATATTGTTGTCCGGAACCCGAGGCCCCAAAGTGACAGAAATTGGGATAACCGAAGGGGATGGCTATGATGTGAGGATCACATGTGTTCACCGAGTGTTAATGCTTTGCTCCGGTACTTTATTAAAAGGAGTACCTTAATTACCAGTAGTTTTCCTTGAGGCCCTGCTGCAACAGGCTGGTAGGACAAAAGATGTCGTGCAAGTTTCTCATTGCGAGCACGTACGACTATATACGGAACACATGCCTATAATTATTAGTACTAGGATGCTTTATCATTATTTATCTGCAATGCCCATGTCTCACTGATTTCATGAATTATCTTATCCATGCAACGCCTGTACATCCATCCCTATGCCTACAATATTCCATCCTACTGGTTACTATTACTACTATTATCGCTTTTATTTTACTATTGTTGTTACTGTTTCACTATTATCACCACTATAAAACTATTGCTACTGATAAACTGCTGCGAGCAAGTCTGTTTCCAGGTGCAGCTGAATTGACAACTCATCTGTTAAGGCTTACATATATTCTTTGGCTCCCCTTGTGTCGAATCAATAAATTTGGGTTTTACTTCCCTCGAAGACTGTTGCGATCCCCTATACTTGTGCGTCATCACGCACCCTGCCAGAGAGGGGAATCGCCACCGGAGGTCTTCTTCATCGTCATGCTTGCCTCCGGCACGATGAGTGAGTAGTCTACCTTGGACTATGGGTCCATAGCAGTAGCTAGATGGTTGTCTTCTCCACCATGTGCTTCATGTTTAGATCTGGTGAGCTGCCTTATATAATCGAGATCATCTTTATGTAATTCTACATGTTGTGTTTGTTGGGATCCGATAAATATTGGTGTTATGTTAAGTTGATGTTCTGAATTTTATCTTATGTTATCTCTATGTTGTTTATGATCTTGCATGCTCTCAGTTGTTAGTAGCTATCTGGGCCAAGTAGATACTAGTGATTCCAAGAGGGGGTATTTATGCTCGATAGTTGGGTTCATGCCTCTATTTAATCTGGGGGAGTGACCGAAACCTCTAAGGTTGTAGATGTGATGTTGCCACTAGGGAGAAAACAACAATCTTGTGTCCAAGGGCATTTGTTTTGTTTACATTACACACTTTGCTTAATGCAGTTATCTGTTGTTCGCAACTTAATACTCTCGGGGTCCTCGGATGATTCTCCGCGAGTGGATTATTAGTCATAGATGCAGTTGGATGGCGGTCTATGTATTTTGTTGTAATGCCCAGAGTAAATCTCATAGTGATCCTCGTGACATATGCACATTATCTTTATTCTATCAATTGCCCAACTGTAATTTGTTTACCCAGCATGTCGTTATTTATCTTATGGAGAGACACCACTCGTGAACTGTGGACCCCGGTCCAATTTCCTTTACATTGCTATTACTGTTTACTTTTACTCGCAATGTTTACTTTCTCGCATACTACTATTACTTTCCACTCGATATGCTCAATCCTTTGTTTACAGCAAACCGGTGAGATTGACAACCTTATCGTAAGTTGGGAGCAAAGTTCTTGGTTGTGTTGTGTGCAGGTTCCACGTTGCTGCTGGTACAAAGCAAAGCCCTTGATGAGGCGCCTTATAAATTGTCCGGAGCTGTCGCGAAGCTAGCAGGCATCACCTTCTAAAGTTTGCCTTTTTCCTACTGGTTCGATAAACCTCGGTTTCTTACTGAGGGAAAACTTGCTACTGTGCTCATAATACCTTCCTCTTGGGGTTCCCAACTGGGTAGTTATCTGCCCGCATCAGGCGTACCACCATTTTAGTGCACCATGGGTAATTTTGTACCTATAGCTGTTTTCCTAGTAGTGATATGGCCCATACACGTATCTCACACCTGCGCACATCATCAGATAATCAGAGGCCTCACCAAAACACCCAACAGCAAGTTAGTAGCACATATCGGTGTAGCAAATCCTGAACGCACACCACTGCACACGCTTAAAAAGAGTCATCGCCACCATCTTCCTCTAAACCGTATTTAGTAAGAATCAAGCCATTAACCTTGCCAGGCATGCCGTCGATGCCAGCACGATGCCAGACGGTGCCACCACCCTGCGCGAGTTCATCATCATGCGTCTATCTTTAAGACCCCATAGTACTGCCGCCAAGACAGTGTGTGCTTTCCTCTGAGTCTCTATTACTTGCTTCCACACCATCTTTCCTCCTAATTCTCACTCTCCATCGATGGTTGTTCATGCAAGTTCCATGGTTTCAAATTTAAAAGGAATGCATATTTAGTACAGCAAGTATTCCCGATGTCCTAAAAAATACTCCCTTCGATCAGAATTAAATGTCGATAACTTAATACAAACTTGTGTCGATGACTTAGTACAGACTTGTACTAAGTTTCAATGCATATATATAGCCACTTAGTTTGGGACGAAAGGAGTACTCCCTCTGTCCTAATTCCCTGCATTCTAGATTCAGTCAAAGTTAAACTTTGTAAACTTTGACTACGTATATATAAATATTTATAATATAAAATAGATATTGTTAGAATCATTATATAAAATACTTCTATATTATATATTTTTCATTTTATAAAATTTAGTATTTTTAGCAATATGGTTGATCAAACTTTATTTAGTTTGACTTTGACTGAACCTAGAATACAGGGTAAAAGGGGACAAAGTAAGTACCAGCTTTCCTGCTATTTGCTTGCCGACCGATATGGTGCATGTCACGTCTACAGAAGTTTTGTTATTCTTTTATGCCATCTGAATTTTTTAATGTTTTTTTTTGTAGTATCAACTTCGGTATGTTAGTTTAGCAAAGTGAAAAGTGAAGGTTTCTTTCTTTCAGAAATACTAATGTTCAACTGGCTCTTGTTGTAGTGGAAAGGCACACGAGTATATAACATAATTTGTCGTTTTTAAATACTGCCTCCGTTCAAAAATACAAATCGTCCAAGCTTTAGTCAAAAGTCAACATCTTCTAAGTTTGATAAAATTTATATACAAAATATAAATATCTACAATATCAAATGGACGTTTTAAGAAACTATACTGTATGGTGAATCTATTGATATTGATTTTGTATTGTAAATGTTTATATTTTTATGTGTAAATTTAGTTAAACTTAAAATATGTTGATTTTTAATGAAATCTTAGGCACCTTATATTTTAGAACGGAGGGAGTACAATATAGTGACACACACATATAGTTTTTCGCACTCCCGAGAACAGAGAGGTCGTACGTGAGGTAATCCCGCTTGCATCAGTAGCCAACATAATAAACTAGGCGAAACGAGTAGCGCATGCACGAAACCGCCAACTAGCTTGTTAAATGTATCCCCGTCAGCTTCGATCTTTGATTAGGAAAAGAACATGTCATGACCACTAGCACTGTCTTGAGCACTAGACCCTAAATGATCTTGCGTCTTCAAGAGTGAAGGCGCGAGCAAGAACAAGAGCGCATGACACCTTTCAAACAAACAGAAAAAAGCGTATGACGCGAGAGAACAGCGACGCGCGCTGATAGCTTCCTCGAATTCACACTATGGCAAGGTCAGGGTGCTAAATATTGTAAGCTGGTGACCTCGATCAGGTTTTTGAGTAGTACTCCGTATGTCGTACTGTTGTGGAAGCCGGCAGCAGTAGTGTGAGTGGTCACCTGCTCTGTCTCAAGTCCTGAGGGCTGACGCCATATCAAGGTGGAGTTCCTCAAAGTACCAACAATAGTCAATCAAGTGACAGTTTATGGGTTTGGAGCGTGAGGAACTAGCTAGCCTCGCAGGGTGACCTCGTTCGGGTTCTGGTACACCGATCCATATGTGTTTCCAAGTCGTACATTTCCCTTTTCTGACACAACGCAAGTCGTGCGTTTGTGGTTGCGTGGCAGGGGCAGAACCACAGGATATATAGCGATCAACGTACTGTGTAGGTGGGCGACACTGATCGGTCGACACTAGCTAGTAGTAGCACTGATCGACCAGTGGAGTCGTGCTTAGCGGGCGAACGCTTCATTTGTTTTGTAGAGACTGGTGGCTGCACCTCGTCGCTGTAATAGGGCTAGGCAGACTACGTTTTCAACCGTTTGGTTCTTTTTTGTACCATGTGCGCAAATAAACCTCTTGACATTTGTAAAGGTCTTGTTTATTTCTATTGTATTTGAGAGGATCGGCTCATAAAAAAATTCTATAGATTGTTTATTTTGCCGGGTTTAGAGGCAATAATTCCGAGATATTCCTATCATTTCCCTCCACACTAGTATATTTTTGACTAGACTAAAAACTCTCCATTATTGTAGAGTATTTTGGCTAGATCAGCCCGAGGCACAACACTCTTCCGCCGGCGGCCTTCTGCCTGGCCGGGACGGAGCTCACCGGACACGGACCCGAGGGCGCCAAAGCAGCCGGAGGCAAGCAGGGAATCAGATCTCGCAGCGATCAGAAACAGGGAAAAAAGGAAGCAGTGCGGGCCGCGCCAGCGCTAGCCAAAGCCCGAGGGCCCACAACGGCGAGGAGGGGAGGGAGGCGGAAGGAGCTTTGGCGGCTAGGATTTTGGGGCCCCGATGTCGCTGGCGAGCGACACAGGAGGCGAGAGGAAAAAAAATCCTCTGGGGCGGGCTCTTTTTAATTGGGGGAGAATTTCACTTCCCCAGGGATGCATGCAGTCAGCCATTAAGCATGAGTATTATGAATTTTAATCTTGAGTAAAGAAGAAACCTGGTCCTCAAAATAAATTGCATGAGTCCCAAAAAAGCCTGATTCTTAAGTATGCTCTAGCCAATATGATCAACAGATCGATCTGATGAAATAGACTAGGCAATGCATTTATACTTCAACACTTCCCCTCAGGTGTGGCTTCCTCAGGCCTAAACGTGGACCGAAAGTGGGCTGCAATATTTTTAATTTTATATTGCGCCAGCCAGGTCTTGACTCAAGACCTCTTGGCTCTGATATCATATAAAATTGCATGCTCTAGCCAATGCGACCAAAAAACCGATCTGATAGAAGAGACTAGACAATATATTTATACTTCAACAATAGGGATCTAAATTTATCTCTGTGAGAATTTTAACCCAGGTGTTGGGTTTGTATCGTCCAGTCCCTAAACCAGTCGAGTTATGCTCTAGGACGCAAGAAAGGAAATTTGAAAAGCAGGTCTAGATTGCTACTACACGTAGGTAGCTAGCCTGGTCATCTAGGCATACACGCCGAATCAAGAGCCACTTTGCTGCACCAACTAATGCGGCGCACATACATGATACAGTACCATGTGTGTCTGTGTGATATGTGTGCGGCCGATAAACCACGTACACCGATGTATCTTTGGTCTGGAAACGGACGGTGGCGTATCCATCTCTGCAACGGTTGATTGCACGGACCGATCGAGGATCTGGAAAAATGGCGATCGCTGATCGAAGGTGGCTACAGCGGATCGAAATGCCGGTACCAAATCCTTGGATTGGAGGTGACCGGCACCGGCAATGTGAAAGGCGAGCTGAGGGAAAGAATGGTTAGGGGCAAATCGGTCAAGGAAGGAGTTCCGCTTCGGCGAGCCTCTGTGGCAAGATCGCCGGTGCGTGTTGACCTACACTACATGCTCGAGCTCCTCGCAGTCGTAGCCAAGCGGAAGCGCAGTACCTGCCGGCTGAGCGGCGGGGCCTGTTCTTCCATGGCGGCCAGCCAACGTACGCCTGGCTCCCGCTATTCGCTGCAGGATGGCAAATCTGCAGCAGGAATGGGGTACCGATGGCGCCCATGTTGACCCATCCGGCCAAAGCATTCAGATTTAAAAAAATGGTATACGTTTTCTAGAATACGTACCCTTCTATACAAGGTGCCAAGAAATTTTATTTTTTAAAAGTTCAGTTATATTTTTTTCAGTTGCGTTTTGTTCCGATCACTTGGTCAGAGGAGCTGGTTGATACTTGGGGGTTCACCGTCCCAGATCTACACTAGTAGAAAACAAGGCTTTCATCTGGTACGTATTGGGGCACCCAATAGTAGTCAAAAAAATGAAATTTTTTGCGCCCGATAAGTCAAAAAATATTGAAAATTTTCACACCCATACTTACCTGTGGCGCACCTATAAGCCATGGGTAAGTCAAAAATAATCGTGGCCAAAAAGTAAAAAAAAAAATGAATTTTCATGCGCCTAGTAAGTCAAAAAAAATAGAAATCATGTGTTATCAAAGTATAAAGGTTAATAGAATTGTTAGCATCCTTTTATCAAAAAGTTATGAGCGCAGTCTTGAAACCTAAATGGTAAGAAACTTAAAGTTAAGCGTGCTAGGGATGAAGTAGTGTGAGTATGAGTGACCGACTGGGAAGTTTGACTATGAGGTATGCACTTTGACATGAGAACAGGGGTGAGATTATAATATCAAACAAATAAAAAAACTAAAAAATGTTAATCTTTTTTTGATTTTGTAAAAAAACTTTAAACCGCATTTAAAATCTTTGTTTGATTTCTCCAACCGGGACTAAAGGGTTCTTCAGCCTCAGCATGCGACCACAGCCACATAGTGGACCTTTAGTCCAAGATTATGGCCAACCAAAATTAAAGAGGACCTTCCCCTTTAATCCCGATTCTATAGTCTCAGTTGGGGAACCGAGACTAAAGATCTTTACCAACCGATTCTAAAGGCTGTTTTTCTACTAGCTAAAAGATAGGGTGTTATCTGGACTTATTTCTAATATAAGCAGTTTTAGCAAACTAATTATAGAAGAGAGTGATAATTGTCACCAACATAAACGTTTCCAAATATCAAAATATATAGAGATAAACCAGCTCGGTTGAACTCTGGTTACGGAGGTCATGCATCTAGTTCATACCTGTACTACTAGCTAAACTGAAGTCCTCTGTATGCACGACGACTCTTGTCTCTAGTTCTTGTCCTCTCTCTCCCTTTACCCAGAAAAGTCTAGCACATCATCTTCACTTTTGAACTTCAACTTCAACTTTTAATGGTTTTCAACTTCAACTTTATTTATTAATGGTTTTCAACTTCAACTTGCGAATAGTACGTGCTAACCGTTGACTTGCGCAAAGGGAGACATTCCGCTTTGGACCGTACGCAAGAACAACCTGTTTTGGCTTCTCCTTTACAAGAGAGATTAGCATGTCCCTAACCAAATGGCTGAAACGACCAAGATTCCTAGCTAACCTGCTGACCGGACCTTCTTATCTTACCTCCATATCGCACCCATCTTTTTCCTTTCTTCTTTGACGTGTGGACACAGACCACGCGTCGCCACGCGATTGGTCGCTCGCCTCACCTGTGCGTACTCTACACTCTTTGTCTGGCCTAACTGGGAAGAAGCTTTGCTGGCATATACTCCCTCCGTCCATAAATATAAGATGTTTTAGTTTTGTGAAGCAAATGTATTTAGACAAGTTTTAGTGTATATATTCAAATGAACCTATACACTAAAAGATGTCTAGATATATTTTGTTCACAAAGCTAAAACATCTTATATTTATAAACGGAGGGAGTACATAAGGGAGATCATTGTGCTGGATGAACCTGACCAAGCCATGGTACGATCGGTCTGTGATTAGAATTGTGCCAGATTGTTCATGTCTAAGCAAGACCCAATTAACTGAGGAATAGGAAGTAGTTACCATAAGACTACCATATGTTAAGTCGAATTTACCACTTGGTACCACTATACTTTTTTTTTACCAAAATCTATCACTTTACCGTAAGTTTTTTGTATTTCAGACAAATCATCGATTTAGAGTCAATTGACAACGATTCTGACCTGTGGGACCCACATGTCAGCGCTGACATGGTAGAAACAGTAGGTTATTTGCTGAGGTGGACAGGGTCCCACATGTTAGGACACTTAAAAAACCTTCTATATCTAAAAAAATTAAAAGTGGGCCATCTCCTTTCTTCCCCGTGGAACCACCTACGACCACCCCCGCTCCACCCCAAGATACGCTGCCGCCTTCCTGCCCAACCAGCACGCCGCCGCCTCCCTACACCCCAAGGGTCGCCGCCTCGCCGTTCCCCAACCTGAAGGTCGTCTTCCCGAGCTCCGGTCGCCGCCATCGTTTGGCCTGATCGACAAAGCGCGCATGGGCCTTGTTGATGGAGCGCGCACGGAGGAGTACGACGATAGTAGGCCGCGAGCAGGGCGACGGCGCTGGCATTTGGCAGCGGCGCAGAGGCCCCTCGGCCGGCGGAGCGAGATCCCACAAGCGGCGCTGCATGGGGGAAGGGGGTCGTCCCTGGAGGGGACGCAGTCGTTGCCGAGGGAGGTGGGGGACAGGCTGCGGCGGGCCTGGCAGTGGGGACTAGCCAGCGTCGAGATGCGGTTGACTTTGGTTGTGAGTGGGTGAGGAAGAACCGTTTTGTTTTTTAATATTTTGTTGAGTTTAACTTGGTTGACATGTGGGGTCATGTCCACCTCACCAAAAAAACATCTATGGCATGTGGGTCTAGCATGTCAGAATCGTTGTTAATTGATTTTACATCAACGATTTGTCTGAATTACAAAAAACTTAGGACAACACAGTAGATTTGTATACAAAAAATGTAAAATAATAGTATTAAATAAAAATTTAACCTAAAATATGATAATTTTATGGTAACTACTCGAAGAATAGGCCATAGCAGCCTACCACGAGCACTGAACTTCCGGTCCACCAGAGCAGAGCATTCCAGTGCATACGCGGCATGGAACTATGCACGTGATCGATCCGGCCGGTAGTAGATGCACACGGACACGGTGGCTGCGAGCGCTCGAATTATATTAACGGTGCTCACTAATCAATTAATTATTTGAAAGCGACTGACCAGTGGGGGCGTACGGGTAGCTAGGATGTCCTACCACTAACACACGAGCGCACGCCGTGTCTACTGGCCGGCCCCAACCCCCGCGTCGATCACCTCACCTGTATGCCGCACGTGATTCACCTTTATCTTTATTTTGTGCTGCGAGAATCTGTTTATTCGATTTTGAGCGTGTATATATACTACGTCCTCAACATATGTAGTAATCATATTAGCGTAAACAATGGACCAAGTACTTGACGTGCTTGCCTTCCATGATTTGTTGATTCGAACGACCAATGTTTAAAAAATTGGCCCATATGCTGATTGATTAATCTTTCGATTAATTATGAATTGTTGGATAAGCAATAAGATTATAATTTATCGATCTAATTTATCGCTTTGGCCGATATATCAATTTGATAGCCGATATTTTGACCAAAATATCTCAAATTTTACCACTTATGGCGATTTGGTAGACGATTCATCTGTTCGAGAAATGATTTTTTGGCCATCAGTCTTGTACTCCCTCTGTTCACATTTAATTCACGCGTTCTGCTGCTGCCCATCTAGTCTGGTGGTGTCGATTAAAACCAAACGGAGAGAGTAAAAGTGTACAATAGCTCGAAATTTTCCATTTTTGTCAATTTAAATGCGATGAATCAAGGTAACACTTTCGTCCAATACTCCAATGTAGTTTATGCATAGCATATTTTTAAACTTTGATGCCAAAATTTGAGATATATGGAAAAACTTGCCGATAAATAGTCAACCGATAAAATTGATTAATCGGCCGATAAGCAATTAATCTCAAATCTTAGGCCGATCGAGAAGTTATCGATAAACGATTTTTTGAACATTGCAAACGGCCCACCTTACTATTGAGATTGGCTGAGTCGCAAATATTTGTCTCAAGCGTCTATATAACAAACTTCCAATGTCACACCCACTGTCCATTTATATACTGGCACATTGATTTTTAACTTTGACATATTTTTTTGTTGAACTGGCGCACTAATGTGTCTAGTCTTAGACGCAGAACCGGAACAAAGATGTTGTATGTGAGGTAATCCTGCTTGCATCAGAGCCAAACATAAACTAGGTGGAACGAGTCGCGCATGCACGAAACCACCACTACCGGAAACGAAGGCGTTATCGTGTGGGCAAAATACATGGCAGATATGGTTCGGAATACGACGAATCTTTTGCCGTGTGTCGACCACACATAGCATACCACGGTGAAGAATCTTTGCTGTGTGTCCCCACCATGCACACACGAATAAAGGATTTTTTACAAATATGGTCCTCTGCCCAATAAAATTATTAAAAATAACCCTCACAGAATTCTATTGACAAAAATAGTCTGGCGGAAAGAGGAAAAACTGACACGTGGCTCTTTCCGCCACAGCGTATGGTGGAAAGCACATCCAGCCATAGGGACTGCCGGGAGGTTCTTTTTGCCGAAGACGTTGGCGGAAGGTGATGAGCGACATGACGTCAGTTAGAGCGAAGACTAGTACTCCCTCCGTTTCAAAATATAAGATGTTTTAGCTTTGTGAAGCAAATGTATTTAGACATCTTTTAGTGTGTAGGTTCACTCGAATTTACATACTAAAACATGTCTAGATACATTTGCTTCACAAACCTAAAACATCTTATATTTTGAAACGGAGGGAGTAACATGTTACAGTTCCTAAGTTTCTTGTACGAAGCTATGATACTCCAAAGCATTTACTACATTGATGAAAGTGTGCCACTATGCTGCAACGTTCGGACAAAGCATGCAGTGCATGCAAGGCATGGTCCTTGTCTACCACTACCACATGCATAGACATTTTCCCTCTCCTACATGAAAATCAACGTGCCCATATTCGCGTTGGACTGAGGTTCATATTTGTAAAAAAAATCCACGGTAAAGTCTTTGCCGTGTATCACCAGCCCATGCACGGCAGAGAAAAGGTGCCAAGTGAGCCGGACGAATGCCAGGTCGACACATCTTTACCGTGTGTATGTGCACACACGGTAAAGGTTTCACCGTGTCCCAATGTATGCCGTGTGTAGTCAGCGTGGCGGGGTGTGGGGTCTAGGATTTTGCCGTGTGTCGTCCTTTGTCGTTTACGAAAATTTTCGTTGTGTGTTTGTGCACAGTTTTCCGACCATTTGGTCCAAATTACAGCTCCCAGGGTTACAGATTAATGACACATGGACGTGGCGTCTTTGTCGTGTGTCAGCACACGGCAGAGGACTTCAGTGATGGCCACATGATAGCTTTGGAGGGGACTGTTACCCCTGAAGCCTAATCTACGGTGAAACCCTAGCCCGCTGCACCCGCGCGGTCTACCCCCTAGATTTTTCCGGACGGCATCGCGCTGGTGGACTAGTGTGTTCCTTTGGCTTTGGTCAGGTAATATGTATGTGGAAAGCAAAGGTTTTGACATGCATGGCCCCCGAAGCCCGATCTACGGCGAAACCCTAGCCCATCGCGGTCTACCCTCCTAGATTTTTTAAAGTGTTATCGCATGTGTGTGAACAGGGTGATCACACCTCTGAGATAGCTCTACCACACCTATCTACTTGAGTGATGGCCACATGATAGCTTTGGAGGTGGATTGCTACACCTGAAGCCCGATCTACGGCGAAATCCTAGCCCGCTACACCCGCATGGTCTACCCCCTCCCCCCCCTAGATTTTTCCGGACGGCATCGTGCCGGTGGACTAGTATGTTCCTTTGGCTTTGGTCAGGTCATATGTATGTGGAAAGCAAAGGTTTTGACATGCATGGCCCCCGAAGCCTGATCTACGGTAAAACCCTAGCCCATCACGGTCTACCCCCCTAGATTTTTCAAAGTGTTATCGCATATATGTGAACATGGTGATCACACCTCTGAGATAGCTCTACCACACCTATCTACTTCAGTGATGGCCACATGATAGCTTTGGAGGGGGACAGCTGCCCCTAAAGCCCGATCTATGGCAAAACCCTAGCTCGCTGCACCCGCGTGGTCTACCCTCTAGATTTTTCCGGATGGCATCGCACCGGTGGACTAGTGTGTTTCTTTGGCTTTGGTCAGGTCATATGTATATGGAAAGCAAAGGTTTTGATATGCATAGCCCCCGAAGCCCGATCTACGGTAAAACCCTAGCCCGTCGCGGTCTATCCCCTAGATTTTTCAAAGTATTATCGCATGTATGTGAACAGGGTGATCACACCTCTGATAATCATATTTAGGTTCATTTATATGCATGCATAGTTCCATTTCGGGTTCCGATCTGCAAGCTCGGTATAAAGCAACACCCGCGCTACATATTGACTTTCACGTGGTGTACGTCAATTTTATTTGATATGTATGCGTGTTGTTGATAAGAAAAAATAATGTGCTATTTGGGAATTATTTTGGATCGAGTCATACCACGTAAAATAGTGGTTTTGAAAACTAAATCACTGTCGTGTACTAACACACGGCAAAGACATGGGTTGCACGGCAGATAGTGGCGTGATGGTGTTGGCGCGAAACAAAATTTAGAAACAGAAACAGGATCTTTACCGTGTGTGCTTCTTTACCGTGTGTTTGCAGGCCCCTCTGCCGTGTATGGACCTCTACCGTGTGTCTGCTAGCCCCTGTATCGTGGCTATTTCTTTTCCGAGTGTCGTGTCAGCCTGCTGCCATGCAGTATTCTCTAGCGTGTGTCCAGGTGGCCTGGAACACGGCAGAGGATATCTCTGCCGTGTTCCGCGCCACCTGAACACACGGCAGAGTGTATGGTCACGATGACGCCTGTTTTTCTGGTAGTGCACCAACAACTAGCTTGTTAATTTATCCCCATCAGCTTCGACCTTCGATTAGAAAAGAAGAGGGCACGACTACTAGTACTATCATGATCGAGCACTAAATAATAGTCTTGCATCCCTGATGATACAAGAGTCAAGACATGACGGGATCCAACAATGATCCCCTGAATTGACAATAACGATCTTATAAAAAAAATCAAACAGCAAGCACTAGTGGGGACAGGGCCTCCAGTCCCGGCCCGTAAAGGCCTTTAGTCCCGGTTTGCAAACCGGGACTCCAGAGGCGGGACTGGAGGGCCTCCACGTGGGCGCCTCAGAGCGCATTCAGGGACAGGCCCTTTAGTCCCGGTTTGTAACACAGACCGGGACTAAAGGGCCTCTACAGATTTTGTTTTTTGCTTTAGGGTTTTAGGGTTTAGGTGTTCGGGGGAATTATTTTTGTTGTATTTTATTTTATTATTTATTCATTTTAAAAACACTTTTCATATAATTCTACGCATACATGTTAGTGCATATATATGTAAGATAACTTATCTTACGATCGAGTATATATATACAATTATATGGAGATAACAATTACCGGGACTAGAGCCCGTCTATTCGATTACACCAACATTAGTAATGGCCCCTAGCTACAATAAATCTTCCTTTATCATCTATAAGTTCTGTCCTAAAAAAGGCCGCTAGCTCCTCTGCAACTGCGATCGCACGTTGCTCTGGTAGGTACTTCTCCCGCATGGCCGTGGACTATATAAGAAAAGGAGATCAATATGAATGTCAATCATGATAACAAAGAATGACGGGTAAAAATAGAGGTGTGGATGTTTATTGCTTACGTCATATCTGTAATCCTTGTGCTCAGAGGTAAACGTGCGAATGAACTCGCAAACGTAGTATCCACATAGATGTGTCCCCTGTGGCTGCTGGTCGCACTTTACGAGAATAGAATATAATCAAAATAATAATCTAGCATCATAAATGTATTGAAAATAGAAGTATCTCGTACTACTTACCTGAGCTGCTCTAAAGGTCAGCTTCTCATGAGAGATACCGTCAGTCACGCACTTGAACCGCTTCCAAACCCTGCCCGACAAGAAAAATGATTTGCTAAGTTTTTCATTACTTGATATATCAAAAAATCATCGAAAGAGACCGATAGAGCGCAAGAATGATTGAAATTACCCTTGGAGCATGTCCTACAGGCTTTGGAACTGTTCCATGTTTCTTGATAATGGGTCGAAGGCATCAACTCTTCCCTTATCAATTTGAATGTCCAACAGAATCTAGTGGTAGCTGCACATGTATATATATATATGTCAGTAACTTATCAATTACACTTACAAGTGAATGGACACAACAGAGTAAGACCCTCACTTGAAGTTGTATGGAAACAGTATGTGGTCACAAAAATTTTGATCCATTAGAAACCTTAGAAGGTTTTCCTCCGTCTCCTTGGGGTTATTAGTTAGAGTCTTTTTATGTATTTTATCTGGGTCAATAAACCCAATATTTAAGATGTTCCTACTTTTACAGACCAGGATCTTCATTCTGCATAATAGAGTATAAGTCATAACTGAACAAGTTATATGTAGACAATGAATTGAAATAACTGAACAAGTTATATGTAGACAATGAATTGAAAAACTTACAGACAATAGCAACTCATGAGAGATTTGTCAAGGGCGTCGCAATTGTACATATGGAAGAGTTCATCAAAGTCGATATGGATGTCTTCGGGACGGCCGTAGTACTCCCGTGGGACACGTGCCATGATCATCGTTCTCTCATTCTTTGCTTCATTCAAGTACCATGTATGCAAGTAACGCATATTTGTTGGGAGATCTTTCAACTTCTCTTTGCTGACCAAAGGCACTCCCATGACAAATTTAGGCTTAGGGGCTACCACAGCCTTGGGAAACCTCTCGTCTTGGGAAGCCAGAACTTCTTCAACACTCATACCCCATTCAGCCGCCCACTTCTCTGCTAGTTCCAAATCTTGCCCCTGCACCAGAGAGGGAACATTCTCGGATAACACCTTGAGGGGTGGGATCGATTGTTTGGCCTGTTGTCCAAGCTGAGGAACGTCTGATCTTTTTTTGCTTGTACTTGTACTTGATTTGCTCCCACTTGCACTTGCACGTGATCTGCTCTTTTTCCCTTCCTTCTGCAATGTGCGTGTATAGTCATCAGGCTTATGGTGCAAGTCATACTGCGATGGAAGGGTCAGTAAGTATTTTGCATATGCTTTTTGCTTCTCGGTGTATTCCGGGCGGGGCTCGGGTTCCTTCTTTTTCATCTGCGCATCATAATGTTCCTTTGCTATCCTGCGTTTTCCTCGGGGGTACGATCATAAGGTCTGATGGGAAGATTAGCATGAGGTACCTTTGGGAGGGGCGACAGTTTGCACTTTAGGGAGCTCCGTCGCTTAGAACTCATCGACGGAGTGTTCTTGCTGGCACGCTTCCGCTTAGTATCCTTAGCAGGCGGCCGACCCAAGTCCGGCGGCGGTGATCGAGATGGACTCGTGTTGTGGTGGCCGTAGTCATGTGGAGGGCTTGGAGGTGATGGAGGTGTAGGTGACCTGCGATGACTCGGAGGCGGTGTTGTCCTTGGGGCCGAGCCTGGAAGCTTGATGTAGTTCTTGTCCCATAGAGTGACTCCACCCAGTACTTCTCTGAGTGTCCTCTCATCTTCGGGTCCAGCAATGTCAAGCTCCATATCATGAAACCCGGCATGATTTTATCCACCCCGACTTTAGCATAGCCAGCTGGAATCTCACGGCCATGCCAGCGTACATCAGGACCAGAAGGTAAAGCTTGTCCGATGGCCACCTTCATGGATATGTTCTTCATTCTCTGATGGAGTTCACATGATGTTGACTCCTTGATTCCATCCACGGGGTAGCCGGGACCGCCCTCTATCATTCATCGTGCATCGTCGGTCGGGGCCTCAGATTCAGCCACGCTGCTTTTCCGCTTAGATGGGCCGCGGTAATATCGAGTGCAGGATCTTGCTGGCGCACTACTCCTCTAAGTACGTCAATCTACTGCTGTTGCTTGCTACTCGTGTGATGATGTGGGAGCAGTGAGCCCTTGTGCGTGGTGATGACCAGCCCGTTGGGAACCCCAAGAGGAAGGTATGATGAGTGTAGCGGCTAGTCTTCCCTCAGTTAAGAAACCAAGGTATGTCGATCAGGAGAAGGGAGACGGTGACGACTGAAGGTGATGCGGACTGGCTTAGTGACACTCCAACAAGGGCGCCGTTTAACGATACTTGTTGACTCGTCTTCGGCCAGCAGCAACGCGGAACCTGCACACACACAGACAAATACTTTGTTCCCAACTTGCGATGAGGTTGTCAATCTCACCGGTTTGCTTGAAACAAAGGTTATGAGTGTATCGAGTGGAAAACAGTAGTAAAATGCTAGTAAAGTAAACAGTGCGGGAAAAGTAAACAGGTGATTGCAATATGATTAAAATAGGACCGGGGTCCACAGTTCACTACTGGTGTCTCTCCATAAATAAAATAACATGCTGGGTAAACAAATTACAGTTGGGCAATTGATAGAATAAAGATAACGTGATATGTCAAGAAGATCACTATGAGATTCACTCCGGGCATTACAACAAAATACATAGACCGCCATCCAACTGCATCTATGACTAATAATCCACCCCCAGGGATATCATCCGAACACCCCGAAAGTATTAAGTTGCGAACAACAGATAATTGCATTAAGCAAAGTGTGTAATGTAAACAAAGCATATGCCCTTGAGCATATGAATGTTGTTTTCTCCCTAGTAGCAACAGCACATCTACCACCTTAGAGGTTTCTGTCACTCCCCCAGGTGAAATAGAGGCATGAACCCACTATCGAGCATAAATACCCCCTCTTGGAGTCACTAGCAACTACTCGGCCAAGATAGCTACTAACAATGGAGAGCATGCAAGATCATAAACAACATAGAGATAACAAAAGATATAATTCAGTACAGCAACTTAATCATAAACACCAATATTCATCGGATCCCAACAAACCAACATCATAGTATTACATAACGGTGATCTCAATCATGTAGGGCAGCTCATGAGATCTAAACATGAAGCACATGGTGGAGAAGACAACCATCTAGCTACTGCTATGGACCCATAGTCCAAGGTAGACTACTCACTCATCGCTCCGGAGGCAAGCATGGCGATGAAGAAGACCTCCGGTGGCGATTCCCCTCTCCGGCAGGGTGCCGGGAAGAGCTTCTGGACCCTCCCGATCTTCGGGTCGACGGCGGCGGCGGATCGCGATGTATTCTGGAAAACTGATCGGGCCTTTAGGTTTTTCTCGTCAGGGGGTACTTATAGGCGAAAGGGGACTGTCAGAGGGAGTCCCACGCCCCCTCACACGGGGCCGGCGCGGCCAGGGGCCTGGCCGCGCCACCCCTGTGTGTGGGGCCCACATGGCCCCTCTCCTTCTCTCCTTCGGATGTTTGGGAGCTCCCCGGTGAAATATGACTTCAGGAACTTGTTTCGTCCAATTCCGAGAATATTTCCTGTGTATCACTTCTGAAACACAAAAACAGCAGAAAACAGGAAACTGGCACTGTGGCACTTCGTTAATAGGTTAGTTCCGGAAAGCATATAAAAATGCCACTAAGTGTAACGAAACAATAGGCAAATGGTGTAAAACAAAGCATGGAGCATCAAAAATTATAGATACGTTTGAGACGTATCAAGCATCCCCAAGCTTAACTCCTGCTCGTCCTCGAGTAGGTAAGTGATAACAAAAGAATAATTTTTGAGGTGACATGCACCTACACAATCTTGATCATATATGTAAGCATTGATGAGCTGGGATCAATAGAACTTAAAACATGGGCATGAAAGATATAATCATGACAATAAGAACTTAGCAACCATGTTGTAAACATGCAAATGAACACAAACAAAAGATCATGATAATGAAACAATGAAAGTCAAACGTGTGTTCTAATCATAAGGAAAAACATACAAGTGGTTTTCAGCTTGTCCTTCAAAGAGAGCAAAACATAAATGCATAGGACACCTCAAAGTTTAAGAGGGCGACTAGATACAAATAATTTAAGAACAAGTGAAACCAATCAATATGAGTCAATCAATGAACCTTGGGACAATGCATATCACACTAAGAATGACAACTATGCTCTCTTAATGGTGCATAAAGAAAGAAGGTGGTGACTCAACATAAAAGTAAAAGAAAGGCCCTTCGCAGAGGGAAGCAGTGATTGCAAGTTTTATAACCTTCAAAAATTATGGTACTTACCGGCTTTGAGCTCTCATTGCCCCCATCATAAGCATCTTGAATGGTTAAAGTTAATGCGAGAACAATTATGATGCATATGCTTGACAAATCATAAGTTGAAAACCTCGTGTCCCGTGAATACGAGTACCCAAACTATGCTAGTTTACTTAGAGTCCCAAGCAAGGCTCTTGTCATTGTAAGTATATGCATATCA
Source organism: Dactylis glomerata (assembly GCA_007115705.1). Classification (NCBI taxonomy): domain Eukaryota; kingdom Viridiplantae; phylum Streptophyta; class Magnoliopsida; order Poales; family Poaceae; genus Dactylis; species Dactylis glomerata. The sequence continues at coordinate 3,119,365 of QXEO01000625.1, read as the reverse complement.
TTGAGAACCGCAATGGGGTACCTCCGTGCCCAATGACATGGAACAAGCCCACACCAAAATGACAGGACAAGCAGACAATGAACACCTCGACATCTCTTTTATTTGCTATATTGTTTAGCTTTTTATTGTGAGATGCGTCGTCGAATGTTCACCATGGGTATGCTGCAAATTTCCACCATGAATTATGCATGGCTTAGATTGGCGGCCCGGCGTTTCCCTAACACATATAAAAACTCCATGATCCTCACAAGATTCCCAATTCATTTCACACAGCGGGCATCCATAAACAAAAGATCACAATATCAACTCAAATAAGAAGTGCAATGTTGAAAGCTTGCCCCATGACGGCATGGTTGGGCTAGATTCCAACTTACAACTTGCAAGCATAACAACTCAGCATAAAAGACCACAATGTCAAATTTTTAGAACAAGAAAAAGTAAAGTGTGCCTTCCGGTTCGTGAGAGCTTTACTGACCAAATTTCGCATAACACTGGTAAGAGTTTAATTTGAAGAGAATATAAAAGCAAGTCAAATTTACTTCGAATAGCAAATTGCTAGTAGGTATGTATGGTGGACACAATGGAAAACTTGGCTTTTAGGAGTTGGATGCACGAGTAGAGCTCATACTCAGTACAAGGCGAGGGCTAGCAAAAGACTGGGAGCGACCGACTAAGAGAGCGATAATGGCCATAATCATGCAAAGCGACAAAGCGACATTAAAAGAAGCATACGATGGCATCAAAAGTCAAAAACTAAATGATCATGAAGGCTAATGGCGACTTTGGAAGAGTCTAACATGTGTGAGCATGCGCCAAGTCAACCCAAATAAAGCATCAAGGAGAAAACCAAAATAATGCTTCCATACAATAAAAACAACGCATGATTTTTTCAAAGGCTCATTAAGCAATCTCAGTTATTTGAGACAAGTCATGCTACAGCAGAACCACTAAGCATACTATCAAAAAGACATCAAGCATGACATGAAAAAGCCTAAGCCGCAGTCTACACAAGCTCCTTCTTGTACCACTATTTTGCACAAAGCTTTTTCTCTTTTCCAACACCATTTGAAATTTTTAAAGACACCTCTTTTGATGAAAACCAATAAAGTTCAGAGGCAAAAATGCACCTTGATGAAAAGATATGACAAGATCTGAACGCATATCAAGGCGAAAACGAAAACCAAAAGCAGTAGCAGAAAAACTAGAATGCTCGATTAATAAGAGTGAAAACTAGAGCATTCTTTGCAAATGAAAACGAGTACATCTCCTCCAAAGGAAATTTGTTGGGGTCCAACCATTTATTGCAGCAAACAAACAAACTAAACAAACTAAGAAAACTAAAACAACTGACGCTCCAAGAAAAACACATAGTGCATGAAGCAATAAAAATATAGTGTCTTGAAAGGTGACCTGATTTTTGCCGATGAAGAAGGGGTGCCTCGGGGGCATCCCCAAGCTTTGACGCTTGTACTTCTTGGATATTTCTTGGGGTGATGCATGGGCATCCCCAAGCTTGAGCTTTTGTCCGTTCTTCAACTCATCTCATCATTCTCCAATCCCTACACTTGAAAACATCCTTCATACAAAACTAAACACAATTCTATTAGCAACATTAGTGTAAGCATAAAATATATTCAACCTCTTTTAGCTTCAGGTTTCAACCCAAAACTACCACATATAAAGTATATACTACTGTAGCAACTTCCACAAGAGTTCCATGATCAAAAAGAACTCAAAAGAAAGCGATAAAGTGGCAAAAACAAATATTGGCAGAAATCTGTCAAAACTGGACAGCTGATAATGGACGAATTTTTGAGGGATTTTCCGTTGCTCAAATCAAAAAGTGTTCAACTAAGAAAAATTTGGATATAACCTGGGGCATAAGCACAAGAAATCGCAGGTCCAAAAGATAAACAGAGAATTTTCACGAATTTTTACGGTGCAGCACCGAAAACAGTTTCAGGACAGCAATAACCCCAAATCTTTACCTCACTCAAATTAGAGGCTTCTCTTGGCACAAAAACGAAATAAACAAGATAAGGAGCGGTCATTACAGTAGTAATGACTTCCAAGACTCAAATAAAAGAAAAAGTACTGAAAAGTAAACAATGGGTTATCTCCCAAGAGTGCTTTTCTTTAACGCCTTTGAGCTAGGCGCAGAAAATTGCGAATCAAGTAATATCAAGTGATGAAGCATTAAGATCAACAGAAGAAGTCTTGTCAATAAGGCATTGTATTTCATCCACATAAGTTTTTGAAGACCCTTGGTGATCATGCTTTGGTACACTATTCTCATCAAAAAGATTTTCAGGACAAATCCAAGCAAAATTGTTTTCAAAAGCATCATTCAATCCCATAAGCTTGCAAGGTATAGGTATCTCGGCCTCCCCATCATGTGTATCAATAACCGTTATAGGTGAACCGAGTTTATTAAAACGTTTAAGAACCTTCCTAGCTTCAATAACAACATCCTTAAATTCTAAACGCAAAGTTTCCAAGATAAAAGCTTTCTTTTCGGGGTCCTCAATTTCATGAAGCTTAAGGAACATATATTGCATAAAAGGATTAAGACTAGCAAACCTAGTTTCCAACATGTCAATTAATATAATAGAAGCAACTTCAATACTAGGAGCTAACTCAATCAAAGACTTTTCCTCAACTTCATCATGCATACTAATGTGATTAAAGAACTCCTCAATGTTACTTTTGCCAATAATTGAACCACTCCCTACAGAGAGGTCCTCCAGAACGAACTTAGGAAACGACATGATAAACTAAAGTAAAGAAATAACAACTACCAAGGATTCTAATTTTTTTGGGTTTTTGATATAAAAAGCAATGCAGGTAAAATAAAATAAAGTAAAGCAAAACAAATAACAAAGTAAAGTATGTGTGTGCGAAGAACTCCCCTCGCAGAAGTCTTCTCTTCCCTCCCCGGCAACGGCGCCAGAAAATTAGCTGCTACTCGTGTGATGATGTGGGAGCAGTGAGTCCTTGTGCGTGGTGATGACCAGCCCGTTGGGAACCCCAAGAGGAAGGTATGATGAGTGTAGCGGCTAGTCTTCCCTCAGTTAAGAAACCAAGGTATGTCGATCAGGAGAAGGGAGACGGTGACGACTGAAGGTGATGCGGACTGGCTTAGTGACACTCCAACAAGGGCGCCGTTTAACGATACTTGTTGACTCGTCTTCGGCCAGCAGCAACGCGGAACCTGCACACACACAGACAAATACTTTGTTCCCAACTTGCGATGAGGTTGTCAATCTCACCGGTTTGCTTGAAACAAAGGTTATGAGTGTATCGAGTGGAAAACAGTAGTAAAATGCTAGTAAAGTAAACAGTGCGGGAAAAGTAAACAGGTGATTGCAATATGATTAAAATAGGACCGGGGTCCACAGTTCACTAGTGGTGTCTCTCCATAAATAAAATAACATGCTGGGTAAACAAATTACAGTTGGGCAATTGATAGAATAAAGATAACGTGATATGTCAAGAAGATCACTATGAGATTCACTCTGGGCATTACAACAAAATACATAGACCGCCATCCAACTGCATCTATGACTAATAATCCACCCCCAGGGATATCTTCCGAACACCCCGAAAGTATTAAGTTGCGAACAACAGATAATTGCATTAAGCAAAGTGTGTAATGTAAACAAAGCATATGCCCTTGAGCATATGAATGTTGTTTTCTCCCTAGTAGCAACAGCACATCTACCACCTTAGAGGTTTCTGTCACTCCCCCAGGTGAAATAGAGGCATGAACCCACTATCGAGCATAAATACCCCCTCTTGGAGTCACTAGCAACTACTCGGCCAAGATAGCTACTAACAATGGAGAGCATGCAAGATCATAAACAACATAGAGATAACAAAAGATATAATTCAGTACAGCAACTTAATCATAAACACCAATATTCATCGGATCCCAACAAACCAACATCATAGTATTACATAACGGTGATCTCAATCATGTAGGGCAGCTCATGAGATCTAAACATGAAGCACATGGTGGAGAAGACAACCATCTAGCTACTGCTATGGACCCATAGTCCAAGGTAGACTACTCACTCATCGCTCCGGAGGCAAGCATGGCGATGAAGAAGACCTCCGGTGGCGATTCCCCTCTCCGGCAGGGTGCCGGGAAGAGCTTCTGGACCCTCCCGATCTTCGGGTCGACGGCGGCGGCGGATCGCGATGTATTCTGGAAAACTGATCGGGCCTTTAGGTTTTTCTCGTCAGGGGGTACTTATAGGCGAAAGGGGACTGTCAGAGGGGGTCCCACGCCCCCTCACACGGGGCCGGCGCGGCCAGGGGCCTGGCCGCGCCACCCCTGTGTGTGGGGCCCACGTGGCCCCTCTCCTTCTCTCCTTCGGATGTTTGGGAGCTCCCCGGTGAAATATGACTTCAGGAACTTGTTTCGTCCAATTCCGAGAATATTTCCTGTGTATCACTTCTGAAACACAAAAACAGCAGAAAACAGGAAACTGGCACTGTGGCACTTCGTTAATAGGTTAGTTCCGGAAAGCGTATAAAAATGCCACTAAGTGTAACGAAACAATAGGCAAATGGTGTAAAACAAAGCATGGAGCATCAAAAATTATAGATACGTTTGAGACGTATCATTGCTCGTTAAGTCTGGCAAACAACTCGTTGAACTTGTCATTTTCCTCATCCTGCTGTCGCTTCTTTGCTCTCACTCGGCTTCTGTAAGTCTCTTGGTCTTTGGCAAACCCAAGCCACCACGGGTAAGAAGGACCAAAGCCTCGCGTTCGTCCTCCGTGTTCGTCATTTCCGAGGACCAGTGTGAGCAAGTCTTTCTCTCTATCTGGAGTGAACTGTCTTTTTCCCTCTTTAATTTATTTCACTATTTCTTTCCAATTTTTCCTTGGTATCCTAAGACCGTCACTGCAGATAAGGTCCCCTGTTAGTTCGTCGTACGAACCACCATGCGCAAGGAACCAATTTCTTGCTCTCATTTCCCACTCATCGCGGATGGGTTCAGGTGTGATCCCTTTAGCAATCATCTCTTGCTCTTTCTTATCCCACTTTGGGATGGCAGTCTCGTAGCCCCCTGGCCCCAGCTTGTGGTGATATTTCTTGTCGGCATTTTTCTTGTTCTTTTCTGATAACGCCTTGGCATCTTCTGACTCCTTGTACTCCTGAAATGCCTTCCAGTGATTCGCCTGCTTCGCTAGATACCCTTCGAATACTGGCACTTCCTTTGTCTTCAGATAGTTTTTCCATAGTTTCTTCTTCCACACCCGAAACAGTTCGGCCATCTTCTTTAGAGTCCACTACTTGACTTTGGCCCTCACTTGTCTTGCGGCGTCTTCATTCTCACATTCTGGCAGGTTGAAATGTGCCATGAGATCATTCCAAAGATTCTCTTTGTACCTTTCGGCGACATAGTCACTATCGGCTGCCCCTTTGCGCTTGTTCCACTCCCGAACGCTGATCGGGACGTGATCCCTAACCAGAACTCTGCATTGCTTCTTAAATATGTTGGCAGCCTTCTTAGGAAGCTTGGGTTCGCCCGTAGGCAATATGACCTCAAAGGTGTAATGCGTTCGTGCATCTAACTTTTTGGTCGGGCCTCGTTTCATAGCTTTGCTCGATGTGGAGGCCTAAGAGGATAAACATTCGTCAATTAATGTATATGTATACAATATACAGCTATCTCCAATATTTTTCACATATTACAAGTGATTGCCGAACTTCATATATATACCTCGCCGGACTTCGTTATTTGTCCACCGGCTTCTCCATCAGCGGAGCTATCGCCTTCTCCGTCATCGGAGCTATCGCCTGCCCCGTCGGCTTCATCTTCGTGTTGGTCGACCTCCATTCCATCTCCGGAGGGGTTCAGATACGACGACGGAGATTCAGCTGGTTCAACATTGGGGGCGTCTTTGATTATATCTTCGAGAAGTTCTTCCTCTTCTAGGTTCCTGCTATGTGGATCCATAGTTTCTGCAAAATACCGACATTTATATTTCAATTATGGACGCTATATGGAACAATACCGACATTTGATTAACCTAACTAACAAACAATTAACCTAACAAAATAACATAACTAATAACAAAACAAATTAACTACTAACCCTAACAATTTTCTAACTACTAACCCTAACAATTAACTACTAACCCTAACTAATAACAAAATAAATTAACTACTAACCCTAACAATTTCTAACTACTAACCCTAACAATTAACTACTAAAATTCTAACTATTTCTATTTCTATTTCTAACACTATGAAAAAATACACTAACAATTTCCTTCATTTTCTAACAAATAAACTATTTAATTTTAACAATTTCTAACACTAACTACATTTGCTAACACATTTATAACATTTGCTAACTAACTACATTTGCTAACTATATTTCTAACATTTGTATCTAACAAATTTCTAACATTTGTATCTAACAAATTTCTAACTAAAATTCTAACTAACTATTTCTAACTAAAATTCTAACTAACTATTTCTAACTAAAATTTCTAACATTTGTATCTAACAAATTCCTAATATTTGTATCTAAAAAATTCCTAATATTTTTCTAACTAAAATTTGTGTCTAACAAATTCCTAATATCTAACAAATTTGTTTCTAACAAATTCCTAATATCTAATAAATTTGTGTCTAACAAATATCTAACAAATTCCTAACAAAAAAAATTCTAACCCTAATTAATTGAATTACCTGCGGGCATGGGGCGGCGGCAGCGGAGGGCCGGGGGCGGCGGAGGGCGGGTGGCGGCGACGTGCGGTGGAGGGCGGGCGGCGGCTGCACGGAATCGGCTGGCCGCAACGTTGGCGCCGATGAGCTCCTCGCGTCGTCGATCGATCTCCTCTGCGCGGAAATGTCCAGTGGGGAAGAAGGGAGGAGGGGGGCGGGGTTATATACCCCCCCCTTTAGTCGCGGTTGGTGGCTTCAACCGGGACTAAAGGGGGGTCTTTAGTCCCGGTTGAAGCCACCAACTGGGACTAAAGGGGTTTCGGCGGTTCGCGCCCGAGCCCCCCCCCTTTAGTCTCGGTTGGTGGCTTCAACCGGGACTAAAGGGGCAATAAATGCGCGCCAAGGCTTAAATTTTTTCACATTTCGTTTGAAATATGAATTTTGAATTTTAAATTGAATAAATTTTGTATATTTTAGAATCTGACAAACCTTTGAATATGAAAAGTGTTTGAAATTGATTAACTAATTCAAAACCATTTTCTATTTTCAAAATCAATTATTTTAACTATTCAAACTATTAACTATTTTGCCATTTTCAATTAAAACTATATTGATTAATATTCTTTTTGCATATTTTAGAATCTGATAAAAATTTGAATATGAAAAGTGTTTGAAATTGATTAACTAATTCAAAACCATTTTCTATTTTCAAAATCAATTATTTTAACTATTCAAACTATTAACTATTTTGTCATTTTCAACTAAAACTATATTGATTAATATTCTTTTTGCATATTTTGGAATCTGATAAAACTTTGAATATGAAAAGTGTTTGAAATTGATTAACTAATTCAAAACCATTTTCTATTTTCAAAATCAATTATTTTAACTGTTCAAACTATTAACTATTTTGCCATTTTCAACTAAAACTATATTGATTAATATTCTTTTTGCATATTTTAGAATCTGATAAAACTTTGAATATGAAAAGTGTTTGAAATTGATTAACTAATTCAAAACCATTTTCTATTTTCAAAATCAATTATTTTAACTATTCAAACTATTAACTATTTTGCCATTTTCAATTAAAACTATATTGATTAATATTCTTTTTGCATATTTTAGAATCTGATAAAACTTTGAATATGAAAAGTGTTTGAAATTGATTAACTAATTCAAAACCATTTTTTATTTTCAAAATCAATTATTTTAACTATTCAAACTATTAGAGGAGATGGAGTCTTTCACGGGCTTGCAGGGAAATTTTTCTGAGGCGGAGCTTCCGAAGATGCCGTAGGGCGTGAGCACCAATGACATCTTCGAGAAGCTCCGCCATGGGATATTTCCCAACCCTTTCCCCAACACAGTTTGAGGAGATGGAGTCTTTCACGGGCTTGCAGGGAAATTTTTCCGAGGTGGAGCTTCCGAAGATGCCGTAGGGCGTGAGCCCAACGATATCTTCGAGAAGCTCCGCCATGGGAGATTTCCCAACCCTTTCCCCAACAAAGTTAGAGGAGATGGAGTCTTTCACGGGCTTGCAGGGAAATTTTTCCGAGGCGGAGCTTCCGAAGATGCGTAGGGCATAAGCACCAATGACATCTTTGAGAAGCTCCGCCACGGGAGATTTCCCAACCCTTCCCCCAACACAGTTAGAGGAGATGGAGTCTTTCACGGGCTTGCAGGGAAATTTTTCCGAGGCGGAGCTTCCGAAGATGCCGTAGGGCATGAGCACCAACAACATCTTCGAGAAGCTCCGCCACGGGAGATTTCCCAACCCTTTCCCCAACACAGTTAGAGGAGATGGAGTCTTTCACGAGCTTGCAGGGAAATTTTTCCAAGGTGGAGCTTCCGAAGATGCCGTAGGGCGTGAGCACCAACGACATCTTCGAGAAGCTCTGCCACGAGAGATTTCCCAACCCTTTCCCCAACACAGTTAGAGGAGATAGTGTCTTTCACGGGCTTGCAGGGAAATTTTTCCTTGGCGGAGCTTCCGAAGATACCGTAGGGCGTGAGCACCAACGACATCTTCGAGAAGCTCCACCACGGGAGATTTCCCAACCCTTTCCCCAACACAGTTAGAGGAGATGGAGTCTTTCATGGGCTTGCAGGGAAATTTGTCCGAGACGGAGCTTCCGAAGATGCCGTAGGGCATGAGCACCAACGACATCTTCGAGAAGCTCCGCCATGGGAGATTTCCCAACCCTTTCCCCAACACAGTTAGAGGAGATGGATTCTTTCACGGGCTTGCAGGGAAATTTTTCCGAGGCGGAGCTTCCGAAGATATCGTAGGGTGTGAGCACCAACGACATCTTCGAGAAGCTCTGCCACGGGAGATTCCCCAACCCTTTCCCCAACACAGTTAGAGGAGATGGAGTCTTTCACGGGCTTGCAGGGAAATTTGTCCGAGGCGGAGCTTCCGAAGATGCCATAGGGCGTGAGCACCAACGACATCTTCGAGAAGCTCCGCCACGGGAGATTTCCCAACACTTTCCTCCATCCATGGGGATGAAACTCTCCCTGCCTTCTAGGTTGGCTTGTTGAGCTGCTTGCCATGGCGTATCGATGCTTCCTCCATCCATGGGAGATTTCCCAACGCCGCTTCTACTTTGTCTTGTTCCTCCGACAGGGGCGTCGTGCGCTACATGCTTTATCTCATCGAGCAGTGCATCCACCCTTGCGTCCTTATCCTGCCGACAGCTTTAGTCTCGGTTGCACCCACCAGCCGGGACTAAAGGTTACCCACACATCCTTATCCCACCGACAGTTTTGTTAACTTATTCTAACTTATCAAACTATTAACAAAATTGCCATTTTCAATTAAATAATAGATTAACTAATATTAAAGGTTTGGTACATGCTCCTTAAATAAAGGTTTAGTACATTCCATACATGCACCTTAAATAAAGGTTTAGTTCATTATTAACACACATGCTCCTTAAATAAAGGTTTAGTTCATTATTAACACACATACTCCTTAAATAAAGGTTTAGTACATTCCATACATGCATTACATAAAAGGTTTAATACATTATTACATTATTGCACCAACATTTCTATCTATTATTTCTGATTTCTTCTGGGTCGTAGCCATGGAGAATCTTCATCATTCAGTAGGATGCTTGGGTCAGTTTTCACTTTGAAGGGCGGAATTTCATGAAACTTATTATAATCTACTGACATGTCTGTCTTGTCATCTACTCCCACAATGTTTCTTTTCCCTGAAAGAACTATGTGGCGCTTTGGCTCATCGGACGATGTCTTCTTTTGCTGATTTCTTTTTCTCGTTTTTGTAGACATGTCCTTCACATAGAAAACCTGAGCGACATCGTTGGCTAGGACGAATGGTTCGTCCATGTATGCAAGATTATTGAGATCCACTATTGTCATGCCGTACTTTTGGTCTACAACTACCCCGCCTCCTGTCAGCTTCACCCATTTGCACCGAAACAAAGGGATCTTAAAAGTAGATCTATAGTCAAGTTCCCATATCTTCTCTATGTACCCGTAATATATTTCCTTCTGCCCATTATCATCTGTTGCATCAAAGCGGACACCACTGTTTTGGTTGGTGCTCTTTTTATCTTGGGCAACCGTGTAAAATGTATTCCCATTTATCTCGTACCCTTGGAAAGTACATATAGTCAAAGATGGTGGCCTGGCCAAACAGTACAGCTGATCTCCAATGGTGTTGTCATTCATGATATGTGTCTGCAACCAACTGCCGAAAGTCTTCTCGTGTTCCCCTTTAATTTAAGAGTCAGCCTTCCCCGGGTTTTCGGAGCATAGAATATTCTTGTGTCTCACGATATACGGAGCCACCATGGTGGAATTGTGTAGAACTGTGTAGTGTGCTTGAGAGAATGAATGCCCGTCCATACATACTTTTGCTTTCCTTCCTAGTGTGCCTTTTCCTGTCAGCCTACCCTCATACCGAGATTCAGGAACACCAATCGGCTTAAGGTCAGGAAGAAAGTCCACACAAAACTCAATGACCTCCTCTGTTCCATAGCCCTTGGAGATGCTTCCTTCTGGCCTAGCACGGTTACGAACATATTTCTTTAAGACTCCCATGAACCTCTCGAAGGGGAACATATTGTGTAGAAACACAGGACCGAGAATTCTAATCTCTTCAACTAGATGAACTAGGAGGTTGATACGTCTCAAACGTATCTATAATTTTTGATGCTCCATGCTTGTTTTTACACCATTTGCTTTGTGTTTCGTTACACTTCGTGGCACTTTTATGCGATTTTCAGAACTAACCTATTGACAAGATGCCATAGTGTCAGTTCCCTGTTTTCTGCTATTTTGTGTTTCAGAAAAGCTACACATCAAATATTCTCGGAATAGGACGAAACAAGTTCCAGAAGTCTTATTTTTCCTGGAAGCTCCCCGAAGACCGAAAGAGAGCCAGAGGGGGGCCAGAGGCCGCCCTCACACGTAGGGGGCGCGGCCCAGCCCCTGGCCGCGCCCACTTGGTGTGAGGAGCCCTTGGCTGCCCCCTGACGACGTCCCTTCGCCTATATAAAGCCCCGGGACAGAAAACCCTAAGGGAGTCGGCAAAATTTCTAGAACAGTTCCGTAGCTCCGCCGCCACCACCGACGAATTTCGGGGGACAAGAGTCTCTGTTCCGGCACCCTGCCGGGACGGGGAAGTGCCCCCGGAGCCATCTCCATCGGTCTCCATCGCCGTCTCCGCCGTCTCCATCGACCTCACCGCCATCTCCATCAACCTTGCTGTCTCCTATGATGAGGAGGGAGTAGTTCTCCCCCGGGGCTGAGGGCTCTACCGATAGCTATGTGGTTCACCTCTCTCTCCCATGATGTGATCTTTATGTGATCGTGAGCTTTATATCATGTTGAATAAGTAGATGTTACTCTTCTTCATTATGTGTACTCTAGTGTGTTATTAAAGTAATCTATTCCTCCTGCCATGGTGTAACGGTGACAGTGTGTGCATCATGGTGGTACTTGGTCTAGGCTACGATTGTGATCTTTTATGGATTATGAGAATAATTATCACTATGATAGTATTGAAGTGATCTATTCCTCCTTTCATGGTGTAATGTTGACAGTGTGTGCACCGTGTTAGTACTTGGTCTAAGTTGCAATAATATCTATCTTGAGTTGTGATTTGATTTGGATATCTCTATGAGTGGTGTTTGTCAAGTACTTGATGAACTTTGAGGAGTGCTTCGTAGCCCTACGCAATGATTAGTGTTATTCAACAGGAGAGTAATTCAGAGTACCATAGTGAAGAGGAGTTATTTATTTGTTCAATTATGTTATATTTGTTGGGAGTGTGTCCACTAGTGAAAGTATGATCCCTAGGCCTTGTTTCCAAGCTTTGCACACCGTTTACTTGATGTTTTGTTACTTGTTTGCTTGCTGCCATTTTTATTCTAGATTGCATTTACTACTTATAATCATCTATACCACTTGTATTTCACTATCTCTTCGCCGAACTAGTGCACCTATACATCTGACAAGTGTATTGGGTGTGTTGGGGACACAAGAGACTTTCTGTATCGTAATTGCAGGGTTGTTTGAGAGGGATAGCTTTGACCTCTTCCTCCCTGAGTTCGATAAACCTTGGGTGATCCACTTAAGGGAAACTTGCTGCTGCTCTACAAACCTCTGCACTTGGAGGCCCAACACTGTCTACAAGAACAGAAGCGTATGTAGACATCAAGTTATTACTACTGTAATGACCACTCCTTATCCTTTTTATTTCGTTATTGTGCCAAGAGAAGCCTCTAATTTGAGTGAGGTAAGATTTGGGGATGTTGCTGTCCTAAAACAGTTTTCGGTGCTGCACCATAAAAATTCATGAAAATTCTCTGTATATCTTTTGGACCTGCGATTTCTTGTGCATATGCCCCAGGTTATATCCAAACTTTCATTAGTTGAACACTTTTTGATTTGAGCAACAGAAAACCCCTCAAAAATTCGACCTTTGTCAGCTGTTCTGTTTTTATAGATTTCTGCCAATATTTGTGTTTGCCGCTTTATCGCTTTATTTTTGAGTTCTTTTGATCACGGAACTTTTGGGGAAGTTGCTACAGTAGTATATGCTTTATATGTGGTGGTTTTAGGTTGAAACCTGAAGCAAAAAGGGTTGATTCATTACTATGCTTACACTAATGTTGCTAATAGAATTGTGTTTAGTTTTGTATGAAGGAAGTTTGCAAGTGTAGGGATTGGAGAATGATGAGATGAGATGAGATGAAGAATGGACAAAAGCTCAAGCTTGGGGATGCCCAGCACCCCAAGAAATCTCCAAGAAGTACAAGCGTCAAAGCTTGGGGATGCCCCGAGGCACCCCCTTCTTCATCGGCAAAAATCAGGTCACCTTTCAAGACACTATATTTTTATTGCTTCATGCATTATGCGTTTTTCTTGGAGCGTCAGTTGTTTTTAGTTTTTAGTTTTCTTTAGTTTTGTTTGCTGCAATAAACGGTTTGATCACATCATGTTTCTTTTGGAGGAGATGAACTCGCTTTTCATTTGCCAAGAACACTCTAGTTTTCACTCTTATCGTTCAATGAGTGTTCTCTTTTTCTGCTACTGCGTTTAGCTTGCATTTTTCGCCTTGATTTTTGTTCAGATCTTGTTTTATCTTTGCATCAAGGTGTATTTGGACCTCTGGTATATGTTGGTTTTCCTCAAAAGAGTTTCCTCAAAAAGGTTTGAATGGTGTTGGAAAAGAGAAAAAGCTTTATGCAAAAAAGTGGTACAAAAAGGAGCTTGTGTAGACTGCGGCCTAGGCTTTTGCATGTCGTGCTTGATGTCTTTTTGATAGTATGCTTAGTGGTTTTGCTGTAGCATGACTTGTCTCAAATAACTGAGATTGCTTAATGAGCCTTTGAAAAAATCATGCGTTGTTTTAATTATTTGGAAGCATTATTTTGGTTTTCTCCTTCGATGCTTGATACGTCTCCAATGTATCTATAATTTTTGATGCTCCATGCTTGTTTTTACACCATTTGTCTATTGTTTCGTTACACTTCGTGGCACTTTTATGCATTTTCCGGAACTAACCTATTAACGAGTTGCCACAGTGCCAGTTCCATGTTTTCTGCTGTTTTTGTGTTTCAGAAGTGATACACAGGAAATATTCTCGGAATTGGACGAAACAAGTTCCTGAAGTCTTATTTTACCCGGAAGCTTCCAGAGATCCGAAGAGGAGTAGGAGGTGGGCCACCAGGGGCCCACACGCCTAGCTGGCGCGGCCAGGGGCCTGGCCGCGCGAGCCTGGCGTGAGGCCTCCTGGTCCCTCCTCTGACATCGCCCCTTCGCCTATAAAGACCCCCCGACGGAAAAAACCTAAGTACTCGATCAATTTTCCAGAACACATCGCGATCCGCCGCCGTCGACCCGAAGATCGGGAGGGTCCAGAAGCTCTTCCCGGCACCCTGCCGGAGAGGGGAATCGCCACCGGAGGTCTTCTTCATTGCCATGCTTGCCTCCAGAGCGATGAGTGAGTAGTCTACCTTGGACTATGGGTCCATAGCAGTAGCTAGATGGTTGTCTCCTCCACCGTGTGCTTCATGTTTAGATCTCATGAGCTGCCCTACATGATTGAGATCACCGTTATGTAATTCTACATGTTTGGTTTGTTGGGATCCGATGAATATTGGTGTTTATGATTAAGTTGCTGTACTGAATTATATCTTTTGTTATCTCTATGTTGTTTATGATCTTGCATGCTCTCCGTTGTTAGTAGCTATCTTGGCCAAGTAGTTGCTAGTGACTCCAAGAGGGGGTATTTATGCTCGATAGTGGGTTCATGCCTCTATTTAATCTGGGGGAGTGACAGAAACCTCTAAGGTTGTAGATGTGCTGTTGCTACTAGGGAGAAAACAACATTCATATGCTCAAGGGCATATGCTTTGTTTACATTACACACTTTGCTTAATGCAATTATCTGTTGTTCGCAACTTAATACTTGTGGAGTTCTCGGATTGATTCACCACAAGTGGATTATTAGTCATAGATGCAGTTGGATGGCGGTCTATGTATTTTGTTGTAATGCCCAGAGTAAATCTCATAGTGATCTTCTTGACATATCACGTTATCTTTATTCTATCAGTTTCCCAACTGTAATTTGTTTACCCAGCATGTGTTATTTATCTTATGGAGAGACACCACTAGTGAACTGTGGACCCCGGTCCTATTTCCATCATATTGCTATCACCTGTTTACTTTACTCGCACTATTTACTTTACTCGCATACTATATTGCTTTCCACTCGATACGCTCATAATCTTTGTTTCAAGCAAACCGGTGAGATTGACAACCTCATCGCAAGTTGGGAACAAAGTACTTGGTTGTGGGTGTGCAGGTTCCGCATCACCTTCAGTCGTTTGTCTCTCCTCTCCAAGATCGACATACCTTTGTTTCTTAACTGAGGGAAAACTAGCTGCTATACTCATCATACCTTCCTCTTGGGGTTCCCAACGGGCTGGTTATTCACCACGCACAAGGACCGTCTGCTCCCACGTTAACCACACGCCATCAAACACAGCAGCTTATTTTCTGGCGCCGTTGCCGGGGAGGAAGTAGAAGACTTCTGCGAGGGGAGTTTTCGCACACACATCCTTTACTTTGTTATTATTTTGCTTTACTTTATTTATTTTACCTGCATCGTTTTATATCAAAAACCCAAAAAATTAGAATCCTTGGTAGCTGTTTTATTTGTTTGCTTTTAGTTTTGTTAAAATGAGTAATCCTGAAGTAGAAGTTCGTAGTTTTAAGCAACAAGGGGGAGAAAGTTTATAAGATGCTTAGTATCATATTAACAATGCTCATCATAGGTGTACCAAAAAGCACTCTACCATGATCCTCCTTAGAAATTTTTATGTTGGTATATCTAGTTGGAATAGGTATGTTCTCGATACTCTTACAGGAGGTAATTTTCTGGGTACTCCCACTGGAGAAGCATGCACTATAATTGAAAGTTTAGTGGGAATACCACCTATTCATGTTGCTAAAACCGAGACCACCTAGGAGGAGGTGGTAGAAAAGCTCAGCTCTTTAGAGAAAAGTTTGCCAAGTATCCTAGAAAATGCTAGCCGAGTTAGTGAATTAATAGAAAACATCGGTAAGAGAATTACCGCTTTAGAGGCTAGCACTACTCTTGATAATCAAAACTTAAGGATTGGTAAACTAGAGGAGTCTATGGAAACTCTTAGCTTAATCTTCTCTTCTCTTAAATTTAAGAAAGAGAAAGTGTTTGTTGGAAAAGAGCAAAAAATTATGTATGTTCCCAAGGTTTCTGCGCTTAAATCTCAACATGTTCTTAAAATTGGTAAGACTCTTAGTTCCACTAAGGGGGACTTGCAGGTTGAATCATCTTCGGGAACCTTCAAAGAGCCTACTGAGGTAACTAGCACTTCATCTTTTGATATTACTTGATTCGCAATTTTCTGCGCCTAGCTCAAAGGCGTTAAAGAAAAGCACTCTTGGGAGATAACCCAATGTTTTTACTTTCAGTACTTTTTCTTTTATTTGAGTCTTGGAAGTCATTACTACTGTAATGACCGCTCCTTATCTTGTTTATTTCGTTTTTGTGCCAAGAGAAGCCTCTAATTCGAGTGAGGTAAAGATTTGGGGATGTTGCTGTCCTGAAACTGTTTTCGGTGCTGCACCGTAAAAATTCGTATAAATTCTCTGTATATCTTTTGGACCTGCGATTTCTTGTGCATATGCCCCAGGCTATATCCAAACTTTTGTTAGTTGAACACTTTTTGATTTGAGCAACAGAAAACCCCTCAAAAATTCGACCTTTGTCAGCTGTTCAGTTTTGACAGATTTCTGCCAATATTTGTGTTTGCCACTTTATCGCTTTCTTTTGAGTTCTTTTGATCATGGAACTTTTAGAGAAGTTGCTACAGTAGTATTTGCTATATATGTGGTGGTTTTGAGTTGAAACCTGAAGAAAAAAGAGGTTGATTATATGTTATGCTTGCACTAATGTTGCTAATAGAATTGTGTTTAGTTTTGTATGAAGGAAGTTTTCAAGTGTAGGGATTGGAGAATGATGAGATGAGTTGAAGAATGGACAAAAGCTCAATCTTGGGGATGCCCATGCATCACCCCAAGAAATATCCAAGAAGTACAAGCGTCAAAGCTTGGGGATGCCCCCGAGGCACCCCTTCTTCATCGGCAAAAATCAGGTCACCTTTCAAAACACTATATTTTTATTGCTTCATGCACTATGTATTTTTCTTGGAGCGTCAGTTGTTTTAGTTTTCTTAGTTTAGTTTGTTTTGTTTGCTGCAATAAATGGTTGGACCCCAACAAATTTCTTTTGGAGAAGTTGTACTTGCTTTTCATTTGCCAAGAACGCTCTAGTTTTCACTCTTATTAAAAATCGAGTGTTCTTCTTTTTCCGCTACTGCTTTTTGGTTTTCGTTTTCTTCTTGATTTGCGTTCAGACCTTGTCATATCTTTTCATCAAGGTGTATTTTTGCCTCTGATCTTTATTGGTTTTCATCAAAAGAGGTGTTTATAAAAATTTCAAATGGTGTTGGAAAAGAGAAAAAGCTTTGTGCAAAATAGTGGTACAAGAAGGAGCTTGTGTAGACTGCGGCTTAGGATTTTTCATGTCATGCTTGATGTCTTTTTGATAGTATGCTTAGTGGTTTTGCTGTAGCATGACTTGTCTCAAATAACTGAGATTGCTTAATGAGCCTTTGAAAAAATCATGCATTGTTTTTATTGTATGGAAGCATTATTTTGGTTTTCTCCTTGATGCTTTATTTGGGTTGACTTGGCGCATGCTCACACATGTTAGACTCTTACAAAGTCGCCAATAGCCTTCATGATCATTTAGTTTTTGACTTTTGATGCCATCTTATGCTTCTTTTAATGTCGCTTTGTCGCTTTGCATGATTATGGCCATTATTGCTCTCTTAGTTGGTCGCTCCCAGTCTTTTGCTAGCCCTCGCCTTGTACTGAGTATGAGCTCTACTCGTGCATCCAACTCCTAAAAGCCAAAGTTTTCCAAAGTGTCCACCATACATACCTACTAGCAATTTGCTATTCCAAGTAAATTTGACTTGCTTTTATTTTCTCTTCAAATTAAACTCTTACCAGTGTTATGCGAAATTCGGTCAGTAAAGCTCTCACGAACCGGAAGGCACACTTTACTTTTTCCTGTTCTTAAAAATTTGACATTGTGGTCTTTTATGTTGAGTTGTTATGCTTGCAAGTTGTAAGTTGGATTCTAGCCCAGCCATGCTGTCATGGGGCAAGCTTTCAACATTGCACTTCTTATTTGAGTTGATATCGTGATCTTTTGTTTATGGATGCCCGTGGTGTGAAATGAATTGGGAATCTTGTGGGGATCATGGAGTTTGTATATGTGTTAGGGAAACGCCGGGCCGCCAATCTAAGCCATGCATAATTCATGGTGGAAATTTGCAGCATACCCATGGTGAACATTCGACGACGCATCTCATAATAAAACGCTAAACAAAAGGCAAATAAAAGAGATGTCGAGGTGTTCATTGTCTACTTGTCCTGTCATTTTGGTGTGGGCTTGTTCCATGTCATCGGGCACGGAGGTACCCCATTGGCGGTTCTCAATGATATGCATATACTTACAATGACAAGAGCCTTGCTTGGGACTCTAAGTAAAGTAGCATGAGGTTTGGGTACTCGTATTCACGGGACACGAGGTTTTCAACTTATGATTTGTCAAGCATATGCATCATAATTGTTCTCGCATTAACTTTAACCATTCAAGATGCTTATGATGGGGGCAATGAGAGCTCAAAGCCGGTAAGTACCATAATTTTTGAAGGTTATAAAACTTGCAATCACTGCTTCCCTCTACGAAGGGCCTTTCTTCTACTTTTATGTTGAGTCACCACCTTCTTTCTTTATGCACCATTAAGAGAGCATAGTAGTCATTCTTAGTGTAATATGCATTGTCCCAAAGTTCATTGATTGACTCATATTGTTGGTTTCACTTGTTCTCAAATTATTTGTATCTAGTCGCCCTCTTAAACTTGAAGGTGTCCTATGCATTTATGTTTTGCTCTCTTTGAAGGACAAGCTGAAAACCATTTGTATGTTTTTTTCTTATGATTTGAACACACGTTTGACTTTCATTGTTTCATTTTCATGATCTTTTGTTTGTGTTCATTTGCATGTTTACAACATGGTTGCTAAGTTCTTATTGTCAAGATTATATCTTCATGCCCATGTTTTAAGTTCTTATGATCCCAGCTCACAAATGCTTACATATATGATCAAGATTGTGTAGGTGCATGTCACCTCAAAAATTATTCTTTTGTTATCACTTACCTACTCGAGGATGAGCAGGAGTTAAGCTTGGGGATGCTTGATACGTCTCCAACGTATCTATAATTTTTGATGCTCCATGCTTGTTTTTACACCATTTGTCTATTGTTTCATTACACTCCGTGGCACTTTTATGCATTTTCCGGAACTAACCTATTAACGAGTTGCCACAGTGCCAGTTCCCTGTTTTCTGCTGTTTTTGTATTTCAGAAGTGATACACAGGAAATATTCTCGGAATTGGACGAAACAAGTTCCTGAAGTCTTATTTTACCCGGAAGCTTCCAGAGATCCGAAGAGGAGTAGGAGGTGGGCCACCAGGGGCCCACACGCCTAGCTGGCGCGGCCAGGGGCCTGGCCGCGCGAGCCTGGCGTGAGGCCGCCTGGTCCCTCCTCTGACATCGCCCCTTCGCCTATAAAGACCCCCCGACGGAAAAAACCTAAGTACCCGATCAATTTTCCAGAACACATCGCGATCCGCCGCCGCCGTCGACCCGAAGATCGGGAGGGTCCAGAAGCTCTTCCCGGCACCCTGCCGGATAGGGGAATCGCCACCGGAGGTCTTCTTCATCGCCATGCTTGCCTCCGGAGCGATGAGTGAGTAGTCTACCTTGGACTATGGGTCCATAACAGTAGCTAGATGGTTGTCTCCTCCACCATGTGCTTCATGTTTAGATCTCATGAGCTGCCCTACATGATTGAGATCACCGTTATGTAATTCTACATGTTTGGTTTGTTGGGATCCGATGAATATTGGTGTTTATGATTAAGTTGTTGTACTGAATTATATCTTTTGTTATCTCTATGTTGTTTATGATCTTGCATGCTCTCCGTTGTTAGTAGCTATCTTGGCCAAGTAGTTGCTAGTGACTCCAAGAGGGGGTATTTATGCTCGATAGTGGGTTCATGCCTCTATTTAATCTGGGGGAGTGACAGAAACCTCTAAGGTTGTAGATGTGCTGTTGCTACTAGGGAGAAAACAACATTCATATGCTCAAGGGCATATGCTTTGTTTACATTACACACTTTGCTTAATGCAATTATCTGTTGTTCGCAACTTAATACTTGTGGAGTTCTCGGATTGATTCACCACAAGTGGATTATTAGTCATAGATGCAGTTGGATGGCGGTCTATGTATTTTGTTGTAATGCCCAGAGTAAATCTCATAGTGATATTCTTGACATATCACGTTATCTTTATTCTATCAATTGCCCAACTGTAATTTGTTTACCCAGCATGTGTTATTTATCTTATGGAGAGACACCACTAGTGAACTGTGGACCCCGGTCCTATTTCCATCATATTGCTATCACCTGTTTACTTTACTCGCACTGTTTACTTTACTCGCATACTATATTGCTTTCCACTCGATACGCTCATAATCTTTGTTTCAAGCAAACCGGTGAGATTGACAACCTCATCGCAAGTTGGGAACAAAGTACTTGGTTGTGTGTGTGCAGGTTCCGCATCACCTTCAGTCGTTTGTCTCTCCTCTCCAAGATCGACATACCTTGGTTTCTTAACTAAGGGAAAACTAGCTGCTATACTCATCATACCTTCCTCTTGGGGTTCCCAACAGGCTGGTTATTCACCACGCACAAGGACCGTCTGCTCCCACGTTAACCACACGCCATCAAACACAGCAATGCTTTATTTGGGTTGACTTGGCGCATGCTCACACATGTTTGACTCATACAAAGTTGCCAATAGCCTCTATGATCGTTTAGTTTTTGACTTTTGATGCCATCTTATGCTTCTTTTAATGTCGCTTTGCATGATTATGGCCGTTATTGCTCTCTTAGTTGGTCGCTCCCAGTCTTTTGCTAGCCCTCATTTTGTACTGAGTATGAGCTCTACTCGTGCATCCAACTCCCAAAAAAAAAAGTTTGCCATTGTGTCCACTATAAATTCCTATGCATGGTATTTGCAAGCCATTCCAAGTAAATTTTCATGTGCTACCTTTCAAAAAACCTTCAAAATACTTCTCATTTTGTGACACTGTTTTCAGGTCATGGGGACGTAATGGTCAGATTTGCTATCTGCCATATTGCTTATTCCAAAAAAAAGGCACTCCTCCATGGTATGTGAATGTTGGTGGGCACCCGATGGAATCGGTTAGCCATGGTTTGAGAAAGGAAAAAATGTGGGGAGGTGTGCCAAGCTTTATAAAACAGCACAAAAGTTGTCGTCGTGGTGAAACAACATATGCCATAGGATGGCTTAAATGGGGGCCGACTTGATGCTGGAGGATTCGGGAGAGGGGAACGAGCTAAAGAGCCCGACAGAAAGGAACACAGATCTACCCAGGTTCGGGGCTCTCGTAAGGAGATAACACCCCTACTCCTGCTCTACTTGCTTTATATTTGGATCGATGGAGTATACAACACTGGTGCTTCCGAGCTCTCTGCTAGAGGAGGAAGATGAACTGCTAAGTGTAGGAATACTCAGTGACCAACAAACCTCCAACCCCCTCTGCTAGGACTCCCTGTGCCACCTTATATAGTGGTGGCCAGGGTTACAACGGTCATAGGAGACCAGGAGACACCAACTACACTCCAAACAGGACTTGCTGTCGAGGGCAGACGCCCATGACTTTCTCCCTGATTGCTCTCGATGGGACTCCCCTTGCTGTACCTTGTACTTCCAGGACTGTGACCTTACCACTCTGAGGTAAGCTTGTACTTGTGCACAGTGAGGGTAGGTAACCTCCACTGTGCACCCTGCCATCATACCCTGCTACCATGCTTGGATGTTTTCTTCCTTGATTGTAGCGATGTGACACCGTGGTTGACTTGAGTATCCCGGATATGACCGTTGGCCATATCCTGGACATACATGCCGGACCAACGACCTATGAAGGTCGGGTAATCCGGCCTCCCTGTTCCTACACAACACATCAAAATAGATAGGCCGACATATCTGAGTATATGCCGGCACGCCTTAGTCAGTATTCCGGTTAATCCGGCATATCCAGACATCAGCCAGGATATACATATATGCCGGCCTGGCCGATGCTCCTATATTCCGGCCAGGCCCTTCCTTGGTCAACCGGTATAAAGTCAACCATGAACCTTGTACCTTTATAGTCTCTTGACCCTATCGGGGGTCATCCCCCCGACACTAGTCCCCGAAGCTGCCGAGGTTCCCCAGTCATAACTGTGGAGCCTCGATAGGTTCAACATATCTTCTTTTCATTATACTCCGGTTCTCCGGTATATCCCAACGATCGGATTATATGCCGGGACATCTACCCATATCCCGGCCACTGTTCCTTCTCCAAAAGTTATTCCGGCCGGTCCCGAGGGTATTCCGGACGGAACACATACACCGGGCAGTTATTCCGACATATAGACGAGTCTTCCTTGAGAAGCCATGCCTGACAGTTTGCATCGAAACTTGCAACTGCCCTGCCACCTCGAACGGTCACATGATGTGACGGTTCACAGCGCAGTTACTCCTCGCCATCATCGTGGCCTAGTGGCACGGTTACAGGAACTGCCGCCCCACTCCGTGCCGCCACGTGGCGACTCACCGCAGAAACGGTCGTGGTAGTGGAACACTCCCCACGACCCCCACGACCGGCCTCCTCGGTATAAATACGGGGTGGGGGTAACTTGCTCTTTTTACCCCCACACAGTCTTCGTCTTCCTCAGATCCTCTGCCCCTTGCGCTTCGCCGCCGGACCAAGGAACCGAGAAGGAAGGCCGCCGCCGTCGCCCACCTGCACGCCGGCGCCTCCGCTTGCCGACGTCCGGCGTCACCGTCGACGACGCCGCCGCTCCTCTCTGCAACATTGCCAAGAGATCCGATCTTCTTCTGCTCGCTCGCCGTCGTTCCACCGCCGCCGGCCAAGATTCGGTGAGCTTCTCTTTCTCTGTTCTTGTTCTTCATCCCTCCTGCCTCTTTGTAGCTATAGCACGATAGCCCTGCTAGCTNTCCAGCAATGGCCGCCCCCATCTCTAGCAGCAGCAGGCGGCCCCGCATCCGGACCTGCAACTCGACGTCGTGTCCCACTGGAAGCAGCTCCCCCACATCGTCTCTCACCCGGAGCAGGCCGTCTCCGACCTGATCTGCACCGTCTCCCACCTGCAGCAGGCAGCACGCCCCGCTCCGGCTCTTCACCGACCAGCACCTCGTCTTTGTGAGGTACTGGCACATACTCTGTCTTCTTTCCTTCTCTTTTGCTTTTGGTGTTCGTTAAAACTACTGGATGTTGCATAGTTTCTTCGGTAACACACTGTCAATTGTGTTTCTTGTATGCAGTACCATGTTGGACATTTTCTTACTATTTCTTGCTTCTGTGCACATCCCCTGAAATACTTTGATATATGTGGTGAACCAGTCATCTGAAATAACCACTATATACATAATGCAATCTACAAGTTACACACATGAAGAAGCAACTGGATGATGTTGGTTCTTAACTTTTTAACTTTCTGGCTTCATGCCTGCTTTTCACTAGGTTTAGTTGCTACCTTTGTCTACCTAATTGTTCTAGGTTTGTCTGCCTAGTTGTGTCCATGATACAAATATGTTGTCCACCTATTTGTATCCATCCAGATTCAGACTTTTTTGTAATTTCCTAGAGAACCTGCTGATTCTAGATTTTTTACTGGGTTTTTTGCTATCTCTATATGTCGAATCTATGGTCAACTTCAACAAATCAACAGAACATGGGAGATGCTTTGAGGTGCTGGATAACCATCGGTGATTTTATTAACATATCAATTGCTCTGGTGATGCACAGTCAGTGATTTTCTTTTGTAGTGTCACGTAGGTAGTGATTTTATTGCTTAGGTTTTCTTTAACGCACTAGCCCAACTGGGAGCTTGTTTACAGTTCTAGCAGATAAGCAGGGTTAGCAATTGATTCAACAAATTATACTTGTAAACAATTGAGGAGAAGAATTTGTGTTGCATGGTAAAGTGAATGATGATTAAGCCAACATACTTTAGTAAATATTTTTGTAGGTACTTGAGTAAATATTTTTGCCATGTACTGCTATATTTGTCTGGATAGTTCAAGGATTGTGATAATTAGATAAATCAATGAGTTGATCAACAATTTCAAATTGATTCTTAATCAGTCAAATAATTTGATGGATTAGCTTTGTGAAGCATCCTGGTCAGTAGTCATGTTAATTTGATGAATTGATTAATCAGCTTGGAAGCATTCCTTGTGACAGTGACATTTCAGGTTATTTTAGGTTCTGCTGCTGCTACTATTGTACAAGAGTAGTTGACCTGTTTGCTTTTCTCCATTTTAGGAACACTAGGAGTGTTTGATCATCAATTAGTATACTACTAGGGATAAGCAAAAGCTTGTGATTACTGTCTCAGGTTAATCTGAAAGGTTTATCTGTCTATATGTTAGGGATTACTTTAACAATGTAGGAAATTCTATTACAGTTGGTTTTGTACTGTGTTCTTTGTTACCTAGGAGGTGCTTTCAGTTGTGGATAAATAATATCAGGTCTATTTTTTTTGTTCATATTAGTCAAATTATGTCGGCCTAGTTATGCTACTGTTCCATCTGCAGACCACCTCAGTTCTACAACCATATATATTTTTAAAATTTTAAACTCTTTTCAAACTTGACTAAAATTTTCTGACCTCTGTCCAAATTTTGGTGCTTTTGATTTGAGAAACTTTGCAAACTTGGGATCACCAGATATGAACATAAGCATCAGATTTGCACAACTAAAAGAAATGTTGTTTAGCAGTTATTGTTCCTCTAATGTCCTTACAGTTCACATGATATTCCGTTACATCATGTCTTTGCAATAGTATCTTGGAGATGTATCTTGGAATTAAAATAAGGAGTGCCTATCGATGAATTATGTATGTTGCAGCAAGCAGCAGTTTTAGGCGCAAAGGCAGATTATTACTGGCATGTTGGAAACTGGGGTGCAACAGTTTGATGCCTTCCTCTTGTTCTATAGATTATTACTGGCATGCTGTCATTGTGCGTGTCTGCAACAGTTTGATGCCTTCTGTGATTTTTTTCCTATGTTTCAAGATTGAGTTGCCCATTTCTCCCGAAGTGTTGATTCACTTCCATTTCGGTTGAGAAATGGGCACTCCTAGGTAGAAAAATTAGCAAAAGTCATGCCAAAATTTTGAATTTTTCGGTTGCATTCTGTACTAACTATTTGTCTCTTTTTAATGAAGTGCAAATAAACATGTCGGGCACTTCTAACCCTAAGAGCCAGGAGGAAGTCGCCAGAGAGGCCAACAAGGAATGGTGGCAGGAATACGATGAGGGAGAGGGTCGGGGGCGCCGCCGATCGCGGCGATGAGGAAGAGGGCCGGGATGAGGAAGAGAGCTGGGGGGCCGCCTCCGAGAGCGGCGATGAGGAAGAGGGCCGGGATGACGCCGCCAAGACCGGTGAAGAGACCATTGACTGCACGGAAGGTGATAGCGGTGGCAACCCGGAGGAGGCCGAGAAGAAGAGGAAAGCAAAGAGGCCAAGGAGGGATCGGAGGCCGCAAGTGCTCGCCAACATCACCGATCCTTTCACATTGGTCTCCGAAAGTGGCCTACCCTTGGAGCCTTCTAAGGTTGCCAAAGGGTACGCGATGCAACTATGGTGCATCGTCCGTGAAACCATGCCGCTCAACACTCAAGACCTCAGAAGCGAGGCCAACGAGGCTTTGGCCGCAACCCTCCTCCAGAAGCTT
This sequence comes from Dactylis glomerata, assembly GCA_007115705.1. Classification (NCBI taxonomy): domain Eukaryota; kingdom Viridiplantae; phylum Streptophyta; class Magnoliopsida; order Poales; family Poaceae; genus Dactylis; species Dactylis glomerata. The sequence goes on along the minus strand of QXEO01000625.1, from coordinate 3,093,687 downwards.
CACCAACAATACACGTTCCCACAGCCATTCAATAAAAAGGTGGACTCTTTAGCTCTCACGAAGATGAGCATCGCCTTGAGCAGCTGGAAAACCCGGCTGAAGGACAAGATCAAGAAAGGTAAAAGCTGGGAGCAGATAAGTCGCAAAGACCCATCGCTCTCTAGAGAAGACTTCAAAGCATTCAAGTCGTCCTTAGAGACTGACGAGGCTAAAAATGGACCGCCCGGGGGAAGAAAATGCGGGAATTGAACCAAGGGGCTCACCGTTGCGGGAGCGGCGGTTACCGAGGGAAACAACCCACTTGGGACAAGGAGGATGCCGAGATGATACGTCTGGGGAAAGAAAACCCCTGGCTAAAAATTGCGGATTTACAGACTAGGAACTATGTCCGGTCCTGCTACTACTTAGACTGGGAGACGGGGGAATTTGTTACGGATTACCCCGACGTGAAGAAGTTCGAGAAACTCCTGGTAAGGATAGTCTATATTATTATTGCACTGATCTTATTAAGCAATGAAGCCAAATGGGCTAACCTTAAGTTCCTTTGTCTGAAGGATGATGAGTTGAAGGCTAGTTCTACGGCTGGCCCATCGTCCCAGGGGTCGACGGAACTGTAACGACCCAAGATTTTATCAAATTTTGGGGGAATTTTTTTTTCGTTTTTATTTTGCTTGTGTTGATTGGAATTTCCCAGGGATTTAAAACCTTTTTGAGTCTATTTGAAGGATTTATTGGGAAAACTATTTAAAATCCTCTATTTATTTCTTGAAGAACTTCTTTGAGAAAGATCAAGTATCAAAATACTATTCTCCATCCTTTATTCAAACCCTATTCAGCTTTATGCAAGCTTGCTTGCAAAAGATTGTTTTACCAAGTTTACTTTATTCAATATGGGCTGCTTTTGCAAACCATATTTGAGTATGTTTCTCAATCATTATTTTATAAACTATTATTTTACTATTTTAGAAAGAATTGAGTTCAAACTCTATTATGTTATGCAAGCAAAGCCTTTAGGCTTAATTGAGATCTTTTATTAAAAATCTTGTTTTGGTTCTTAAAACCTGTTTATTACTGCCCTAGTTTGTTCCTATGATTTTTAGAAAAACTTTTGCAATTGGTTTGAAGTCATTTGATTTTAAAATACAAAATCTATGAAGGAATAAAGGAAACAGAAAATGAAAAAGAGTTAGAACAAAAAAAAAGAGGAAAGGGACTCGGGGAACCCCTCGGCCCAGACCGGAAAAGGAGCCCGTGGCCCATCTAGCCCTTCTCCCGAATCGGTACAGCCCTTCTCTCTCCCCCTCGCCGATAGGTGGGACCCACCTGTCAGCTCTTTCTTCTCCCCCAATTTCTCTCCTCCTTCTCTCAGTTACTGGAAACACCGTCGGTTACTCCCCGCAATACCTCGCAAATTAATGCCGCCTTTGCAACACCTTAAGTACCCCGCGATTCCCCTCTTTCTTCTCTCTTAGTCCCCTCTCCCAATTCCACGAAACTGCCGCTAAGTCGAGCGGAATCTTCCGCCGGTGTCTGCAGGCATCACCGCCATCTCCACTCGATTCCACCGCCGTCCGGTGAGCCGAACCCCTCTCTCCAATCCCAGTCCTCTCCCCTCTCCCCGGCGCGTCGTCTTACGCCCTCGTCTCTCTCTTTCCTGCAGGGAATCGACGCCCAGAAGCTTACCGACGCCGCCCCTGTCTCCAGCCGCCTCCCCGCGCTGCTACAGGAAGCGCGCGAGTACGCCGCTGACACCATCGGGATCCCCTCATCATACGGAACACCGTCCACCACCTGGCCGTCGCCAAAACCCACTGGAGCGTCACTGCCGTGGACCTTCTGGGAGCAGCGCCGCCGGAAATAGGTCACCGGCGCTTAGAGTCAGCCGGTTGAAACCCTAGGTGACGTGGCACAATCCTAGCCCCTCTGTCTCACTTAAATCCATGACCCCTGTTCTTTTCACTCTGAAATGGTACGGCTCATCCTCAGCCTTTAGATCGAGATCCGGCGATCCACAGTGTTTCACTTACCTGAACCGGTATCCCCCAATAGGAAAGAGCCACGTGGCCAGTCCTGTTTCAAACAGATTCGAATATCTTCAAATTGTGCTGAATCTTGTAAAATCAATATAAAATGTTCTGTAAGTCCAAAAATAACAAATAATATACTGTTGGAATCCTTAGAACATCTAGAATCCAGTAGTACCATAAAATCTTATATTTTATGGGATCAATTTGAAACTATTTTCAAATTGGAATCAGACCTTCTATTAGCTTGATAAATTCATATCTTTTGTTCTGGATATCTAAAAATTACAAATTTGTAGACTTTGGAATCCTCTCAACTTGTAGAATATCATAGGATCAAGAAAATCCAAATTTGATACGTGCACACACTTTGTGCATTCAAATTTGTCCAAATCACTATTTCGGTGATAATTCAAATTCTGTAACTTATTTTAGAATGATTCCAATTGCAGTGACTTTTGTATTACTGCAGGCTATCCCGTAGCATCACTCCCATAATTTCTTGAAACATGTCACAATTATTCAAATTCTAATATGAGAATTGAGTATCCCTATATAGATTAATTCTATTTCTATTTCAATCAGTGATTCCTTCTACTTTAGAAAACCATTATGATCATACCTAGTCGTCAATGTTACCTAAATAACATCTGATCAAGATCATATCTACTTAGACCTATCTTGTCTAGTTCACACATATTCAAATTACAATTGTGTTGTTTGAGTAGAGTGTGATACATCTCAATCATAGAATTCTGTTTTACTATTGTGGTGTTGATTCAATTCTACTACCATAGCTCATGATCGTACCTATCCATCCACATCATACTAAATAACATCCATTCTTATTCAACCCCAAGCCAACCTAATCCAAGTGGCCTATATTGAACTACTCAATTTACAAATGAGTTAATTGAGTAATTCAATATATCACAAACTCCTACCCAAGCCATGTGTAACCTATACTACTATGAATAAGTGTTGTCACACTTTATTCAGTAGTGTTTTGTTGCACTATTCTATACCTATGTGAATCTATTCACATGAGTCATTCAAAAATCTATTCATACCCATTCATCAAATATCATCTATACATATCCATTACCTATAGCCATTTACTTCTGCCTACTCAATCTTAGCCTTGCATTGAACTATTCAATTTGCATTTGAGTTAATTGAGTACTTCAATGTTATAAGAATCCTAACCTAAGCTTAAGTGTAATATATACTATATAAGAATAATTGTTATCACACTTATTCAATAGTATGGCTATTGCACTATTTTGTCTCTTATGTGATTTACCCACATGAGATGTTCCAAGATTCAATATGCTTTAACAAAGCATAAATATCTCACTCATTATATTTTGTCTAATTCATACATGTACTCAAATTGCAAATGTGCTACTTGAGTAGAATGTGAATTCGTCTCAAACTTAGGTTCTATTAATGTGGTGTTGTTATAACCCGTACCATAGTATGTGTTATACACCATGTTGATCAAAGAACCATTTGAGCCATGTCCTCAAATATCAATCATTCATACCCAATCCAATGCCTACTTAGTTTTATTCACATGTATTGAACTATTCAACCTGCAAATGTGCTAATTGAGTAATTCAAGCATTCTTAAAACTTAGCCTAGTTCCTAAGTGCAATAGATGCTATTCAAGAGTAATTGTTGTCAATTTACTCAATAGTGTTGTAGTTGCACAAACTGACTCTTGTGTAATTTAATTCACATGAGCTATTCCTAAAACTCTTATATGCTTTAATAAAGCATAAAAACTTCATCAATTATATTATGCCTAGCCCAATTCTCTCTTAGATCATATTGATCTCTCCCAACTAAGCTCTCCGATCCATATCTCACAGATCATGATCCTTTACCATATCTTTCTTATCATAACATCTCAATAAATCTAAATTGTTAAACAAACCCTTTTCAATTGTTGATTTGTTTGATTGTGTTTGTATGGTCTGTTTATGGTATGCTATTTCTGTGCTATAGTTGGTGCGAAGAGCTACGTGCTTAGTTGAGAGAAGTGAAACGCCGTGATCTTCAAAAAGGCAAGTGACACACATGTCCCCCACCCATTTTATTATGCATTTGTTTATTCACCTCTTGTAGTATGCATGATAGGTGTTTTACTCAACTGTTTTATCAAATGCTTAGATCCTAGTAGGGTGTAGCAATCCCTCAAACCCCACCTGTTAGGATGCTAAGTACCTTGTTAACTTTGATGCCATGCTAAGATCATTTGAAAAGTGTTTTGTGGACAAATTAAGAACTTCAACTAAAATGAAACACCTGGGTGGATTGGTTTGATGAAGGCGGTGGTGTTGAGTGGCGACCTGGGGCTACACTTTGTGTAGTTGCTGCCTGGGCGTACACTTGTGGTCGGCCACCCAGGAACAAAGAGATGGCTATGTCTTCCATGCTTAGTGTACTTCCAGTGCAGCCTTATGACATTATGGGCTCTGTCTTGACTGATTTGATGTGGGGGTGCAACTAGGTGCAAGAAGACGGTGGTAGAAAAATTATAGGTTGGGAACGGATCTTGCCAGTTAGTTGCCCTCTCCTTCTAAAAGGTCTCGTTTCATTTTATGTATGGGCATAAAATGAATCGTAAGGTGAAAGTGCACAACCCTTGCAAGGTGTTTTAAATCTAATCGATTAGCCGTGTCCTCGGTTATGGACAATTGAGTCTCTAGACATGGAATGTACGGAATAATCTCATCACCGATTCTGAATTATTAAAATTTTGTCTAGAAACCCTAGGCCGGAACTAAGGACCATACACTCCGAGGGGTGGTGGTACCTGAGGTTCCAAACTTTGTTGAGTTGCGCCCAGAACTACATACCGGCCAGTATGTAGCGTATGGGGGTTGTCTTGACCCTTGAAAATTAAAATTTGTTGAAAGAAAGTATTAAAATGGATTATAGGATAAAATTGGCTTTATGCAAATCAGCCTATGAGATCCACCAGCCAAATGTCATTGTAGTATAGTCTTTCCACCAAAAATGCCACCAAATATGTGTCATTTGCCAGTACATCATTGTACTGACCCCTCTGGGGCTGCATATTCAAACGTGCAGGTCTTATTTCGAGTAAGGAACCAGGAGTAGGATCTCGAGCTTACATTCCAACACGTCTGCCTGTGGCACTTGATGAAGATGGAAGCTCACTGCAACTATGCTTTATGCTGTGTATTCGTAAGGTTGAAGACCTATGTAACTAGATTTACGTTGTAATATTGATGCTATTGCAATGATTACTTATTTTGTACTGTGGTGCTATCTACTGATCCAGGGAATGGCACAGATACACAGGAGATTTGCCTTTAGTAAAAGGCGGGTCGTTACACATTTTTATGCATTTTCCGGAACTAACCTATTAACGAGATGCCACAGTGCCAGTTCCTTGTTTTCTGCTGTTTTTTTGTGCTTCAGAAAAGTTACACAGGAAATATTCTCGGAATTGGACGAAACAAAAGCCGAACATCCAGAAATTTACCGAAGCTTCCAGAGAACCGAAGAGGAGACGGAAAGGAGCCAGGAGGCGGCCTCACCACCAGGGGGCGCGGCCCAGGGCCTGGCCACGCCGCCCTATGGTGAGGGCCCCCTGGTCCACATCTAACGCCGCCCCTTCGCCTATAAAGACCCCCCGATGGGAAAAACCTAAACACCCGATCATTTTTCCAGAATACATCGCGATCCACCGCCGCCGTCGACCCGAGATCGGGAGGGTCCAGAAGCTCTTCCCGGCACCCTGTCGGAGAGGGGAATCGCCACCGGAGGTCTTCTTCATCGCCATGCTTGCCTCCGGTGCAATGAGTGAGTAGTCTACCTTGGACTATGGGTCCATAGCAGTAGCTAGTTGGTTGTCTTCCCCACCATGTGCTTCATGTTTAGATCTCGTGAGTTGCCTTACATGATCGAGATCACCGTTATGTAATTCTACATGTTGTGTTTGTTGGGATCCGATGAATATTGGTATGATTGAGTTGATGTGCTGAATATTATCTTATGTTATCTCTATGTTGTTTATGATCTTGCATGCTCTCCGTTGTTAGTAGTTATCTTGGCCGAGTAGTTGCTAGTGACTCCAAGAGGGGGTATTTATGCTCGATAGTGGGTTCGTGCCTCTATTTAATCTGGGGGAGTGACAGAAACCTCTAAGGTTGTAGATGTGCTGTTGCCATTAGGGAGAAAACAACATTCATATGCTCAAGGGCATATGCTTTGTTTACATTACACACTTTGCTTAATGCAGTTATCTGTTGTTCGCAACTTAATACTTGTGGAGTTCTCGGATTGATTCGCCACAAGTGGATTATTAGTCATAGATGAAGTTGGATGACGGTCTATGTATCTTGTTGTAATGCCCAAAGTAAATCTCATAGTGATCCTCTCGACATATGCACGTTGTCTTTATTCTATCAATTGCCCAACTGTAATTTGTTTACCCAGCATGTGTTATTTTATCTTATGGAGAGACACCACTAGTGAACTGTGGACCCCGGTCCTATTTCCTTTATATTGCTATCACCTGTTTACTTTACTCGCATTGTTTACTTTACTCGCATATTACTATTACTTTCCACTCGATACGCTCATACCTTTGTTTCAAGCAAACCGGTGAGATTGACAACCTCATCGTAAGTTGGGAGCAAAGTATTTGGTTGTGTTGTGTGCAGGTTCCACGTTGCTACTAGTTGAAGACGCGCTAACACGTTATCGTTAACGGCGCCCTTGTTGGAGTGTCACTAGGCTAGCAAGCATCACCTTCTGACGTTTGACTTTTTCTTGGATACGATTAAACCTTGGTTTCTTACTGAGGGAAAATTTGCTGCTGTACTCATCATACCTTCCTCTTGGGGTTCCCAACTGGACGGTGAAAAACCATCAACACCGTGCCGCATCAACAAGTAAGATGTACCGACAGTATAAACACTTTAATCATGTTGGATTCACATGAGAATCTTCACATGAAGGAGTAGAACATTGTAGTAGACCAACAATTTCAAGGTGAGGAGGAAAATGCTCAAGGAGATTGGTGAATGAAGTATTCTTAACAATGGTAACTAGGTCAAGTGTACCAAAAACCACAGAGTTTAGTCGGAGAAGACCTATATAAGTCAGGGAGTTGTGTGAACCATGCTTAGGGAAGTATGTACAATGTATAGAAATGTTAGTAGTATCGAGAGATCATGTGAGATTTGTCTTCATTAGGATGGAATGTAAGAAGTAGTAGTCCTAAAGGAATATGGATCCGATAGAATGGTTCTCAAAACCCTTCTCTCAAGTTTATTCGATTGCAATTTGGCAATTGGAGTAAATTTTGAGACAAAAAGTAGTAGTCCACCACTTCGTGCAATATAGCATAATGTAAACCTATATTATTTGGTGCTATATGGTACACATGTAAGCCTGAATTCTAGAGATGTTTTACTCACAGGCTTATGATGATGTATGTTGCCTGCACAAATTTGGATTTTCTTGGATTTTATTGTGTGACTAGACCTATGCATGAAGTTTGACTTTGATGTGCAAGTGCATGTTGCATCATCGAGTTCTTACTTGATGTTATAGTTCTAGAGGGTTAAGGGATTCCTATGAGGGAGAGATGAATTTCTAAGGAAATCAAGCCAAAAGATGAAGGATCACCAGAGAAAGGAAGCCAAAAGAAGGAAGCTTTAGTGATACTTCGAAGGAAGATTAGTAGGATCCACAATTAATATAGTAAAAACAATAGTAAAGTGGAGGAAGTTAGCAAGATATAACTTCATGGAAGCATCACGAAGTGGTAGAATGATAAGGAATTGGAATTCAATAGAACTCTAGTTCTTAAAATACTAGAGGCAACTTTAGATTACTGAGTAGAACCACTAATTAGGTAACCGCAGTTGAGTTTAAGGTACTTGAGCTCGTTGTTATGCAGTCTTGGTTATGCTTAGTACATCACGGGTTGATTGAGGTGTTGTAATACCGATGATCCATTCTGGTATTGCATGCTGTTTTTTTTCAGCCTGGGAGTGGTAACTCTAGTAACCCTCATTGATAGCGTGACTAAGACACATAACATCTCTGTATAACTTTGATCCCTAGTCCCGAAATCTTGAATTGTAGATTGGTGGTTAAGACGTTAGCAATACCTTTCCTTATCTTAGAGTTGTAGTCCTTGTCTACGGACCAAGACTTGTGAGGTTTTCGTGTTAACAATGGTTGGTTGAATCCATTGGTTCGTTTGTAGCCCTGTTATTTCTTATTTTGATCAACTTATACAATTGCCTGTCGTGGGTGTCCTCCGGTACAAGAGAAACTCTGCCGGATTTCTCCCATGGCTTTGTATATATCCTACCGTCTGAATTAGGATATATAACAATGGGAAAACCCAGTTCTCATCAACCTTTAGAACTTTTTGGGAAGTACATGCATCCAAAAGTGGAATAGAACATCCTACCTAAATGCTTAATCGAAGAATTCGTACCGGATATCCACAATGGTGTGGGTACACCGCAGATTTCTTCGAGAAACACTTAGAAAGACGTAGTAGTACGACCGACCAAGACTTATAGACTAACCATGAAGTCCTAATGGTTAGAGGACAATAATTTCAAAGACCATTAGAGAGGTCTAAGGGGGAGATTTAAGCAATGAGTTGGAAGTAGACTCAGTGAGTTGGAAGAGCAACGAGTTAGTGGTCTAAAATTGTGATGACATTAGCCTTATTTATAAGGTTCTCTGAGGTGCTATTTTAATAGTAGTCTCGGAAGTCCAACACACCCGAAATCGAGGTTCATACTTTGAGGAAGTGAGTTAGACCTTAAGTTGGGAAAGTGGAGTATTCAATACTCCTAAGGGGGAGAGTGCAGGAAAGCTAAAAGTGTTGAAAGTTGGATGAAGTATGTTGGAAGTAAATCCTTCCCAAGATTTGTCATAACCTTATGGAGTTCGGCAAAGGAGTGAGATGACTTTGACCATAACCACACTACATATAAAAACCGCAGCTGGTATCATGAACCGCAGCTAGAGAAGTTTGAGATTAGAGTTAACCATAATCTTGAACTTAGAAGACCAAATACGATCTATAGAGATGGATCAGAAAAATTGAATGGACACACTATATGTGTTTAATCCGTTCTTAGGTGGTGAAACCAAGAGCCAATTAGGAAGATTTGATGGAACAACTAGTAGGACCCTATAAGCCATAGAAAGAATTGCAAACAGGGATAGTCCAAAAGAACGGCCAAGAAGAGACCAAGATGGATGGAATTCAAGTGACTATTGTTCGGAGTTAGACAACAGAAGATTTGAGGAACACTCTGGACAAAGGAGACCATCTATATCCCAATTAGTTGGTGAAGGAATTTCAAGACATATGATACCAACAACAAGTTCGTCCAACAACGTACAAGAGCGAAAACTTCGGGACAAAGTTTAGTTTAAGGGGGGGGAGACTGTAATATCCCAGGATTAGAGGTCATAAAATAGAGGCAACAGATGTGTGCATTGCATTTCATGCATAGAAAATCTGGGTAATTTTCATGCGTTTAAATAAAACATATCAAAGTGATTGGAGTTTCACTTGAGTTGATGGAATTGAAGTACCTCATCAACCAGAGCACGATAAACTTCAATATGACCTTTGTTAAAATCCTTGTTTTGGGTAGTGATAGCCACAACAACTAAAAGAGAGTTAAGTGAGGTAAAACTAAAATGCTTGACACACCATTTTAGGACCAAATATCTATTCACACCAAGATCATCATGGTATTCTTTAAAACCTACTTCTTTTATGCTTAAGAAGTCAACACAAGTATTATTATTAAATCATGAACTATTCTATAGTCTTATGTCCTAATCTAGTGAGTCCAAATATGAGAAGTTGAAAGGTTAACTCAATGCCAGTTTGATTATAAGATTTGCCTTAACTCTAGGTGAGATAACTTAAGAACATTAGAGCCATTCCTGTAAAGGCCAATTAGGAGATTTTAGACATTACTCAAGTTTTTATTTGGACAAGTCATTTGATATAGGGGAAGATCACAACATAAACCTAATTTGGTCTAGACTAGAGCCATCCTTAGGAAGTATAACCAATACCTAGACTTCTGGAGTTATAAAGTGGAGTAGATCCTAGATGAATAACACAAAGGGGAGATTATATTCCTAATCTCAGAAGGTAGGTGCAACCAAGAGATAATCCTTAGATGAAAAGAGTAGATTAAAGACAAGGATGAACCACTAGTAGGAATGTGGCCTATGAGTAGTGAAGTATCCTAAACTTAGAAGTTAACCTTTAGGATAATGTAATGGTTGGAACCACAAGATCTTAAGGTGGTGTATAGGTGGTAGTATTGATCTTAAAACCTTGAGAGGGAGTTGATGAAGAAAATAAAAGAGATTCAATATGGGAGTTAATGAAGAAATAAGATGATCATATCCAGTACATGATTATGCTTGTTGGAGGAAGGTAGTTAGGTATCTTTGAAACCTTATGTGATAAGCATATATCATCTTAAGATCAAGAATGAAGAAGGAAACTAACTGGATTATATCTCCACTAGCAAATGTCCATTCCTATATGGACGCCATATGGAAAATCATGATATGTACATTATTCCATTAAGAATAGCGTTTGGTTGTAGGTGGTGGGTAGCACAAGCCTTACCTTCGATTCCTATTTAGACTAGAGCTTATATCACATTGATCATATTTTAGGATTTTGTACTGTTTCTTGAATGGGGTAACACCATTGCATCAAAATCCATAAGCTTTTATCCATTCATTTGGAAACCATGCCCCAACATCTATTTCAATTTATGCATCACTTTGTGATCATAGGCCATGTCTATCCTCATGCCTCAACCTTAAATTCAAGAATGGTGTTCCAATAACAATTCTTATAAGGTAAAATAACAAAGTCTTTTACCTACTGATCAATTCACATATCAATAGGTGTTTTGCTCGTAAAAACAAACCAATCCTTCTTATGGGGATTATGAAGCATTCCTAGATCATCTAAATATTAAACCACTAGTGATCTTGGGACAGTCCATCGGACATACCCAAGTCATTGGAAGCCAAAAGTTAGATGAACATGGAATTATGCATGTTCATTAGGTCACCCACTGTAGTATGAAGTGCAATCCAATAAAGTTATTAGATAATTAGTTTATTTTCATACAATAATATAATTATAGTTTGGTACAAACATTTATGGGATAGACAAATCCTAGTAAAACATTTCAAACATGAAGAAAATAACACCCAAATTCATCTCTATTCCAAATTTATACTCAAACCTTAACTTTACTTAAACCGTTTTAAGTGATAATACTTATAAAATATATCATATTACATTATATGATGCTACTGAGCACCTAACTATACTTTAGGTAAAACCTAGTTCAAATTCCTGCAATACAAAATGTAAATCAAATCAGAAATGTCAAAACTAGAAATCAGAAAAAGAAAAAAGAATTGAATCAGAAAAAAAGAGAGAAAGGACTTACCTGGCCGTAGCCCATCAAGCTGGCCCAACACCCTAGCCCCCGCAGCCCAGCCCAAATACCGCTTCGTTCATCATCTTCCTCGAGACGAAGCAGCTCGGTGGAGCGCTGCGAGGCACCCGATCCACCGCCATCAGCTCGACGTCCTGGATGGAGACCGCCGCCCTCCGATGTCTATAAAGGGGTGTGCCGCCACCGGGAATGAACCCTAGGTTCCTTAGTTCTTCCTCCCTGAAGCTTTTCTCATCGCCGCCCAAAACCCTAGATCCGGTGATCTCTAGCACCGTCGCTGCAGGCGGTCCCCTAGACCTTGGAGTGGCCGAGGAGGTGCGCCTCGTTGCCAATCTCATTACCTAGGAGGGAATTGAGGAGGGGAAGCCTGGGTAGCCTGGAATCCGGCGTTTTTCCCCGCAGTAGCTCGCCGGAATCGGCGAGGTTGAGGTCGCCTCCGTGCATGATTCACTGCGGCGAGCATCTAGGAAGCATCTAGGTGAGCTACTCGTTCTTCCGGGCTCTTTAGCTCTCCATTTCGTGCATTGAATCGATCTAACGTTGGTCATCATCGATCGCCGCCGCCTCGGACGCGCCGCCGACGATGCTCCGATGACCAAAACCTAGCGGCGCTTGCACCAAATTGCTCATCTAGTTCTTCTAATTCGTTTGCACATCACCGCACAGCTTAATTCGTAAAGAATCAACGAATTTGAACTTGACATGTGAGCTGCTACCATTGATGACGTCATCCTATGTCTAGTCAGCAGGTTTGACTGGGTCATCGCCTCGGTGGCAGTTGACTAGGAAGTGGCCCCATTCGTCAGTCTAGGTGGCTAGGTTAGCTGTTAGTTAGAAAAGGTTTGCTCTGCAGTTATAATTTTAGAAAATGGTCAAAACTTAGAAAATTCGTAACTCTTTCATTTCAAATCACAAAATTGTAAATAAGGTATCAAAACGATCACAAAAACAATATCTATCTGTTTATATTATAATCTTGCCTACTTGTATAAAATAAATTTGACTCAAATTATAAAACATGATTAAGTAATGTTTTAACATATGAATTTGAACCAAATTTAGGAACCAAATAAATTTTACAATTATAAAATAAAAGTTTATACAATCAAATAACTTAATTATAATAACATTTCATTGTTCTAAAAGGTTAATTTAAAATTTTACTTTTAGGATTTTTTTTAAAATCCTAAAACTATTTCCATAACAATTTGTAAAATGCAAAATTGAGGAAAAATCATCTTTAACTATTAAATTCTGTTTCAACTACTTTGAATGATCATGCTCAACTTATATTGTATAAGTACTAGATGGATCTTAGCTTATTTCCTTGATATGCTCACCTAATAACTACTCCTTGATTGTAATAGAATCATGATAAACCCTAGAACACTAAACCTGAATTGTAGAACTTTTATTTATTAAGAAACATGTTCTTCAATAATTATTCTTTCAAGAGACATTGAAAGTAAGTAATAAACTAGTCCATTAAGCTTGAACATATATCACTACATTAGGTGTTAAGATTGTTGTCAACCCTATGACTAACTGGGTATTCGTATCCAATAAGAATAATTCAGCTTTGCTTGTCCATAACCAACTACTTGATTGCTAATGATAATACCACTTAAAAGTGTTACTTTCAAGTCCTCACCTATTGCTATACCTATCTTTTGCAATAACTCTGGTTTGAAGCTTTATTCTACTGCTTTTGAAGAATTGTCAGTTAACCTAAAATCCTTAACAACCTTGTGTGTGTATTTAACTTAAAAGTGCAACACATGACAAGAATTCACCACAACTCAATATTAACAAACCAGCGGGGTTAGGTTACGCTTAGAACGATGCATAACATATATTATGCATATCATGCTGCAGTTCTCTTAACATCATCTTTACCAGATGATGGTACTATTTCAGAATTTGGATTTCTTTCATATCGAAGACCTTGACTTGCATAATATTGCAGTCAACAAGGCAAGTTCACTCTTGCTCATATCTCTTGATTATTTTTATCAAATTACTTGCAAATATACCTGTGGTATTACTACTTCATCAAAAAGCAAAAGGTTCTCTTTTTATAATTAATATGACTAGTGGTTATCGACCCGAGTGGTGATAACCTAGGAAGGCTGGCAGGTGGAACCATGGTAAGATTGTCGTGGTGGAGGTTCCACTTGCATGAGAAAGTAAACCCTAGGAGTAATAACCAATGCCGCAGTTATTCTTGCGCCGTAAAAACCGTGTCGTCCAAGAGACTTGGAATGGGACGGGAAAGTCATCTGTATCTTCTCTCGTTCGCATGTCAACGGACACCTGCTCTACTGTTCACCGTATGTCTTACAGGAATACGTGCATATGGGTGGGACCCCTTAGTTCCCATGGCCACTGGTGTCTATGATGGTCTACAAGGGGCGCCTAGGTACTTCATCGTTGGGGGTGAATATCAGGGGCTAAACCTGCTTGCATGAATTGGGTGGGCATGCGTTGTGCGGAGAAGTACGGTGAATGGCTTGGATCAATGACTTGGCCCCACACCAAGGAAGTGTGGACGAGCTCATGACTCGGTTGTGCAACAAGGCTTTGATCTCTTTTGGAAGGACACACCTCTGCAGAGTGTAAAAAGATGTGACATGTTACCCCTTGTTCCGGGAAGGAGCTGCGAATGCTACAGGAAAGGTACTCTCAAGGCACTAGTACCCTGTATTGGATGTCGGGCATAGTTTTCAGAATAAAAGCAACCTCCTGAAGAAATGTTTGTCAAAAACTTGCATTGTCGAATGACTCTTGGGTCTAAGGCTGTAGTTAGTGCATCAAACACCTTATACTCTATATGAACTTGCTGGGTAACGCTCGTTACTCACCCCACTCCCTCGTAACCCTTGCTTAGATTGAAGGCAACTCAAGGAGACAACCTCAAGACATTAAAGATGAAGATGAAGTAATCTACCAACGTCAGGGTTATCAGTGGAGTCAACAACTATTCGAAGCTTAGTGGAAACCTAGAATAGGAATAGAAGGGAAACAGTTCCCTAATCCTAGAACCTAAGTAGTTAGAGTAATTATGTAGTTGAGTAGTAAGCCAACTGCATTAGTTGTAGTGTAATTTTAGTCTTCCTTGTTTCTTTCTCATTTTTAGTCGCCAGGACTAAACCTCTACCTGTTGAGGAAGTTCTGAAGATCTTCTGTATGTTGAAATTTGTAATCCTATAGACATACCGTGGACCTGTGATGTTTCTGTTGTACCACTCTGATGGATGTAATACTAGTGAGACAGTGTTTCATTGGTGTTATGTCAATGACTTGCATACTACACATGCAGTAGTATGCTGGGTCACTTCATTGGTTCTAAGGCCATGGAAGGATCTCAACACAACAACATCCTCCATCCTGGGCAATGGTGCGGCCACTTTTTTCTGTATAGATAGGTGTCTACCCTATGGGTAGATATGCGATGTGGCACCGAACTTGTTTTTTGAAGGTGAAAACAGTGGGAGGAGCCCACTGCAATTTTTATAAGATTTTAGAGGTTTACAAGAGAATGTACAAACAATGTCTTAGCCAAAAGCTAGACAAAAAGAAATAAAAATACAGAAAATAGCAAATAAGAAATCTGCTATACAAATAGCTAGACTTGGGACTGCAACCATTCTTTGAAACTTTCCACATGCTTCTTCTTCATTCTATGAGCAACCATTCTCAATTCTTGAATAAAGAACCCCCTCCAATTCCTGAAAGTTGGGGCTTGATTGTTGAATACCTTATTATTCCTTAACATCCAAATACTCCAGGCAGCTAGGATTATTATTTCTGAGGAGAATGGAACATTTAGCTTTAGTCTCACATCAGCAATAGCTTCAAGGACTGAGAGATTTCTATCTCTTGTTGGGCAAATAGAGTCCCAACATTCCTGAGAGAATGAGCAGTTCCAAAACAAATGGACCAGGGTTTCTTCATTGCTCTGTTGACAAAGCTCACAATAGTAAGAAGGAATATGAAAATTCTTTCTTCCCAGTAAATTTCTTGTGTTTAGCCTATCAAGAAGTAGCAACCAAAAGAAGAACTTGTGGTGAGATCGACAGGAAGACTTCCATGTCCAGGCAAAATGAGGAGGGGCGGGCTGTTGTCCACTCAGAACTTTGTATGCCTTATTTCAATGAAAAGTTTGGCTGCCCCAGATATAGCTCCAAGAATCTATATTTCCTTGATCAATTGTCAAAACAGCCGAATTGCAAATCTCTTCAAAAACAGCAAATTCTTCATGTGCCTCTTGAGAGAGAGGCAGGTGAAAAAGGTCTTCTAGGAATTCAGCGTTTACAACATCTCGAACTGTTGCTCTTGTATTCTTTGCAAAGGACAGAAGGTGAGGAAGCCTATGATGCAAGCACTGGTCCCTCCATAAATCTGTCCAAAAATTCACTGAATTGCCATCACCCAAATTACATCTTGCCATTCCTTTGAAATAATCAATGAGCTTAATATGAGATTTCCACCAGAATGACCCAATCATTTGCTCAGGAACAGAGCCATCACTGTAATAAGTACTCCAAATCAGATTAACCCATGGAATATCATGCTTATTAAAGAACTTGTGGAGATTTTTCAGTAGCAGAGCTTTATTTTGAATAGTTAAGTTTAACACTCCCAAACCACCTTGCTCTTTTGGTCTGCAGATTTTGCTCCATGCCACTAGAGCTGATCCTTTAGCTTGAACATCTGTTGTCTTCTTTCTCCAGAGACAATGCCTCATAAACTTGATCACTTGCTCTTTGATACTCACAGGGACATCAAAACAACTCATGTAAGAAATGGGCAAAGATGCCAAAACTGATTTTACCATCTGTAGCTTTCCACCATAGTTTAGGAAGTCAGCAATTCCACAGAGTCTTTTTTCCACTCTGACAACAAGAGGAATGAAATGTTCAAGAGTGGGTTTTGTGATTCCCAAGGGCAAGCCCAAGTAAGTGAAAGGGAAACTTCCTCTTTGACAGTTAACTGTATTTACAAAGTGAGAGAGCCTTGAGTCATCCATATTAATTGGAGTCATGCATGATTTGTTATAATTGACCTTCAGACCAGTTGACTCAGCAAAAGTATGAAGCAAAGATTTTAAACAGAGGAGCTGGTTTGCATCAGCCTTCATAATCACTAGAGTATCATCAGCATACTGTATTATTGGAAAGTCTGGACATGCTTGACTAGGGAGGGGAGGGGAAACTAGTCCTTGAGCCATTGCCTTATTCATAATTGACTGGAGGAGATCTGCAGCAAGGACAAAAAGGAGAGGAGACAAAGGATCTCCTTGCCTTACCCCTCTTCTGCAATAAAACTTTTTCCCAGGCACACCATTTAAAAGAACAGCAGAAGTTCCTGTGCTTAAAATCATACTGATCCAGTTAATCCATTTTTCTCCAAAACCTCTTGCTCTTAAAATTTCGATTATAGTACAGTGCTCAATTTTATCAAAGGCTTTCTCAAAGTCTAGCTTGAAAACCAGGATTTCTTCTTTTGACTTGTGACACTGAAAAAGATATTCAAGTGCCTACCCAAGACAATCTTGAATTGATCTGCTTTTGAGGAAACCATATTGGTTTTTGTGCACTAACTTTAGAATAATTCTCTGTAATCTGTTAGCCAAGAGCTTTGTAATGATTTTTAGAACACTATTCAGCAAAGAAATAGGCCTAAAATCATTTGGAGAGGAGGGGCTGTCCATTTTGGGCACCAAAGTGATATAGGAAGAATTTATACTTTCCATAGAAACATTGCCATTGTAGAAGTCCTCAATCAACTCTTTTATATCTTTTCCAATAATACTCCAACAGTTCTTTATGAATTCATTATTGAAACCATCTGGACCAGGGGATTTTTCATTTGGCAGATCCTTGACAATATCTTCAATTTCTTTTTCAGAGAATGGAATTTCAAGCTCATTCTTAGTATCTTCATCCATTCCTTCACCAATTAGGTCAGCCAAATTAAAATGCATATTTGGCTTATCAGAAGTTCCCATTCTATCCTTAAAAGCATTCCAAAGAATGGAAGCTTTTCCATCATGATCAGATATTTTAACCAATTCCTGATTTTTGACCATGGAGATGTGATTGTGTCTATAATTAATTGTTGCTCTGGTGTGGAAGAACTTTGTATTTTCATCTCCCAATTTGACCCATCTAATTTTCCCTCTTTGTTTCCAGTAGGCTTTTTGGTTCCGTAAAAGGGTAATGATAAGGTCTTTGAGTAGGTCTCTTAAATTCCATTCCTGCAAAGAAAGAGTTCTCATTTCCTCAATTTGATCCAAAAGCTCAATGACATTATTTATCTTTTCTATCTGTTTCCTTAGACAAGGCAAGTTCTTAGACCAATGCTTTAATCCTCTTCTCAGATTTTTTAGTTTTGCATTTATCTTCTTAGCACTATCAGTAAAACCAACAGGAATATTCCAAATATTCTGGACAATATCCTTGAACTCACTGTGCTGGAGCCAGAAATTCTCAAACCTAAATAATTGAGCTTTGGGAATTTTTGTACCAATAGAAATAACAAATGGTACATGATCTGATGTTGGCCTTGACAGAGGGTACACAATAGTTGAAGGATATGAAAGTGTCCATGATCCAGAGGTAAAGAACCAGTCTAATCTTTCCAGGAGAGGGTCTTGTTGCATATTACTCCAGGTAAAATTTCTCCCTTTAAGTGGAAGTTCCACAAGGCCTAGAGAACTGATAGCATCATTAAATAACAGCATGTCATTGATGTCACCACCTGGCTTATTCCTATCAAAAGGTTTTCTGGTGAAATTAAAATTGCCAAGAACAATCCAATCAATATTATGAGGCATGTCAATGTTTGTGAACCAATCTAGAAATAAAGCCTTTCTCTCAGCCTGACAAGGCCCATAAATATTTGTCAAGATCCAAGCTTCATTTGAGAGCAGACTCTTAAAATTAATAGACAAAGAGAATTCATTTTGGAAAGCAATTTCCCCAGAGAAAAGATTTCCATTCCATATCACAATAATTCCACCAGAAGAGCCCACAGAAGGCAAATATTCAAATTTATTGAATTTCTTTGGACAGATTTTCTTGATATAGTCTAAGTCAAAAGATTCTCTCTTAGTTTCTTGAAGGCAAATGATGTCATAGCCAGATTCATCAATTTTATTGGAAAGTGCCAGCCATTTTTTCTCAGAATTAATTTCCCTGAGATTCCAGTTTAAGATTTTCCATAGTCTGTTTTTATCCATAGGAAACTTTGGAGGAGAGAAACATAATTTGAGTGCAAGGAGATATACACTCAATTCCAGCAGCCAAAAGCATAGAGATGCATGACATATAAATATGTATCTTATAGCCATTAAATATAAGAGTCATGGCTGGCAACATAAGGTTTAACATGGGGCAAATATTACAAGCTAGCAAAATCACAGGAGTCCTGGAGCTCCCCACAAAGTCATATAGGGCTCTCTTCATTTGGACTGACTGGGGGCTTTCTTCTTGCTCTGCTGGGGACACTCCTCAGCAGCACTGCCCGGCTTGCCTCTTCCCATGGAGGAACTTGCATCCTTGTCTCCTTTCTCCTTGAGGCTTGCCTTTTTCTGAATAGCAACTGTCTTACTCTTCCCAGACAATTTTGACTTTTTCATGAGCTTGCTGTCAATGCCATCCTCAGCCACCTTACAAAAGGAGACAACCAAGTTTTTAACAATTATGTTCTGAAGTTGAGGAGGTGCAGCATTACAAGTAAGACAATTTTTATCATTACAGTTTGAATGACTTTTGAATCCTCCATTAAGTTCCACAATTCTTGGACTCCTTCTTACCTCAGTTTCAACCAGAGGCACTCTTGATTTTCTCTTCCTAACTGGAGCAGCTGGAGTTTCCAACAGGTCATCATCATCAGAAATCTCAGAGAGTTTGCAGGTGGGAGCCTGCTATGAAACACATTTATCAGGCACCAGGAAAGAAATAATATTCTCATTTTCAATTGGCTGTTTAATGAACTCCCAGAGAGAAGAATTCAGAAAATGCACTGTCCAATCAAATTTTTCAGGAGTCATGAGCATAAGAGTGATGAAATTGAACCAACTTACAGGGATATGAAAAATCTTTCCCCTGTTATCACTTGGATGCTTGATATGAGGAGCAAAATATTTCTCCCATATTTCCATGCCTTCCCTAGAGAAGCTTTTAGTGATTTCCTTCTCAATTGGGAAAAAATGAGTTCTGACCATACCAATCTGAAGATGAGCTTCATTTGGGTCTACCATATTGACATCATCCAGCAGAAACATATTTCCCATAGAATTGTCAGAGTCAGAGTCTCCTCCATCTTCTCCATGGTAAGCATTCATTAAATTTTGTAGTCCAACTCCTAGTCCAAGATGCTCAGCATGTTGCTGCACTTCCAATTGTGGAAACCCTGCTGCAGCCTGAGCAAAAGAATTATTAGCTGAGCTTGCACCTTCAGAACTTGTGACAATGATACCACTGTTGAGATCTTGAACAGGAGAAAGCTGGTTCAACTGCAATTCTTCAGCTTCAGCAATTTCAAGCAAATTATTTAAGGCCATGTTATTATCAGCATCAAGTTCCATTGGCTGAGCAAAATTGTCCACATTGTTACCCACATTGTTGCCCATTGCCCAGTGATCCCAACCACCAGCATCATCAATATCATCACCTTGGTTAGCCACAATTGGGAGCAGAGGCTGAGGGTTTACAGGGATCTGGTTAGACAGGGGATGTGGGTCCTCACCATTCTCTGGCAGTGGGTCTTCATCAGCTGGGCCACCACCCAACAAAGACTCCTGCAGCACCTCAACAGAAAATGTCCAAGATTCAGACTCAGCAGTATCACCTTCAGTGAATCTGATGCTTTTGGGAATTTCTGCCAGTTCAGTTACTCGAACTTTGGCAAGAATTCTACCTTTATTCCCTAAATCCTTTTCCCAGAGAAGCACCTTGCCAATGTCACAGAAAGCTGCATTGATGTCCTCAGTAAACCAGTGATCCAGGGGAGGCCCAACCAGCAGAAGCCAACATTCTCTGTTAAAATAAGTTTTCCTCCAATTTGTCCCCTCATTGTGCTTAGCAAAAGATACATGGACATCATTAAAAGGAATTGGGATCTCCCTGATTAACCTATCGCTGTCTCTGACATGGGTGAACTGAACATAAGCAGAGCCAAAAGGACATGGCTGAATGTCTCTGAAACCCACCCTTGCTTCATTCACCAAGAAATCTTGCATCACATCAGCAATATTCTCAAAAGGAATCTGACCTTGCGGAACTGGAGAAATGGTGGCGATTGCAATGTCTTCGTTTGCCTTGGACCTCCTGGGCACGACCACCCGCTTCACAGCAGTTCTCCCGGGCACATCCAGGAGTTGAAAACCACGAGGGACGAAGGGACGAGGATCAATGGGGATGTTCGCCATGGAGACAGCAAGCTCTCCGACCGGCGTCGACGCAGTCACCGGAGTACTACTTTGATGAACAGTGGATTGCGCAGAGAATGGAGTAGACAGAGGAGAAGCCGAGGAGGCCAGGGATCCTTTTGCTGCCGAAAAGAATTCAGAGAAATCCTTGAAAATTCTAACATACCTTGTTTGGGCAGGTGGCCCATGGGCTTTAAACCATTTAAGGTAACTTGCGTCCGGCCAGGCCTTAACAGGAAAGGAAGGAAATTTCAAAAATGGCAGCAGACCGGGCAAATTAAATTCCTTTGATTGAGTCTCCGACCGAGATTGAAGCAAATCATTATTACCGTTAACAACGGCATTGGCGTAGGACAGGCCATTAATGGGACGGTAAAGCCGATTATCACCGTTATCAGACCGAATAAATTTGTCATTAGGGAATTCAATGCGATTAAAAAACCGAATTGACTCTCAGCTTAGGAGTTTCTTTAGGAAAAAAAGTCTTTTGAACACAGACTCCTTTTTTTTCTTTTCCTAGAGACCTGAGTCCAAGCCCTATCTTGCTCAAGATAATATTTATGCTCCTCAATTTTCCAATTTGGCCCTCCTTGACCCCATAAGCTTATAAAAAATTCAAATTCATTTTCAGAGAATTTCCTCAAGTTGTAAATTTGAAAACCCACCAAAAGAGAGGCAACTAAAAATTTGAAGGTTCTGTCTCTAAGAAATCTTACTCGAAAGAGGGAAGCAGAACCACCAAAGCAAGATTGCAGCACGATGCCAACAGTGTGGATATCCAACTTAAACTTAGATCTGCCAAATGATATAACCAGAATGAACTCCCTCTTCATAAAGCCATTTGTGAAATTCACAGAATACCCAAACTTTCTCTTAATATTCTCTTCAAACTCAATGCCTTTTTTGAAATTCAAGCTTGGAGCCAGAACCTGCATGGGAGCTTGAACAACGGGCTCAGGAATCAAAGCGGCCAACTCCGAAGAAGATGCGGATTCGCCAACAAACACTCGGAGAGCTGTCATATCAATAGTGCACCCAGGAGAAATAGACTCATTTTCCAATAGATATCTTGAATCTATAATCACTTCATCAGTATCCAATAAAATCATATGCTTTGCCTGAGGCCTAAGCAAAAGCCAACACTTTCTCTGATTAGCATTATCCAACGAACCCAAAGGAGAACACATGGCATTCCATCTAAGAGGGTTACACTTTGCCAAAGGAGATCTAGCCAAAGATTCAGAAGAAGAAGGACAGTTGACACACACCAAGTGAAATGGAAATTGAATCACCAGACCAGCACGAAGAGATTCACCATCCTCAAGAACCTTGCCCTCTAGGGGAAAACCATCAGAGTTGAAAAGAACTAACCATGCATTGTTGGACCAGAGCTTCACCAGACCTTCCAAGAACTTACCATCCTCCTTAGCGGCCGTGAAGGTTACCTTCCAACTGCCAATCTGAGAGGCCATGAGGCTAAGCAGTGGAGAAGGGCGGCCGGAGAAGGAGATCACCGGCGGCAAGGCTACGGGGAGGGGAGGAGGCGAGGAGAGGGAGAGGCCATTCTCTTGATGACCTGTTCTGGAAATTTTGCCGACTCCCCGGCACCGAACTTGTTCACGACAATCCCTAAGGTGGTGTTTGGTAGGTCGTATGACCTCCAGCCAGGCTGGGTAGAGAAATTTGGTGCGTGATTGGGTGCATCCCACCCTCCATGTTGTGGCCCGCATGAACATTAAATCACCTCCGGGCCAGGTCCTATAGGAACTATCGAGTTAGCAGATTCTGCGGAGCCACCCGCGTCTCTCCCAAAATTGACAACGCCTCTTCGATGCAGAGCCATCAAGGAGATGGCGTGGGCAGGCTTTTGCACGCGCGATGCTGCGAAATTCCGGCGGGATGAATTCTACACCACTCGCAAAATTTCCCCCCACTATTTAGGGCCGACTCTATCACATCAGAATCCAAATCTGCCATTTGCACCCTTTCGAGCTCGACGACCATTCGACATCCATGGAGAAGGCGGGAGCTTCCTCTCCGAGCAGGTTCTCCATGAAGGCGGGCTATCGCCGCCTTCCAGCCGGTTTCTCCCGGACATGGCTTCAATGCACTTTGATTAGTGCTTCTTCTTTGTTGCTCCTGTTCTATCAACGGGACTCATGATCTAGTGATGAGATCATGTATATTTTGGGAGGTGGTCCGATTTCTCTCCATTGGCTAAAAATTGATGCAAACTTATCACTGAACTGTAATTTAGTGCGAGCTAGTGTACACTAACCCCTCCGATGTGAATTTGTGTTGCATCAGGAGCTAAAGTTGCTTTGCTCCTAGTGCCCGAACCATTATGGTGGTGCCTCATACGGCCAGCTTATGAACTTCATAATATCTGCACCGGTTGTACAATGATCATATTGGGTAATCTCACTAGTGCAACGGAAGAGGTTACCATAGCAGCCAACTATGTGCAACCAAACACGTTCAATTTGCATTTCTTGGGCCAAAATGCCTCCTATGTAGCCTACCAAACGAATAAGCCAAAATTACCCACCCGATGCAAAAAAAATCTTCACACGATGCCAAACGACATGTACAACATGGCCCAAAGCACGTTTTGGACAGGGCAGTCCCCACTGGGCTCCAGGGAGCACCAAATTTGGCCCATGCAACCAAACACGCCCTAAGAGAGGAGTTAAATTGCGTCGGGTGCGAGAGGGGCTTGCTGGGAGATGGTTGGACGAAGTTAGCCCAAACTTGGGAGCCCCTCCTCAAGATAGCTGATCACCATGTGGACATCACGCTAGTTGATGGAGTCTCTGATGCCCTCATGTGGAACAGAGAGCCGAGCGACTCCTATTCGGCTCATTCCTGCTACGCTGCCATGTTCAGTGGAAGGGTCTCCATGGCAGGGGCACTGCAAATCTGGCACTCCCATATCCCAACAAAATGTAAGGTCTTCCTTTGGTTGGTGGAGAAAAACATGTGCTGGACGATTGATTGACTCAATCGATGTAGACTTTGCACCCGGTCACATGTCCGCGAGGTCTAGGCCACTTGCCTGCAGTGGTGGGACAAAGTGCACTGGGTGCCGGGGCTAGATACGAGCTTTGTCGCGTGGTTACATGATTGACGCGGGGGACTTGGCTTAACACGGTACCAATGGACACCCTTATCTATTGGAGCTTGTGGAAACATCAGAATGATGTGGTATTCGAGGAAGTCACACCATCTCCGACAGCGGCGATAAGGAGTATCACATCCGAGGCGGAGTTGTGACGAGCAGTAGGGTCTTACGTGATTGCCTGGCGCAAGTAGATAGGTGGAGGTGTCGCAAGTAGCCCACTAGAGTATGAGTGTCTTACGCTCATGACGATTGTGCCATAGTCGTGCGCTATGATTTCTATGAGATTATATCCTATATATGAACCGAACAGTTTCTTAAGGATTTTTTTACTATAAGATTTGAGTCGTACACAAATCCGTTGAAAATTTTGTAAATCAAATGAGCCCTGAAACATGTTCATGTGTCTGCCAAGGCAGAAAGGAAAACACGTCACTACGGATGGCGTTATCAGGAGGCTATTTAGACAAAAATAACCCAAACTTGAAACGATTTCAAATAATAAACCGTCGACGAAACTATTTCAAAAAAATAACCTCTTTTAGCTTCGCCATTCACGGTGGCGAAGCAGCTGACGGTGCGTCGCCACAGAGAGTGGCGAAGCAGTGATGTGCGTCGCCACTCACGGTGGCGAAGCAGCTAAGCGTGCGTCGCCACGCACGGTGGCGAAGCACAATGGCCTGCGTCGCCACTCTCAGTGGCGAAGCACTTTAGGGTTAGGGTTTGGAGCCCAGCCCCGAGCTGGCCTCCTCACTCACTTCCTCCCTCATCTCTTCACAGCAAAGGCGGCTCTCTCTCCCCCTCTCAATCCTCCCATCCAAATCGAAGCTTTTCTCCGTGGATTTCTCCTTCCCCAAGTCTCCTAAGGTACTCTCCATCATTTCCCATTCATTTGACCCATTGGAATTTACATTTTTTGTTTTGAATCCCCAAATCTTGGAAACCCTAGAAATATTGATTCATCCAAATTGCAATGTTGATTCTTGTTAATTTGGTCAATGTTGGCTTGTATGATGTGTATGAAGTATTTTAGTGTAGATTGGTAGGTTAGGGTAAGGGTTTGTGAGGTTAGGGTTTGTTGTTATGTTAGGGTTAGGGTTAGGGTTTTCTTGTTATGTTAGGGTTAGGGTTAGGGTTTCTTGTTATGAAGTATGATGTTTTAGCAAATATTGGCATAGATACTTATTAATTTTTTTTTACCTTATTGTTGTTATACAAAAAATAGGTATGGCGAGAATTGTTCATGTTCATCATGTTGACAAGGAAGCATATTTGAAAGGCAATTTAGAGCCCGACCCGGATGAGCTTGACTTGGTGTTCGAGCGTACTCCTACGTACGCCGAGGTCTTGGAATAAGTTAGGATAGAGTTAAAATGGATGGACCCTAGTGATGTTGTTGAGTTGGAGGGTAGGCACAACGCCGGATTTGGCATGCATTTCCGTTGGAAGATAATGCGTATCAACTCCGAGCAACGTTGGGGTGCATACAAGGAGGTGGTGGCGGAATCTCTCGACAAGGCTCTTGAGTTATTTGCCACCAAAAAGGTTGGTGGTACTTTGCATGTGGACTTGAACCGGAGTGCCTCCCGGGTTGATGCTAGGAATTCTCCACCGAACCACCTAGAAGAAATGACGGATGGAAGTCCAATTTCAAAGGAGGCACTATCATTGGAAGAGGAGGATGATGAGTGCGGGGATGATGACAATGATATTGAGCTTCATGACCACAATGTTGGAGATTTGGATATGTATTATACGCAAGAAAACATGGACCATGACATCCCGTACTCGCGATGCTATGCATCGGACTCGGATGACGATGGTCCCGAAGAAGAAGTTGACGAGGAAGGGTTCACGGACAATGAGGCCGAAGTCCACGAGAAGGTATTGGGGCGAGATCTTCGGATACCATTGTTCCGTGATCTTAGTCTCGCAGATGAAGCCACGGTTGACGGCGGCGAGGGTATAGTGCTTGGACCAAGGCCTACTTCTTACCGGGATGGCAATCACGAGAGTAATGGTATATCAAAAGGCTTGATGTTCAAAACCTTGCTGGAATTTAAACAATGGATCAAGGACTTCTCGGTTAAGTATCATCGTCCCTATACGGTGCTTCACTCAGATGTGAAGAAGCGTTACACTGTTAAGTGCGAGGAGGATCGATGTCCTTGGATTGTGCGTGCAAGACCATGGAAGGGAGGACCCGAGTGGCGCATAACAAGTTGTGTGCCAACTCACATGTGTCGCGGAAAGAGGGTGGATGGCAAAGCAGTAAAGCATGATCACCGACAACTCACCTCCGAGTTCATCGCATATAGACTTTCCAATCAAATCTCGTCACTTCCAACAATGAGCATCAAAACAGTCATGGAGCTTGTGAAAGCTCTCTTTCACTATGATGTGAAATACGGCAAGGCATGGAAAGCAAAGCAAGCTGCATTCAGGATGTTGTATGGTGATTGGGAAGAAGCATACAACCGAATTCCTCGGTTGTTGTTAGCAATGGCCGATGCAAACCCGGGCATGGTTCATGTGGTAGAGCCTTATGGACAGGAAACAAGGATTTACAATGGAAGAACTGTTCGAGTATTTGGCCGTGCATTTTGGGCTTTCCAGCAATGCGTGAAAGCTTTCGAGCATTGTAGACCGGTAATCTCCGTTGATGGCACATTTCTGACCGGGCAATATAGGGGGACTCTCTTGGTTGCAATAGCAAATGATGCCAACAACCGTTTGGTTCCTTTGGCATTTGCTTTCGTTGAGGCGGAGAACAACAATAACTGGCAGTGGTTTTTTCACCTTTTGAGGACCAAGGTATTACCGCCACAAAGGGAAATTTGTGTCATCTCAGATCGACATCAAGGAATTCTCGCAGCTGTAAATATTGAAATTTCAGGGCATGCTCCTTTGCACCATAGATGGTGCATGAGGCATTTCTGTTCAAACTTCTATAGGGCATGTGGCAGCAAGGAGTTGACTGATGATCTTCAAGATTGTTGTCTCGCTTTCACTGACCGGCGTTTCGCAAACTTGTACATCAAATTGACCTCAAACAGAAAGCTCGATGCTAAGGGTCAAGCATTTCTCACTAGGCACATCCAAGATAGAACAAAGTGGGCAAGAGCCTACGATGAAAATGGTCGGAGGTACGGTCAAATGACAAGCAATATGGCAGAGTGCTTCAACAAGGTGCTCAAGGGTGTCCGTGCATTGCCCGTGATGGCAATTGTGCGATACACATTCGACAAGTTGAATGAGTATTTTTTGAAGTACTCAGATGAAACGGAAAGGCAGATTGCGGGAGACAATACGCAAAACCACAAATACGAGTACCCACCCAAAGTTGACGAGTGGAGGACATTTCAGTCTCGTAAGGCAGATTCTGAAGTTGCCACCGTTTATGATAACGAAGAGCTCATTTATCAAGTGAACGAGCCCGGAGGAACCACGGCCGACAGTGTCCAACACGGAGGCCGAGCTTTCAAGGTCTCGCTAAGGACTTGCGAGTGCACATGTGCGAGGCCATCTTTGGTCCATCTCGCTTGCTCGCATTTGCTAACGGCGGCTCGGGTGCGTCATTTGGACTACAATCACCCTCTCACCGTGAGAGAGTCAGAGTTCTCCATCACGACGACCAAGAAAACATGGGCTCCTAGATTTAACCCATACCTAGACCAATCACAGTGGCCCGAGTATCATGGAATCCAACTCTGGCCCCATCCGTCATTGAAGGTTGTTAAACGTGGAAGACGTCAGACAAAGCGTTTTAGGGGTGATATGGATGGATGGGGTCGTGGTGGTGCGAGAGAATCAGGAAATGACCAATTTCAAGAGCCATGTGATAGAGCTCGTTGTGGAAAGTGTAATGGTCATGGACACAATGCTAGGACATGTACCCAAAGGAAAAGAACAAAGAGAAATGACTCAAACGCAAGCCAACCCATGAGTAGTCAACAAGGTGATTCAAGCCAACAAGGTGGTCCAAGCCAACAAAGGAGTACCCAACAAAGTGGTCCAAGCCACCGAGATGTTCCAAGCCCAAGCCAACATAGGAGTACCCAACAAAGTGGTCCAAGCCAACAAAGTGGTCCAAGCCACCAAGATGGTCCTAGCCTAAGCCAACAAAGGAGTAGCCAACATAGTGTTGCAAGCCAACAAAGTGGTCCTAGTCACCGAGGTGGTCGAAGCCACGGAGGTGGTCCAAGCTATCGTAATCCTAGGCAACAAAGAGGAAGACAACTAGGTCTCAGAGGAGTCCGTGGTGTAAATCGAACTAGTATGATAGGATATCTACAAGGACCATTTCCGTATGTACTTTTATTTTGTGCTCTACAATTTTTAAATTTGAGATAACATTTTACATATTATGTTTACTAACATTTATCTCCACTCTTATTTTAGATATGGCGGGGAGTCAAGCCAACAAGGAGGGGGATCAGACCTTCAATGAGTCATGGAGGAAGGTGATGGAGATGGATGCGGCCGAGAGGAAGAAGAAAGAGGCAACACAAATGAGGATGGAAGAAGATCAACAATTGAGGATTCGTGAGGAAAGAATGAGGAGAGAAAGAGATGAGCAACGTCAGAAGGAGCTTGCGGAGGGGGTAATAAAGAGCATTCGTGAGTACGACGAGATAATGAAGAGAGCCTACGATAAGATAAGCAACATGGAAGTAGAGATGGAGAGGGAGAGAAAGGTGAGTGGGACGGGACATAGCTCAACTCAAGGTCACAAGGAGGACGAAGATGTTCAAAATGAAGCTTTGAGGAGAGTGAAGGAACAAGATGCGGCCAAGAAAGTGGAAGAAAGAAAGAGGAAGCTGAAAGAGGAAGCTGAAAAAGAGGAAGCGGAGCGGAAAAGGTGGCAGCAAATGCGGTGGGAACATATGATGTGGGAGGACAAGCAGCGCGCCAAAGCACTTAAAGAGAAGAGAGAACGAGAAGCGCGTGAGTTGAAGCAGCGCCAGGCTGTTTGGGCGGCGCACCTAGCAAGGGAGGAGAAGAAAGAAGAAGAGAAGAAGAGGGAGAAGAAGGAACTATTTGAGAGGTTGGCTGCCGAGGTGCGTGCCATTAGGGAGGAGAAGGAAGAAGAAGAGAAGAAGAGGAAGGCCATGGCGAAGGCGAAGGCAAAGGGACCATGTTTGAGCGAGTAGAGCATTCGTGTGAACCTTGTTTGATCCCTCTCATTTCGAACCTTGTGAACCATGTCATTTAGAACTATTTGCTTCCATTTCGAAATATTGTGTGAACCTTGTGTGATCTCTGTCATTTCGATCTATGTGTTATACTTGTGCAGTAGTTGTTGCTGCTGAAGTTAAAGTTGACACAAGTTAAAGTTGCTTCATTTTTTCATAGTTTTTGAGCATTTTTTCGAGTCCAGGCTTGCTTCGCCACTCCCAGTGGCGACGCAGCTGTGCTTCGCCACTCCCAGTGGCGACGCAGCCTTTGCGTGCTGCGCTGCGGCCGGGCGCAGCTGCCTCCTATGCTTCGCCACCCACAGTGGCGACGCACGGCTGCTTCGCCACTCACAGTGGCGACGCACGGCTGCTTCGCCACTCCCAGTGGCGACGCAAGCCTGGATATATGAAATCAGCTCAAAATCTTCTTTTGAATATCATATATCACATATCAAACAAGATCATATATCAAAGAAGATCATATATCATATATCATATATCAAAGAAGATCAAGCTCACAATATCATATATCAAAGAAGATTATATATCATATATCAAAGAAGATCATATCAAAGAAAGATCAAGCTCACAATATCATATATCATATATCAAAGAAGATCATATATCATATATCAAAGAAGATCATATCAAAGAAAGATCAAGCTCACAATATCATATATCATATATCAAAGAAGATCATATCAAAGAAAGATCAAGCTCACAATATCATATATCATATATGATCATATCAAAGAAGATCAAGCTCACAATATCATATATCATATATCATATATGATCATATCAAAGAAGATCAAGCTCACAATATCATATATCATATATCAAAGAAGATCATATATGAAATTCGAGCACATGATCATATCCAAACATCAAGCTCATAGTTCAAATATTACATAGCCAAACCCAGTGTCCGTCATACACAAGCACAAGTTCATACACAAGCTAGATAGGATAAAACCTAAAATTCTACTTTCTTCCACGCTTCCCTCCTCCCCTACGCGGAGCGATCTTCTTCCGTGCCTCCAACACAAAATTGTCATCGTCGGAATCGGAGACTTCTTCCGTGACCACCTTCTTCTTTGTCTTCTCCTTAAAATCATGTGGTGTGTACTTGTCCCTATGTACACCTTTGTTCTTTCTCTTCGATGGTAGGGGATCCTCTTGTTCCTCTTCATCCTCTTGTTCCGGCGTGGATTCATCATCCGCGGAGTCCGATATGGCATGAGACTGGGACGGCGACGGCGTTGATGCAATCTCAGGATCACGGCAACCAAGAAGGTTTCCTAATCTCCGTAACTTCTGGCCCTGACGCTATAAGAAGAAAATAATTGTCAAAAGTATAAAACACCGCAAGTAGGGTAAAAAGGAAAAGCACCGCAAGTAGTCACATGCATTGTAATGGTCTCATGGTCTTAAAGTTTGAAAAGAAACTAGCAACATGTAGTACTTGGCATTTAGCAATGGCTAGGCAATGGTCTTAAAGTTTCAAAATAAACTAGCAATGGCTATCACAAATTTATAAGAACTCAAAAGCAAGGCATTTAGCAATGGCTAGTGCATTATCCAGCATTTCACCATTCATGAGTAGAATATGTTCTCCGGCAAATTCATACCTTCACAAATTCTCGCAATCTTGAATAGCCATCTTTGTGCTCCGGAATTTCCAAAGCCCCCTCGAATTCAGCAGCTTGCTTCTGGATCTCCGAGCGCTAGCATGTATATGAATATGTAAAGACACAAGTGGCAAGTAGAGATAGTAGTGAGATTCCAAAAAGAAGAACAAGCTTACCACAAAGTTAATCGATGAAGCAAAAGGGACTTGGCGCCCCTCTCTGACAAGCTTATTGTAAGCAAGATTGCCAAGCTGGTCGAACGGCAAAGGTTCTTCCAAAATGTCATCCGTGTAGGCATCCGGAAGAAGCTGCAAACGAGTCCGAGGTTGAAACCAACGGAGATAGTTGTTGAAAGCCTCATCAGAATGGTCCGCTATATTTATTCCTTTTGCCCGCTTAGTCTCCGTCACACGTTGTTGAAACGTCTTGATATGCATCTTGTGAATATTGGGCCAATCTGTCTTCCGACATTTTATCCTGTCATAGCTGCATAATAAGATAGCACACTGTCAACAAACAAGAATTACAGTACACAATGGCGCAACGGCGGAAAAAGGATTCATACCGGTGAAGCATACGATCCGTGTCCTCATACATCGGCGGGTACTCTTGATATAGATCAAACTGCCGCATAACCCGCTGCGTCAAGTGATGCTCAACAGCCCACATGCATATCAACGGGCAACGCATATGAAACAGAGCTCTTTCAGCCATGCAAGCAGGGTTAATCTCCCAGGCAGCGTCACCGTAAGAAGGCGCCCCGTAAGAATATCCTTTGCCATATGGTTGCCATATCACCTACAACATGCCCAATAATGAAGATCCTAAATACCCGAGACAAGATCATATATCAAAGAAGATCATATATCATATATCAAAGAAGATCATATATCATATATCAAAGAAGATCAAGCTCACAATATCATATATCATATATCAAAGAAGATCATATATCATATATCAAAGAAGATCATATCAAAGAAAGATCAAGCTCACAATATCATATATCATATATCAAAGAAGATCATATATCATATATCAAAGAAGATCATATCAAAGAAAGATCAAGCTCACAATATCATATATCATATATCATATATCAAAGAAGATCATATCAAAGAAAGATCAAGCTCACAATATCATATATCATATATCAAAGAAGATCATATCAAAGAAGATCAAGCTCACAATATCATATATCATATATATGACAAGTTCAGAGTGAGGGAATAGAGTTTTTTACCTGCTCAGGGGTTAGGTTGTCAAACTCGTTGGTGTATTGTCGATATGCTTGTTCTGGGTCAGAATTGAACTCAGAATGCTGGTCCCAATAGTGAGCAAACGTGGGATACCGGAGGCGGTCGTCACCATCGTCCCAGTCTCTACGAGGACCAATTTTCGGCCGTCCAACAGGGAACCGTTCCCAACTCCACACCGAAAGAAGAAGCAGGGAACCAGCAATACAAGCTTGTGGCTCTGTCCTACAACAAGCATCGTCAAGCTGCAGAAGGTATGAAAGCAAACATCAATAACAAGAATGTAGCCAAAATGGAGAGAAAATGTACGGAGTGGACAAAACATCTCATTACCTGACGATACAACCAAGCCAATGCAGCAGTGCCCCAGCTCCACTTCTTCTCCATGACGGTGAGCGCCTTCAGCCAATGCCAGTGCGCGGTCTTCCCACTAGTGTCATTGAACAGACTCCGTGTGATAACATACCACACGTACACGCGGGCGTAGATCTTGACGAGATCCTCATCGGCATCCTCAGGGCACGTACCGAAGTTATCTGAGATCCATTTGAAAGTTGCCCCCGCGGGGACCCTCAACTTTACTCCTTGCCTGTTGAGAGTATCCCCGGGGCACTTCCCAATGAGATCTAACATCTTCCCGCGCCAATCATCAGAGGATGTATCGATGCAAAGAGGAGCCCCCTCGATGGGGAGCGCAAGTATCATCGCCATGTCCTCCAGCGTGATCGTCATCTCGCCGGTCCGGAGGTGAAAGGTGTGGGTCTCCGGCCTCCACCGGTCCACAAGCGCGGTGATCGCGGCAGGATTGACGTTGAGTGTCGTCCGGGTGACCATATGGATGAACGGTAGAAGCCCTAGATTGCGGATGTAGGGGGTGTACCGCTCATCATAGTTCATTGCCGTTGCCGTCATCTGGTTGTACCTCAGTCGCAATGGTCCAAAAATCTGCACGGTGACGAACATACATGCATGGTGTCACATACCAATTCACGCTTAAGAATATTACATTTGAGTACTTGGTTTTATAATTACCATGTTCTTCTCGGACATCTTATAGGCACGGTGCTTAACATCAACTTCACCCTCGAGAATGCTTTCATTACTTAAATCCTCCATCCTAAACAATCCGACTATAATGTGAGCATATATGCACATAATTCATACAATTCTTCTATAAAAATATATCTCCAATATTTCATCTACAACTATACAATTAATCTAAAATTAACTTCAACTATAAAATTCATCTATTAACATATATGTGAGCATATATGCACATAATTAAAAATTTAATCTACAACAAATCCATATAATATGTAAATAATAATTTCCACTAATTTCATACATATTATGATGCACACAAATTGCACATCACAACTAATCTAAATTTGCTAGTTAAATAACAAGCTACATTGTTCAAACATATTGCACATCACAACTCCACCATACAAATTAATATAAATCAATACAAATCCATCAATCACTAAGTAGGATTCACAAATCCATCCATCAAAAATATTGATTTCAATCAACCATATCAATCCATGCACATTACAACTAGGGTTCCCAAATTCTACCATATTCAAAGAAATTGCACATTACAACTAGGGTTCCCAAATTCTACCATATTCAAACAATTTGCTAGTTAAATAACAAGTTACATAACAACTCCACCATATTCAAACAAATTGCACATTACAACTAGGGTTCCCAAATTCTACCATATTCAAACAAATTGCACATTACAACTCCACCATACAAATTAATACAAATCCATCCATCACTAACTAGGGTTACCGAATCCATCCATCAAAAACATTGATTTCAATCAACCATATCAATACATGCATTAATCATATCAATCCATGAATCAACCCTCAAACAAGGGGATTAGAGAAGGGGAAGAGGGAGAAGAGCAAGGGGATTGGAGGGAGAGTACCTTGGTGAAGATCTTGAGCAAGGGGAAGAGGGAGAAGATCTTGTTCTTGGAGGGGGAAGAGGAGCTTCAAGTGTCCCAGCCGCCGCCGCAATGGAGAGGGAGAGAAAGGTGGGGAGGGAGAAGTGAGGGAGAGAGGGGCCGGTCGGGCGCGTGAGGGAGTTTTGCTAACCCTATTCTGCTTCGCCACTCTGAGTGGCGACGCAAGAACGCGTGCCTCGCCACCGTGAGTGGCGACGCACATCACTGCTTCGCCACTCTCTGTGGCGACGCACCGTCATCTGCTTCGCCACCGTGAATGGCGAAGCTAAAAGAGGTTATTTTTTTGAAATAGTTTCGTCGACGGTTTATTATTTGAAATCGTTTCAAGTTTGGGTTATTTTTGTTTAAATCGCCATCTACTACACTACCCCGAAGCCGAACCAACACATCATTCGATCTAGGGTTTCCTTCCTGGTACGGAAACCAGAGCTTGCAAGAAGGGAAGAGATGGATCAGTTGGTTGATCTTCTCCACCAGGGGCTGCATCTGTATTTGGATAAAAGGAGATCTGATGAGATGCGGAAGATGGCCGCGGTACAAGGGGGCGATTCGGAAGAGGTGATGGAGATGACGAGCAACCGGAGATCTGATGAGGGACTGCGGTTCCTTGCGGCGGAGAAGAGACCTGCGGTGCAAGGCGGGGATTCCAAGGAGGAGAAGGAGATGCCGAGCTACCGGAGATCTGAAGAGGGACTGCGGTTCCTTGCGGCGGAGAAGAGACCTGAGGTACAAGGCGGGGATTCAAAGGAGGAGATGGAGATTCCGAGCAACATGAGATCTTGTGAGGGACTGCAGTTGGATGCGGCGGGGCAGAGACCTGAGTTACAAGCTCCGGATCAGATGAGATGTGATGGACTGCAGCTGCTGCGAATTCTGATGCAGAATATGCAGCCGGGAGATCAGAAGGAGAGGCTGGCCAAGCTGCTGAAATATGAAGAAGAAAATCAGCCACAGAAACAAGAAAATCAGCGTCAGAAACACAAAGTGCTGCAGTGTCTCATGCATAGTGTGCAGCAGAGCGATGAAAAGGAGATGTTGGCCAAGCTGCTGAAACATGCATTTGAAAGCCAGCCACAGAAACAAGAAAATAAGCAGCACAAGCAAAACAAGAAACACCATCGCAAAAGCAGAATGGCTCTCAGGAAAATCGCATTGGACAAGGTGAAGAAGAGCAATCTCGAGAAAGCGCACCGTGAGGACAAGGCAGCAGCCTATTTGGCGGCATGTGCAAAGGAAACGGAGTCTGAATCTGATTCCGAATCCTGCTCTGACTTGCAAGCCTATGAAGCTCGTCTCTCTCGTGAGTCCTGGAACAACTCCTTTGCTGCCGAGGGCCGCTACGGAACCTACGAGACGATCAGTAATTCTCCGTTCTCTCTGTTCTTCTTCTAATTCGCTCACACTACCATGCATCAGTGGCAGGCCCTGTATTTTCCTTAAGGGTACGCCACATCAAAATGTTCACATGTAATTTGATAAAATCTATGTTCGCACCGCAGAGCTTATGTCTATTAAACATTTTCACATGCATTTTTATAAATTTATGTTAGCAAACGACATGTTCAGAATAGCATGAGCTAACATAGAACATTAGAACTGTGAAAACCTATATATTCTTGGCTTGTTGAAAACAATTGGGACTTAAAATATAGCAAAAATTTGCAACTATATAACACACTAAAGATATAATTTTGCACACCTTTTTTTACCTGGTGTAGTAAACAAAGGTTTGTGGGTAAACTTGTGCTTGTGTTCACTTTATAATTTAAAAGATCTCAATCTAGCAACATATTAATATGACAAAAGTAACAATTGTATTTATATATTTAATAGTGTCTACAGCAAATGTAATGCATCCCTACTATTTACGCTCAAAAAAGAAAATTGTGATACCTAGGAACAAAAAATACTAGTAATGAATAGATAAAAGGTAAAACAATTGCTAAACGTGGTTTTGAACGATATAAAACGTTCCTACATTGCCAATTACCACAAGGACTAATACTTCTTTCTGAATAGTTTTAGATGTACAGGAAGTAATATGCATAAAGTTGAATAGTTCTGGATTTTTCATTTTTACATATTTGTTATGCAAGGCTGGACCCAGGGTATGCCATGGTCCACCTGGCATACCCTGTAGGTCCACTCCTGCATGCATGTTAACCTTAAACCTTTTATGATCAATATTTAACTAGTTATAATGTTGTTGCAGCTAAAATCCCCCCCATGCGTTTCACTGACCATGTGTATGAGTACGCTGGCCCGCGCGAGACTCTGCAGATCTTCTTTGTCAAAGTTGTGGAAACAAAGGAGGGTGTTGATTGGCCACTACATATATATGGCAAGCTTGCGGTACGCGACACGGTTGACCATAACCGTAACATCATATTTGATCGCCAAAAAGATGACTATCAGACCGTCACCAAGGAGGTATATTCTTACTTGATCACATTCAAGATTGCATCACTGTAGATTTGTTCTAATTTGATTGAGTTGGTGCTTGTTTATTTTTATTTCTGTCTATTTATTTGTCAATGTAATGTTTAATGTTTGAGGATAATACATAGCTCTGGCATCAACTTAGTATAAACTAGATGATACCCCATGCGTTGCGACGGGAAATGATGTTAAATAATTTTATCATACTGTTTAAAGCTACACTCCTACGACATAAGAAAAGTAATCCAAGGAATTATTAATAGCTACAATTTCTTGTAGAAAAACAGTGATTCTTATATGTATTAAAGAAAATTGAATAGCCCATATACAGGTGTCCAAGTTGCTGGCTATGTTGGTTTTCTCTTGGTGTACACATTGGTGTAAAGTGGGTATATACTATATACAAATGTGTTCCTCAAAGGACTAGACAAAAGTTTAGTTTGAAATCTGTGTGTTTCATGCAGTTTAAGATCAAAGGCATTTAGAATATAGTACTCCCTCCGTTTAGAAATATAAGATGTTTTAGCTTTATAAAGCTAATGTATCTAGACATCTTTTAGTATATAGATTCGAGCGAACCTATACACTAAAAGATGTCTAGAAACATTCACTTCATAAAACTAAAACATCTTATATTTTCGAACGGAGGGAGTAGTTCGCAGATGTTGAGCCGAGTAAGCAATACACATTTAGTCTTGTCAAGTGAATTTGAAGAACTGATCAATCTACTTTTGTAGGTTTTTTCGAGCCATATATCTTGCGAAGAAAGAGAGTTCCAATAGACCAAAGAAACCTAAGTATGAACCAAATAAATAAACATCTTAGTGCATAATCATACTTTTAAAGGAAAGATATGTTTTACCTAAATCCAGAGATACACAAATGAAAAAAATGTTCAGTCTGGTCTCACTGCAGTTCACTTATACCGTACCAAGGTATCTTATATTCATGCAATACCTGAAATGTCGGTCTTGGTTCCCTAGAACATAATGAAAGAGGGATGATTTTATTAATCAAAGTTGAAGGAAACAAATAAGAAGATGCATGATTGTATGTAATGTGTAGATTTTAGATTAAAACATTACTATTACATTCTCAAAATGTCAGACAATAAGATAAAAGAAAACATTACATTGATGTTCCACAAAAAAGTGCAAAATTGCAGGAGTACATGAATGAAAGAGCTTGGCATAGGCTTTAGCCAGTATGGAGGACTTTGGATGCAACACTTGATGGAGATGGAGGTTTCAAACGAGAGAGATGGCACATGGAAGAGGATGGGAGGAGACATGCATCGTGTGGAATAAATGGCATGAGAAATGGGAAAGGGAGATTTTTTTTCCCTTTCTCATTAGCTGGCAGGCTAGGATCACTTAGAGATGCCTGATGAGG
This sequence comes from Dactylis glomerata, assembly GCA_007115705.1. Classification (NCBI taxonomy): domain Eukaryota; kingdom Viridiplantae; phylum Streptophyta; class Magnoliopsida; order Poales; family Poaceae; genus Dactylis; species Dactylis glomerata. Next base: position 3,055,705 of record QXEO01000625.1, on the reverse strand, counting down.
TTGATACCTCGCGTGTTTGTAGAGATGTTTATTTGTTATAGATTAGGTCTGCAGGGCCTGTAACTTTTTACCATAATTCTAGCTTCGCCCTTTAAAATAAAGGCCCCTTTACATGCATTTCCTTAATGGGTAATCAGATTGTTGAGCCACCAAGTCCATTTTAGTTTGAATTCTTTTTTTATACTGCCTACATAGTTTCTTATGTTTTGTCTTGTTAAGTTGTGCTTGAAAATGATTGTTTGCAAGCCATTGCACAAGGCTCTTTTGAATGATGCATGCATGCTTGACATATTAACTTTCTTTTTTGCATGTCACTTGGTATGAGCTATAGTGTGCCATTATTCATGTACTTCATTGGCATCAATATATAGTATTATTATAGCTACTTAGCATATATATTGTGTGTGGCGTGCAGGATCCGTATTTGATTCTGACCGGTCCGTCTCGTGCTGCTGTGCTGTCGGTGCATCATTCATTCATTGAGGCTGAGCTCAAGATCAAGGGAAGTTCTTGTGATTCTGATGACAGAGATTTCAGCTACCTAGCTCCTGGGTACGTACAGAAAGGCCTATGTCAATCGTTCATAGTGAAGCATGTTCTGTCCAGCAGGCTTAGCACACTGGAGTTGACTGTTGGGCACATTGTCAACTCTGTTGAGGCTACAATCACTGTGGAGGTCAGCAGTGGGGAATGGCCATCTGGTCATGGAGGCGTATTTACAGTCAGTACCGCTAGCATCGGCGCCATGGAGATAGTGTTGCTTGCTTTTGGAGGTGATGGATTGCCTCTTGAAGATAATGGGAAAACGGTAAGGCTATCTCGCCGTGTTGTCGGTGTTGAAGTTGATGGAAGGCTTGATCTCTCGGTGAAGTCACTGCTGCCTGCTGGCAGCAGCAAGGTTATGTTGAGCGATGAGCTCGGTTTCACACCCAAGGAAGCTGGGAGGAGTGAGCTGATGTTGAAGGTCGGCTCATGTGAGATGAAAGTCACGGTGGCATGGTCTCTACTCCTAACGTATGATGAGTGATCTCTGCTTTTGAAATTGTATGGTGTGATGATGCATGTATACGTATGGACTTGATTTGTTGCATGCAGAGCACAGTGATCAGTAAATTCAGCTACCTGCTGCTGCTACTAGTTTTGTATATCTTAATCGATATCTGCTGAGTCTTAGGATTGTTTGGACTAGTATCTGTGTGAGCTGAAACGTAGTTCGCGAGAATATCGATAGTGCAATGGTCAGGTTATGTAATATATTTATCAGCTGGTATCTCTGCTATACTTATGCCTTGTTATACTGTCCTGTTCTTTAATCCTATATGTAATGTCATTACTGATGCTTATGGAGATAACAATGCTCAGATCAGCGAGCTCATGATAAGTTGTACCATTTGATTCATGAACTACTTTGATTTCATTGCACAAGAACGAAAAAACAGGGAGAGAACATAGGGGTGGTGATGCAGTTGCTAACTTTGACCGCAAACAGAAACAGGTAATTTCATCACACAAACTTTCCCCGTGTAATGACAGGTAATATCCAAAGCCCAAAGAGTGTACCACTTTTCTATTGAGAGTAGTACATGAAATACGTTAACGAAGGTTCTTCATGGGATAGAGTAATTTTGTTTCTCAGAAGGAGACTGTCGAAAAGCATCAGGTCTACAGAGATTCCAGCTTCCATTTTCAAAGCAAACAAGCCAACAAGCAATTTAAGCCGGGTGAGCAACTTCCATATCAGCTATGTACCTACCTACCTTATCTAATCAATCTAAGCTAAATTAATCAACTGCTGCATCTAGTCGAGTGCAGTGTTATGTAACACCAGACACTTGTACGACTTCATCTCTTTTGAGAACCGCTTCAGCTCCCTCCAACCCATATCTAGAACAGCCAATTAGTATCTCTCGTCAAGTCCCAGAGTGTACCACTTTTCTATTGAGAGTAGTACTTAAGAGACGAACCAAATGAAAACCTGATGGAACTGGCAGTGCACGTACTTCTGATTCAGATCACATGGTTATCGATTCTCCTACCTAGCCTGCTGAAAGCTCAATCTTGGGCTTTAGATGTTAGAAGCAGGAGTGCTCGTCAGAAACGCTGTTCGACAGCACCACCAACAGAACGAGAGATGATTCTGCTGCACTCTTCGCTTTCCACCGGCCCCAGCAGAGGTGCAACCAGAACGCGCGCCGCACCGGTCACTGATGCTGTCCAGCGGCGAGGGGTGACTTCCTCCGGCTGGTCGAGTATCGTCTCGCCGTCGCTGGCAGCAAGTGGTTCAGTGCCCTTTGTCACAGGTTGATTCAGCTGCGTCCAGACCAGAAAAGGAAATAATAAGATTTAGCCCGACGAGGCAGCAGGGCATAAACAGTATACTAGTACATGGGTGTCAAACGAATTACCAGTGGACCATCTTGGCCGAGAAGCGACCGATAAACTCAACTAGCTGCTGTATATTTGTGCTGTCACGAGAAACATAAGGATGAGAGGTGTTGTCAGTTCTAACACAATTGGCAACGCGTTGGCCTTTGTTTTCTGACAAAAGGCTCAAGGAAAGCTCACCAATGTCAATAGCAGCCAGTTGTTGACCCGCAGGGTTCAACACAACAAGACTAGATCTAGATAAAGAGTGGGTCACTGAAGGGGAAATAGAAGCTGGGGCAGAAGGGGAAAAACACGAAAGGTCCCCATTCACATCATTCCATCCCTCTTCATCGAATAGAACCCCGTATTGTTCCCAATCTTAGAACGTAGACCGCTTTTCTTGGAGATTTGTCCTGCAATAGGGGTAAACATGAATCAACATACTACTATACAAGGGCGCTAACAAACAATTGTTAATAATGTAAAAAAAATCAAATAATAATCATTTTAAGTGCTATCATTTCTATGCTTAATAATAAACCATCTCCTTTTCCCAAAGCAAGGACTTACTCCCTCCAGCACGAAAAAGATGTCGGACATCACGTTAAAACTTGTTTTTACAAAAAAACCCCTATAATTGGGTCCCTGAGCAGTAAAATCAAGATCGTGTGTTCCTGGCCGCCTTCCGGGCTTCCCCAGCCATCCCTCTCTGCCTCGAGGTCGAGCTCCTCCACGGACGCCATCGCTCATCCAAGTGTACAGGGAAATTCTTCTCTGAAATACAGGGAAATTCAGTTTGCAATTTCTCTGAAAATTCAGTTAGGATATTTCACCAAAAACCTGACCAGCTAAGCGTGTGGATTTAACATATAGAAACACTTATACAGCTAAAGCTAGGCTGTGCATTGGCACTTGCATTTTCTCCAAAATAAAATAACCATACATGCGTGCATCAACTATTCCGTTTCTCTTCAACCTATGACTGGTTTCAGTATTTCACCATTTCTGGCCTTTTCGGTATGCTTGAAATGAAAAAACAGAAGACGCTCAAGAGAGAAGAGAGAATGTACATACATGGTGGTACTTACCCAGTTTGGCCAGGGTCCAGAGGGTGACAAAGTTGCCACACCGGGCCATTGCAAACAGCAGCAGTGTACAAATCTAAAGATGCATGATTGGATCTATGCCAGTGAAGACAAGCTGACAGGCAGAGGCAACTTCTATTTTACCTTCATTGTTGTTTCTGGCTCACCGGAGAAGAGAGACCTGAGATTCAGGAGCACCTAATTGACGTAGGGCAGCACAAGCCTCAGCAGCCAGATGGCATCCTCCTCCCCTACCAGGTTTGCAGAGTTCCCATGGAGTGTATTCGACGCCTTCATGTTTAGGAACAAGGAGAGGTAGTACCCATTCTCATCGTGTCCAGATGGATAGATAGTGATGAACCTGAAAATTGGAGAGCATCACTAGTTTAGTCATCTTGCTAAAAGAGGTTAAACTCCAACTGTCTTTTATTGTTGTTTCTAAAAGAGAAGTATGACAGCCTTTATGTTCAAACTGAATTCAGTAAATTCATTATAAATCCATTAATTAAGAATCATTATCAGTCATGTTACCATCTGTTTCCACAGAGCTCAAACTCCGGAGAGGTGCTCTGGTTCTTCAACACAAAGAAATCGTCAATGTTCCAGTTGTAGACTTGGGGGTCACTGCAGATGTTGTTTATCTTCTGAACAAACAACGTCTCCGATACATCATTACCTTTAACAGCCACAATTCTACAAAATTCCACACCAAAAGTACAGCAATTATTAACAAGGAATCCAGAGGACTTATCCTTCAGCGTCGTGAGAAGGATCATGTATGAGATCCATGTGCTTGTACTTTGAAATTTGTGGCTCGCTGCAAAGAACCTTTAGTTAGGAGAGCTGATGATTTGATCTTGTGAAACAGGATATTAGTTACACTATGAACGTGAAGGTCAAATAACATATTCTTCTTTGTAGCCGCTCTTTGTGTCCCTAGGGTTCAGTTTTAGGTACCTGCGAAACAAGTCCAGAGAAACAAATGAGAATGAAATTTTCTCATGGCATGCTTCTGTAGGAATAGCAGAAATGAAATATTAGCATGGTAGTTGTACAACTTAAGCCCCCTGATTTGAAACGCACTAGAGTATGTCCATCCATTGCCCTTATCAACAGTTTTATTGTTGTACTGTTACCCTATAAGAACCAGCAAAGTACTGTAACATATGAACAAGAGATTCAGACCAAGCACATACTGGCAATTCAATTTATCAGTACCATGCTTTGATTGCCCTTTCATTCAATTCTGAGTTTACTGTATATATATGCTGCATTTGTGTGCTAATGCTGAAAAATGAGGAGATCATGTTCATATATACCTGAATATCCTTATCGAGAAATATATATACCTGAATGAAGGGTTGCAAGTGCAACACCTGAAGCAGGACTCTATACAGGCAGGGTATATCCTGGAATAATCCACAAAAAGGTTGATGCTCAAAGATTGATCGTAGACGTTGCTTGATTTAATCAACAAACATTAAAAAAAAACAGAGTGCTACTTGTATATGCATTCCAATATACTCCTGTCAATTTGACATCAAGAAACACATTGCTACATTCTCTTAATTTATCTATAGGCCACTGGAGTTTCTTTAAAATACAAAGTAGGCATTAGAAGATGAATAAATCACCTGACTTCGGAATGTTACTCCTCTGAATCATCACTGGGAGGTAACGACGGATCTTGTGCTCTCCTATGGCTGCTTCAGTTGCCTGAACATGTAAATATATAAGATGACTACTCCTTTCATAGCACTTGAATTCCCATAGCTAACACATATAAGATACATTAGAATTCCCATAGCACTTGATAACTCCTTTTACAAAACTAATGAAAGACACCAGATCTTGCTCTTAGCTAACACAAAAAATTATGACAATTTAAACATTTGGCATCCAAATCACTAATAAAATCATGCAAAAGCGAAAGTTCAGGACTACAGAATCATGTAATACTGCTCGCTTTTATGCTACATGTTATGGGTTTATTCAGCACTCAGTTACTCTAATTAACTGGACACATGAGCTTATTTACACATAAAATTAGGCTCCTTATTGCCCCCTTATTATCTGGCTAGACGCTCTGTAGTTTTTTGTGGGCTACACCCTGGGCTAAGCCCTGCTTGTACATCCCCTTTCCTTTCCTGTACATATGTTTCTCTTTTAATAAAATATACTGTAGGGGCCTCCCCTACAGCTTTTAGCTTAAAAAAATAAAGATCCATACATCGATCTTATCAGCAGGAAAGTGGCGGAATCTACTATGGTTAAATTAATGCTGGATGAGAGAAACAAAAAAGCTCAATTTTTATAATTAATAGTTGCTATATTGGCAACACAGCAGCACTGGAAACTTGGAGTAGTAGTCACCATTCTGATTTGTTCGGGGAAAATTATGACACGCAGAAGGGGCAGCTATGCTGCTTCTGGAGAAGTTAACTTTCTCCTGGTGCATGCTAAAACATATAATTTCACCAAATAACACCACTGTATCGGGTGATATAACGGCTAATCACTTAACCGAGTCTGGCAAACTCCATAACCAAATGATTGGTAAATAGTAACACATGAGAGATAAAGAATCCTAGGCAAGTCATTTGGGCCAGATATGTAGGCACCTGACTTTTCACAGAAGCAAGGCTCCCCAAAGATAAGGTGACCCATCAACATTGAAGTGCAATCATGCGCATACTAGAACTAGCAATTAAATTTCACTGCAGAACCGAAAAAAAATGGTGATGTGAATGTAATACTTTGTACCTGGATCATATCGGAAAATACAATGAATTAAAATGTCCAGATGGGTTTGAAGTGCCTCCCCAGTTTGTTTTGCCCTCTTGGAATTGAGGGCAACCTAATCCATGAGCTTTGTATATCAAGTCGGGTTCATCTCATTGGCAAGACTACAAAGCTCCTTATATGCATAAAGAGGCCTTCCCCTCTCTCCCTGTAAGCACCTTCTAGCGATTGATCTTTTGTGACATCTACTTCTCTAGTTTGTGGGTTCTCGTGCTCACGTCTAATGTGGAAGATTGATCATCCTTTCAAAGGTGGTGCGACAATGACTTGAAGCGGAACAATATGTGATGTTCCTTGCTTCCAGCATCTCCTCTAGGTATATGATCTGGTTAGAATGATATCGTCGGCCGACAGAGGGTTTGATGACAGTGTTGGCTTTGCCGGTAATTATGTGCATACTCTAGTGGAAACACAAGATATGTGATTGGGCAATGTAGACGTGTCTCTCGTGCCCTAGTTGAAGGTGGTGGGTCGAAGCTCGACTTTGCGGAGGAAAATCTCAAGATTGACATACGATTGGAGTCGTGATCACCAGAGCAACATGTGTGAGAGTCCCTTCTTGTAGGCTTTGCCTAGGAGTGACTTTCCAATTTTTTCGATCACTTATAGGGTTTGTGTTAGGCAATGCACTTCATGTAGAAGATTTTTCGAGAAGGACACCGCTTATGATTTCTTTTTTACATTTTGTTACTTTTTCAAATTTTTGTGTTCATTAATAGATTCGGAAATCGTCTCTTTTGTCCTTTTTAGAAAAGGTGGCGTTGTTCGAGGTACTCCCTCCGTTTCTCGAATGAATACATCTAAAGTTTGGTGAAAGTCAAACAATGTACAAATTGACCAAGTATATGTAGAAAGAACTATTAACGTCTCCAATGTGAAATAAATATCACAATATCTTTAAGAATGTAATGAAATATATTGTTATAGCTACCTATATATACTATAGTATTGTAGTTGTCAATAGTTTTTCATGTATGCTTGATCAAAATTAATACACTATATTGCTTGACTCCTCAGGAAAAAAATATACGCTTTGCTTTAGGAAATGGAGGCGGTAATATATTTGGCTAGAGTCATTTTTCATCCTTGGGCGATTGTTTTTCAAAATATAAACGATATGGCATGATTTCTTTTGACCTGGATTGATTCATTCGTTTCAACGGCGGATCGTGTCGGAGCGAGTTGCCGATGGGAAGTTGAGCTGAGGAGCAGATAAGATCATACGGACGGCCAAGGAACAAACGAGAATCTCCCGTCTATTTTCCCTCCGACGTCCAACGGAGAATTTCTGCTCCTGCCCTGGCGCAACTTCTGCGTTCCTTCTCCCTGCTGCCTCTCCTCCTCTGCCGCGGCGACAGCTTCGCTTTTTCTGCTCTGCACCTCACCGCACTGTTCACCCACGCATGACGCACCCACCACCCCACGCAGTCTCGTATCATCCATGATCCATCCATCTCCATGACTCCATCCCTCTCCACCTCCACAACCGCATTGCACGGAGGTATCTTTGCTGGATCAAAGCGCCAGAATTTCGATTTTTTTTTAAGAAAGTAAAGGCGATCGTCTGCAAAAAGGAGAGACTGGAAACATGATGAGATGCGTAGATGGCATTTGGTTGCTGCTAGTTTTCAATAATCTGCAGACTGGATGCGCTGGGGCAAATAAACTGGTGCTAGAATACAGCTTCTGATTTGCACTTGTACATGGATTCCTAGGGGCTGTCACTCTGCCGCCTTCTAACGAAATCACAAGGAGACCAGCACTCGAGCAAGTGCAATGCAACTGTTTATGGTGTACAAATTGTTTACGTGTGTTTCCTTTCTTTTGCTGTGGCTTTCTTATATTATGGGATGATGAAGGGAGTGCATGATAATAGTCCTTGAGATGACGTGATACGTTTTTACTGTGGCTTTCTTTCAGAAGCTTTTTCTTTGTCATTTTTGTAACATGAATAATTTTAACAAGCGTAACATTTGTGACAATACCATTTTCTTTTGGGATGTGAACAATCCGTCTACAGGGATGAACTTTTTTTGTGAGGTGAACAACTTTATGTAACAAAAATTTCCAGACATAGGCAGATATCACAATGTACCACATTTCTTTAACAAACATGGCAATACTTTAGTGTGAGATGTGAACTGATACTGATGAGATAAAAAGATGCCGATCAACCCACTGAAACAGGCAAGGTAAATTAGAAGAAAGCAAATCCAGTTCGAAGGAAGCGGAGCATCCACGGACAATATTGTGTTTGGCTACCCCTACTATACATAGACAGGAGCATCGAACCCATCAGGTTCAGCTGCAACATTATCAAGGACGAAATTGAGGTCATAAAAGAAACACGAAGCAGTTCACGAGATTAATCCAGAGATTACAAAAATGAGATCATAGTACTTTTTTTCTGTCATCTTGCACCCAGTTCTTTTTCCTGCATACTACTACTCCATCCTTCCACTTTTATAAGTCGCTGAAGCTTTTTCCGACAACGTCAAAAAGATCGCTTAAGTACCAGATTACCCCCGATCGGGATCGTAAAGTTCTTCTTCCTCACGGCGCTCGCCCAGGGAGTCGCCGCCCCTCCGCGCTCGGCTCCCTCCCGCTCTTCTCTTTGCTCGTCCAGGGCGTCGCCCTCCCCTCCTGCTCTTGCTCCTGATCGCCCTGGGCGCCAGCCTTCCTCCCACTCTGCTCCTGAATCGCCAAGGATGTCGCCGCCCATCCCTCTCCTAGCCCAGGGCGTCACCTTCCCTCCCACTCTGTTGTTGATCGTCCAGGGCAACGCCGCCCCTCCCTCTCCTCATCGCCCAGGCTAACATCGTCCTTCCCGCTCTGATCCTGCTTGCAAGGAGGTCGCTCTCCCCAGCAGCAACAGATCGCGAGGTCCTCGTCGCCAGGTCAGGAAGCCACTCCCCATCAGCAGCATATGGCGAGAGGTCGCCAGGAGGCATGGGCAAGTCGTAGGATCGAGCTCTTGAGTCTGCAATCTGTGAACCAACTAGCCATGGTACTTCCAGATCAAACAATGTCAGTAGGAAAGTGCAGAAATTTACAGGACAATAGACCAACAACTAGGGGAATGCATTGCACTGATACAATAGCTTGACAGTGTAGTGTAAGTTTCAGTCTAGTTCACCAAGTTCAAGGGAGTACATTTTGGTTAGATTATCTAGCCAATTACTGCACAAGCTGTAGAGAACACACAATTATTGCACTTGAGTTCAGGGGAGTAGATTACTGTCAGCTCAAACTATAAGATTACTGCCAGTTAACAAATGATTGAATCGCTGAGACAGTAATTTGAAAACTGCTCTTAAGTTGTAACAAATCTGCAAAAACAGCTAAAACAAAAAAGTTGCGCCTAGTCCATAGCTTTCCAACGCCATATTATTTGTATCAATCGGATAAACGGTTTAAAAATGGCGAGCAAAATACTGTCCGAAAATAGAAAATTCGCGAAAAACAGTGTTTACTATAGTTAAAATTACTTTTAAATCATTCCGAGTTTCGAAAAATACTTAAAATGAATAAGTTTCGCAATTTCCTTACGAATCGAACGGTATATCATATGCGTCGTTTCGATGAACGGTACGAAAACTATGATCGAAATACTCTCCGAAAATACAAATAGATGCGGAATTCTGATTGTTAGTTTTTGAAATAACTTTAAAAATGTATAGAATTTCGAAAAACTTCCAGAACAGAAAAGTTTCGAAATTTGATAAGCTTTCCAACGGTATATCATTTGCATAAATCTGACAAATGGTTCAAAAACTATAATCAAAACACGTAGATCACATGTATTATAGCGAGAAGTTTAAACTACTATAGCGAGAAGTTCAAGCGTGTGTCCAAGAAAGTTCAGAATCGGTTGTAGATCCTTAATCTACAACCGGTCGTAGAATAGCTGAGCTATATATATATATGCAAAATACTGAGCTGCCTAGGTGAATAGCTGTGCATCCTAATCCGTCCATTAGATCATTCTATGGATAAATTTCCACCGTGGATTGACTTAACGGACGTCACTGCCTCCGTCGCACCCCGGCGGCCCGGCCCGTCCCTATTAGCAAAACAAGAACCGTGGTTCACCTCCCACAGTCCCACCCACCCCCAAAAAATCCCACGGCAGCCATGCGAATCCCCCGAGTGCACGAAGCCTGCCCCGGACTCCGGCCACCGCGTGCGTCGACCCCCTCCGCCGAGCCGTCCCGGCGGTCGCCGCGCAGCCGGAGCAGCATCCCCATACAGCCTCCCACTCTCTCTCTATCGATTTGTGACCATGGTGGCTGGCAGGAGCCACCGGATCTGAGCGGTGAGGACTGCCGCCGGAGGGATCGGCAAGGAGGTGTGAGTGTAGCTGGGCCTGTGCCTCTGGCATGAGCAGTCGCATGATGGAATTTCTTAGACTAGCATCCATCTATTTTTGCTACCTACTTTTTTCTCGATCTCTCTTTGTGACAAGCCAGCCGGATCCCGCCTTGGCTCAATGAGCTAGTTGCTCTACAGCTTCCAATCTGACAGTGACGGTGCGGCTCGTGGACATTGGCAACTTTTTGAGTTTGGCTTTTCTTGATCTCGATTTGTTTTGCCTTTTTCTTTCTGATCTGAATTTGCTTCACCGTTTGTGGGAGTCAGGTACATGTTGACTTTTTGTACATGGTGTCTTCCCGACGCAGATCCAATTTGTTAATTTGTTGGAATTTCTGGTGGTAGTGTGTTCCTGATTTGGAGGAAGTGAGCAGCATTTCAGTTGGACTTTCATTGCTAAAATCAAATAGGTGTCTGATGTTTTCCAGCTTCAATAATTTTGGATCCAAATGTGCAGCAGTCCCTCTCTTTCCCATTCGAATTCGCTAGCTTAACTGAATGGTGAAGGAAACATGGCACCAGCCGATAATTTTGTCGGTTCCAAAGCTGAATTCTATTGATCCTAAAAAATGTATTTAGTTGGGGCCTTGGACACGGTCTGTACAGGGCACGGCTCGTTTTGTTTGTTGACGTGAACAGCCACAGACGCAGAACCACGACGCTAATTTCTTCAGGGAATGAAACACTTCGGAGAGGTGAATGGGTTATGTTTTTCATGTTCTCTCTCCAAGGGACGAATAAGTTTTATCTTCTTGGTAACGGAGCAGGCTTCCCCATCGGCAGCTCGACCACACGGCTCGGCAGGAAGAGACTAATATTAGTCTTGATGTTTTTTGTGTTGCATTTTTAAGCTAAGCTGATTTGATTAGCTTGATTTTTATTAGTCCAAGTTTCTTTTGTGGAAAATATGGGTAGTTGCTTTGTGATTGGTTCTGATTTTTCTAGTTTGCTGGCTTGTGTGATAAATTTCATCAGAGTTGACGTTGGTGTGATTTTATTCAAATGGCTTTTGTGGTGATAATATGAGAACTCTAAGAATGATTGGAGATTTTTTTGAATGTATCCTTAATTTATCTGAATGAACTATAAATGATACACCATCTACGACCTCTCTCATAAAACTCAAATAAATTTTCGACCTTTATTTACTGAACATAGGATCTAAAGATTTATGTTTAATAACAAAATTTACAACCTGCTTCTTTGTGATAATTAAAACAAGTTTTCCGTTTGTATCCTGTCCGTTGCAGGAATCAAGCAAGATTACATGGGCACGAAACAGTGATTAGAGGTTGAGGATCGTAAAAAATAAAACTAGAGGAACTTCTGAATAGAGATTGCCGAGGAACGGGTTTTGTTAATAGCAGGCTGTTTGAAATACAGAAAACCAGCTGCCGAGGACTTTTGTGGCATATTTTTTTCTTCAATTATTACATAGTGTTCTTTTTAGATGTATGCACCACCTTTTTTCTAGATGATTTCTATTGGACGCAAGCACGGACGCAGGCACATCTTCACCATCGTTTAATATGTCAGTCGAGCACGGATAGAACTGCCCATGTCAACTTGATGTCACAACTGTGCAGAAGAGTTAGGCTACCGTGAAGTTGTCGTCAATCATAACTTTGAGATGGGCAGGATCCAACGGTGCTAGTTGTATGCGTAGCTATCACCCCGGGTAGAAAATCCGCGTTGATATATATATACATGGAGACTATTCTGTCATCGATGACAGAATAATATTCTGTACATATTCTGTACTTCTTACGACACATGTTTGTACTGCTCTCGATGACTGAATCGTACTGCTCGTTTACAAATTTGAACTGCTAATTTGTATCTACGTAGCTATTTATTTGAATTTGTAAATCGTTTCTCAGAATTATGCAAATGATATATCGTTGGAAAGCTACGGAAAATCCGCAACTTTTTCATGTTAAAACTTTTTTCTAATTTTCAATGGTTTAAGTTTAATTTTGAAAAACGGAAGCATTCAAAAACACGTCTAAAACGTATTTTTCACTTATTTTCCAAACCACAAATCAGAATAACGCATATGATACGCCATTGGAAAGCTATTGAAATTGCGCAACTTTGTTATCTCTGCAAGTTTTTTCAAATTCGCCACCCTTTTTGAACAATTTTGAAAATACTGGAATTCGAATCTATTCGAAAACGAGCGGACTATAATTAGAGCAGATTTTCTCAACGATTTGTCGGAATGATGCAAATAATATGGCGTTGGATAGATATGGAGCAGACGCAACTTTTTCATGTTTTAAGTTTTTTCAAATTCTGCACCATTTTTAAATAATTTTAAAAATAACGAATTCGGAGATATCCAAAAAAGATGTAGACTAATTTGACTATAGTTTTTTAACCGCTTATTGGAATGATGCAAATGATATACCATTGGAAAGCTATGGAAAATGCGCAACTTTTTTGTTCACTGTATTTTTGCAAATTCCTTATAGTTAAATATTAATTTATATAGTTTTAACTTCATATGATTTGTGTTGTTCGCAAGTTAACAATTCGAAATTGATAAATTTTACTATTTGATTCATTATGGAAAGCAAAAAGTAATGAAATTAAAGTTTTTGTTCTACCATGCAAATCATTTGTGCCTACTATAGAGGCGATCAGAGCTTAAAACTATATGATTTGCATGATATATGTCCGTCCCGAGAAAATAGAGTTTTCGTACTTCCTAGGATATGTATCTCGTACTTCCTTGTTATATGCGCTTGTACTTCTCGATGGTGTTTCAAGAATTTTTTAGTAAAACAACGGTAACTTCATTATACGGTGTCCTTTTGGTTATACCGTCACAATATTGTACTTCCCTCCGTTACCATTTTGTACTTTCGCTGTTATCATATTGTACTTCCCTTCATCATAATATTGTACTTCCCTCCGTTATCATGTTGTATTATAGCACTTCTACACTTCTGAAAACTTAATATTTGTACTTCTCGTCATCAACGTGTGTACTTCCTAAAATCAATTGTTGTACTTCATTAATTTTGTGAATGTTTTTTTAACATTTTTGCAATCCTTCGCTGGGACTTTGCACTTCCCAAAGTTGAAGCTATGTACTTCCCGTCGACAATATGTGTACTTTCCATTGTCATCATGTGTACTTTCCAAAGATTAACATTGTACTTCTTGTCATCATCAGGTATACTTCCCATAGTCTCTGTGTGTACTTCCTTTAACAGAAGTACCGCACTTCTCAGAAAAGGGTTATATGTACTTCCCAGAAAAGGCAGCGCGGGGATCTTTCATGGCTGCGGTGAAGAGCCAAACAGCGTACGCCGGAAGTATTCGTCGGTGGGGGCCAGGGAAATGGCAGGTACGAGTGATTCTGTCTATCGGCGAGCGGGGCATGCTGGTCGGCCGAAGACAACCAAAGACGTGTACTTACCATCGGCATCACGTGTACTTTCCAAAGTCGAGGCTCCGTACTTCCTAACGTTTCGTAACGTGTACTTCACATAACGATATATTCGTACTGCCTATGACAATGAAACCATACTTCCTTATGTGTTTTTGAGCAGCATCGAGCAAGAAATATCAAGCAAAAAAAATTGATTCACGTCACATATGATTATCATCAACCTCACCCGCTGTTTGAAAGAAAATGAGAAGAAAAAACTCCATCGACCTGCCTACTGATCAACGCTGACGCCGGCGGTCCCTTCTGGCCCGGTTGATCTTCTATACTTCCCCTTGTTACTATGTGTAATTCCCTTTGTTGTGTGTACTTCCATTAATCATCGTGTGTACTTCCATTAATCATCGTGTGTACTTCCCGCCATCGTCGTGTGTCTTTTATCGACATCAATACATGTACTTCCCACTGTTATATTTTTTACGTCCTTCTAGATCATTCTATCATTTTTCTACCACCTCGTGGAATCCGCACTTCCGGAAACTGAACATTTGTACTTCTCATCGTCGTGGTGACTACTTCCTAGAGTGATTGTGTGAACTTCCTCTCTTTTGGGGATGATTTATTATTTTTGCATCACTTCATAAGAACTCCGCACTTCCTAAAATCCATGAGCAACACATCGAAGCTTCCTGGCCACCCAATTTTGGAGCTCTACTTATGCAAAATCGACCTCGGCCATGGCGACCAGGGACGTCTCCACGTCCGTGCCCGCGATGGAAGGCACTAGGACGTAGCGCGCGGCGGGGCATCGATGCGGGGCAGGTACAACACATTCGGCGAAGGGGGGGGGTGGAACGGCCGGTAATAGAGGGAACATCGGCACCGCGCTGACTGTTGGCGCTTTTCGTATAACTTTCTTCATAATGTGATTTTCTTGCTGTAGAAATTGTATACCTTCTGGGCGTGTCTTCTTGTACTTCTTGGCATGTCTTTGTGTATTTCCCAAGGTGGATATTCGACACCAAATATATTTTGCATCTGTCAATGTGCATACTACTTGATATGACAAAATTGCTTTGGGTCATGCTCGGCGACGATGGAGGTCGCCAGCTGCCTTTTGCATTGTAATCAATTGTCCAAGTCGACATGAAAATATTATTCGTAAGTAAATGTGTTTTTTATGTGTCTTTGAACTCCTTTAAAACATGTATTGCACCAAATGGTGTCTCTGTATAGCCGACGACTGTGTATTCGTACTTCTTCATTTTACATCACTATGCTATGTGCTATAACAAACTGCTAAAAAACCTGCTAAATGAAACGAACTGAGATGGCCGAGCAGTGCTTCCAACCGGCAGAGCCCACCACACCGGAGGCTGTTCGCGCGGCCTTGCTAGATATTGGGCAGCCGGCGCCATCGGGGAATCAGCAGGGCGGGCAGCCAGCGCCATCGGGACCAGGAGCAGGTTGGGGCGGCGGCGCCGTCGGTGGGAGAAGCAGGGTGGGTTGGCCGGCGGTCCGATTAAGGTGGCGGTTGGATCCCGTCCGGTGAGTGGAAGGTAGGCGGGGCTCCTGACCAGCGCACGGGGAAGGAGGCGGGCACCCAGCCGGCGCGGCCTCTGGCCAGCCCGCAGGAAGGGGGCGAGGCTCCCGACCGGCGAGCGCGCAGGAGTCAGGGGGCGGAGTCCGCGACGGCGGAGAAACGACGAGTGGCCCGGTGGTTGGGAGGTATTCGGTGCAT
Source organism: Dactylis glomerata (assembly GCA_007115705.1). NCBI lineage: Eukaryota > Viridiplantae > Streptophyta > Magnoliopsida > Poales > Poaceae > Dactylis > Dactylis glomerata. Next base: position 3,039,942 of record QXEO01000625.1, on the reverse strand, counting down.
GGAGGATTTGGGGGCTGGGCGGGAGGGGTAGGCGGCGCACTGGGAGCATCCGATGGCACGATGCGAGAAGGCAGCGTGCGCTCTTGCGGTGGTTCGATGGGAGATAGCGGGCGCGCCCTGGGGACAGGGCCGGCGGCGCGGTAGGGATAGTGGGCGGCGGCGCGACGGAGATTGGGGCTGCGGCGCGACGGGGATTGGGGCGGCGGCGCGATGGGGATCGGAGCGGCGAGTCTAGCCGGCGGGGCGGCGTGGTGGCCGGCGGTAAGAGGTGGTCGGGGAGGTGGTACGGAGGTAGGCGGCGAGCGTTGACCGAACGGGTCTATCTTCGCACGGAGTGTTCTCGGGCTGTTTCGCACTGGATCGCGGCTAAAAAAATCTACGTATATAGGAATGAAAATGTACAGAATATTATTCTATATATGATGATAGAATAGTCCCGCCCTATATATATATATATATATATATATATATATTATTGGTTTCGAGTTGGTGGTGAAGCCACCCATTCGACATACAACATTTGACTGACGAAAATACCACTTACATAATGTAGGGACATCAATACAAAAATATAATTTACCCGCAAAAAAAATACAGGGATAAATTTAACAAATACATAACATTAATTCCGAGATGACATCAATCATGCACTGTGCTTGACTGCACCCTTGGATCGAATCGAGCGGCTGCTTCTCCCGCACCCCAGCTTGTATCTTCCATCGGGAAAAAACATCCCAGAAATACTACTGCCCCGGCCGTATCCCTCACATGTTATCGATTTCTTTCGTATCACAGCATTAAAAATAAACATAAAACAATTAGGAGATACTCACAAAGCGCATGAACGCATCAACAAAACACACAGCTGCGCGCCGAAAATCCAATCTATCGCTAATGCATAGGTTAACCGGATCAATCAACACAGTCGAATTCTCTTCAATTGAAAAGCCAAGGAATAGTACACATGCTCCAATTTTCAATCAACACAGAATCAATAGATAGATATACAAGGTTTCATGCAGAACAGGAACAACGCGACGAAGTACAAAATAAAATTTAGCTAACATGGAAACTAGAAGGGCTTCATCACAAGAACAGACTGCATAATCCGACAGCATCAGCAACAGCGGTCGGTAGCAGCAAATTCACCCACGGTGGCGCCAAGCTCGAGCCCAGCAGGACCGTGGTGGAGCAGTAGTGCATCTTGGACATCAGAGGTCACACTCAAGGTGAGAAATAGGTGCAAAGAGCGTCGATCGACGGATCGGACGACTATTGAACGTCTTGACAAATTTGCCGGCAGCAGCTTCTGTAAGCTTCTCGCCTTCAACCAGGATGCCCATCCTCTGACAGCAGAGCTTCTCTGCATTGGTTGCCACGGGAGTGGCCTTGTTCTTGACCAGACGAGAGCTGTTGCGACGCACCGGCACTCCTAGGGCGACGAGCCGAGGATCATGCGACACGTGGCGAGCTGCATCCTGAGGGACGACGACGGCGAGTTGGATCTGGGATATGCAGCAGCGTGATCGGGGCGACGTTATCAGTGTGACAACTGACAAGCAAGTCTGAAGCCCGACGTCCTGCGTGGTGAGAGCACGCGAGCTAAGCTAGGAGGACGCGAAGCAGAGACAGGCCAAGATGAGCGGGCTCCGCCGAGCAGATGGCTACGGGGTGGGCTTGGTGAAGAATCTGGAGCGCAAGCGTCGCCGTCGCGGCGGCCGGCGGTGACCATCTCCACGTCGCCCATCGCGATGGATGATCCTCGTCCCACCATCAGTGTCAATCATCTCAACCACATGGTAACTAAGACCTGACTTGGTGGGATCCTTGCCTATCTTGGGATTCTCTGGATTGGGAGCTAACGTCACTTGTGTATCATAATATATGAGAGAACCGGTATCCTTGACTCTCTTTATCCTCCTATGTATGTCGTCCTTATACTGGTTTAACCGCTTTGTGCGAGAAGCTGGTGTGGTTCCCTTGATGTCAAACTGGACAATCTGAATTTCCTGAAAACAATCAAAGTATCACATTAGAGCAAGCTCGAACTATGTTAACCCTCACGCCACAACGTTCTCGTCGTGCCCGTTCTACTACAGCCTCATTGTCGCCAGCACCGCAGACATTCACCGGTGTCTGTAACCCCGGTCTAGCCGACCAACAGAAGATGTCAACGACCGACGACATCACTGACCTGGAGACCTCCATGCACGAGCGGATGAAGCGGCGCCAAACGCTTTAACTCCAAGGCATAGGATGATAGGAAGAGCGGAGCAGAGCCAGCTATAGTTCATTTTTGTGGAGTGGCAAAACCCAGGATCCAAACGTTCCGCGCAGATGCAGAAAGTCGGTGGAGCGGAGGGAATCGGAACAGGTCCTAAATCACTAATCTGTTTTTTCCCCCTCTTTTCTAACCAGACTGGTTCGTGAAGCACGCAATGCTTTCTGGCCCACACAGCCAGAACAAAGTACGAGTCGATCTGGGCCGGGCCTATTGTCAAACAGGCCCAAACGTCACCCAGTCCGCGGTCCGTCCAAACCCGCCACCACTCTCCGTCTCTCTCATCTCCCCAATCGCTTCGATGACGGTGGCCGCCGCACGCTGCCTGATTCTGACCCCCACCATCTCCATCACCTCCTCTTGCTCCGCCGTTCTCCGGTTCCCCAGGATCTCCCGCCGCCCGCTCTCCTGCTCGGCCGCTCCGCTCGCCGTCTTCGCCTCCATGGACGCGCCGCCGGAGGGCTACCGCACCAACGTCGGCATCTGCCTCGCCGACCCCTCCCTCACCAAGGCACCCGCGCCACTCTACCCTCGTACTTTCCGTTTATACTCTCGACCCGCCTCTCCCCCGCTGACCGCTTCGTTTCGCCTCCCCAGATTTTCTCCGCATCCAGGATCGACATCCCCAGCGCGTGGCAAATGCCCCAGGTATACTCACAGTTCGATGACTATTCAGTCTATTCTACCGTCGTCACTGATGCATTCTATCACGCATAAAGCCGATCCCTAGTTGATTTGTGCGAGTGCTTTGTGTCGCCGCAGGGCGGTATAGACCCAGGGGAAGAGCCGAGAGCGGCCGCAGTTAGGGAATTGAGGGAAGAAACCGGTGTTACGTCTGCCGAAATCATCGCCGAGGTCAGTCGGCAGCCCTTTGTTTGCTTCTGAACTTCACACGATCATGATTAGTTTTCAAGCACAACAGAAATGAAATGGCTACTTTCAACTGTCCTAAAGAGTGATAGACTTCTGTTTCCTCCCGATATGCAGTTGGATATACTTACATGTTCTTAGTCATTCCCCAAAGGGTTTCTCCTGATTGCGATGTGTGTCTGTGTAGGCTCCCAACTGGTTAACATATGATTTCCCGGCGGATGTCAGAGACAAGCTGAATGCTAGGTGGGGTACAAACTGGAAGGGCCAGGCTCAGAAATGGTAAGCCTGCTGAATTGTTTGAGCTAAGAATGATGCCCGGTAACTACAGCCTTTTGTGGGTCTCTATCTGTTTGAACCTGCAATAACAGTCCTACAAGATATGTTTTATAGGATTTCAAACTTGGATATCTACTCATCACTGCCTAACACGTTTATCTCAATATATGTCACCTAATATATGTTTGTTTTTCATAAAGAATCATTGAGTCGCCCAGTTTTCAGAAGACATAGCAATTGCCGGTTAGAATAGTCCAATCCCAATGCACATCTGTGTAGCTGTAATCCTTGCACAACTTTCTGTGCCAAACAACCATAGTATTATACATGACATGTAGTTACTCCTGAACTAATTGACATGCTACAAAATTATTAAAATATGTCGTAGTATAAGTCCCCATGCTTGATATCCTAACATGCCTTCTTATATAATGTCCTTACAACATGCTCCATTATCCATTACATTGTGTGCATTATAACTACAATGGAAGATTTTATATGCATAGTTGTATGTAACATTCATGTTACAAATCCAAAACCATCTTCTGTATTCTTTCAAGTCCACGATTAACACCTTATACCTAGCATGATGCTTCTGTAGATTTGAACTTGCAAGTGTTAATGAATCAGTTTACGGGGTGCATTTTGCACTCCTGTCTTGCATGGTGTGCAACTGTACATATGCACATACACATGTATCCAGCTGTTGTACATTAGAATAAATTTATACGCGATGCATGGACAAAATTCAGTAAGAAGCTCCTTAGGAGAGCATAGGTAGGAAACTCTGAATAGCTATTAAATTGTGAGTGAGGGACAGCTTGAATCTATCCAACTCACTCATATGCATCCAAGGATCATAGTTGCGCTGATCCAAAGTTTTCGTAATGCATCTATTTGTAGGAAGCTTCCTAATGAATTTTAGTCCAGGGCTTCTAGTTTCCCGTAGCCTGTACCTGTTAGATAATTTTTGGTGTTGTGGAACTGTGGAATCCCAAGTGCTCAATTGTTAGGCTGCTGGAAGTCAAACACGTAATTAACTCTAGTAAGGTCGAACTATGCTTATATGTTGGACTGACATAGGAACACAATCCATTTGTTGGTGACTGAAAGTCTGAAACTGTTATCTACTCATTGTAATATGATTTTGATAGCTTGGTTTGGTTACATGCCTATTCTCTTTCCCAAAAGCTCGTGTCTGAGTTTTATGGTTCGTAGTGGATATGTATGCTATCCATTACTTGGCTAGAGTTGTGTCCATGGAAATATGGTACAGAGCCCACCCATACCATGTCACCTCATACACTTCCATTTAGTCCTAGGATTGGGCCTTGATTTGTCTTTTCATGCATTTAGGCCCAGCTAGATTTGTGCAAGTTGTAAGTTGGTCAGATGGTATCAAGAGTTAATTGCATTGATACATGTCCACTGTTCTTGATTGAAATCTCAATATGTATACACAAAATATTTATGAGTGAATCATATTTGGTATGTTAACTGAGTAGTCATAATGCAAATGAGCAGGTTTCTATTTAAACTTACGGGGAGTGACGATGAGATCAACCTGATGGGCGACGGATCCGAGAAGCCAGAGTTCTCGGAATGGACGTGGATGACACCTAAGCAAGTGATTGAGAAGGTGGGCCATTTTTTCCAGCTCGATAATACCCGACCCTCCTGTTTCTTGAATCTGGGGTACGTACCTAATATAGTTCCATGTTGAACAGGCTGTTCAATTCAAGAAACCCGTGTATGAGGAGACACTGAAGCACTTCGCCCCATATCTACAGTCAGATCCAAGAACTTCATCATAGATTTGTGCAGTTTCCAGTTCAATAATTTCTTAAAATGTATTGTAGCCATGCGAGCATTTCTAGAACGTCTGGCGTTTCGCCGCTAACTATTATCTTGGCATTGGATCCCCATATTTGGATTATGCTCCTGAGTCCGTGATGATCAGTAATAATTCTGGCAAACAGTCTCCTACCATGGTTTATTCGGTCTCTTGTTCTGGCTAATCTTGGTGCCATGCGACGTACCCGTAGGTCTGGATATTTTCAGCAAGAGAGAACAACATTAATCTGTCATCAGTGCTTTGTTGTCGACATAGCTCGAATTTACAGGTACAGCCAGCATCTGATGCTTACATTCCGATGTGTCGAATTTGGTACAGATGAAAACGATCTTAGTGTTTCTTTGGCAACAAATATCAGCAAGTCCTGAATTCAAGCCTGTTGGTTGTTGGCATTCTGCTTTGCCGTGTGAGCAAAAGGATGATCTGTCTCTCAGCACATTTTGTACCCTGCGTCTGCTTCATGACATTGCCTGTCCCATATGAGGAAATGCGATGCGGTTAGGGAGATCGGCAGCGGCATGCGCCAAGCATGGGAGATGTTAAATGCTGTGAAAGGTTGGTTGGTCGAGTCAATGTTTTCCTGCGTGTTGGTGGCCTGGCCTCTTTTCCTCATGAGCTGGGCAGCATGGCTTTTATGTTGTCCATTGCCATGGCTTTAAATTTGTACCCTTTGTGGCTGCACTGGTTGTGATGGTAAACAGATTACTGCATTGCAATGCACCTCGCAGTGTTTGCCAGGCAGCAACACAAGGATTTTTCATTGATATTTAGGTTTGTTTGACAGTAGGTATTCGAAGAGAGTTCACATTCAGATTAAACCAAATACTAAAGCTCCCAAAATTGGAAATTGGCATGTTTGCTGTTCGTGTTCGTATGAATTACAAATTGACTCAGTGAAAGATATCCCTTGTTCAAACAGGTTCTCAAAACGTATAGTACTAACTGGATGATAAAAGAAAAGGATGTAGGAGAAAAAGTTGTAGCATTGTAAACACATTATTATCATGCACAAATAAATATCTTTACCTGTGGCAACATGTTTGCGCAGAAACCGATGTGTTAAGACCATGTCTACAGGACCTACTGTGCATCAAAGGGGAGGTAACCATCAGTACAGGTATGGCGGGAGCACCTGGGGCCAGACCCCATGACACACCACTCTCAGCTCACCAGGGCTTTAACTAGAAGCAGGTGGCCGCCATGTCGCCGCTGGGGAACCATCCGGAGGCGCCATTGCCAAGTGGCAACCGAACCAAACCTGCCATGTGAGAGGACAAGCTAGGCCACACAACCAAGAGGGAGCCGATGGCGATCGGAAGCGAAGCTTGTTTTGTTTTATATGTCCAGGGATGGAACACTTCCGCATACATCGTGAGAAATGAAGTTAATTTTGCGTGGTACCACCATGCATATCACCGTCCAATTCTGCTCTGCTGGTATTCTTCTACCCAAGTTCTCCTTGATTTCCAGTGACCAACATGCATGCATGTGCATGTGCTCCAGGAACCGCATGAAGGACGTTTGCGTATGAGATGCTGCACACAGCTGTAGTAGTGGAGAGAGTTTCCAATTAATTATCGTTAGTTATCCACAAGAATAAGCCAACCTAAATGGCATCAAGAACTCTAGATACATGCATATCTAGACCAAATTTAATCAAAACTGGACATTAATTTGAAACGAAGGAAGCACATGCAGACTATAATTTTAAATTGCCCACATGAGCGCTTGATTATTTAGTTAGTTAATCTGATCTGCACGCCTCAAATTGGCCTCGTGCATGCTCATGCCTTTATTTATCGTCGGAAATTCTTTCACGTAAAGGAGTTTTACGAGTTACAAAAAATTGTGTTATTCTTGTCGGTGATATATGACATGATCACCAACCCATTTTCTTCATAAAAAAGGTATACAAACAAGTTAAGATTCTTCTAAGGACCCGTTCGGAATCCCACCAGCTCCGGCTCCGCGCGGAGCGTGTAGAGCTTGGTTTTCTCGGCTCCGCGAAAATGAACAGGAATCCGCTCCACTCTCAAAACGCCCTGGAGTTTAACCGTTCGGAGCCGCTCTATCTGCTCCTGGAGTGCAGCTGATGAGCGGAGGCCTCCCGAACAAGTCCTAAATGGAAGCTTTCTCTATGACGAAATTAATGAACAACCGCGTAGTAATATGTTATTATATCTTTATCTCCTCAAAATAAAGTACTTGACCGTGTATATGTAGCTGTATACGAGATGACTTACCATTGTTAACCAAAGTGGATAGGTCGAAGCCCTTCTGCTCTTGTAAGCCGCCACATGGGTGAGTACATGTAAAATGTATCAAGTTGCATGGTCACGCAACAGCTGAAACTCGCCAGCAACAAGATCGTCGACTTGTGCCGTCGGCCCTCGCGCCGCACTGTCGCGTCTCCAGGACGCGCCGACAAGCCGGCGTTGCGTGAGTGACGAAGGTCATTGCATTGCTCCACTTCCTCGCCAAGGTTGGTTGTCCGCAGAGGCTGGTTGATACGTGAAAAGGAAACAATTCCTGAAAGGACTGGCTAGCTAGGTGTCACCTACTACAAAGTGAAGGTCACATGATAGCGAGGAGGAGAGCAGAAATGGAATTTTCCTCCCGGATGCATACGAACCCATTGTTTGAAAGGACATTTTAAAATGTACAAATTTAGAAAAATATATTCGCATGTACACCCGGACATTCTATGTTAGCACATAAGTTTTCTGGGAAAAAGAACATTTTTCTTATCCTGTGCAAAAATAAAAATTTGATGCTCCAATATGACTACTCACAGGATATTGTTTTTATTTTTATTTATACATGCCACATAAAATGTTCCCTTTTTAAAAAAAAAGTGAGCAAATATAGAATGTCCATATTTACTCGCGAAATTTTCTTCTGGAATTTTTAACATTTTAAATTTTAAGCAACCCCTCGGGAAGAGAGGCTTTGGAAATAAGCAGAGAGAAGGGAAGGGACCAACGGACCAACATACAGACAACCGTAAACCATGAGATGCTTCTTGTGCTGGAAGACGTACGAGGTACGACTATGCATACATCGTGAGAAATGAAGTTAATTTGCGTGGAGCCACAATACAAGTCACCATCCAATTTTGCTCTGCTAGTATTCTTGTCCCCAAATTTCCCTCCTTAATTTTCAGTGACCAAATGCATGCAAAAGGTCAAGGTCAATCCGACGGACACTATATGCATGTGAACCACATGTGTTCCAAGTAGGGATGTTTGCGTATGAGATGTTGCACCCAGCTCTAGTAGTGGGAGTATTAGGGTCTGTTTGTTTGGGCTGCTGCTGTTGAAAAGCAGCTGTAACTGGTGAACTGTTAAAAAGCAGCTGTGAGAAGCAGCTGTTGGAAGCTGAGATTTAATGTTTGGCAGGAGTGCTGTTGATGGCTGCTGCTGCTGCTGGTTTGAAGCATGAAATGTCTGAAATGCCCCTAAATACTGAAGATGTTATATAACTGCTGATTCGAACCGAAATAGCTAATTCTAACTTTTTCTTAACATAATTGTGATGATTAATAGCTAAAATGCCATAGTTTCAATTTAAAAGTATTTATAAATAATTTTTATTAAAATAAATTGGGAGTTATTTGTTTGGCTTTTGGATTTTGGCTTTTGGCTTTTGGTTTTTGGCTTTTGGCTTGTAAGAAAATAATTTGTGTGGCAATTATATTATAAGACTTGTCATATTACATGAAACATAAACCATCACATTACATAAGTTAAATTATTTAACTCCTACTTTGCATCACATTACATGAAACATAAACCATCACATTACATGAAACATAAATAATTGGTGTGGCAATTATATTATAAGGCTTTTGGCCTTATCTTGTTCCATCTATTTTGCATGAAACATAAATTTGGAGCAATAACAAACCCAGTTCTTAATTTGTTTGTTGAAGCAACGTGGGGTTGCATGTGCATACCCTGAAGAATACATCCATTTTGCTGAACATGTATCTGAATTGAAGGCCACATATTATCAATTTAGCTTGTAGATTGCTCATAGACGATACAAATTGAAGGCCACATATTATCAATTTAGCACATCCATCCACAATTCAGAATTTCAGATCATCGTAGACCCTGAACAAAACACTTACATCTTGTGATCTATAGCAGCGAGCTAGAACTCAGAGTCATTTTCAAAGCACCAAGAGAGCAGAGCACACGCCGGCTTCCATGTCGTAGCCGCAGAGAGGAACTCTCGATGCAGTAGGGAGGCAGAGGTGGTTCTCCGAGTCGCATCTGTACTCGCCGGAGAAGAGCAAGGGACGGCGGGGCAGGGCGGGGCGGCGGCGCCTTTGTCTACCGGCCGACGGGGATGAGCTCGATGTGCGCCCATGGGAGATGCCGAGATGCCACGCAGGGGACGGAGGGAAGGGGAGAGGTGGGAGCGGCAGTGGGAACGGCGGCGGACGGGGCGGCGGCGCCTAGGCAGCTGGGCGGCGGATGGGGGCGACGACGCCTAGGCAGCTGGGCGGCGGCGCGGTCAAACCCTAGCCGCCATGGCTAGGGAACAGGGAGAGGTCGGGGGAAATATCTCAGGGGCGACGGCCAAAACTGATTCGGGCAGTATATATACGGAGTGGCAGTTTTTAGTAAATAAATGGAAATGGTCAGGGTAGCGTTGTCTTTTCATGTTTGAGAAGCTCGGGAAGCAGCTGAAAGCAGCTCCCGACTAGCTTCCGCTCGACAGCGACCGTGCAGTGTGTTTTGGTGCAGCGCTTCTAACCAGCGCTTTACAAACTTTGGTTGTTTGTTTGGGCTTTCGCTTTTGAACCCTAAAAGCAGAAGCAGAAGCTCAAACAAACACAGCCTTAGTTAACTGTATCCGAGATGCACGGGACAGGAGGCATATATACTGGGATGGCATATTGGCAATGGATTTGTAACATGCAAAGCACCAGACTGTAATTTTAAACTGCCTACGGTTCCATGTCCTGATTATTTAGTTAGTTAATCTGATCTGCAGGCCCAAGTTGGCCTCGTGCATGCGCATGCCATGCCAAGGAACAGCCTTTTGATCATATTTTCCTTATTAAAACTAAAAAATCCTTTTGACCTTTGGTTCACTTTCTCTAGTGTACTACTACTACATAATCGATTATTGACTCCATGCGGAGTAAATAAGTCATTCTTCATTTTATATATTGTCTAAAATTCTTTTACATAAAGGAGTTTTACGAGTTACAACAATCTGTTTTATTCTTGTCGGTGATATATGATATGGTCACCAACCCATTTTTTAAATAAAAATGGTATACAAATAAGCCAAGATTTCTTATAAATGGGAGCTTTTTCTACGAGAAAATTAATCAGCAACATCGTAGTACCTCATTATTTTTGATCTTTATCTCCACAAATTTGACCAAATCTGTGACATTAATTTAAAACTAAGGGAATATTAGTTAAATGCATCCAAGTTGCAGGGGACAAGAGGCATATGTACTGGGAAGGCATATTGGCAATGGATTAGTAACATGCTAATCACCTGCAGAATGTATGCTTGATTACTGCACGCCTCAAATTGGCCCCGTGCATGCGCATGCCAGGCCAAGGAACAATCTTTTGATAATTTTCGGTTATTATTATTTTTACCTTTTGTTCACTTTCTATAGCTAGAGTACCACTCAAAGTTTAAAATAATGGGATATTGCATTTATCTGCAACAATTTCAGCAGCAATGAAAGGCTATAGCTTGAGGAAAGGCTATAGCGCAGCTAAGTCCATATGACTTTGCTACATAATAAAAAAATTGGGCAACATATATTTGTATATATATATATATATCAATAATTCGCAAATGCATAGCATATTAACATAGTCACATAAGAGATACAAATAACTAGGAGTTCTTGGATAGTTCTATCCGTACATTACCACTATTACTTGTCTCTAATATGGATGTATTCGGACACATTTTAGTGTCTAATTATATTTATATTAGAGACAAGTAATATTGGTTGGAGGGAGTAAGTCATTGTTCATTTTATTTATTGATGAGGGTTAACTTTACAAATGTCCTAGATGAAGGACTTAGGATCAGGGGAATAGGGCGTCAGATGAACTCAAAGGTAAAGATCAGTCAAACAAGGCGTGTATCGAGAATAAACGTGGTGGTCAACTTGGCTTACTCTCAATCTGTCCCTGACCGGCCTCTCCTGGCCCCAATATATAGGTGGCCAGGTCTCAAGGAACAGGTCGGGTTCGATACATATTACAATATAGGTATACGACATGAACTCATATTTCGACTATGATTAGCCTAGCTTAACGGGCCTCAGGGGTACACAAGTAACGGACTCTATTATCTATACCCTTGTCATCTATAGTTAAAAGTTATTTCACATAAAGGTGTTTTACGAGTAATGACAATTTGTGTTATTCTTTTTGGTGATATATGATATGGTCACCAACACATTTTTTTTAAAAAAAAATTGTATACAAATTTGCCAAGATTTCTTCCAAATGGGAGCCTTTTCTGTGAGGAAATTAATCAGAAATATGTAGTACTACGTCATTACATCATTATCTCCCCAAATTAAAGTACTTGATGATGTATATGCAGTTGTATACGAGAGGACTTACAATTGCTAACCAAAGTGGATGGGTTCCATATTGTACATGAACAAATCCTTCTCCGGCCCACTCCGTCCTTCTGGGGCATGAAGGATCTCCAACACCATCAAGGCCAATTTCTTCGAAGTGCTTGGCGACCTCCAGAAGATCTCCCTCGACTAACAACGGTCTGCTCATCGTCCACCGGCGGATGGAGCATCCCATTCGAGCTTGTGACCTTCGTTGAAGTGTGATCCAAGTTCATATAAATGTTAAGTTCTGACGAGCGGAGCGAGGCTCGTCGCTGCGAAGTTTGGGACGAACCCCTCCCATGGGATGCTAAGGATGCCTGAGGGGTGCGGGGGAGGGGGGCCCATGCCCCCCTCCCCCGCATGGTATGGAATAGTTACGACCTAGGTGACCGCCTCTATATATACCTATGCTTGTAAGACGCCACACATGGGTGATATGAATATACAACATATACACATATATATATGTAACGACGCGGATTTGCTAACCGGGTGGCTAGCTGTGCATACACTTGCAGCCGTCAGATGATGGGGAGCACATGCTCCCCGGGTTCACGTCTTGGAACGGGCACCGTTAGCAGGGAGTGGTCTCCGTCAAACCAATAGAGCACCGTTTTTGTTTTTGGTACATGCATGCACCCCCGTGGCATGGAAAGTTCCAATATAGTGTTGAAAAGTTTTCAAAAGCCTTGGAGGGGAGAGAGAAACATCCGGGGGTAGTGGACACCGGATTGAAAAGTTTTCAAAAGTTGAGCAAGTGAAGCGCATGCATGAGAAGAAAAACAAAACTAGTGGCAACTTTTGAAAAGAAAACAAAAGTGGGCATGTGAAGGGGGACAAACGCGCCTGACAAAAAGCATACATGAAATGAAAACAAAACCACGAAGGCATCTGTAGTGACGTGGAGGGGAGAAGAAAACAAAAGTGAAATGTTGTATGTTGTGCTCTCTATGTAACGGCGTTAGAGGCCGGAGTGTTGTAATCAGAGACCAATGTGTTGCATGTACCAGATCCAACGGTTGGATGCATATGCACACCTACCCACCTGGCTATCCCACTATTTCCCATATATGTAAAATCTATCCACAAACTTTGTTGTTTATTATGTGATAATCCTTTGTGTTTTCATCATATTTAAGGTCCCTATCTTTTTTTATTGAATTCTAGGATTTTCCACCTAGTCCCATTTATTTAAGGTCCCTATCTTGTTTTCATCATGTTCTGTGTTTTTGAGTTTCGGAGACCTTAAGGACCTAAAAAGGATCAAAGATTTTTGCCATGCCATTTTTGGGAAGATACAAGACCTGGACGCGGAGTAGTACTTGGTTTCAATGCCCACGCCTTCTATTGACCTAAAATCATATAAAAAGCATCCCCATACGCAAAGTCACATAGAGGCAGCCGTAAATAGAGAAATCAAACAGAGACGGACCTGCAAAGGTGTTGTAGGGGAGATTTTGTTGTAGACACCCACGATTTCTCCTCCAACATCATTTTCATCGCCTCCCCATGATAAAGAGGGAGTGGTCCACCTCTAAACTATGGGTTTATGGAAGTAGCTTGTATCATCTCTCAATATGTACTTAATCGATCTAGAACCACATTAGCTGCTTTACATGTGTGGTCATATTTGTATTACCCCTATGGTGTATCTTTTATTTATGATATGAGTTTAATGAGATGCAGTTTAAAAGTATATGCTTGATGTATTGATTGATGTACACCTTTCACTTATGTTTTTTCAAAATAAAATTTGTATGTGAAACCCGTGAGGGGGGTGTGTATATTAGATGGAGTAATTTGGTAGTAGTATGTGGACAGTGACAACAAATTCGTATGCTACTAAGGTTTTTACATTTCATTGGTTCCCTCACTAGTGGTAAAATTATATTATTTTATTTAGTTTGCTCAAGGTAGTATAATGTTGTTCAACACCATGTCATTGTTCGTAAGGGTTCGTTTGGATGTCGATATTTTGGCAAAGAATTGGGAATTGGTATTTGATCTTGTCCAATTCGGCTGTTTGTGTGGTCTTAGAATTGCAATTTGGAAACTAGGCTAGATTATGTTTGTAATTCGCAACACTTTTGCAACCCGCCCCAAATTTCTGAGGGTGCAACCTCAGAATTTGCTGGAAACTATCAGTATGTGCTAACTCACTAGGATTCCATGAGCCCCAACCAAATATGATTTTAGAATTGCTAGCTTACCAAAATTCTATGAGCCAGTTGAGTGACCAACTAAACACATAATCTGGAATTAGTTTCAGATTCTTTAATGATTTGGTATTCGAGCACAATTCAATTCCAAGGCTTCCAATATTGACATCCAAACGGTATGTAAGGCAATACTGCGTTTTTTACTTAATCTTTGATTGAGTAGTTTTCTTTTCAAGGTAGTATTAGTGAGATGTGAAGCATCATCTTTATGGTAGAGCGTGATGCACATATGAATGCCTATCAGCCACTACTACGAAGATTCCACCGCTTGTAACTTGTCATATGAAGCTATATTTGCGTCACCATGCTTACTTTGCATGCTCTTTTATTTCCCTAGCGGCCACCGTCGGGCCTTGTCGGTGTGGGGAATGGGACCCTGCAGGTTCTCCGTCGTGAGGCGGCCGGGCCCTTCTGCTGAATCCTCCTCGGTGGATCTCAACTGCCATCCAACGAAACGCATTGGAAAGGGTCAGGCGTTGAAGGTCAATTGCTCGTCAAACTGTTACAGTACTACTACTTTAAAATGCTTTCTACGTACGAGGAGAGTGTCTACGAACGCATGCTGCACATCTGGAGTATTAGTTAACGTAATCCAAGATGTACCGGACAAGGGGCATATATACCGGGATATTTGGTACTGTGCTAACATGCGAAGCACCGGCAGACTATGATTAACAACTGCACAACTCGCCTGATTAGTAAGTTATCAATCTTAATCTCACATGCGTCCCCAATGCAAGTTGGCATCATGCATGCGCATGCCAAGCCAATGAACAAACTTTTGACATCTTGTTCACTTCCTCTAGAGTAATCTAATAGAGCCACTACATGATTGATTAGTTGACTCCATGTCCATGCAGAATAATTTCATTTCATTTATCTTCTAAAATATAAAACTTTCATATAAGGTAGTCGAGAAAAGTAAATGTGTGTTGTTCTTGTCGGCGATATATGCCATGGCTTGAATTAGCGAAATTTTCTCGGAATGTGCACAATCTTCTTCTCTTTTGACCGCACGTTGCTTTCTCCTCCCCCTTTTCCTTTCTGCATGCATGCACCGGCCGGTCTCGTTTTCTCCTTTTCTTCAAGACATGCATGCGTGCGCGTGTCCTGTCCAAGACTGTTTTTTCTCCATCCAAATTCAGATCACCTATTGTTTTTTACACTCCGCGCTGCTAGTGCTAGTACACACAGAGCAGTTTCTAGTTCTACTTTCCCGGTTCTCTCTCAAGAGTGCACAGGCGGCTGGTCGCTGAAAATTTCTCCAAGGTAGAAGAGTATAACCCTGCAAAAATTAGCAAAGTGCTTTCAGCGACATAGGAGTAACTGAAAAAGAATAGCTCCAAATACAAGCATAATTTAATAGGAAATGCAAATATTACATGAATTCAGAGAGTAGCAAATTAGTTTCAGCAGATCTGAAATCAAGTTCTGATATAGACTATTCCAATTCAAAGACAGCATTGCTAAAAGGCACTCTCGTCAGAGCAACCACAGGAGCCCGTAGCAGAAAGGAACTGACCTGGTTGCAGAGCGGCGGACGCCGGTGGAAAACGAAGGTTTGCCAGCTTGTTGTGGTTTTGAATTTGAACCTGCCAGTTCTACAAACTGTTAGCTCGCAGAAATTCAAGCACCTCCAAAGAAATCAAAATGGGTAAGCATATTTATGGAGTTTGAAAGTCAGACGTCTATTATACCCAGTCAATCAACCACTTCAGTGCTAGATCATCTCATCATGCTAGATCCTCGGCCAAACATAGTGCTCTCAAGAGCAGAACACCTACTAATATCTGGATTGGCATGGATGCACCTGAAGAGAATGGCAGCGACCCCCCTCTGACAGCTCCCCTGCGTGCTGCGACTCCTCTTTGACTCAGCGTCGCTGCCACCACCAGCCATTGGAGGAAACAGTGCCGACAGGCCCCTGAGTCTCCCTCTGAAGCTCCCCGCTCACTCTCAGTCCGACGAAAAACAAAAATCCAAGTGAGTTGCTTCAGGCGAATAACTGCACCCGCAATATTAGCGATTAAGTTAGCAACTTAGTAGTTGCAGACGTGCACTTCAGTGAGCAAACAACAACCGACTTGTGGTGTTCATTTTCTCTTGTCAGTACTCTCAAATCAACTCGTGCAGAGCAGAACTACAGAAGCATTGCACTATAGTAGTTGTAGATGCTACAGTAGCAGCAAGAGAGAGCACCTTGTCCATATTGCAGATGACGAAGGCGATGAGGTGTCGCCGATGAGCCTGCACCGCTAGGGAAGCCCCTCCCACGGAGGCCACCATAGCTCCAACTCCTACAGGGCAACCTCCTCTTCCATCCTGCCTCCATCCCATCCTCCCCGCCTTCCGCCTCCGCTGGAATCTGAATCAGAACCAATATTTTCTCCACTGTGCCCGTGCGCAGCGGGAGCATGAGGAGGAGGTGGTAGGCGTGGCGGCGGGCCGTTTCCACCATCCTCACCCATATTCTTGTGCCGCATGGTGACGGCCGTGTCGAAGCCGTCGACCCCACGGGAGCTCGCTGCCTCCATCATCAAGGACGAAGCGAACCTCCTCTACACATCTTCTGTAGTATCCACGATCGATTTATTCAGTACATAAAGCTCAATATCAGTACATAAAGCTCAATATCAGTACATAAAGCTCAATATAGACAATAAGAAACCCAACGCGACAAGGATCGGAGGAGGAATATATCATCTGGTATTGGGAGGCCAACGAATCTAACCCTCGAGGTCTATCAATGGCGTGGTCTACAACAAGGCGTCGCTCCCCATCCCATTCTGCCCCGATGGCTAGACGGGAGGCGTGGCGGCGGAGGTGGATCAGCCGCCTCCTTCCGCTCCGATGGCTGGTCATCGACGGAAGGGAATAGGCGCGATGGCGGTGTTGGACCTGCCGGTGGCGGTGATGGGCCTGCCTCCTGCGTGGTTGGGGAGCCTGCGGCAGCAAAGCTGGGGAGAATCGAGCGGCGGTAGAGACCGAGGAAAGCAGGGGAGATGCATGGGGATTCTGGGCGGTTGTTGGGACGATGCGGCCGAGATGAGAAGGAAAAGCAACCAACAGAGTGGAGAAAATGATTTGGACATCGTGTGCGTGGGTGCTACTGTTTAATCGCGACGGTTTTCTCAGGCTGAGTGTGGGGTGACGACGTACTGCCAGTCATCCATCACCTCTACCCATTTAATATAGTAGAGACTTTCCCGGTTCTCTCTCAAGACACCGTGTTAATTTAACCTCTACGAAACTAATTAATTATCTAACCAATCTTGTAAAATCCTACCTTGTAGGGAATTTTTTTTTAAATCTGGCTTTAATTGTATTTGTCTGGGAATTACCTTGTTGAAGGTACTCCCTCCGATCAGAAATAAGTGTCGGTAATTTTGTTAGTTCGAAGAAGGGCTGACACCAGTGGGGGTAGACCTTCAGTGCGATCTCGCGAAGGAGTGTGCGCCGTCGATTCTTTGCTTGGTGGAGACTCAAATAGCAAACAAAGTATCGAGTGGAAGGCTTGCCGCCGAGACTTATTTCCGATCGGAGAGAGTATTATTTTTTGAGAGTGGTGATTTTCCACAGGGTGAAAATCTAAGATCTATAATTGGACGATCATAGCGTTTTATGCGTTGTTTCCTTTCCGGGGGCATCATTTTTGGTCTTCTGGTGTTGTCTTGGTGATGTTAGTGTTAGTGCTACAAGAATTTAATCACGGGACTGCTTTTTCTTTCTTTTTGGCTATATGGACATCATTCATATTGTCACCAGAGCACTATGTTGTTGCAGAGGCTAGATGTAACTGGTATGTTTCCTATATAGAAATAATATTTGACTTTTAGGGTGCAGAATAGCTATTTTGCACGTAATTTTACATTGTTATAATTAATAATTTTATGTTTGTATACAAATAATTACATTTATATTAACTCACAACAAAAATATTAACATAAAAACATGTGTATGAGTCATTGAGTGTAAAATAACATAAAAATATGTTTTATAAATATTGTTGTTGATGCTATCAACGATCGGGTTGCTTCCAGGGTACCTTCAGAAAGCCGCAAGTACTTGAGTGCAGATAGGGTGGCTCAAATCCCTAATGTAGATGTGTTGTATACAGAAGAATATAATAACACAACCTAACTATCCTGAACATCGTCTGGTCCTTAAAGTTGGCATGCCTGTTATATTGATGTGGAACCTAAATCAGGGAATGGGTTTGTGTAATGGAACGAGATTGCTTATTATTAGGCTTGTTGATTGTGTGCTTGAGGTTACTGTTATGATATCATCTTCTGGTCTACATAAACGCATTGGCGCGCTAGAGAAATGAGAAAGAACACGTAAAGAAGAAACTGCAAAGAACAACAGCTTTGCATGGAATTTATAGACAGCAAAGAGAGCTCCACCAGCAGAGACATTAGAAAGAAGCCAAAGGAGTACGCACGTGGCGGAACAGGGCGGATTCAAGAACCCAAAGATTTCAGGAAGTCGAAGAATTGAAGTCGAAAATTCAAGAAGTCGAAGATTGAAGAAGTCGAAGAAATCAAAGAAGTCGACAATTAAAGAAGTCGAAGTTTGAAGAAGTCAAAGATTGAAGTTTTGAGACTCAACCCGAGTCTGCAACTCGAATTGAGTCTCGGGGGCTACTGACATGGATATGCCCTTTGGGTACCCGCGGATTGGTATACCGGGCCCGGCCCATGATGGAGATGGATCAGAACAAGGACTCAAAGATGACTTGGAGTAGAAGAAGGAAGGCTCTAATCCGTATTCGACTAGAACTCTTGTAAAACCTTGGTCTGGTTGCATATATAAAGCCAGACAAGGGCGCCCCTAGAGAGATATCTTAGACAATCTCATAGACATCGAATATCATAGACAAGCAATATCTCGACTAGACAAGATAGATTAGACATAGACTAGATACAAATCTCCGCCTACGGCGGCTCCATGTAAACACCTGTGATTATCTACTAGATTGCTAGCAGGATGTAGCGATCCTCCACCGTGGGGACGTGAACCTGGGTACATCGTGCGCCAACCCCGATCCCGGAATCTCTAGTCGACGCCTTTCCCCCGATCCTAAGTCCTTCATCTAGGACATTTGTCGAGTTAACCCCTCGTCACACGCCTTCCATCAGAGCCTGCATGCCATCTGCACTGCAAGCGTATATCTACCACACAACACTACGCGCACCGATCACCACTCTTAGGAACCAGCTTAATTGCACAGCGTAAATCTATGCTAATACACATATGCAACGATAAGACAAATTAAAAAAGAATTAACATAACGCATCAAACAAACATAGTGCAAAAACGTGCTGCAGACGGGCCGAGCCGTTCTAGTCTTATATGTACAGCTTCTCAACATGATGGCAGCAGAGGACTTGAAATCAACCAAACTGGCTGGTTTTCGTTTTCTCCGAGAATCAACATATATCAATGAGATTCCGAAAGAACATAATCATTGGGCCACATGCATGGCCCTGCAAGGCATGCATGAATGTTCGCTTTGTACTGAAAGCTAAACTCACATCTCCATCGTCATCACCAAAAAGCAGCTAGCAGGGCGTCCTGTGAGAAAATTAAAGAGAAGCACGGCCATGATCGACCAGTACCACCACTGTTACCTAGTCGTAGTACTGTACCACCACCCAAGAATGAATATCGAAGCCGGACTGAAACCGCCGATCAACCGCGGTCTAGGGGAAGCTTCACCGCGATGCACTGTCGAGGCTTTCCTAGCAAGTTTGCTACCGTATAAATCGTGCGCGCTAGTACCGGTTGATCTGTGCTCCGCTATGAAAGCCCGTTAATTCGCTATTAATCGTGTGTGACGTGTTGATCTTGCAGTGGTAATTAAGATGGACGGTTTTGGCCGCGTACGTAGAGATCGGGAACTGAGTAGAAGAACGTTCCTTGCAGTGGTAATTAGCTCACTAGTGGAAAACCGGCCTAATATTCTAGGGCATTAGTCCCGGTTGCAATACGAACCGGGACTGATGCCCTGGGCCCCACTGCTTTTTCGGCCGCAGGACCCAAGAAATCATTAGTCCTGGTTCGTTTTTAACCTTTAGTCCCGATTCGTATTATGAACCGGGACTAAAGTTCCTGCGATAGAATCCGACCGTTGTCAGTGACATTAGTCCCGGTTGGTAACACCAACCGGGACTAAAGACCGGACCTTTAGTCCCGGTTGGTAATACCAATCGGGACTAATGACTTCCCTATATAAAACAGTCCCTTCTTCCTAAACGAGCCAGCCACTCCCCCTCTCCACTCTCAAGTGTTCTTCATACAACAAACCTACCTCGAGTTCATCCTCTTTGACCACCATTTTCTATCACAAATTGATGTCCCCACTTGAATCTAAGTGGACTAAAAGGTGAGAAACTTTGTGCTTTTGTGTTTCATTGGTAATTTAGCTCATTTAATGCTCTAAAAGTAGAGAGATTTGTGATTTTTTTATGGGAGCAATTATTTAGATGTTCATTTGATTATGTGTACAAGTAGGTGAAGATAGAGGTAAAAATAGAGGTAGAGGTAGAGATAAAAATATAGTTAGAAATAAAAATAAAAATAGAAGTAGACATAGCTAACATAGAAATAGAAATAGAGATAGAGATAGAAAAATAGAAATACCGATAGAAATAGAGATAGAAATACCGATAGAGGTAAAAATAGAAATGCTATATAGATTTTATTTATGTTAGATTTTATTAGAAATAGAAATGCTATTAGAAATAGAAATGTTAGAATTAAAAATAAAAATAGAAGTAGACATAGCTAACATAGAAATAGAAATAGAGATAGAGATAGAAAAATAGAAATACCGATAGAAATAGAGATAGAAATACCGATAGAGGTAAAAATAGAAATGCTATATAGATTTTATTTATGTTAGATTTTATTAGAAATAGAAATGCTATTAGAAATAGAAATGTTAGAATTAAAAATAAAAATAGAAGTAGACATAGCTAACATAGAAATAGAAATAGAGATAGAGATAGACAAATAGAAATACCGATAGAAATAGAGATAGAAATACCGATAGAGGTAAAAATAGAAATGCTATATAGATTTTATTTATGTTAGATTTTATTTAAAGTTTTGTTAACTTATTCTTACTTATCAAACTAAAATTAGAGATAGAAATAGAAATTGTATATTTGATTTGCGTTTGATATGTACTTATATAATGCAGATGAGCCGAGCATGGATGTACGCCGATCGACGCTCTGGAGATTTCATTAAAGGCGTGCATTCTTTTCTCAAGGTGGCTGAGGCAACCAAGCGTAATGGTTTTATGTGTTGTCCATGCGGTGGTTGTCGAAATGAGAAGGATTACCCCTCCACAAAGACCCTTCACATCCACCTGTTCCGGTTCGGTTTCATGTCCGGCTATAATTGTTGGACCAAGCATGGGGAGAGAGGGGTTATGATGGAAGACAACGATGAAGAAGAGAATGATGACAACTATCCTGAGTTCCCTGAAACCACCGATACCGCAATGGAAGATAATGAAGAAGAAGAAGGTGAAGAACAGGCATCAGATATGCCCGCTGATGATCTTGGTCAGGTCATTGTTGATGCACAGATTGACTGTGAAAGTGAAAAGGAGAGGGAGAAGTTGGAACGCATGTTAGATGATCACAAAAAGGATTTGTACCCAAATTGTGAAGATGACCAGAAAAAGCTAGGAAGCACGCTGGAATTGCTGCAATGGAAAGCAGAGAGTGGTTTATCTGACAAGGGATTTGAGAAGTTGCTGAAAATTATGAAGAAGATGCTTCCAAAGGATAACGAATTGCCCGCCAGTACGTATGAAGCAAAGAAGATTGTCTGCCCTCTAGGATTGGAGGTGCAGAAGATACATGCATGCATTAATGACTGCATTCTCTACCGCGGTGAGTATGAGAATTTGAATGCATGCCCGGTGTGCAGTGCATTTCGGTATAAGATCAGGCGAGATGACCCTGGTGATGTTGAGGGCGAGCGCCCTAGGAAGAGGGTTCCTGCCAAGGTGATGTGGTATGCACCTATAATACCACGGTTGAAACGTTTGTTCAGAAACAAAGAGCATGCCAAGTTGTTGAGGTGGCACAAAGAAGACCGTAAGAGTGATGAGATGTTGAGACACCCCGCTGATGGGTCGCAGTGGAGAAAAATTGACAGAGATTTCCCGGAGTTTACGGAAGACGCACGCAACCTGAGGTTTGGTCTAAGTACAGATGGCATGAATCCTTTTGGGGAGCAGAGCTGCAGTCATAGCACCTGGCCCGTGACTCTATGTATATATAACCTTCCTCCTTGGTTGTGCATGAAGCGAAAGTTTATTATGATGCCAGTGCTTATCCAAGGCCCGAAGCAACCCGGTAATGACATTGATGTGTATCTAAGGCCATTAGTTGATGAACTTTTACAGCTGTGGCAGACTGAAGGTGTTCGTGTGTGGGATGAGTACAAATAAGAGGAATTTGATCTACGAGCGTTGCTGTTCGTGACCATCAATGATTGGCCTGCTCTTAGCAACCTTTCAGGACAGACAAACAAGGGATACAATGCATGCACTCACTGTTTAGGTGAGATCGATAGTATATATTTGGATAAAAGTAAGAAGGTGGTGTATCTCGGGCATCGTCGATTTCTTTCGCCCAAACATCAATTAAAGAAAAAAGGCAAGCATTTCAAGGGCGAGGCAGAAGTCCGGGGAAAGCCTAAACGCCATACTGGTGATGATATATTTGATATGGTCAAAGATTTAGAAGTAATCTTTGGAAAGGGTCCTGGCAGTCTGTCTGTTCCGAATGACGCTAGCGGACATGCACCCATGTGGAAGAAGAAATCTATATTTTGGGAGCTTGAGTATTGGAAATTCCTAGAGGTCCGCTCTGCAATCGACGTGATGCACGTGACGAAGAATGTTTGCGTGAACCTACTAGGATTCTTGGGCTTGTATGGGAAGACAAAAGATACACCAGAAGCACGGGAGGACCAGCACCGTATGAAAAGAAGAGACAGCATGCATCCGGAGGATTCTAAGGGTCCTGCGAGCTACGCTCTTACCAAAGAAGAGAAGGAAATCTTTTTTGAATGCCTGAGCAGTATCAAGGTCCCATCTGGATTCTCGTCAAATATAAAGGGAATAATAAATATGGCCGAGAAAAAATTCCAAAACCTAAAGTCTCATGACTGCCACGTGCTTATGACGCAATTGCTTCCGGTTGCACTGAGGGGGATTCTACCGGAAAATGTTCGAGTACCGATTGTGAAGCTATGTGCATTCCTCAATGCAATTTCGCCCTTCAGAGTGAACACTGACCCAACCCTCCTCTTAAACAAAGAAGATACTCCATGGTTACGGTGCAGAAAGAAACCCCAACACTAGATGGGGATGTTGCTGATGTGTAATAATGTATTAAACCTATTATGTAAATGTATGATTCTGGGTTAGTTATTCATATTCAAACTTTTATCAAATTCTAAAATATGCAAAAAGAATTTTAATCAATATTGTTTTAATTGAAAATGGCAAAATAGTTAATTATTTGAATAGTTAGAATAATTGATTTTGAAAATAGAAAATATTTTTGAATTAGTTATTCAATTTCAAACACTTTTCATATTCAAAGGTTTATCAAATTCTAAAATATGCAAAAAGAATTTTAATCAATATTGTTTTAATTGAAAATGGCAAAATAGTTAATTGTTTGAATAGTTAGAATAATTAATTTTAAAAATAGAAAATATTTTTGAATTAGTTATTCAATTTCAAACACTTTTCATATTCAAAGGTTTATCAAATTCTAAAATATGCAAAAAGAATTTTAATCAATATTGTTTTAATTGAAAATGGCAAAATAGTTAATTGTTTGAATAGTTAGAATAATTAATTTTAAAAATAGAAAATATTTTTGAATTAGTTATTCAATTTCAAACACTTTTCATATTCAAAGGTTTATCAAATTCTAAAATATGCAAAAAGAATTTTAATCAATATTGTTTTAATTGAAAATGGCAAAATAGTTAATTGTTTGAATAGTTAGAATAATTAATTTTAAAAATAGAAAATATTTTTGAATTAGTTATTCAATTTCAAACACTTTTCATATTCAAAGGTTTATCAAATTCTAAAATATGCAAAAAGAATTTTAATCAATATTGTTTTAATTGAAAATGGCAAAATAGTTAATTGTTTGAATAGTTAGAATAATTAATTTTAAAAACAGAAATTAGTTTTGAATTAGTTATTCAATTTCAAACACTTTTCATATTCAAAGGTTTATCAAATTCTAAAATATGCAGAAGTTATTCAAATTGAAATTCAAAATTCATATTTTCAAATGAATTCTGAAAAAACAGACCATTGGCGCTCATTTATGAAGCCTTTAGTCCCGGTTCGTTTAACCAACCGGGACTAAAGGTATGGATCTGGGCGCGCGAACCGCCAAGGTCTTTAGTCCCGGTTGGAGGCACCAACCAGGACTAAAGACTCTTTAGTCCCGGTTGGTGGCTCCAACCGGGACTAAAGACCCCCCTTTAGTCCCGGTTGGAGCCACCAACCGGGACTAAAGGGGGGGGGTATATAAGCCCCCGCCGCCCCCTCTTCTTCCTCCGGCCACGACACTTAGCACATTTTCTGCGCGCGAGGAGCTCTGTCCAGGATCGTTGCGGTTAGTCGATTCCGTGCCCGCCGCGCCGCCGCGTCCGCCGCGCCGCCGCGCCGTTGCGCGCCCGAGGCCGGCCGAGCCCCGCCGCCGCGCCGCCCTCCGCGCCGCCCGACGACCCCGCCCGCGACGACCCCGCCGCCGCGCCGCCCGACGACCCCGCCGCCGCGCCGCCCGACGACCCCGCCGCCGCGCCGCCCGACGACCCCGCTCGACGCCCTGCAGGTGAGCCACCGCCGGCCGCCGCCACCTGCAAAAATGTAGCTAGAAAAAAGTTAGAAAAAAATAGAAAGAAAAATGTAGCTAGAAAAAAGTTAGAAAAAATAGAAAGAAAAAAAGTTAGAAATGTAGATAGAAAAGTAGTTAGATTTTAAGTTAGAAAAATAAGTTAGAAATATAGAAAGAAAAATAGAATATAAAAATAGTAATGTAGCAAATGTAGTTAGAAAAAATATATATAGAAAATAGTAATAGAAAATGTATATAGATTTTATTAGAAATGCTATATAGATTTTATTAGAAATGATATATAGATTTTATTAGAAATGCTATATAGATATATAGAAATGCTATATAGATTTTATTAGAAATGCTATATAGATATATAGAAATGCTATATAGATTTTATTTGAAATGCTATATAGATTTTATTTGAAATGCTATATAGATTTTATTTAGGTTAGATTTTATTAGAAATGATATATAGATTTTATTTGAAATGCTATATAGATATATATAAATGCTATATAGATTTTATTAGAAATGCTATATAGATTTTATTTGAAATGCTATATAGATATGGATTTCGGCGCCGGAAGAGAAGGCGAAGAAGAGATATTGAATATTATAGGACAGGGTGCCACCCGTGCAGAAGGAGAGGGTACCGACGGCTCAGAATTTTTGAACGAGTCGGGTGAGGGAATGGAGGAGGAGCAGCCGCAGAATGATGATTGCGAGGACGGCTCACAAGGGACTGGACGTGACTTAATAAAACGGTCTGGCGAGGTATATATATATATATATATGAAGACTAGCTCTATTCATGAATCAGTAGATGACGATGCATTATGTGGTATATATATTAACGAGTGTTTTCTTATTTTAGAGCTCTGAATCTTCTAGAAAGAAGCGAGGCCCGGCCAAACGGCTGGCATCGAATCAGCATTACACGATTGGGCGTCTCTCAAGTGAAGGCGAACCGTTGGAACCCAAGAGTGTCGCAAATGCGTTCACACATCAATGTGGATGTCTTGTCAGGGACATGGTGCCGATAAGCATTCAATATTGGTATAAGCCCAAGGCGGCAAAGGGAGAGCCAGCACAGCCAGAGCCAGAAGAGGGTGCAGCGGTGAATTATGTCACCAAGATCTTGAAAGATAGACTTTGGGATTCCCTCATTCCACATTTCAATCTGCCGGTCACCGAGTCCCTGGAAGAAGCAGAGCAACAGAAGGAGAAAGTCAGGGAGTGGGCTCTCAAGAAGATGGCTGCACAGTTCAATAACCACAAGAAGAGGTTATGGAACGCCTATGTCAACGCCGATCGACAAGCTCTAGAATTTACTGGCTCCAATGAGTTCCTGCGGGATCACTGGGATGCTTTTGTGGAGTACAAGGAGTCAGAGCTGGGTAAGCTAAGGAGTCAGAAAAATCAGGCAAATGCTGCAAAAAAGAAATATCACCATAAGTTGGGTCCACGTGGCTACAAAAGGGCCGAGCCTAAGTGGGATATGCAAGAGGCCGCCCTACGAGAAAAAGGCATCGAACCAGAAACAGAACAATGACCCAGAAGGTCAAGAAATTGGGCACTTGCCCATGGAGCTGTCTATGATGAGAGAACAGGGAAATTAGTTGAAGAGAAGAAACAAATTGCTGAACCCCTGGGAGCACTTATCAAGACAATCGCCGAGGTTCAAGAGGGGACGTTCAAGCCGGACAGAGAGAACGACGAGCTGACAAAGGCCCTCGGGAACAAAGAACACACAGGACGAACACGGGGTCTGGGTTCTGCTATTCCGTGGAGGTCTGGGTTCTCCGAAGAGAGCCAGACTTATAGAAGCCGAGAGAGAGCGAAGAAGCGGAAGGCGCAGGAGGAGGCCTCACGGATAGAGAGCATAGAAAGGCAACAGGCTGAGCTGAGAGAGTTGTATTTGCTGCAGCAGAAGGCACTGGAGGAATTAAAGTCGCAAGGGGCAACTCAGCATCAGCAACACCTAGAACATGCATCAGGCGACCGATCTCAGCGGAGAAGCAGCGTGGCTTCCACGGAGGTACCGATGGTTCACTACCCCGTGGATGATATCACCAAGAAGACAGACTGTCAGCTGCATTATCCCATGAAGAACATATCGATGAAGGTGGCGGTTGGCTATGTCTTGCCATCTGGACCTGGACAAACCTGGCATGGCCGTGAGATTCGACCTGGCTATGCTAAGGTCGGGGTGGATGCAATTGAAAGGGGGTATGAGTCCCTCCTTCTTGACGTCGCTGGACCTGAAGAGGAGGAAAAACTGGGAGAAGTATTGGGTGGTATAATTCTTTGGGATAAGAAACACATCGTGTTTCCAGGCTCAGCGCCAAGGCGGCCACCCTCTCCTCCGAGTCCTCGCAATTCACCACCTCCCGACGACGACAGGGACGACTACCACCATACCCCGAGTCCACATCGATCTCCACCTCAATTTCAGCCGCCTCCGCCACCTCCGCCGCCTCAGCCCACTCGTAAGTCCCAGAGTTGTGGCAAGTCCGCTGCTATGTCCACTAGCAATGTCTCTCCGAAGAAACGGGCCAAGATAGCTAAGGCGGTGCCGCCTCCTCCTATCGAGAAGACTGCTGAAGAAATTGAGGCGGAGGACAGAGCCAAAGTGAAAAGGAAGCTCGCAGCCCTACGCCCGACCCCTACACCGAAGCAGGTATATACTCTGGAACAGAAGGAATGGGCCTTTGATATGCTTACCCAACCTTCGCAATATGAATTGCGTAAGCCAGATGACTACAAGCGTTGTTTGGATAAGCAGGTAGATGCAAAAAAGAAGCTAATAAGACAAGCGCAACTTCAAGAGGGAAAAGAGACGTTGCCCAGCTTGGAGCACAGACCAAAAAATCGATCTCCCCGCTAAAGGTCTTTGCTAGTGATGCTGGTGGGAGTGTTGCTCAACCCAATCCCGCCGACTTTGCTAAAGAAGCTGGTTTGACTCTTTCTCAATTGCTAGATGAAGGTATCACCCCAAAGGCGCCTATAGCACGGCACTATGAAAAGGGGAAGAGTCTGGTCCCACCTGAGATTGAAATGAATCTACCAACGCAAATGCGAAAATTGCATAAGTGGTACCTGCAAGCCGCAAAGGGCACGCAAGATTTTCTCCTTATGCAAATCACAAAGGACCATTTCTTAGGTCAAGACTTGGTGCATATTGAGTTTGATGAATTCTTTCAGCTATTCAATCAAGACGCGCTCGACAAATCTCTCGTCAGTGCCTATGTTCTGTAAGTGATTCATTATTTCTATAAGTCTCTAGCTCAACTCGTTCTTTGCATGTAATTTTCCTCACTACGCTGTTTATTATGCAGAATGAAGAGTATGGAATGTAAGAAAAGGAATGACCTCCAACTTGGATTCATTGATCCAAATCGAGTTAACGGAGCGATGATACAGAGGAATCGCAAGGAGACGGAGGATAACTTGCTAGAGTTCCTACTTATGCAGGAATACCGAGCTAGAATAATCTTTCCGTACAACATCAGGTGAGTGTTACTATCTTATACACAGTTACTTTTCCTTACTCGATGTTATAAGTGTAATTGATGAGTTTATTAACTTACATAATTAAACTTGCACGCAGTTACCACTGGATTTTGCTAAAGATTGAACCTGACTATGGAAGGGTTCAAATCTTTGACTCGATGAATAAACCACTTAATGAATACAAAAGCATCATTGATGTGATGGATAGGTAATTTCAATCATTACGGCATTATATCGGTCTCTTTCGTTCATCTATAACTCATCTATTCATTTTGTTTGCTCGGCAGTGTTTGGAAACGGTTTATACGCACAGTTAAAGGTGAATGGAAAACTGAGCTGATTTACCGTCAGATCGAGGTAAGTCATACGAGCTAGGTCCACACATCCTTTTAATTCTAGTTTCAAATACCATTAAGTATATCAATCTTGATATGTCACTGACTAAAATCTATTCTCGTAAAGTGTGCGAGGCAGCCTTCGGGGACTAATCTATGTGCATACTACACTTGCGAGAACCTTCGTGCGCAGGTCACTGAAGGAATAGATTTTCAAACAGTAAGTAAACAATATACTGACAAATTCATTTTATTGGCATCAATTTTGTTATGATGATTCATATTCATATTGTTCTTCTTCTTCGTAGTTCGAAGCAAAGCGGAAACTGCTCTCACCGACTGAACGCGTAGTAGGAATTCAAGAGGAATTAGCCGGATTTCTGCTTGAACATGTCATTAACCCAAAGGGTGAATTTCATGCCGGTTTCGATTAGACAATGTTTATAATTAAACACAAGTCGTGATCTTATATATGTGTGTGAACAAGTTGTATATATACTTGTATGCATGTATATGCTCGGTGAACCAAATATATTATATATATGTATCGTTTTATATATTATATTGTAATGTTGTATGAATAAGTATATAAGAAAACTTGTTTGAAATGAATCAAACAATTAAATGGAGCAAAATACAAATATACCCTAAACCCTAAACCCCTAAATAACAATTGAAATCCAGAAAAATAAAGATGCAGCAGAGGCTGCCACGTGTGGACACTTTAGTCCCGGTTCGTAACACGAACCGGGACTAAAGACCTACGCCCACGAGCTCCTGGACCTTGCCACGTGGTCTCTCTTTAGTCCCGGTTCGTATAGCAACCGGGACTAAAGATTGGGCATCAGTCCCGGTTGGTTAGTCCCGGTTACGCAACCGGGACTGAAGGCCCTTACGAACCGGGACTGATGCCCTGTTTCCCACTAGTGGCTGAACTAACGAGAAGGAGATGTGTGTGTCGTTATAGTTTCTCTGTTAATAATTACTCCGCATTATAGGTTTGGTCAAAGTTAAACTTTAATAAGTTTGACTAAATATAATAATACTCTAAGCATAATGATAAAATATATAGAGTAAATATATGAAATCTGTAATTAAAAGTTTGACTAAGCATAATGATAAATATAATTATGCTCTATAATAGAAAGTACATATAATATGAAAACATATGCTATGATGATTCTTAATATTTTTTCTTGTATGCTTATTCAAAGTTTACAAAGTTTGATTTTAAAGAAACCTAGAATGCAGGGTAATTCCTACCGGAGGGAGTACTGGTTTAGCCAACTTTTTTTTTTATATTGGTGGCATCCCATCGCTTAAAGGCTGGGTTCACTCATCCCGCCGACCCGCGTCTCATGCAAGATTAAATCCGAGGCCGCCAATTGGGCTTGACCTTTTCCAAACATTTGAGCTTTATCATGACGGAAGATCGAGTAGAACCTTGTGTTTTGTTATTTTACAATCTAGGCAAGTTCTCGTAAACTCCTCTTCATTAATGTGACGGGGCAAAGCTTTCGACCACATTTCGAAAAAACAATGCTTAAGGCCGTGGAGGAGGTCCACATCACGTCTAGTCGGCCACACATCACGTCTAGTCGGCCAGCAGGGTAGAAGAAGAAAGCAGCATGGTACGAGAAAGGAACCGAAGACGCAAATCAGCACCGGAATGACCTGTCAGGTAGTAGTAGGCACCATTGGCGCCGCGCCGATCGCGTCCTGATTTGTACCACCGTGTCTTGCCGATCTTCAGATCGGATCCCGTCGATTGCTCCGGCGAGAAAGAAATCGGTGACGTGGCGGACGGAATCCGCAGGGGTTAATTACGGGCTGAGATTGGATTGGAGCACGCGGTAAATCTGGCTGGCTTGCCATGCACTAACACGGATCCGCTTGATTGATTACCGTCCGCGCGAGTCGCGATTGATTGATTGATTGATTTCCTGCCGACACTACGGCTCATGCGATCGCCGCCGGCAAGCAGTGATTGTTTGATCTCGCGCTGATTCTATCGGAGATCTGCGCCATTTATTAGCGGCGCAGTAACTACTGGAGATATGGGTCCCGCCACGTCGTAGGTAATCCGATATTACCGCACGAAGCATTGTGGCATGGGTACCACATGGTTAAGCTAGGATTAGGTATGCCAGCGATCCCGCCGCTTTTCCTGTGTCCTCTGTCCTGCCTGCGTTCAACGAGCAATCGCCCTCGTGTTTATTCTCGACAAACACAAATTAGCAGCGTGCGCACTGCTCCAGTAAGAATGAGCTTGACCACACGCGAATTGAGCAGCGGCAGCACCGAGAGAGTGCATCGAAAGACTGATAAAACAAGTCAATTAACAACAGCAAAAAAGTAACTGAGGAAATGCCTGTGGGGTGACTGAATCATAATTGTTTATTTTTGCACAATTTTGTTGCCTAATTGTACAATTTACTTGCTTAATTCTACCAATTTGTTGCATGCCTAACGTTGCCGAGTACTATTTTTAAGTTGGCTATCTTTGATGCTAAGTTGCATACCGATTTTCTAAAGTTGCCAATCGCTGTTGTGGATTTGCCTATTTTTATATGAAGTTTGTCTACCTGTGCCATGAATTTCTAAGTTGATTTTATTTGTTGTAAAGTTGTTGACCGCTATCGTGAATTTGCATATCCGCTTTTTAATGTTGCCTAGTACTACTACTTTTGTAAAATTATCTACCATTGAAGTGAAGTGTCAGGCATAAATTTAATATGCACATGAGAGCAAATGCTCTTGCCACCGAAAATATATATTTTCATACAACCAAAAATTAAAATAAAAAAATTTGCATATAGATCTCGACCGCTGTTTTTTAAAGTTGCCTAAATCTATTGTGAACATTCTAAGTTGCTTTTATGTATTATGAAGTTGCCAAAATCTGTTATGATTTTAGGCAACAATATAGCTTTTTTAGCAACTATTTTGTGCCTTTAGGCAACAAATTGGCACCCATATTTGATTTTTAGGCACATACGGTTACACAATAAACCAATATTTTTTAGCAACTAGTATATGATGGATTTTTCCAGTGCATCTTCCCTAATGAGCTCACAAGTTCCCCCTTGTGTGTTGCACGTACTTGAGCTCTCGAGCGTCTCTCGGGAGTAATCCGAGGGCCGCTCTGGACTTCTGGTGAAACATCGACTATCGCCGATGCGGATGGCAGTGCACATTTCACAACATTCATATGCAATTCATAGCATTCGCATAGGAACTTTAGAATTTAGTAATTACGCTGAAGCTAGGGAAAATTACAATCACAGTAAATTTTTAGCCAACAATTATTATGTGATTTTAGGCAACAAACTAGCTTTTTAGCAACTAATGTGTGATTTTTAGGCAACAAAATGGCACCTATGTGTGATTTTTAGGCAACTACAACAAGGCAATAAACCAGCATTTTTAGCAACTACTATATGATTTTAGGCAACAAATAACAATTTAGACAAATACAAACTATTATTACTTGTGGGATCCACCACTCAATGCTTGGTCCTATCTCGTTTATCTTCTTCTTCGTCTCTCTTCTTGTTCGAGCCTTCCATGGTGGCTTTGGGTGCCCCCTTCGTGTTCGAGCCTTCCATCTCCTTCGGTAGGCGCCCAGATAGTGAGCATGTGTGCTCTACTTTTGGACCTAGACCTTGATCAAGAACCTCCAACATATCATGTCATCTGAACCTTCTCCTTTGGCATGAACGTGACACGACTGAGCCATACAAGAGGACATGACATCAACACTAGAGAACTTGCACATCAAATCTAGATAGTTTTACTTTTGAGAACATGCATCTTGAGAACCGTGGTGGGAAACTTCACAATGATACGAGAAACTTCACAATAATTTTAAGCAACTTTGTAGAACAATAGATAACTTCACAACATCACTAGGTAACTTCCGAACCAGCACTATCCAACTTTCCAACCAGCGATAGACAACTCTGTCGACGACAGAGAACTACAATACTACTAGGGCAAAGGACAATCAGCCGTCACGCACAGACTGTCTTAATTGACCAACTATTAATGGACATGAGCAACTAATATTTGATGTTAGGCAACAAAATTGGTAAAATAAGCAACTACTAAAAATGTTGGGCCAAATCCAGACAGGCCTCGTCTTTGCACCTCTCTCTCCTTCTTACAGCCAGCCCAACTCGAGGCCCATCTGCAACCCCCCGTGGTCGTTACCCCCAACAAAGAAGCATCACGATTTCGAAAAAAAAGCATCACATCGTCGTCTTATCCAAGCAGAACGGTGGCAGAGACGCTGACCAGCTGACGGTGGTGAGGGGGACACCGGTAGGGGGAGCAAAGGTTGTTGTGGCGTGCGGTGGCCTCCGCGCGGTCGCAAGCGAGGAAGGGAGCGGCGCGCCTCGGGACCCTCCAGGGCGGTGCCGCGAACGCAGGGATGGCGGTGGTCTTCCGTCGATTGGGGAGGAGTAGCGGCGGGGGTGGCCTCGTGCAAGCGGGAGGTGGGAAGGGCCGGCGGTGGCCTCGCGGAGGCGGGAGAGGAGCATGGGCGGTGGGGGCCTCGCGCAGGTGGGGGAGGATCAAGGGCGGCGCGTCGCTTGGCGTCGGTGCGGGAGGAGCAGAGGTTGATGACGAATTGACGACGACACAACCATCCCGAGTCCATATTTCAGCGAGACAGCGACGACGTGTGCTCGCGCAAGAATTTGGGTGTGCGACGAAAACTACCGCCTATCGCACGCGCGATAGCTAGACGTGTCCTTATTCAAAATGCTCTTAGCGTATTTTGAAATGTGATTTTTTTTACAAAGCTTAAAACGGTGCATACAATTTCATATGCTATTTGGGCAGAAGACCGTTTTACGGAAAACCTAGTTGCCCAAGGGCATGTGTAGCGAAGACAAAATTCAATACCAAAATGAAATTTATTCGAGGATATTTCAACACGGCCCTCTCCACGTGAGGCCGCCGCCTCAGATCCCGAGCTTCCCACATCCGTGGATGGAGCAGCGATGGCCTGGCCGCTACCTTCCTCGGTGGCCGCACGGGCTTGCCCGTCGGCTGCCTCTAGTGGTGGCAAGGCAGGGGAAGGGGACGGGTGAGGTAGGGCGAGGGTTTCGTCCTCGAGTCGCCTATAAGGAGACGTTGCAAGGGACGGGATTTGTTCAACTCCAACATCACGGTACTCATTAAACATTGTTCTCTTATTTTAAAATTCTTGTGTTTTGAAATCCTAAAAAAATTCAAAAAAAAAAAATCCACATACATTTCATCTGCTATGTGCGCACAAGTCCGTTTCATGAAAAATGAGTTGCCCCTTTGCATGTGTCGAAAAGACAAAATTCAATGCTAAAATAAGATTTATACCAGGATATTTTTTATCTTTTTATGCAGATCACAAAGATATCAGTTTTTTTGAGAAACTTTACGCAATCGCATAGATTGTGGAGATGTACATGGAAATATTTCTTTTATATTTATAGCAATTAATGATATTTATTAAAAAAGAAATACATCCGGATTTTAGAGTGAAAATCAAATCTTACCAAAAAAATAGGAAATACTAGTATAGTAAAGTATATTCCGATGAGACAAAAAGGAGAAACGAGTCAAACGCACCCGGGACAGCCAGCCAGGCAGTCTTGCCACGCCGACACGCGGCCACGGCCCCCAACAACACACCATGACATTCTCCGGTGACTCTGGCCGAGAGAGAAATCTCATGTTTTTTTAGCCAAATCCCCCTCACCTCGCCGCTTATCCCCCCCCACACCACACCTCCCCCTCCCCATTCCTTCCTCCCCACACCAACGGAAAGCCGGCGAGGCCACCGCCACCGCAACCGCCCGCCCCAACTCCGGGAGGGCCGCCGCCTCCCCGCCCCGCCAATGCGCCCCAAACCCCTCCACCTCTAACAGCCATGGCCGCTCCACCTCACCACCTCCTCCTCCTACTCCTCGCCGCCGCCGCCACCCTCGCCACGGCGGCGACCATCGACCCGCGCGACCTATCCGTCCTCGAGGACCTGCGCCGCTCCATCACCAACTCCGACACCCTCGCCTGGCCGAAAGGCGCCGACCCGTGCGGCTCCCCGGGGTGGGCCCACGTCTCCTGCGACCGCTCCGGCCGGGTCAACAACCTGGACCTCAAGAACGCCAGCCTCGCCGGCACCCTCCCCGCCTCCTTCGCCAGCCTCGACGCGCTCCAGGACCTCAGCATCCAGAACAACGCCCTCTCCGGGCCCCTCCCGTCCTTCAAGGGCATGGCGGCGCTCCAGGCCGCCTACCTCAACGGCAACGACTTCACCGCTATCCCGGCCGACTTCTTCGACGGCCTCACCGACCTCGAGGAGATCTCCCTCGACGGCAACACCCACCTCAACGCCTCCACCGGCGGATGGGCCGTCCCGCCAAACCTCCCGACCTCCACCCCGCAGCTCCGCTCCCTGGGCCTCGACAACTGCAACCTCATCGGCGCCATCCCCGACTCCCTCGGCGCCATGACGGGGCTCCAGGACCTCATGCTCTCCTACAACAGCCTCTCCGGCCCCATCCCGGCCACCTTCGCCGGGTCCCAGATCCAGAAGCTCTGGCTCAACAACCAGAAAGGCTCCTCGCCCCTCTCCGGGACCCTCGAAGTGCTCGCCGGCATGGCAAACCTCCAACAAGCCTGGCTCCACGGCAACCAGTTCTCGGGCCCCATCCCGGACGGCATCGGCAACTGCACGCAGCTGGAAACCCTCTACCTCAACGGCAACAGGCTCGTCGGCCTCGTGCCACCCGCGCTCGCCGCGCTGCCCAAGCTCAGCGACGTCCAGCTCGACAACAACAACCTCGTGGGCCCGACCCCCGCGCTCAGGGCGGCCAAAGCCTCCTTCGCGCACAACGGGTTCTGCGGCGTGGCGTGCGCGCCCGAGGTCATGGCGCTGCTCCGGTTCCTCGCCGGGGTCGGGTACCCGCAGAGGCTCGTTGATACGTGGAATGGGAACGATCCCTGCAAGGACTGGATCGGCGTCACCTGCTACCAGGGGAAGGTCACCGTGCTCAACCTGCCGGGGTACGGGCTCAATGGCACCATCAGCAACAGTCTCGGGAACCTGTCGACGCTCTCAGATATCAGGCTCAATGAGAATAACCTCACCGGGCATGTGCCGGATACCCTCGCGGACCTCAAGTCGCTGAAGAAGCTCGATCTGTCTACCAACAACCTGGCAGGGCCGCTGCCTCCGTTCAGCAAGGACGTGAACGTCAATGTCACTGGCAATCCGAATTTCGATGGGGCGGCTCCAGGCGCGCCTCCCGGTGGCGGCGACCCTCGGTCGCCAACGCCAACCGCGCCAGGTGGCTCACAAGGCCAAGCTGCTGCCCCTCCCGGCCAGAAGAAGAAGAAGAGATCAGTTCTGGTGTTGGCTATTACCATCCCGGTTGCAGTCAGTGTCGGGGCTCTCATCTCGCTGGCTGCTGTGGTACTCTTCTGCAAGAAGAACGGGTCGGTTCAGCCGCAGGGAGCCCCCGTAGTCGTGCACCCCCGCGACAGTTCTGACCCGGACAACTTGGTCAAGATCGTCATGGCGAGCAATGACAGCTTCGGCGGCACGTCGAGCGGTACCAGCAGGGATAGTGACATTCACATGATCGAGGCGCGCAACTTCGTGATATCTGTGCAGGTTCTCCGCAGCGCCACCAAGAACTTTTCTCAGGACAATGTGCTTGGCCGCGGTGGGTTTGGTGTTGTGTACAAGGGGGTGCTCCACGACGGCACCATGATTGCTGTGAAGAGGATGGAGTCCTCGGTGATCAGCAACAAGGCCCTGGATGAGTTCCAAGCGGAGATTGCCATTCTAACCAAGGTCCGGCATCGCAACTTGGTGTCGATACTGGGATACTCAATCGAAGGGAATGAAAGGCTGCTTGTCTACGAGCACATGTCCAACGGAGCTCTCAGCAGGCATCTCTTCCAGTGGAAGCAGCACGACCTGGAACCCCTCTCCTGGAAGAAGAGGCTCAACATTGCGCTGGATGTCGCCCGTGGAATGGAGTATCTTCACACCCTGGCACAGCAGTGCTACATCCACAGGGATCTCAAGCCAGCAAACATTCTCCTTGGCGATGATTTTAGAGCAAAGGTGTCGGACTTTGGGCTCCTGAAATCTGCACCGGACGGGAACTTCTCAGTGGCAACCAGACTCGCTGGAACTTTTGGATACTTGGCGCCAGAATATGCTGGTATGACTGATTTTACTTCACCTTTTTTTAATATGACTGCTCTCGTTGTAGATCTTGAATTGTTGATCTACTTTATTCCGTATACAGTTTACCTCAATCAGTGGCTGAAAGCCTTCCCAATGTGATAGCCTGTGAATATTTTGGTACCTAAGTAACCTCATATTTAGAGAATTGAATTTGATTTGATAATGACATTGGAATTTGTGATGAACTGCTTCTAATTGAAAACCCTGTGACCACTAACTTGCGATTTATTACCAAAGTTTATAAACTAATTCTTGTATTCGTAGAACTAGTAGCCTTGTCCAATATTTTTATAGTATGAACCACCTTCTGATTCAGCAAATAGGAGCTACATTTGATAAAAAAAATTCTATGTATTCATCCTTTTCAATTTCTTTGTGTTACTATGATCCTGAATATGTGGTTGACAAGTTGTTGCACATGATCACTGCAGTGACTGGGAAAATCACAACAAAGGCTGATGTTTTCAGCTTTGGGGTAGTGCTGATGGAACTGATAACTGGAATGACTGCCATCGACGAGAGACGTGTTGATGAGGAAACCCGATATCTCGCTTCCTGGTTCTGCCAGATAAGGAAGGACGAAGAGAAGTTCAGGGCAGCCATCGACCCTGCCCTGGTCCTCACCGACGAGATCTTGGAGAGCATATCGGTGATCGCTGACCTTGCTGGGCACTGCACGTCCAGGGAGCCCTTGCAGCGGCCAGACATGGGCCATGCCGTGACGGTGCTCGTCCCGATGGTGGAGAAGTGGAAGCCGTCGAACAATGAAGCCGATGATTACATGGGCATCGACCTGCACCTGCCGCTGCTCCAGATGGTGAAGGGATGGCAGGAGTCGGAGACCAGCATGACCGACGGAAGCACCCTGAGCCTCCAAGACAGCAAGGGCAGCATCCCAGCCCGCCCTGCCGGGTTCGCGGAATCCTTCACCTCTGCCGATGGCCGGTGAAGCATCGTCATGTCTACAAAGAAAAAAATAAGTACATTGTCTGTCTCTCCTGGACCCTCCTCCCCTGTTTTCTCCCTTAGCGTTCTTGTAGGTAAAAGAGTGTCTGGAGCGTCTGTAGATAGCCTTCTCGTTTTCCCCTCCCGGGTAAGAAAGGATTTGCCTTCTTTTTGCATATTATTCCAGTCTTGGGACTGAAGCTTCTGGCTTTACCTAGTCATCATCAAATCATATAAGTAATGTCTCTTTAAATCCATGTGCTCTCTGGATCTTTTTTAGTTTTTTCTATGGCATCTGGTTCCTCATGCTGCAGAGGGGGGACAGCATCAGTGATCCGTTTCATGAGCCTTGTACAGTTGGGGGAGCAATTAGTACCAGTCCAGGCTTGCATTTTGGCACCTTTCTTGAGCTCCACACACCATTGATTTCTCATGCCCCCATATAATACTTCAATCATCATTGCTTTAGATGCACAAAACAAATCTACCATACATACAGACAAACAAAACCCTGGTAGAGGTAATATTAGTGGTGGTCTTTATTCAGGTCCTCCAGTTAGCTGACAAGTGTGGTGTTTGAAAATGCAAGTTGATCTGAAAGTGAAGCCAGTGATGCTTGCTTAGCTGTGATTCACTTGTTTAACTACTATACTAGTGGTAATGCATGAGCGAATTTTCTTGGCCTGATAGTGACTGCAGTGATGCCTCAGCGTACTGTCTTCTCTGGGGTGCCGAAAGTGACTGTAATTACTTGCTCCGGTGATTGGTGCTGTCACTGTTGAGGCATCATCATCATCAGAAGCTGTCGATGATTTGCTGTTTAATGATGATGCGTACGTCTCCCTGACCACCTAGCCTAGCATAACTAGTGTGCAATAAGTATGTGGCCGACGGGTTAGAGGAAAAGCGGCCACTGGTCTTGGGCTTAAGCTTGCTGCTGCTGCTGCTAATCTAGTAGTACTCCCTCCATTTAGAAATATAAGATGTTTTAGCTTTGTGAAGTGAGTGTATCTAGACATCTTTTAGTGTATAGAGTCGAGCGAATATATACACTAAAAAATATCTAGATACACTTACTTCACAAAACTAAAATATTTTATACTCCCTCTGTCCCAGTTCTTAAGGCTTACACGTATATCTAGGTTGTCATTTTGACCAACATAATACAACTTATATACTATAAAATATATATCACTAAAAAGTTCAAACATTGTACTTTCTAATGGTATCTTGTAAAATTTAGATTATATTTGTCAAAATAACAACCTAAATATACGTGTAAGCCTTATGAACCGGCACGGAGGGAGTATTTCCAAACGGAGGGAGTACCTTATAGTGATACTGTTCTGGGGCTCGAGATCTTGTGTACGACAGTACACACACATTGTGTGGTTGTCACTCAAGTTTCAAGTAATGCATTTAGGTCAGAATAATGCTGAGCTTGTACCCTCCCATGTGAAATGCTCTCCTCTTAATCTTGATCCGGACGCCATTGCTGGTGAGCAATTAAGCTTGTCTTGAGAAGCAGTCTGGCGTGAGTGGTAGAGTGAGTTACACGACTGTACAAATTAGTCAAAGATGCTACAAATACCTCTCCTGAGTGCGATTTTTGAAGTGGTTTTGGTGCCAGGACGTAACGTATAATTAGACTGCGTACCTACTCACAAACCGCATGCTCTTGTCGTGATCCGTCGTATTTTGTACAGTTCTGGTTGTATACACACATATCATGGGTGGTTACTGTCCCGATCAAGTCAGTCAGGTAGCCTATCTGCATCGAGCAGAACTATTATCGACAGTTTCATCGGCTAAAAGTTGTCTCAAATCTATACAAACCTACTAGCATCCACGCACACAGAGCACAGCGTGAGTGCTTGTGATTTTGTACGCACATGTGGTATGGTATCACATCGCATCACTCACTCGCAAGCACGACACGGCAGGGGAATGAATTATTACCCAACTTGCGCTAATCAAAGAAGGACAGGAGCAGATGCAGGCTGCAGAATAGTAGGAGTATCACAAATTCAGAGAGAGCAGAGGAGTTCGCTGGAGGAGCTGGAGAGGCTTCTTCAGCACGAGCCCCTGTGGAGAGATACAGAAACAGACATGGGCATGTGGTGGCACAGGGGAAACTCTGACGCCGTGGTGGCACGGCACGACAATCATTGAAGCTTCGCTTCCGATCGTCTCCCTCGTGGTTGTGTGGCCTTGTCCTCACTCGCCCATTGGCGCCTCACATGGCAGGTTTGGTTTGCCACTTGGCAATGGCGCCTCTGGTCTGCTTCCCCGGCGACGGCCAACTGCCTCTGGTTTGAGATGCAAGAGACGAGATTGGTGTGTCATGGGCTCTGGCCCCAGGTGCTCCTGTTGAAACTATTGATGATGGCCCTACTTCCGCTCAAATGTACTTCAGTTGCATGGTCTTGAAGGTAATGCTTTGGGCATTGCAACACGTGTTGCAAATTAACGTGTTACCACGAGTAAAAAATCGTAGGAATTCAGTTTAGGAGCTTCGGTAATATTTGTTCGAATTCGGATACTAAACTAGCAGAAGAAACACCTCCTGTCCAAACAGGACCTAAACGATATATTAACAACATATCCCTGTGTTGCTGCGGCAGACGGCCGCTTCCATTTCCATTAGAATGCCTCCAGTTCACCAATACTACTGCATGCCCCTTTTGTTTCAGGCGCATAGGGAACTGTTTACCATCGCAGCTGGTGCAGACACAAAAGGTGCAATGGACAACATAAAAGCCATGCTGCCCAGTTCATGAGGAAAAAAGAGGCCAGGCCACCAACGCAAAGGAAAACATTGACTACCACCACTTGTTTTCCTCACTGGCTCACTCCAAACAGGCCAAACAACCTTATACAGCAATTTAACAGTCCCCCATGCTTGGCGTATGCCGCTGCTGATCTCGCTAACCACATCGCGTTGCATTTCCTCATGACCTCATATGGTAACACACAATATCATGGACAATGACACACGGTACAAGTGTAGAATGCCAAATTGTCATTCAGCAAATTAAAGGGCTAAAGGCCAACAACACACTTCAATTCAGGCATTTGCGATATTCGTTGCTGAATACAAAAGGGTCGTTTTCATCGCTACCAAATTCGACACGTTGGAACGCATGTATCAGATGCTGCTGTCAGTGAGTTGGCTGTACCAGTAAAATTCAAGTTATGTCGACGACAAGAGCTTGCAGAGTATTGATGGTATGTTGCAAAGCATTGACAGGTGCTGCTTTCTCTACCTGAAAATATATATGTAGTCCCGATATTAGATCCTTGCTTTGCTCTTGCTCTCTGTTGCTGGTTTTGAGCTTGCCAAGATACAACACTTTTTTTTTTGGCCGGGTGCAAAGATACAACACTTGGTCATAACAATTTCAGAAGCAACCAACCAAGGAAGTGAAATGTTACTGACTGATGTAGGCGAACGTGACACTGGTTTGACACTTTGAGTGCAGCCGCTCTGGGCTCTTCCCCTGCGTCTATACCACCCTGCAGGAGCTCAAAGCACCCTAGAAAATTAACTAGGCATTGAGTTGAAGTGTAGCATAATGCAATAAGCAATACCAATCGTTGTAATGGACAAGCCTAAGGCCTTGTTTGGTACTAGAGGGAACGACCAGCGGAGGGGGGCGGGTGCCTTGGTGACTGGTGAGGGATGGGTCGGCGAGGCAGATGCCGACATCGGTACGGTAGCCCTAGCGGCGCATACATAGAGGCGAGCGACGAGGCCGAGCAGGAGAAAGCGGGGCCAAGGCGGTGGGTGACCCTGCAGAAGCGGAGGAAATAAGGCAGCGTGCGGCAGCCACCGTCATTGATCACCTCGAGTGGAACTGGGAAACCAAGGAAGAGGACATATCTATCCTGATGGTAGCAAGACGGATTTTACTTTTACTAGAAATTTCATTGTTGTCAGTATTGACATGTAGAATGGGACTCTCTCTTTGTCCTCGTCCGATTAATCCACCTTTTTAAAGACCTCAAAACTTTGAATTGAAGGATTTGATTTGATTACTAAATATTCGATTGGAATGGATTCACAATAATTCTAAAAAAATCAGAATTTTTGATATAGAACGAGAAAAAGAAAATTTGATTAATGCTACTTTTCTTAGTTTGGAACAGTTAGAAAAGTCTAAAAATGAAACCCTTTATTTTGAAAAACAAAGGGCAATGAATCAGGTCCGACAACGGGTTTTCCAACAAGCCGTACAAGGAGCTCTAGGAACTCTTAATAGTTGTTTGAATACCGAGTTACATTTCCGTACGATTCGTGCTAATATTGGTATTCTCGGGTCCATGGAATGGAAGTGATAATTATTTCCGGAGAGTGGTGGCGGGTTCGGAGGGACGCAGACCAGTTCGTCCCTTGTTTCGGCCGCGGGCTGAAAGAGAGTCCCGAATAGAATTTGGACTTTTAGAGCCCGCATGGCTCATTTGTTAAGTTTCCAGCCCATAATATATCACGGACGGTTTCCTTGTGCACGTAAGAAACAGCCGGAAAAAACGGATCTCTGACTATCCGTTTATGAAGGTCTCCACCGAAGGAAAATGAACGGTGGAATAAAACGGGGGAGAGAATTAAAGACGAATCAAGCCCTACTTTCCCAGAATATTGCGGGGCACAAATTTCATGTTGGTTTCATGCAAGTATGCACAAATTTCGTTCGAATTTGGATACTAAACTAGCACTAGCAGAAGAAAGACCTCCTGTCCAAACAGGACCTAAACGGTATATTAACAACATATGCCTGTGTTGCTGCCTGGCAGATGGCAGCTTCCATTAGAACGCTTCTCTCTTGAAACAGGTTTTCGCCCCATTTTATAAATAAAGCAACCACATCCATACAACGAGTTTAAGAGCCAAGTACGCAAGACAACCGAAAGACCGTCTGCTGGGCAACAGCACAAACATGGCCAAAAGAGAAAAATAGATACAGCTCTAGCATGAAGCGCGAGAGCACATCAACGGCCGGACTGCAAAGATATATGACGAGCCGCCATAAGAAGATCCTCCAGCATGCTGTCCAGCCGCTCCCTGTCCCGCTGCCTACAGAGCGGGTACCACTGCTGCATAAAAGCCAAAAATTTGAAGATAGAGTCAGAGGCCCGTCGCAGGAAGATACGCTCAATAACCATCTTATTACGAATAGTCCATAAAGTTCAGGTCATTGATGCAAACACTAACCAGAAGAGGCGCCTCCTCTTATCGGAACGGTTTGCATGCACCTCCAGGAACTCCCCAAGGTCTAAGGCCTGCCACTCAGGTCCTAGAGCCTCAGCAACAAAGCTCCAAAGGAAGCGGGCAGCGGGACAAGCAAACATAATATGGTGTGTCATCTCGGGGACAACACACAGAGGGCATAGGCCATTACCTGGCCCATGACGCTTAAGAACCTCGACCCCCGAAGGTAGACGATCACATAGAAGTTGCCACACAAAGATCTTGGTCTTTAGGGGGATTGGGGCCTTCCACAACGGGGACGTCCAAGGGAGGGAGGGCCCCCCACATAGGGCCCGGTAGGCGGATCTAACTGAGAAGACTCCTGAAGAGCAAAGACGCCACGAGACACTATCTGGTGAGGTAGACATGGAGCTAGGAAGGCGAGCTCGGAGGGCCTCCCAAGCAGCAATGTCTTCTAGACCAAAAGACCGACGAAACGTGATATCCCATAATCGATGGCCTGCCGTAGCGGCCAAAAGCATCGGGTCGGTACAGATGGCAGATAATTGAGGGAAGTTCAACCTAAGAGGTCGATCCCCTAGCCAAGGGTCGAGCCAAAAAAGGGTACCTGCTCCATCGCCTATGGAGTAGGTGACCCCCACTCTGATCTCATGCTTGATATCCTGGATGGACCTCCAAAACTGAGATCCCTCCCGGCGTTGGCACAACATAAGAGCTCGGCCTCTTAAGTATTTGGCCTTAATCAATTGAAGCCAAAGACCACCATCGCCCTTGAGGATCCTCCAAACCCATCTAAGCATCAGAGCCACATTCATAGTCCTGGAAGCCAAAATACCTATGCCCCCACACTCCTTGGGGGCGCAAATATCGGCCCATTTGACCATATGGTACTTATGGCGGCCATTACGCTCCTGCCAAAAAAAGCGCGATAGCTCCTTATCAAAGTTGCCATGCACTCCGGTAGAAGATATAGCCCCATAAAGTACAGGGGAAGACTCGACAGGCAAGAGTTGATGAGGATAATCTTACTCCCCTTGGAAGTGAACTTCCCTCGCCAAGGCTCCGCCTTTGATTTGAATCTCCCAACTAACGGGTCCAGGTCCTTGATGAGGATCTGAGAGTCCCGAACAGGCATCCCCAAGTAGCTAACCGGGAAGCATGTCAAGCGGCAGTTGAAGTTGTCAGCGATCCGTTGTTGATCCTCAGGGCTGTACCCCATGACCACGACCTCGCTCTTATCAAAGTTGATTTTGAGACCCGACATGGTCTCAAAACATAAGAGGAGAAACTTGAGATTAGCAATATCAAGCTCCA
Organism: Dactylis glomerata; assembly: GCA_007115705.1. NCBI lineage: Eukaryota > Viridiplantae > Streptophyta > Magnoliopsida > Poales > Poaceae > Dactylis > Dactylis glomerata. Next base: position 2,995,354 of record QXEO01000625.1, on the reverse strand, counting down.
ACCCTTCTACCATAATCATGGTGTCATCCGCATACTGAAGGTGTGTAACACCTCCTCCAGGAATAAGATGTCCTACCACACCAGATATGTGGCCGGAAATCTTAGCCTTCTCTAAGATTTCCGCTAGGACATCTACTGCAGCATTAAAGAGGAGGGGGGATAAGGGCTCCCCCTGCCTCACGCCATAGGAAGGCCTAAAGTACGGCCCCACTTCCCCGTTAATATTAATAGCAGTATTGCCACTCATAACAATCTGCATGATCCAGCTAACCATCCTATCATCGAAGCCTCTCCAAAGAAGGGCATGCCGAAGAAAGGCCCAGTCAAGGCGGTCGTAAGCTTTCTGGAAATCTAGCTTTAGGAACACACCCCTCTGGTGTCGTACCTTAACTTCATGAATGATTTCATGAAGAGCCAGAATCCCATCATGAATATACCGACCCTTTAAGACGGCAAACTGGTAAGGATGTGTAACGCGCTCCAGCACTGGAGCCAGCCTTAAGGCACATACCTTAGAGATGATCCATTGGATGAAATTAACCACCGTAATAGGCCTAAACTGGCGGATATTCGTGGCCCCCACAACCTTGGGGATCAAGGTTATCATGCTGAAATTTAGACGAGACATAACCAATGTCCCAATGTACAACTCTTGGAACATTGGCATGATCACCGCCTGGATTTTCTCCCAAAACTTCTGGAAGAAAACAACCGGAAGCCCATCTATCCCCGAGGCAGAGTCCGCCTTCATTTCCATAATCGCCTTACCCACCTCCTCCAGTGAGAATGGGCACGTCAGCTCCACGTTCTCATTAGCAGAGACCATAGCCCCCAGTGTCCAAAAGTCCACTATCAACGAGATCCCAGACCGGGGACCTGCCATAAAGAGCTCCTTATAGAAGGAGTAAACATGGTCGGAGATATCTCTGGCATCCTCCAGAAGATTATCTCGATCCCAAAGGCAGGGGATAGAGCATTTCCAATGTCTACCATTGGCAATAGCATGGAAATAGGCTGTGTTCGCGTCGCCCCGCAGAAGCCAATTCTGGCGGCGCCGTTGCCGCCAGTAAACCTCCTCGCCCCTGTAAATCTCTACAAGGGAGTCTTCCAGGGCATATCGCTGAAGCCACTCCTCGGCGAATAAGCCCACAGAATCCGACCTACTATCGAGATTCTTGATCTCCGTAAGGAGTAATCCATTCTTCTGCCGAAGCTCGGCCCCGACGTTAGCTCCCCAACCGCGCATGAATTGGCGAACCGTCTTAGCAAAGTGATGCCAAACGTCAACCGCATTATATACGCGGGGAGGAGATAACACCACGGCTTCCCATTTAGTGCTAACTGCTTCCACAAAACCCTCCTGGCCGAGCCAGAAGTTCTCGAAGTGAAAACAATTCAACCTAGGGGGAGCCCCTCCCCCCGACGAAAGAAGCAGGGGGAGTGGTCAGAGCCAATCCTAGTAACCGCACGAAGGGCACAGAGGGGGATGGCCATCTCCCACTCCACCGACACAAAGACCCGGTCCAGCACACTCCAGATCGGGTCTATCATGTTATTACTCCAGGTGTATCGGGCTCCCGCTCTCATGATTTCTCTAAGAGCGAGATCCGCTATGCAGTCATTAAACATCCGCATTCTCGGGAGATCCACGTGCGCCGAGCTCTTATCTTCAGGGGAGCGAATCAAGTTGAAGTCACCAGCTATCATCACCGGAGTCGTGCAATGATCCACCTTCGATGTTAGCTCGGCCAGGAACGCCGGGGATCGACGATGGTCCGTGGGGCCATAGACAATGATAACCTCCCATCTGAGATTAGAGCATCTATGTGTGAGCGCCATGCTCACAAATAACTCCCCGTGGTCCATATCGTCGACCTCAAAGGTGTCCTCCTTCACCCCTAGGAGGATGCCTCCCGAGTGGCCCATGGCAGGGACCCAGTGCCAGGAAAACTTGTTCCTACTCAGCCCCTCAAGCTCATGAAGGAGAAAGCTTTCTTTGATCGTCTCCTGCAGCCCAACGATATCTACATTCTCCTGGCGCATGTATTTCTTCAACTGGCATTGGCCCCCCGGGGCGCCAAACCCCCTAAGGTTCCATATCAATGAGTAGAAAGGCGTACTCATTGGGAACCACCATCCGGGGAGGTCCCCCTATTGGGGACCGAGCGAGCCCTGCTCCTGGTCCAGGGCCGAGACAGAGGCTTGGGAGGCCACCCCTGCATCCCCCCTGACTGGGGGATAGCGGATGGCGATGCCTCCCTACCAGACGAGGGAGATGAGCCAATGCTGGGCCCTGGTGCCAACTGCACAGGTCCAGCAGGCTCGAGAACCGCCATCCTCTCATGCTCTGCCTGAGCACGAGAAGCAGCTAGGGCTCCCTCAAAAATCTCCTTAGCCTTGATCGCAGCAATCTGCTCCAGTCTCGGGGCGCGCTCCCCCTGAAAGATGATGCTACAGTCAGAGGCAACCTGATCCAAGTGGTCCAAAGGGACCGAATCGAGAATCGAGAACCTAGAACCTGTGGGAGGAGACACGATGGAGGATGAAGAAGGTGAAAAAGTAACACGAGGGGTACCTGGGTCGAGGTTGCAGGCTGCCGCGCACCAAGCGGCCTGCTCAGGAACAGTCGGCGTCAACCCCTCAGCCCCAACTCGAGCGCGAGTAAGCCGGGAGCTATGGCGAGATGCCTGAGCGGACTGGCGGGGGCGACAAGGAGCCCGAGTCGTGGTGCTAGTCCTAGGGGTGTCGATGAGGACTGGACCTAGCACCACACTGTCGGGGGCAGGGGTCGCAGGTCCCACGGGGAAGGACGGAGTGGACCCCGGAGACCGTGCATAGCACACCACCCCTGGTGAGCGTGGGGAAGAGGGTGGCACCACCTCCAACCCCACACTTGATGAGTCCCCCCCAGCCTCGTCAGACGACTGGGGCTGCGACGGAAGCTAAAGAATAGAGATCCTAATGTTGGAGTCATACTGCGAGAGGGGAACTCGAAGGACTCCACTGGATCTGAGCGCATGAGCCGGGGCACCTCCACCGGCACAAGCTTGGCCGGCGCACTCCTAGAGAGTGGGGCCGACCAAGCAGATGGAGAAGCAGGAGACGGCGCCTGGGCCAGCGCGTCCACCGGGGCCCCCTGCCTAGATGGCTGACGAGCGGAGGGAAGAGCAGAGTCCTCTACGGGTGGGACCTCGTCCCCCACCTCCATCCGAGAGGTCGTCGTCATCCCCGGAGGAGTCGTCGTCATCCTCCCCAGTGTCCCTGCGGTGAGACTGGCCAAGGTGGGGGGAGGGGGAAGGGGACCCATGCTGGTCCTCCTCCCTCTCCAGCTCCACAGAGAGAGACATGCCCACCCTCCCAAAGAAGAACGGCGAAATCGTAGTGGTCAGCTTGGATGGGTCCGGACAGAGGATCTGGAGGCGCAAAGGGCCCTGGCCCGCAAGAGAATACCTGTCGACCTCCACGAGCTTCCCAACAGCCTGAGAGATCAACTCAATGAAGGGGACCTTTCTCGCTTCCACTGGGACCCTGTGAACCCGGACCTAGACAGAAGAGAGTGAAGCCACAGTCTCTGGATCCACACACGAGGGCCTGACAACCACCTTGATGTTGTGGAGCGGTAGGGTGGTCGTCTCACTCCAAGAAAGGGCTCAAAGCAGCTTCGCAGAAGGAAAGGTAACAGCAAACTCCGACGGAGTAACCTCCCGCACATTCCACACACAAGCCGACTCCAACTGAGAAAGCTCGCTACGGATAGTGTTAGCGGTGACCTCAATGGTGAGGGGAGGGTCCTGAGACGGGAGAATGGTGATCACTGCAATGTGCTGGGGGACAGAAATCTCCGCATCACCCATATCCATGTAGTAGAAGCCTCCATGAATGCCATGCCCAAGAAACTCAAGCGTCTCCCACGCCTTACGTCAATAACGGGCAGTGCATGCCGTGGCGAGGTGGGACTCATCCCCACACAAGAGGCACTGCTCGAGCGCCGTGCACTCCGAGCGAAAGTGTCCAACCACCCCACAGTTGAAACAGATGTTCGACGTAGGGGACTACTCCTGGGGCACGACCTGAACCTGGGGGTCGGACATCTCCGCCTGAGAATGTCCATGCCCGTCAAGAGGTCGAGCACCAGACACCGGCACAGTTGGGAGCCCACCCTGGATCCCTCCCGTGCCGCTGCCCGCATACTTCTTCTTCTTCTTATTCTTCTTCTTTCTCTTCAAGGTCTCCCCTACAGCTCCAGACTGGATCGGATGAGCAGCAATCTGGGACCACGCGGCCTCCTGGTCCTGCCTCCACGAACCCTGTTGAGTAGAAGATCCCGTTCCCCGACAAAAACCAGCTCTGGGACGCTGCTCCAAGGATGCCCTGAGCTCCTGCTCCATCCGACGGCCCGCCGGCGAGGGCCCCCGGGGCTCCGGGTGTAGCATACCTGTGCTTTATTTGTGCTAGTCCCAGATCGACTGCTAGCACACACAGTTACAAGATGAAATATCAAGAATACAAAGGTCTTTATTACAATGCTTGATCCACAAATAACATAGTCTTTTACAACTCAATAAGGCACAAAGCCACAAACTTATTACAACTCTAGAAAATGACTAAGTAAATGAACTAAAGTCTTCTTTTCTTCAAAGCTCCGCAGGCAGACGTGTTGGACAAAGACTCGTGACCGATGCGCAGCAATCTTCAATCTTCATAGTAGCCACCTGCAACATGATACGTTGCAGCCACGGAGGGTCAATACGTTGAATGTATTGGCAAATGTCACTCTGGTGGACTCAATGGCACCTACACGTATATGCTATTTGGCCAGGTGGAGTTTAACTTAGCAAAAGCAAGCCTTTTCCTATCTTTGTAAAACTCAAATTTTCCTTAGCAAAATTTTGTCCAGAAGGACCTTTTACTACCCAAGTTCACCCAACAAGTTTTAACTTAGAGAAATTGGGGTGAGGAGATTCTTGAACAGCTTCAAAGTCATGTCACTCAGAATTGTGCATAACCGGGGACACGGCTAAGTACTTAGTTCTAAACACTCTGCAGAGGTGGTACACTTTTCCCACAAGACTTAGTTAACCCGCTTTGCCATGAGACTCATTTTGCCTCAAACGGCCAAGTGAAAACTAAGACGAGGCCTTTCAGAAGCATTCCCTCAGACCAAACGGACGCGCTCTAAACTATCAACATCTATCACCCTCTGTCCACCTGGCTTGAGTTTTTGCAGCTTAATTGACCAAGACAGAGCCCATATGTCTTGTGGTTGCACTGGAAGCTTCACGACTTGAACGTCTCCAATCTCTTTGCTCCTGGGTGGCCGTCCACAAGTGAGATACACCTGGTGGTTCAGAGGTTCGACGACATGACCCCAGGGAACCACTCAACATAAACAAAACAAAGCAACTTCCACCAAGGTGGTTCATTAACTTAGTTGTTTTTTAGTTTTCCAAAACTTGTTTTCCAACACTTAGCCAAAATCATGTGTTAACCCTTCCCACAACAAGTGTAAAAGCAAAGTCCTATAGCAGCAGCAATTCTACTAGGAGATGCAAAGCTAGGCAACTAGACAAAGACTTAGCATAAAAACTAGCAAGCTAAGATATGAAAAACTTAAAATCACCTATTCATGCATCTTCTACTAGAAAAGCTACTAGACCAAAACTTTCAGTAGGACAAGGGAACATGGTGACACTTGCCTTATTTGATGTTCTCGTTCAAACATTCATCACAATCACAAGCGTTGCTCTCCAGACAATCTAACAATGGCAAACAATTAACAATCAACAATCAAGCAAACACATATCTACAGAATATATGCACGATAGAAAACAATAAATTTTTGAATGCATTTTATAAACATTTTATAATTGATAAATAGAGACATAAAATAGCTTTTATTAACCTTCATGGGGAAAATAGTTTGTAAAAATGTGCTACATGTGCTAATGGTTAGAAAAAACCATGAACTTTCATCTGCAACTGGAATCGCACAAAAATCAATTACAGATATTAAAATATAGTAAAAACACTATAATCACTAATTAAAATTTGAAACTTTATAAGTTATGTAAAATTGAAAAGTAACAGTACCAAAATTTTCCTCTTATTTGTAGGAATCCAACGGTATATTATTTGCAAAAATCTGACTTACAAAACTAAAGATATGAATTTTACAAGTTTTGGTATTTCTCTGCCTTTTAAACGAAATTCAAATTCAACAGAGAAAAAGGCTCTTGCCACGCGGCCACACCTGATTGGCTATTACCTGTTCGGGCGGATCATCCTTCCTGGCCGTCGGATTGAGTGGACGATGGATGGCCGAGATCTATTCTCCGGGAACTCACCGGTGGCAATGAACAGGCGACGGCGGGCGGCTCGGTGGTGGTGTCCGGCAGTGCTCTGGCGGTTCTTGGAGGCGGATAACTAGTGGACGAGGAGAGGCGCTCATCTGCGGTCTATCTGGTCTCTTCGGAGCTGAACGTTTCTTCCTGTAACGGTGGTGAGTTGTGGCTGGAGTGACGCAGCGTCGGTGAACTCCGGCGAAGGATTCCGACTGCCCTAGCGCTCTGCAGACGGGGAAATGGTTCAGGGAGAGGCGTCGCGGCAAGGTAAACAGGATAGAGGGAAAAAGACAGGTCGGGGCGATGAGAAACTCCTGATTCATGCTCGATCTGATCTCTAATGGCTGCGGCAACGTCGGACTTCGGCGAGCAATTGGAACAGCCTCGTGGCACTATTTTTAGGGTTTCGAAGGGTGTAAAATAGAGGAGATCGTCGAGTATAAATAGGGGTAGAAGACTTGGGCAGGGGGCAAAGGATTCGGCCAAAATCGGAGGATTTCGTTTCGGTACTGTGACGTGTTGTAGATGGTCTCCTGGCTTGAGGTCGGGGATGACATGCGGGGTCCACCCGTCAGAAAAAAAAACAAAAGAAAGAGGAGGGGCTGCTGGGCTGCTGCGGGGTCGGGGGATGGGCTGCTGTGGGCTGCTGCGGCTCGCGCGCGCACAGATGGCTGACTGGGCCGGACCCGGCCGGTTCGGTCCGGTCAGTCCGATTCTTTTTTTTTCTTTCTTATTTTCTGTTTTCCATTTCTTTCATATATTTTGCAAAACAGATCCAAAACACTTCAAACCAATTTGTAAATTTTTCTAAAATTCAACTTAACATTCTAGGACAGTAAGAAACATGTTTTCATAATTAAAACTAATTTTTAATAAAAACTTTGTAAATTGGCAAAAGGGCTTTCTTGCATAATAGATAATGGTTTGAAAATAAACCTTTTAAATCAAGAGAATAACTTTATAGAAGTAGTTTTTGAACTCTATTTGCAAACATTCCTTTGGCATTGAAAACTTTATAAATCATTTTGTAAGATATTTCCTTTGCAAAAGTGCTTGCATAGTATTTGGAAAAAAAATAAAATGGTATTTTGAAATCTTATTTCTCAAATGAGTTCTTCAAGGAATAATAGAAAGTTTGAAATGGTTTTTTTCTAATAAGGATTTTGAATAAAGCAAAATGTTTTAATTCCTTGTGAAATTTCAATCAATTCAAACATACATAGTTTATATTGTATTTAATTTTCACATTCCAAAATTTTGGGATGTGACAGACTACCACCCTTAAAAGAAATGTCATCCCCGAGATTTGGAGAGGCTAGAAAGAAAATGGGTTTGGGATGCTAGATAGGCTACCACCCTTAAAAGAAACTTTTGTGGTTTGTCTAGGTCTTTGGGTTCAGACGGGGCACACCTTGGACATGACTTGGCATTGGGTCATCTTTTGTACCACATGTAGCTTCTATCTTCATTTCCAATAGGTGGGTGTCTTCTCACATACTATAGCATCCAATCTTCCTCAAGATGGCTTGAGTATAACTTTCCTCCATTGAAAGGCTTCAATCTAGCAGTGACATTTGTTGAACTACTTTGGACACTGAAGAGTCACTCTTTGGGTCTATCAGAAGACCAAGTTGAGATGTTCTCATAGTTTCATTTCATACCCTTATCTGATTTCTTCATAGACTTTCCATCTTAGGATTGAAATTTCTTATACACCTCTATCTTCCATTGCAAGTCATCTTCAATGGTAAGCTTGTGGTTCATCCTCACTATATCCCTACGTTTGGCATCACTTGCCTATTGTGGGGGTATAACATTCTATCCTCCTAAGGTTTAGGCTTAACAACGTCGTCCCTTTTGTAGGTATGTCACTCAAGATTCGTAAAGCCAACATTATGAGAGCAAATAATAAGAGTAGTACGAATGGTGATCAATCCATCCTACACCCAAATCATTACTTCATATATGGTTTATTGAATCTCGCATTCTAACTCTTGGTCACCTTGCTAGTTTTGACAAAAGTTTCTCTGGATATTGAATCCATGTTTCAATTCCTATTAAGAATTTTTTAGAAAACAAATCTATCGATCCTTAGCTAGCTAGAGGTATGCGTAAGCTCTCATAAGACATTAACTCTTAGCTTGAAGGTCCTTCGGTTTGCCATCTCTTCTATGCTTCTTCTTGATACTGAGCATCGTAGCTTGATTTGTCAATCTTATTTGTCTTCATGGAGGCTTGTCAAGAAACACTTGTTTGGGTTTGAATAAAGATGAGAATAGATTGAAGGGATCTAAAGAAAATTCCTACCCAACATAGAAGATCAAGGCAAATCATCTTACATACATCATCTAATAATCATTCAACTCATTAAGCAATCAAGTTTTAACACAAACGAAAAAAGGTACGATCATTCCACAAGTCGGGTATGATCATAAACATTTATTACAACAATGTCGCTTATTAAAATTCTTTAAGTGGAGGTCCAACTAAAGCTTCTTGGTTCCTTTTCAGGCAGATCCATTGTTTTGGTCTGTCTGCTTCTTCAGAGCTGCAAGCTCTACCATGTCACCTTGGAGTTTGACTTATGGTTTCCTTCAATTCAGTAGTATCCTCTTTTTCTTCTTTGAGGTCCTTCTGAGTATCATATAGTCTCCACTTGAGTCTCTTTCCAAGTTCTTTGATAGCTTCCATGCATCATGCAAAGTAGAGAAATAATATATGAAGCATCAGTCTCTTCTTGATAGTCTTCATGGGATAACATCTCTAAAGAATGAGAAAACATTTTTAAGCGTGGAGTAGATGAGAATAGAAGAAGTTTAAATTACAAACACCTTTCTAATAAAAACTTATTTAGATAGATTTTTCATCCTAGGGGCCTTCCTGATGTCTCTCATCTTCTTGTGCTAAACTTTAACATGAACTTCTCTTCTTGCTCTTAGAATGTCTTCTCCTTCTCCTTGAGTTCGGCAGGTAGCTCGTCATTTTCTAAGTAGTTTTTTTCTAAGCATTAGAACCATTGATTCACAAGCTTCCTTCCTTTGGGGATAGCTCGATCTAACTTGTTGACGATGTCGTGAAGGCAAGTTCCGAAGCCGATGGATCTTGAAGTCCTTAGAGGTATCGATGCTGAAGCTCTTCGTCTTTGAGTTGAAATGAAAAGAAGTAGAGACAAAAATGACCAAGGGAAGAGTTTACGAGATAGTGAGTGTGTAAATTTTAACTTAGAAATAAAAGCAAATCCTATATTTCTAATGGGTCTTTGTCCAATCCTAGGGTCACGAACCTAAGGGGCAACACAATGCTCTGATACCATCTGTAGCGTACCTGTGCGTTATTTGTGCTAGTCCCAGATCGACTGCTAGCACACACAGTTATAAGATGAAATATCAAGAATACAAAGGTCTTTATTACAACGCTTGATCCATAAATAACATAGTCTTTTACAACTCAATAAGGCACAAAGCCACAAACTTATTACAACTCTAGAAAATGACTAAATAAATGAACTAAAGTCTTCTTTTCTTCAAAGCTCCGCAGACAGACGTGTTGGACGAAGACTCGTGACCGATGCACAACAATCTTCAATCTTCATAGTAGCCACCTGCAACATGATACGTTGCAGCCACGGAGGGTCAATACGTTGAATGTATTGGCAAATGTCACTTTGGTGGACTCAATGGCACCTACACGTATATGCTATTTGGCCAGGTGGAGTTTCACTTAGCAAAAGCAAGCCTTTTCCTATTGATGCGTGGTGAATGACCAGCCCGTTGGGAACCCCAAGAGGAAGGTGTGATGAGTATAGCAGCTAGTTTTCCCTCAGTTTAGAAACCAAGGTTTAATATCGATCAGGAGAGGAGAGACAATGACGACTGAAGGTGATGCTTGCTAGTTTGCGACAGCAGCGGACAATTTATAAATGACGCCTCGTCCAAGCTTTGCTTGCTAGCTGCAACGTGGAACCCGCACACACACAAACAAATACTTTGCTCCCAACTTACGATGAGGTTGTCAATCTCACCGGTTTGCTTGAAACAAAGGTTATGAGCGTATCGAGTGGAAAACAGTAGAGTATATGCGAGTAAAGTAAACAGTGCGGGAAAAGTAAACAGGTGATTGCAATATGATTAAAATAGGACCGGGGTCCACAGTTCACTAGTGGTGTCTCTCCATAGATAAAATAACATGCTGGGTAAACAAATTATAGTTGGGCAATTGATAGAATAAAGATAACGTGATATGTCAAGAAGATCACTATGAGATTTACTCTGGGCATTACAACAAAATACATAGACCGCCATCCAACTGCATCTATGACTAATAATCCACCCCCGGGGATATCATCCGAACACCCTAGAAGTATTAAGTTGCGAACAACAGATAATTGCATTAAGCAAAGTGTGTAATGTAAACAAAGCATATGCCCTTGAGCATATGAATGTTGTTTTCTCCCTAGTAGCAACATCACATCTACCACCTTAGAGGTTTCTGTCACTCCCCCAGGTGAAATAGAGACATGAACCCACTATCGAGCATAAATACCCCCTCTTGGAGTCACTAGCAACTACTCGGCCAAGATAGCTACTAACAACGGAGAGCATGCAAGATCATAAACAACATAGAGATAACAAAAGATATAATTCAGTACAACAACTTAATCATAAACACCAATATTCATCGGATCCCAACAAACCAACATCATAGAATTACATAACGGTGATCTCAATCATGTAGGGCAGCTCATGAGATCTAAACATGAAGCACATGGTGGAGAAGACAACCATCTAGCTACTGCTATGGACCCATAGTCCAAGGTAGACTACTCACTCATCGCTCCGGAGGCAAGCATGGCGATGAGGAAGACCTCCGGTGGCGATTCCCCTCTCCGGCAGGGTGCCGGGAAGAGCTTCTGGACCCTCCCGATCTTCGGGTCGACGGCGGCGGCGGATCGCGATGTATTCTGGAAAACTGATCGGGCCCTTAGGTTTTTCTCGTCGGGGGGTACTTATAGGCGAAGGGGCGATGTCAGAGGTGGAGCCAGGGCTCCTCACACAGGGCTGGCGCGGCCAGGGGCCTGGCCGCGCCGCCTGTGTGTGTGGGGCCCACGTGGCCCTCCTCCGTCTCTTCTTCGGATGTCTGGAAGCTTCTGGGTAAAATATGACTTCAGGAACTTGTTTCGTCCAATTCCGAGAATATTTCCTGTGTATCACTTCCGAAACACAAAAATAGCAGAAAACAGGAAACTGGCACTGTGGCACTTCGTTAATAAGTTAGTTCCGGAAAATGCATAAAAATGCCACTAAGTGTAACGAAACAATAGGCAAATGGTGTAAAACAAGCATGGAGCATCAAAAATTATAGATACGTTTGAGACGTATCACCTATCATTGTAAAACCCAAATTTTCCTTAGCAAAATTTTGTCCAGAAGGACCTTCTACTACCCAAGTTCACCCAACAAGTTTTAACTTAGAGAAATTGGGGTGAGGAGATTCTTGAACAGCTTCAAAGTCATGTCACTCAGAATTGTCCGTAACCGGGACACGGCTAAATACTTAGTTCTAAACACTCTGCAGAGGTGGTACACTTTTCCCACAAGACTTAGTTAACCCGTTTTGCCGTGAGACTTATTTTGCCTCAAACGGCCAAGTGAAAACTAAGACGAGGCCTTTCAGAAGTATTCCCTCAGACCAAACGGATGCGCTCGAACCTATCAACATCTACCACCCTCTGTCCGCCTGGCTTGAGTTCTTGCAGCTTAATTGACCAAGACAGAGCCCATATGTCTTGTGGTTGCACTGGAAGCTTCACGACTTGAATGTCTCCAATCTCTTTGCTCCTGGGTGGCCGTCCACAAGTGAGATACACCTGGTGGTTTAGAGGTTCGACGACATGACCCCAGGGAACCACTCAACATAAACCAAACAAAGCCACTTCCACCCAGGTGGTTCATTAACTTAGTTGTTTTCTTAGTTTCCCTAACTTGTTTTCCAACACTTAGCAAAAATCATGTGTTAACCCTTCCCACAACAAGTGTAAAAGCAAAGTCCTATAGCAGCAGCAATTCTACTAGGAGATGCAAAGTTAGGCAACTAGACAAAGACTTAGCATAAAAACTAGCAAGCTAAGATATGAAAAACTTAAAATCACCTATTCATGCATCTTCTACTAGAAAAGCTACTAGACCAAAACTTTCAGTAGGACAAGGGAACATGGTGACACTTGCCTTATTTGATGTTCTCGTTCAAACATTCATCACAATCACAAGCGTTGCTCTCCAGACAATCTAACAATGGCAAACAATTAACAATCAACAATCAAGCAAACACATATCTACAGAATATATGCATGATAGAAAACAATAAATTTTTGAATGTATTTTATAAACATTTTATAATTGATAAATAGAGACATAAAATAGCTTTTATTAACCTTCATGGGGAAAATAGTTTGTAAAAATGTGCTACAGGTGCTAATGGTTAGACAAAACCATGAACTTTCATCTGCAACTGGAATCGCACAACAATTAATTACAGATATTAAAATATAGTAAAAACAATATAATCACTAATTAAAATTTGAAACTCTATAAGTTACGTAAAATTGAAAAGTAACAGTACCAAAATTTTCATCTTATTTGTAGGAATCCAATGGTATATTATTTGCGAAAATCCGACTTACAGAACTAAAGATATGAATTTTACAAGTTTTGGTATTTCTCTGCCTTTTAAACGAAATTCGAATTCAACAGAGAAAAAGGCTCTTGCCACGCGGCCACACCTGATTGGCTGTTACCTGTTCGGGCGGATCATCCTTCCTGGCCGTCGGATTGAGTGGACGATGGATGGCTGAGATCTATTCTCCGGGAACTCACCGGTGGCAATGAACAGGCGACGGCGGGCGGCTCGGTGGTGGTCTCCGGCTGTGCTCCGACGGTTCTTGGAGGCGGATAACTAGTGGACGAGGAGAGGCGCTCATCTGCGGTCTATCTGGTCTCTTCGGAGCTGAACGTTTCTTCCTGTAACGGTGGTGAGTTGTGGCTGGAGTGACGCGGCGTCGGTGAACTCCGGCGAAGGATTCTGACTCTCCTATTGCTCTGCAGACGGGGAAACGGTTCAGGGAGAGGCGTCGTGGCAAGGTAAACAGGATAGAGGGAAAAAGAGAGGTCGGGGCGACAAGAAACTCCTGATTCATGCTCGATCTGATCTCTAATGGCTGCGGCAACATCGGACTTCAGCGAGCAATTGGAACAGCCTCGCGACACTATTTTTAGGGTTTCGAAGGGTTTCAAATAGAGGAGATTGTCGAGTATAAATAGGGGTAGAAGACTTGGGCAGGGGGCAAAGGATTCGGCCGAAATCGGAGGATTTCATTTCGGTACTGTGACGTGTTGTAGATGGTCTCCTCGCTTGAGGTCGGGGATGACATGCGGGGTCCACCCGTCAAAAAAAAACAAAAGAAAGAGGAGGGGCTGCTGGGCTGCTGCGGGGTCGGGGGATGGGCCGCTGTGGGCTGCTGCGGCTCGCACGCGCGCAGATGGCTGACTGGGCCGGACCCGGCCGGTTAGGTCCGGTCAGTCCGATTCTTTTTTTTTCTTTCTTATTTTCTGTTTTCCATTTCTTTCATATATTTTGCAAAACAGATCCAGAACACTTCAAACCAATTTGTAAATTTTTCTAAAATTCAACTTAACATTCCAGGACAGTAAGAAACATGTTTTCAAAAATAAAACTATTTTTTAATAAAAACTTTGTAAATTGGCAAAAGGGCTTTCTTGCATAATAGATAATGGTTTGAAAATAAACCTTTTAAATTAAGAGAATAACTTTATAGAAGTATTTTTTGAACTCTATTTGCAAACATTCCTTTGGCATTGAAAACTTTATAAATCATTTTGTAAGATATTTCCTTTGCAAAACTGCTTGCATAGTATTTGGAAAAAAAAACAAAATGGTATTTTGAAATCTTATTTCTCAAATGAGTTCTTCAAGGAATAATAGAAAGTTTGAAATGGTTTTTTTCTAATAAGGATTTTGAATAAAGCAAAAAGTTTTAATTCCTTGTGAAATTTCAATCAATTCAAACATACATAGTTTCTATTTTATTTATTTTTCACATTCCAAAATTTTGGGATGTGACACCGGGGAACGACCCCTGCGACTTGGGGAGCGGCCACGAGGGGAGCGAGAAGACCCCCGCCCCTGCAGGCCCCAGCGGGAGGAGGCGCGTCCCGCCCGACCAGCATCCTCCCTGGGGGCGCGCGAAGGGCTGCGCCGGCCAGGGCTGCGGCGCACGGGGCTCTGGTGGCCCGGGCTACGCCGGCCAGGGCTGCGGCGAGCCAGAGACCTCCTCGCTGGCGGCCGGTAGACCTCGGGCGTGGGCGATGCCGCTCGAACATGGCGGTGGTGAGGCGGGGAGGCTCTAGGGGAGGGCAAACGGAAGCGCTTCATGAGAGCGTCGAGGAAGCTCCGGCTCAACGGCGTCGGTGGCGGGTGGCGGACAACACGTCTAGCGGAGCGAGCGTAGCGGCGGACATAGGAAGCAGGCGCATGAAACCCTAAGTTGAGGGAGGAGGCCCCGCGCTAGAGCCAAAACCAGGTCGAGGCCGAGCATGGGCCGGACTGGGCCCTAGCATCCTAGCTCCGCCATGGAAGAACTAGGCCCGTAGGCAACGTGGGCCGAGGCCCGTCCTGGTCCGAGCACATGCGCAAAGGCCCGCCAGGGCACCGAGGCGATGGGTGCGGGGGATTAGACCCCCGCGTGGCCGGCGGTGGCAGAACAACCACCATCGGCGCCGGAGTAGCCACCACCGTCGGACCCCCCCGCCACGGTGCCGCCATCCCCTCAGCACTCTGGCCCGCCTCCGTCAACCGGCCGACGAAAGCGCCACCCTTTTCGATAAGCGCGGCGGCGACCATCGGCACCCGGTCACGTGATGGCGTCGAGCGGCACACCGGCGAT
This sequence comes from Dactylis glomerata, assembly GCA_007115705.1. NCBI lineage: Eukaryota > Viridiplantae > Streptophyta > Magnoliopsida > Poales > Poaceae > Dactylis > Dactylis glomerata. The sequence goes on along the minus strand of QXEO01000625.1, from coordinate 2,980,054 downwards.
GCCGAGCCCCGCCCGCCCCTCTCCATTCATGACTGCGACGCCCGCCTTGCTACGGCCACGAAGTCCGCATGGGTGGGGCGCGACGGTGGCGAGCACATCGCCTCCAACACCGCCTGAGCTGCCATCTCGGCATCGACCTCGTCGGCAATGTCCACCCAGCGCCTGCCCCGGAGGCAACGTGGGCCTCCCACCTCCATCCGAGAGGTCATCGTCATCCCCAGAGGAGTCGTCATCATCCTCCCCAGCGTCCCTGCGGTGAGACTGGTCAAGGTGGTGGGAGGGGGAAGGGAACCCACACTGGTCCTCCTCCCTCTCCAGCTCCACAGAGAGAGACATGCCCACCCTCCCAAAGAAGAACGGCGAAATCATAGTGGTCGGCTTGGAGGGGTCCGGGCAGAGGATCTGGAGGCGCAAAGGGCCCTGGCCCACAAGAGAATGGCTGTCGACCTCCACGAGCTTCCCAACAGCCTGAGAGATCAATTCAATGAAGGGGTCCTTTGTCGCTTCCACAGGGACCCCGTGAACCCAGACCCAGGCAGAAGAGAGTGAAGCCACAGTCTCTGGATCCACACACGAGGGCCTGACAACCACCTTGATGTTGTGGAGCGGTAGGGTGGTCGTCTCACTCCAAGAAAGGGCCCGAAGCAGCTCCGCCGAAGGAAAGGTAATAGCAAACTCCGATGTAGTAACCTCCCACACATTCCACACACAAGCCGACTCCAACTGAGAAAGCTCGCTACGGATAGTGTCAGCGGTGACCTCAATGGTCAGGGGAGGGTCCTGAGACGGGAGAATGGTGATCACTGCAATGTGCTGGGGGACAGAAATCTCCGCATCACCCATATCCATATAGTAGAAGCCTCCATCAATGCCATGCCCAAGAAACTCGAGCGTCTCCCGCGCCTTACGTCGATAACGGGCAGTGCATGCCGTGGCGAGGTGGGACTCATCCCCACACAAGAGGGACTGCTCGAGCGCCGTGCACTTCGAGCGAAAGTGGCCGACCACCCCACAGTTGAAACAGATGTTCGACGTAGGGGACTACTCCTGGGGCACGACCTGAACCTGGGGGTCGGACATCTCCGCCTGAGAACGTCCATGCCAGTCAAGAGGTCGAGCGCCAGACACCGGCACAGTCGGGAGCCCACCCTGGATCCCTTCTGTGCTGCTGCCCGCATACTACTACTACTACTGCTACTGCTGCTGCTGCTGCTGCTGCTGCTGCTGCTGCTGCTGCTGCAGCAGCAGCTTCTTCTTCTTCTTCTTCTTCTTCTTCTTCTTCTTCTTCTTCTTCTTCTTCTTCTTCTTCTTCTTCTTCTTCTTCTTCTTCTTCTTCTTCTTCTTCTTCTTCTTCTTCTTCTTCTTCTTCTTCTTCTTCTTCTTCTTCTTCTTCTTCTCCCCTACAGCTCCAGACTGGATCAGATGAGCAGCAATCTGGGACCACGCGGTCTCCCGGTCCTGCCTCCACGAACCCTGTTGAGTAGAAGATCCCGGTCCCCGACCAAAACCAGCTCTAGGACGCTGCTCCAAGGATGCCCTGAGCTCCCGCTCCATCCGACGGCCCACCGACGAGGGCCCCCGGGGCTCCGGGGAACGACCCCTGCGACTTGGGGAGCGGCCACGAGGGGAGCGAGAAGACCCCCGCCCCTGCAGGTCCCAGCGGGAGGAGGCGTGTCCCGCCTGACCAGCATCCTCCCTGGGGCGCGCGCGGAGGGCTGCGCCGGCCAGGGCTGCGGCACATGGGGCTCCGACGGCCCAGGCTATGCCGGCCAGGGCTGCGGCGAGCCGGAGACCTCCTCGCTGGCGGCCGGTAGACCTCGGGCGCGGGCGATGCCGCTCGAACACGGCGGTGGTGAGGCGGGGAGGCTCTAGGGGAGGGCGAATGGAAGCGCTTCATGAGAGCGTCGAGGAAGCTCCGGCTCAACGGCGTCGGTGGCAGGTGGCGGACGACGCGTCTAGCGGAGCGAGCGTAGCGGCGGACATGGGAAGCGAGCGCATGAAACCCTAAGTTGAGGGAGGAGGCCCCGTGGTGGAGCCAAAACCAGGTCAAGGCCGAGCATGGGCCAGACCGGGCCCTAGCATCCTGGCTCCGCCATGGAAGAACTGGGCCCGTAGGCAACGTGGGCCGAGGCCCGTCCTGGTCCGAGCCCATGCGCAAAGGCCCGCCAGGGCACCGAGGCGATGGGTGCGGGGGATGAGACCCCCGCGTAGCCGGCGGCAGCAGAGCGACCACCACCGGCGCCGGAGAAGCCACCGCCGTCGGACCCCCCCCCCCCCCGCCACGGTGCCGCCACCCCCTCAGCACTCCGGCCCGCCTCCGTCAACCGGCCGATGAAAGCGCCACCCTTTCCGACAAGCGCGGCGGCGACCGTCGGCACCCAGCCCCACGACGGCGTCGAGCAGCACACTGGCCATGCCGAGAGCCCCGCCCGCCCCCCCTTCGTTCCGCGACTGCGACGCCCGCCTTGCTACGGCCACGAAGTCTGCAAGGGTGGGGCGCGACGGCGGCGAGCACATCGCCTCCAGCACCACCTGAGCCGCCATCTCGGCATCGACCTCGTCGGCAATGTCCGCCCAGCGCCTGCCCCGGAGCGATTCGCCGTCCCCCACCTCCCGCGGGAGCCCAGAAGAACCCTCCATGGCCGCCGCCGACCCCCCGAGCGCCATCCTGCGCCGGGGCTCACCGAATCGCTAGGAGCATCGCCTCCGCCGTCGCCCTACCGCTTTCCTCCTACTTGAGTCACGCTCGTCCATCTCACGAATGCTCCAATCATTAGAACGCTTCCAATTCACCAATCCCTTGTTCAGGTGCATTGCTCTATCTATTTGGTAAGGGAGTGAGGTGCATGTGAGGCAATGTTCTTGATGGTGAAATTGTAATTCAAATAGGAACCAACGTTCTTAGGATTTTTCTATTTTTCGAAAATTAGCTTATTTTAGCTGTGCTTTCTCAAGTATTATAAACTGTTGTTCACGAGAAATTAATGGCCTGTGCATCGAGCCGATGGGGGCAAGTCCAGGTTCGTAAAATGACGGTACAGGAAACTTCCTTCCGTCATGTACTCTCAGTCCAAAACGGTGGTGTACGCACTGAATGTATCTGAGCACATGGATATGTGCACTGTTCAAATAAGATGATACATAAAGGAATAGAGTAAACCGCATGGGCGGTCCTATTTCTTTTTGCGAACATTCATCTAGGTCCTAGTTCTTTCAAAATGCACATCTAGATCCTAAATCTTTTGTAAGTGGTTCATCAGAGATCCTAGTTCTTTCAAAATGCACATCTAGGACCTAACAAGAATTAGAACCTTTTCATATGTCTGAATACACTGAGAAACCAGAAACACAGCAAAGATGATTGGTCCAAAAAAAACAGGAGGACCTGGACCTAAGAGCCGAAATGACTTTTCCAGATATTATGACATATACAATACTCCCTCCGATCAAAAATAAATGTGGGCAATTTTATACTAGCTTAGTACAAAGTTTGTACTAAGTCCCCAACAGTTATTTCTGATCGGAGGAAGTACAATTTTTGTTCAACTTTCCTAGAAAGACAGGGACCATTTTAAAATTTTGCAAAGGAGCCCAGATTTTGTCGGCTCGGCCGTGTCTGCTGGTACCGGATGACATTGGGGAAGGCCCGGACGAATCCCGGCTTGGCGGAGACCCGCTCCACCTCCTCCTCCGTCAATCGCGCAGAGAAGCCGTGGACCAGGGTTCGGTACGACCGCCGCAGTCGCGGCTCGCCGAGGGCCGTGGTCATCGACGGCAGGAACGACTGGTGCCATGCTCTGTTGAGCATCCGCATCCATGTCTTGGCCTCCTGCTGGTGGCTCGAGAAGAACTATGTACGTCCTGTAGCCTGCTTCGTCGGCCGGCTCGAGGTGCGCGTGCGCCTCCCTCCTATCTTGCAGCGAGGTGTAGGACGCGTCGGTGCTGATAACCGCCGCCAGGAGGAGGAACAGCAGCGCCGTGATGCATGGTTCGGGCAAGAGGGAGCGGTGGGTTGACATTGCGAGCGATGGAGCGGGCAAGATTGAGGTGAGGGAGGAGGCCACGGCGGTCGGCGGGGCGGTGCTTGAAACGTTAGTATATAGGAGAGCAAAGGTGTATTCAATGGCCTCTGATTTTCCTTGATTCTCATGCTAGTTATACTAGTAAATCGCACGTGCTATGCACTCGTAGAGTTTAAGTATTATTTTGAAATTGCACATGTTGAGAGGGCCGAATATGTATATTTTAGTATATATTACTGTATTAGATTGTCAACATTGATTATATTATTTTTTCAGGTAATATCAATAAACATGGGGTTGTGTGTGGCCCGAGTGCTTTCTCTTAACAGACACCTAGCACTAAATTTAGCAAGGGAGATAGTATTAGATGTAATGGAGTACTCATCGTTATAAATAAAAAATTAATGAAACAAAAAATTAGGTCCGACACATTGATCAAAATTTTGAAACAAAAAATATGGGTAAAAACAAATGATCTCGAGGTCATTATATTTATTGAAATGATTTATAAAGAAATTAAAAGCTAGTTAGTTAAACACATACCACTCTCTTATTATTTTACTTGTCATTCTCTGATTTTCATAGACTGTCTAATCTAGTCGGCGACTGCACCGTTACATGTGGTTTTCTAAGTCTATCTATCATCGTGTTAGTTTGGAGTATCTCTCTCACCATTTTCTTTATGATCGCACATGAAACGCGATTGGGCGGCATGGTTCTCTCTTTGTAGCGACAACTTGAATGCTCTTTGCTTTTTTTGAAACTTGGATGCTCTTTGATCTTTGTCGTGCAAGTGAGACCGGGACGTGGGTCTCTTTTCGAAAAAGCAGCTAGCTAATTGTTCCGGGTAGGGCCCAGAACTGTTCGGCAGGCCGTATTTTCTTGGTCGCTTGGTAGTACTCCTGTAACTGCTGCATGTCTGACTCGATCTATCACACTGTCACGCGAGCTTCCCAGAAATTTCTAGAGAGCATTCGAAGAATCACGTGAGCGTCGTACTACCTCAGAGAGTGCAAGCTGGCAACGTACCGCTGGACTTGCACCGCGAATCCCTGCAGTGTGAGCCGTTAGATTGGTCTATCCAAGGGCTTCTATGTGGCCACATAGTCATCTAAGCTAAGGCATCAAATATGAGCCGTCAGATTAGAATGATCCAACAGTCTCTATGATCTAATATTGGTACACTATATAGGAAGTATAGACATGGTAGAAGACCAGGCCATTGATTACAAAATCAACTACTGCTACACATTGTTCAAGAATTCGGCCGATTAACCGATTAACGGGCCAGTTAATCGCTACTCGGATGGTCACTGAGTAGCCGATTAACGCCGAGGAACAGGAAAATCAGCCGATTAACTGGAAAATCAGCCGATTAATCGCTACTCAGCAGTCGGCCGAGCAGCTACCAGTTACCGAATTCCTGAACAATGCTGCTACATATACTGGATATCAAGGTTTTTTTTCTCTGTATGAAAACAATTAGCAGTGGTCAGCTATAAATCCGGTTTTTTTAGAAATACCGAAAATACTGGACAATACCGGCTGAGATTTATATAACAAACTTATAAATTCATCCAAAATTTGTTAAAATTATTTAAATTTAAGCACATTATATCAATACCGTAATTTTTCATTCAGTACTACAATTTACTGGTGGTAACCGGTGAAACCTGTTTTCGGCAAGATTTTGGCCAAGACAAAACCCTGGTCAATACTCGACACACAATAATTACACGGTATAGGTTCCTCTCTATCGTAACCTATCCAAGTTTTTTTTAGAGAATTGCCAAATGGGAGGAGCCTTTGTGAAACCATCTGCTACTTGATCACCTGATGTAATAAACCGAATCTCCAATAATTTGCATGCCACTCTTTCTCGAACAAAGTGATAGTCCACCTCTATATGTTTTATTCTTGCATGAAATGCCAGATTAGCAGATAAATAAGTTGCACCAATATAATCCATATTAGCATGAAACACCGGATTAGCAGATAAATAAGTTGCACCTATATGGATGTCGTCGCGGCAGAGAAATTTGGGGACGATAGGAAGATGATTGGAAGGAAAAGGGATAAGGGAGAGAAGTGGTGGAGGTGGGAGCCGCGGACGCGTGTCATGCGCGCGAGGCGGAGGACGCGCCGCGTCGTACCGTCCGGACGAAAGAGATCATTTTCCTTACAAATTCCTATCCAGCTTAATTTAGCACAAGATGATGCATACTGACTTTTAGACCGCATATTACATAATTTCCAAGGTTATCTGGTCACTTTATCATTTACTTCCCATTATACTAATCATGTACACTTTTTTGTTTACATGAGCAGATATGGATGACATATTAAATTTACCAAATAGCTCTCACTGGTATTCTTGTAACAACTTCATGTTTAATATGGAGTCTGTGTTAATTTCATGTTTTATGTAATAGCATATTGTATCATGTTAGCCCAATCGACCACGAGGGATGACAGGAATAGTTGTATGGTCTGGTGAAATCATATGTCATTGGAATCGGTCTACTTGTTTTTTGGTAGGTTGTATCAACCATCCTTTAGTCTGTGTGATAGACATTCTCAATAAGATATATTTTAAGTTTGTGTCATAGACATTCTTGATTGATTTTTCCTAAATGAACCTTAATAAATTCGTTCAAATGAAAACGGTATGTGTAAACTGCATAGGAAAAATTCATGATCGCCGGAGTAAAAAAATTCAAGAAGGCAGATGGAGCAAAAGATGGAAAATAAATTTATATGATCACACTTGCGGTGTACGTACACATTTACTAGTATCTTCAGATGTCTACGAGGTTGCATGCAGAACTATGGATGGTCCAAACTTGAATTGAGACTTGTAGCCGTAACCATGAGCCCAACACCCAGTGGCATAGACAGGCCCCAGGCTACCATGGCCTTGGCCTGGGGCGTGGAGACAAAACGTAGGCTTAATTTAACTATAATTGGTACTGTAGCGCACCGTAGCTACAGTGCAACGAAGATGGCCTGGGTCGTTGTTTTTTTCTGGCTACGCTACTGCCAACACGGATCAAGTATGACATGGCAATTGATTTTCTTTCTCAAGAACAAGTCAACGAACTTTATTTGTGAAATCAGAAAACAACCAGAATTTAGTAAAAAAAACAACGATCGTCTCCTTAAAATCAACTTTGTTTGCCGATGCATACACATTTCGTGGATGCGGGTGTTCCCACACAACCAAATAGATCACGTCTAACAAAACTTAAACTAAGATGACATCTATAACTCGAGTACTCAAGAAAAAAAAGCCATCGATCGATCACTGGCACCTAGCCGAGAGTACGTAGAGGTTCTCGCGCACGTAGCTGGCGTAGACGAACGAGACGTTGCCGTTCTGCGGGATGGTGTGGCCGCCGTTGAGGAGGCAGACGCCGGGACGGACGACGCGGAGCAGGCCGGGGTCGACGGGGATGAGGGTGCGGAAGTTGCCGCACCGCAGGTAGATCCCCGAGATGGCGCAGGGCCCGTCGCCGGCGCACTGGTTCGTCACGGTAACCCTGTACTCCGCCGAGCCGTCCATCTGTGGCTCGCCGAGGCTCTGCCAAATCAGGAGGTCCTTGTCGACGTCGCAGGGGCCCGCGGCGGCGGCGGTGGAGAGAGGCGAGGCCACAAGGAGGGCGGTGAGCATGATGATCACCACGGCTGCCGTCGTCATGGCGATGAGTTGTTGGCGCCTAGCCGGCGGAATATCTCCAGGCTAGACTTAGAGACGATTGAGAGAGGTACTAGCAAGAGTTCACCTACGATCGGATCGGAGCCGGATCCTCTAACTTTGCTACCCTAACTTTTCCTGACTTTGGGTCACTGACAGGCGGGTCCCGCATATGGTGGACCCCATCTGTCAGTGACCCAAAGTCAGGCTAGCCGAAGTCAGAGGATCTCGTTACTACGAACGGCGCGGCCGGATTTATATATGCAAATCATCGCGCACGTATATATGGAGTACCTATTAAATTTCGGAAATGATGGTGGGTTTTTGGAAGTTCCCGCTATGGTGTTTTCATGTCGTGTACAAACACATAATATAGTTTCCTTGTGCGTACAGGCAGAATATATTTTCCTTTTGCGAGTTTGGACCAAGATTTGAACCTAGACTTGATTTCTTGACCTTGTTTAACCTTGGCCGAAATATAGCACTGCCAGTCCGCCACAAATCATACTTGCCATTTATGATATCAGCCCATAAAACTCACGCATTATGAAATTGACCTCCTAGGGGCGAATCCTATGCTCCGACCAGGTCGGCGCTTGCGGCGATTGCATCATGCCGCACACTCTAGCGCCGGTGTGGGCCGGCCCATTAGCGCCGACCTGGTCGGGTCTATTTTTTTGTTTTTTTCTTTTCTCCGTTTTCCTTTTCCTTTTTTCTTTTGTAGTTCAGTTCTTTTTGTTTTTCTTTTATAACGTTTAAGAAATGTTTAGATTTGAAATTTTCGTTCAATTTTTTATGAAATTCATTCAAATTACCCAATTCGTTCAAAATTTGAAATTCATTCAAATTTCAAATTTCGTTCAAGTTCATTTGTCGCTCAAATTTTGAAATTTGTTCAAATTCGATTTCTATTCAAATTTTGAAATCATCATAAATTTTGAAATTCGTTCAAAATTTGAAATTCATATAGATTTGGAAATTTGTTCAAAATTTGAAATATGTTTAGATTTGAAAATATGTTCGAAATTTGAAATCCGTTCAGATTTTGAAATTTGTTCAGATTTACTATTGCTCAAATTAAAAAGAAGAATAGAAAATAGCGAAAAATGGAGATGGGCCGGCCCATACACCACGGCTGGGTGTGTGGCGACTGGTCTGCGCTGACCGGGGTGGTGTATAGGCGCCCCCCCTAGGCTTACGTAAATCCTATACACCACTTATAGCGGCACGTTTTGGTCGCCCCGCGCATCCTCTGAAAGCGCATCGCTTTGAAATTCATGCAATGGACCAGGACTAGTTCGGTCGCCTTGTTATGCTTCTTTTTTATATTCTTAATTTTTCTATCTGTTTCTTTTTTCTCTTAATTTACTTTGCAATTGTATTTTATTTTTGAAAAAACACATTTAAAATTTTTTAGTTTCAAAATGTTTATATTTGGAATTTGTTCATATTTTGAATTGGTTTACATTTTGAAATATGTTCAAATTCGAAAATGTTTAGATTTAATTAAATGTTCAGAATTTGAAAATATTCAGATTTTAAAAATGTTCAAATTTTGAAAATGCTCAAAATTTATACTGTCCAGAATTAGTATTTTTCATATTTTTAAATTTGTTCAGATTCAAAATTTTCAAATTTGAATAAAAAAATCAATTTTACTCAATGTCCATATTTGAAAAATTCAAATTTTGAAAGCATTCAAAAAAGGAAAAAAGTGGGGGGAAGGGGGAGGGGGGGGGGGGGCACCCCCTTCCCGGGCTGCTTTAGGCTGTGTAAAGGAGCGTCCCTAGCCTTAGGACCTCCAACTTCCTGTAAAATGAAAACTTATAGAAATTTGACTATTTTTATTAATAGTCCAGTAATTAGCGGAGTCTGGCATATCCAACAAATTCACTTTCATACAGGTGGCCAGAATATCATTCCAACATTTGAGGTTATCCCCCCCCCCCCCCCCCCCAAAGACTTATCCTAAAGAAAATCTTCCTCACTTCACTTGCTATGACATTACTAATCCGAAATGTCTTTTGTGAACAAAATATCATACAAGAGAGGAAACTTGTGACACAAAGGCACGTCACCGATCCTCCTATATTCCCAAAAGCGTGTTTTTTTCATTCCTAATAATTTCTTGCTGTATCTATAAATCTTTCTCTACTTTTGAAATGCCATGCCAAAACATTGAGTCGCCTGGCTTAAACTTGACTCCGTAGAGATAATTGTTTTTGGCATTTTTCTTCATAAGAAGATTTTGCCATAGTCCTTGTTCTTTATCTAGTTTCCAAATTCTCTTTCCTAGAAATGCTTTGTTCATATTATCCAAGTTTAAGATCTCCAAGCCTACATATTTTTCCACAGGAGATTAAGTGATATTTTTTAATTCCTTCCGCCTTTAAATACTTGAGCACTTTTACAGTACCGTGTACTCTCTAAGAAGGGTTGGGAGTACCGGTTAAATCTAACCATCCATTCAAGGGGGGTCTATTTGACATTTTAGTTGCTTTTTTTTAGATGACTGGGTATTTTTGACTTTTTTGTCTAACTGCCTTGGGTCCTCCCAATCGAGCGCGCCTAGCGCCGCCATCTGTTCCTTCGACCGACTCAGGGTGCGAGCGGTCCAACATCCCTGAAAAACCTGATCCAGATAATCATCGTGTGCTCTAACTGACGAATGAGCGGATCGATATAACAGAATAAATATTTGCAGGACTGCGGTAGCGACATCAGAATCCACTTGTTATACTTGATCTATCCTTCCATGTGCGGATTAATCTTGAGCTCGCCCATTAAGGACGTCCCGGCCGGGCAGCTACGCGCGCCGGTCAAATCAGCATCGCTATCTGCTGTGGGCTTGCCGGCTTCATTCTCACGATCATCCTTGGGCCTACTGCTCTCTCAGCTTGACTCACCTGTGAGATTGGTTGATGATCGCCGGCAGGCCAAGACGCCCTGGTCACCATCTCTCCGCCAGACAATGGGAATCGAGCAAGTGAAGAACAATTTTCCCTTCAAAATTACAAGTGGCGTAATAATGTATCTCTTTTTTACCCTAAACTCAAGGTACTCCATAGTATTTTGAGGTGGTACTCCTTTATGTCTGTGTTGGAGTACCAACCAAAATATCCGTTGGATTGTAACAAATGAACGGTTCATGGATATTTTAGGATACTGTAAAAGTGCTCAAATTACTATGCTCTTTTCCTCACACCAATAGGCATCTCGTGAGAAATCATCATGTAGAGTGGAACGCTACTTAAACACGAGTTAACCAGGATTGTTCTTCTTCCTATAGCTATCAGCCTGCCTTGCCAACACTGATTGGGAGCAGAAGTTTCCTCCTCTTGTCTTGGTTAATGGTTCAAAAGAGTTCTTTATCAGATCATACATCATTGTTGCCTTGACAATCGAACTGCACTCTGATTGGAAAACCATGTGTGGAAACAAAGTATTGGACCTACATGCCGGTCAGTTTTTTTCTTTTCAAAATGGGGAAGCCCAGCCTCTGCATCAAAATAATGCATACTGCCTTATTTTATTTTAATTATTCAACAAAAGTCAACAAAAAGCCTTACATCGATTTTACTAACCGGAGCCACCAAACAAAAGTGTCAAAGCACCATCAAACTAGTACAAAGCTAGAAGAATAAACAAAAATAATGCCAGTCAGATAGAGAAAAAAAATCATATACGAAGGACAACATATCTATGGGGTTACCTTTTCCAACCATATACTATGTACTAAATCTTGGGAAAAGGCAAGAGAAAGAATCCATCAACAAAGCCGTGGAAAGAGAGAGAGAGAGAGAGAGCGAGAGATAGAGAGAGAGAGCATGATAGCCGATAGGAGCGCATGCCAAGGACTTATCTCAGTTCATACATATTTCCAAATAGTACATGAATATTATATAACAACAAGTTAATACATCACCGATTTTTGGTGTGATATTTTCAATATCATATGAATAAACTAGTGTTGTCAGATGATATTCTTGGAGAGCAAGTTATTGGTACATACGAGTTGAGTACACAATGTTGGCCTTCTTAAACAATTTTAAAAACTTTGTAAGTACACATACATGTTTAATATGGCATAAGTTCTAATATTAAGTATTGTGAAAATGGCTAGAGAATCTAGAACTCTCTAACACGTTATGTAGATATATATAGGTATACTATGGACTAGGAAATATACACACTAAAATGCACTAAGAGGCATAATATCGGTGGCTCAATGTGGAAAATTTGAACATTAATTTTATTGAAATTCATTGTAAAAAAGTTAATGAACTCTTTAATTGAATAGATTGATAAAATAAACATGTGCATTAAACATAATTTAATATTAACTAAAGAGATATGACAAATAAAAATGTTGCGTATAAATTTATACATATGTAGAGTTTGAGTATTTAGTACGGACATCTGCGTAAGCAACCCCGCCGCCGGCATATTTTAGGGAAAAAATTACAGGAAGCACGCCGCACTTGAGCGGGGTGCGGAGTAGGAAGTTGGAGGTGAGGAACCGGTCGCCACTTAGGTTCTCCATCAACACCACGCCGTACTTCTAGTGACGTGCGGCCACGCGAAGCCCTTCCGCCATCACGCGGCCGTCTGTCGGGATGCGGCCGGAGCGGCAGGGAGTGGAACAGCCGACGACGGCGCCGTCATGGTGGTCTTTCCCTTCGAAGCTATCACGTCTTAGGTAGTATACTAATAAATAATCCCATTCTTTCCTGTGCTTATCATGGAGTATCAAGCTAGCGTGGTACTCGGGTGGGTGGGTCGCCGCAGAATGGCAGATCACAATGCATGGAACGTGATGGCGCTTCATGTTCCAGTTCAACTGTTGCGCAATACGCAGCCGGATCAGCCGGTGCTCTCCATCACACTGAACATTTGAACCTTTTGTATTTTTGTAATCACCTGTCTATGGAAAGCGAAATACTGTGCGTTATCCTACTTTTGGATGGTCCGAGCCGAGACCATGGTCGTCTCTTGAGTTGACCACCCCACCCACCAACCCACGCAGCTCGCGCGTCCTACGCATGCATGCACTCTCTCGCCTGACCGAAGGCAACAGAACGGGACACAACGGCAACAAAAGCTCCCACAACAAGACAACCAACAAGCACTCTGAACCTACAACGACCACAAACTAACGACAGAAAGAGCACCACAACGCAAAGAAGACCAACTAAATGAACCCGCCAACTCGAATGGGTACCATCAATCAAGCGGTCGCGAAAACTTCCAGGAGTATACCCTCTTCTTTCTTTTGCTCCTGAGAGACTTCTCCACCTTCTTGATTATGTTCTCAGAAGCCTTCCCCGCTAAGACGCAAGCAATCTCCATGCCATATCCAGAACTAGCGGCCTCCAAACTAACGAGTAAGTCACATAGCTCTTTTCCAAAGAGAGCCTCAGAGTTAGGAGCCAACACGCCTCCACTGTCCACAATGGTGGGTGCCTGACAAGGCTTTAACAGCGGTGGAGAGGGCGTCATGGCCACCACCGAGGCCTCTAAGGATCCCGACTCCACCGGTAGCACCACAGATGATTCCCCACATAGCTCCTGAAGCTCAGGCATAACCTGTAAAACTGGAGCAATGACCTTGGTGATAACCGCACTCTCAAGAACAGAGGCATCACAAGGACCCATACCCACGCCGGTCACGACATCCAGCTCTACCGACGATAAAGCACCTGCAGGCTCGATCCAAGCTTCAGACTGAGTCTTGTCTATTGGAGTGCGCTCTGAGAAGATGCTGGGGACTGTAGTGTGTTGGAGTTGGAGTTGGACACGGTTGGGTTCCTTTGGACATCGACTGTCTATTACTCCATACGGACGCTAAGTTATACTCCAACCCAAAAAGTGGCGCCTTGTTTTCGTGCCTAAAGTTTAACAGTAAATTTGATAAATAGTATGCATATGCCTCACAAGTTATAAAATTTCATTCGGATACAAACTCAATTGTACAAATTTTGTGACATATAATTTATATTTTTTTCGGTAAAATTGATGGCCCAACATAAATCTTAAAAGAATCCATCTAAACAGGGATGGAGGGAGTAATTTAACTAGGGATCGTTCATCCAAAAAAATGATGCAAAATAGGGCACCCAGGAAAATATTTAGTGCACCAAAAATGGTAATATAGGGCACCAAAACCGTTCGTGATTTTCAAGATGATGTATAGTAGGACACCATAATGTTTTTAGCTGTAGTAAGGGTCTGTTTGGTTGATGCCCAAATTTACCCAACCAATTTTTTGGCAGCCTATACTATTTTGGTTCTTGTTTGATTGGTTGCCAATATTTTGATTCCCTATCGAATCTTGCCAATTCTTCTCATACTCTCTTCACAAATCTTGCCAACTATTTGGCCAACATGGGGTCAAGGAATCTCTAACAAAAATTTGGGCTAGCCAATGGTTACCAATATTTTGGTAAGGCAAGGCTATGGCAGGAACCAAATAGGCCCTAAATATTGGGATGTGGTTTGTTCCTGTCGGGAGGGAGACGGTTCTGGCGAGCTTAGTGTGGGGTTGTGGGAGGGCATTGTGGTTTGTTCCAGTCACCCCATTAACATCGACATCAGAAGGCGCGCCGTCACGGGTCAAGAACTCGTGATGATGCTTGACAGCTTGTGAACCTAACATTGAAAACGGTGAATGGCCTGTGCGTGAGACTAGCAAAAGGGTTCCCCACGAGGCCAATCCTATATGGCCGACCTCTACGCTTTGGGGCCTGCCATTGCGGCCTGTATTTGGTCCAGAAAGCCCATTTTGGAGCGCTTTGGGTTGCGCTGGTGGAGATGCCCTACTACATGAATTTTTGTTTACACATAAAAACTATTTATTTCCTGTTCGTAGCTATAGTTTTAATAATTTTAGATAGAATAGTAAACATTATTTATTAGAAATAGTTAGACTAGCCACAATGGTGATATCACAGGTAGTATCATGCATTTCATGCATACAAAAAGCTGATGTGTCACTGTAATTAATGATGAGAGCAGGGGCGGAGCTGCGGCCGGTGCTGTAGCAGAAAATTACACAAGAGAATATGTTTTAATTCATGCCCCAAACTACAAATTCAATAGCTACAGCAGCAGTGTAGCACCGTCCGGCAAGTGTATGCACCCGTCCTATTCAGCTCCTGGCTCCGCCACTGGATGAGAGAGACTGTAGTAGTATCATAGGTAGATACTGTATCATAGGACGCAAAACTAAAAAAAAAAAACAAATAAATCTTGTCCATAATTTTATATTGAGATTCTAAAAATTAGTAAATATCATGAGATTATGAGATTACTATATAATACTATCCATTGTAGAGGTTCTATCATACAGTAGTAACATATATACATGATACTGTCTATGACCCCGCACAACACGCTCGTGGGTCCACCCTCGATCACCCTGCTCTTTTTCCCACCAACGCACGGGTCCCAACGCAAGATACGCATGCATGCTCTCGCTCGCGTGGCCGGGCAACACAGCACGCTGACACACAGGAATGTGCCAAACCGAAACAAAAAGAAAGGGAGACGAAGTGTCTACTGATCCGGCTATCCATCCTCTGGTTAAATGGGAGGCTCCTAAACAGGAGTATGTGAAGGTCAATATTGATGCTGTTTTCCAAGAGGAGTCACGCTCAGGGCCTGGGGCTTTGTCTTATGTTCAGATCAAGGAACTTTTCTTGCAGGCCCAGCTGGTACGGATTGAGCATGTTAAATCTGCAATTCTGCATTACATGCTAAGGCAATTGCATGTGCGGCAGCGGTTCATGGTGCATCACGTTTGGGGGTTTACAGAGTTATGGTTGAGTCTGATTCATCTACACTCGTCCTTGCGCTGAAGACATCAGATTATGATTTGTCTGAATTTGGGGTTTTACTCCGTGGCGTCGCAAGTTCATGCATCTTACATTTCGATGACTTTGAGTTTTCTTTTATCGTTGTGATTGTAATAAAGTAATTTTTCTGGTAGCCATCGATGTTGCCGAGCTAGTGGTTTAATAAAGTGTGTGATTTTTTTTTTAAAAAAACAGGTTTTCTAATCGGGAGGATCGATGCAAGGCAACTTGTGGTGCAATATCACCCAAGTTTGGAAACACCTAGTTATTATTCGCCACCCAACAATATTTATTTTAAATTCGAATAAAAGAGTGCGTGTTGGAGCTCGACCATGAGCGCCACCATACTTTTTGATAAAGAGCGCTTTATTACTTAATAGTTATTAAGCATATACCCGGTGACGAGGGTTAACTCGACAAATATCCTAAATAAAGGACTTAGGATCGGGGAGATAGGGCGTCGGATGAACTCGAAGGTAAAGTTAGTCGAAACAGGTGTATATCGAAAGTAAACTTGGGTGTTGAACCTTGCTTGCTTTCAATCTGTCCCACCCCGTCCCCTCCTGGCCCCTATATATAGATGGCCAGGTCTCGGGGATCGGGTAGGGTCCGATACAGATTACAATATCGATATATGGTAAGAACTCGTATTTCGACTAGTATTACAATTGGGCCTAGCTTAACGGGCCTCAGGGGTACTCAACTGACGGGCTCTATTATCTATACCCTTGTCACCCGGCCTCTGCATAACTAAGATGCACACAGCTCAAATCCAAGCCTCAAACAAAGAGGGAAAAAAATGCGAAATTACATATCACGAGCAGGAGTTAAGCTTGGGGATGCTGATACGTCTCAAACGTATCTATAATTTTTGATGCTCCATGCTTATTTTTACACCATTTGCCTTGTGTTTCGTTACACTTCGTGGTGTTTTTATGCGATTTCCGGAACTAACCTATTGACAAGATGCCACAGTGTCAGTTCCCTGTTTTCCGCTGTTTTTGTGTTTCAGAAGTGATACATAGGAAATATTCTCGGAATTGGACGAAACAAGTTCCTGAAGTCTTATTTTGCTCGGAAGCTTCTAGAGATCCGAAGAGGCGAAGGAGAGGGGCCACTCCTGATGACGCCCCTTCGCCTATAAGAAGCCTCTGGACGGAAAACCCTAGAGGGAGTCGGCAATTTTCCAGAAAGAGTTCCACAGTTCCGCCGCCACCACCGACAAATTTTGGGGGACAGAAGTCTCTGTTCCGGCACCCTGCCGGGACGGGGAAGTGCCCCCGGAGCCATCTCCATCGGTCTCCATTGCCTTCTCCGCCGTCTCCATCGACCTCACCGCCATCTCCATCAACCTTGCTGTCTCCTATGATCAGGAGGGAGTAGTTCACCCCCAGGGCTGAGGGCTCTACCGGTAGCTATGTGGTTCATCTCTCTTTCCCATGATGTGATCTTTATGTGATCGTGAGCTTTGTATCATGTTGAATAAGTAGATGTTACTCTTCTTCATTATGTGTACTCTAGTGTGTTATTAAAGTAATCTATTCCTCCTGCCATGGTGTAACGGTGACAGTGCATGCATCATGGTGGTACTTGGTCTAGGCTACGATTGTGATCTCTTATGGATTATGAGAATAATTATCACTATGATAGTATTGAAGTGATCTATTCCTCCTTTCATGGTGTAATGTTGACAATGTGTGCACCGTGTTAGTACTTGGTCTAAGTTGCAATAATATTTATCTTGAGTTATGATTTGATTTGGATATCTCTATGAGTGGTGTTTGTTAAGTACTTGATAAACTTTGAGGAGTGCTTCGTAGCCCTACGCAATGATTAGTGTTATTCAATAGGAAAGTAATTCAGAGTACCATAGTGAAGAGAAGTTATTTATTTGCTCAATTATGTTATATTTGTTGGGAGTGTGTCCACTAGTGAAAGTATGATCCCTAGGCCTTGTTTCCAAGCTTTGCACACCGTTTACTTGCTATTTTGTTACTTATTTTCTTGCTGCCATTTTTATTCCAGATTGCATTTACTACTTATAATCATCACTACTACTTGTATTTCATTATCTCTTCGCCAAACTAGTGCACCTATACATCTAACAAGTGTATTGGGTGTGTTGGGGACATAAGAGACTTTCTGTATCGTAATTGCAGGGTTACTTGAGAGGGATAGCTTTGACCTCTTCCTCCCTGAGTTCGATAAACCTTGGGTGATCCACTTAAGGGAAACTTGCTGCTGCTCTACAAACCTCTGCACTTACGATTGTGTTGAGTTTTGTATGAAGGAAGTTTTCAAGTGTAGGGATTGGAGAATGATGAGATGAGTTGAAGAATGGACAAAAGCTCAAGCTTGGGGATGCCAATGCAACCCCCCAAGAAATATAAAGGAGGTACAAGCATCAAAGCTTGGGGATGCCCCCGAGGCACCCCTTCTTCATCGGCAAAAATCAGGTCACCTTTCAAAACACTATATTTTTATTGCTTCATGCACTATGTGTTTTTCTTGGAGCGTCTTTACTTTAGCTTTCAGTTTTCTTTTGTTTTGTTTGCTGCAATAAATGGTTGGACCCCAACAAATTTCTTTTGGAGGAGATGTAATCGCTTTTCATTTGCCAAGAACACTCTAGTTTTCACTCTTATCATTCAACGAGTGTTCTCTTTTTCTAGAACTCCATTTAGCTTTCGTTTTTTGCCTTGATTTTTGTTCAGATCTTGTTATATCTTTGCATAAAAGTGTATTTGAACCTCTGGTCTATGTTGGTATTCATGAAAAGAGTTGTTTCAAAAAGGTTTGAATGGTGTTGGAAAAGAGAAAAAGTTTCATGCAAAAAGTGGTACAAAAACGAGCTTGTTTAGACTGTGGCTTAGACTTTTGCATGCCATGCTTGATGTCATTTTGATAGTATGCTTAGTGATTTTTGCTGTAGCATGACTTGTCTCAAATGACTGAGATTGCTTAATGAGTCTTTGAAAAAATCATGCGTTGTTTTTATTATGTGGAAGCATTTATTTGGTTTTCTCCTTTGATGCTTTATTTGGGGTGACTTGGCGTATGCTTACAACATGTTTGACTCTTATAAAGTCGCCATTAGCCTCTATGATCATTTGGTTTTTGACTTGTGATACTATTTTATGCTTCTCTTAATGATGTTTTGTCGCTATGCATGATTATGGCCGTTATTGCTCTCTTAGTTGGTCGCTCCCAGTCTTTTGCTAGCCCTTATTTTGTACTGAGTATGAGCGCTACTCGTGCATCCAACTCCTAAAAACCAAGTTATTCCAATGTGTCCACTATAAATTCCTATGCATGGTATTTGCAAGCCATTCCAAGTAAAATTTCCATGTGCTACCTTTCAAAAAAAAACCATCAAAATACTTCTCATTTTGTGACACTGTTTTCAGCTCATGGGGACGTAGTGGTCGGATTTGCTATCTTTCATATTGTTTTATTTCAAAAAGAAAAAGAGAAAAAAAAGAAAAAAAAGACACTCCTCCATGGTATGTGAATGTTGGTGGGCACCCAATGGAATCGGTTAGCTATGGTTTGTGAAAGAAAAAAAGATGGAGAGGAGTGCCAAGCTTTATAAAAGAGCACCAAAATGCCAATCTCTCTCTCAAAAACTTACTTCATTTTTGTATGGAAGATAGTAAGAACCCCATTGCCAGTCGTTGACAAAGACAACCACCTCTCAAAACCAAATTTTTATCTCTCTGTTTTACAAATGAAAAGCTCTAGCACATGTTTAATCACGGCTTCTCTCTGCGAAGGGCCTTTCTTTTACTTTTATGTTGAGTCTCCACCTTCTACCTTTATGCACCATCTAAGAGAGCATAGTTGCCATTCTGAGTTTAATATGCATAGTACAAAAGTTTATCATTGATTGACTCATGATCATGGTTTTACTTGTTCTTAAATTATTTATATCTAGTCGCCCTCTTAAAACTTGAAGGTGTCCTATGCATTTATGTTTTGCTATTCCATGAGGGACAAGCTGAAAACCATTTGTTATGTTTTTTCCATATGATTTGAACACACGTTTGACTTTCATTGTTTTATAATTCATGATCTTTCGTTTGTGTTTCTTTTCATGTTATAACATGGTTGCTAAGTTTTTATTGTCAAGATTATGTCTCTTATGCCCATGTTTTAAGTTCTTTGATCCCAGCACTCAATCCTTTACTTAGATGATCAAGATTATGATGGTGCATGTCACCTCAAAAAATTATTCTTTTGTTATCACTTACCTACTCGAGGACGAGCAGGAGTTAAGCTTGGGGATGTTGATATGTTGCAAACGTATCTATAATTTTTGATGCTCCATGCTTGTTTTATACCAATTTCTATATGTTTTGTTTACACTTTGTGGCACTTTTATAATTTATTTGGACTAACCTACTAATAGTTGCAAAAGTGCATAATGTTCTTGTTTTACACTTTAATGTGTAGGAATTACCAAGAATACAAGTGGAAACCTTGTTGGAGTCAAATTGAGACTTTTCAGAAATCTATGCCAGAACTTTTTTCGAAGATGGTCACGTTACGGGTCGAAGACGGCGTCAAACGGAGAACTCTTCAACTACAAAGTTGTAGGAAATTTCACGGCGAACGTTCTGGACATAAAATTGACCTGATTCCGTGTCCGGACGGCCGAGATAAGCCCGCTCCATTGCAGCCCAAGATGGGGAGACGAGAATCCAAGAGATCCAAGAGACTATATAAAGAGAGGAACCCTAGCTCGTGAGAGACACCCCCTCCCACGAATTTGCAGCCACCAGAGCCACTTTTTTGCCTCCCCCATGGATCCCATCTCCATGGGAGAGGGCTCCCATGAAGCCATGAAGGAAGGGAGCTAAGGGGCGGCGCTCCCCCATGATGCCGGTGGCGGGGGAGTCCCCCGCGGCGCCGCCGACGCCGCCCGCGCCCCTCGCTGCTCATCTCCGCCATCTTCACCGCTATCTTCATTACCAACTCCGCCTATTATGTAGTGGTCCATCCTCCCACACACCTCTGTACCGTCCTATATAAACATGGTGTTTGATGCTATAATATTTATCCTATGATCTATATCATGTTTGCATAGTTTATTTGTTCTTAGATTGATTTGTTGAATGTCTTTGGTTCATTAGAGTTGTATGTTGATATGGTACTGTCCTTTGGTGTCCATTATATTTATGCGTGCTTGGATTAAATATCTTAGGGTTAGTAGTATGTGCAAAAAGAAGGGGGTAGTTCTGCCGGAGTGACAGAAACCTGAGGACGCGAACCGGAACATTGCACGTATGGGAGTAAGAGGACCATTAACTTAAGGCTATGGTTGGCAAAACCTTAATGCATTGTTAGTATTTGCGGATGCTTGCTAACAATTCAATCATATAGTACTTGTATTTCCAAGTAGTGAGGTGCTTGTATATTTAGCCTCTCCCACATAGAAAACTGCATCGAAGACAATGAACCCGATTTATTCACTAATTGAACTTAGACAAAGCCACCACTATTACCTCCACTTTTCCACACTCATGGTACTGTTAGTTTATGGTTACTTAGTATATTTTATTGCTGCAGCACTAATATTGACTTTCTTGTATTTATTATCTTGCAAAGCTATCTCTCATACCCGTATTGTTGCTCTAGTTTTATTTCCTAGATGATGCAAACGTTTAGTGTGCGTAGAGTTGTATCAGCGGTTGATAGAACTTGAGAGAACATTTATCCTACCTTTAGCTTCTCGTTGGGTTCGACACTCTTACTTATCGAAAAAGCTACACACGATCCCCTATACTTGTGGGATATCAGCATGGAGCATCAAAAATTATAGATACGTTGGAGACGTATCATAGAGGATCTAGGATATTCTCCAATCTTCAAGCACCACACGCCTTCACATGTCCATTGCTGTAACGAATTACAGTACCCCATCCACCATTTCCAGATTCATGATTAAAAGCTCTGTCTATGTTGATCTCCGGAGTTCAGAAAGTTTTGACCTGGTGTATGCTATCGTTCTGGACACACAAGTTTTGGCCAGTTTGGAGAATCAGAACCAAATAGCAAACTATATAGCAGGTAGCAATTGTTCATCAGAAGGTTAGAACACACTCAAAAGTGCAGTTATGTGGCAAAAGGGGGAGGCACAATGATGCAGTGTGTGGTAGGTTCGGTCGGAGCCCAAACGCCCTATGCAACACCTCTCACAGCCGGAAATCTTTTGGCATCTCCAAGGTCCAACGGCTCCGACTATCAAGCGCAATTGCTACCGGATGGATGCGTAGGCCCATGTTTTGAGGGGCTAAATTGCATATATGCTTGCAACTTAGCTATTAGTTGTTGGACAGTGGGTTGATTTCACAAATTTAGGGGGTCTAAAATGAAAAGCAATGACGAAAAACCTACGGTTGCTTTTTTCTAAACTCTCGCTGCTTTCAATACTAATAAAAAGTCACCAGATCAAACGGCAAGAACCACAAACCAAGAAACAACTACAGTTGCAGGCCCTCTCAAAATCATTTTCCCCACGAGAAGGGCCAAGCAAGTATATAGAGGATTAATCTGCATGTAACAAAAAAGAACAAATAAATATTGAAATCCATACCAGCGCCTAAAAACTTGCCAGCAAATAGTGTAGACCAGGGAATAAATCTTTGAGCAGTAGAACGACTCTTATGCCACGAGAAACAGAGGCAAATGGTAACCTCTCCTTTCTATTCTAGATTTCTGGTCTAATCAGAAAGTTCAAAAGCAAAAACTATAAGGAAAAATGAATAAATCTCTGAGCAGTAGAACGACTCTTATGCCACGAGAAACAGAGGCAAATGGTAACCTTTCCTTTCTATTCTAGATTTCTAGTCTAATCAGAAAATTCAAAAGCAAAAACTGTAAGGAAAGAGGAGCTCTGGTTGCTAGTTCAGTTGAAAACTATTTTCCCAAGACAAGACCAAGAAAGAAATTGGTGTTTCAAGCGCTCCTTGGATTCAGCTGCACACAAAATATAGTGAAACCAGAGTGGCACAGATTCTTTCAGTTCAATTTACGAGCAGTTCAATCAAAACATAAATAATGCTAGTAAACAACTGAATCGACTCTGTTATAACATGCGACCATGTACACACCAATGATCCCTAAAAGGTTGCTCATATTCTCTTGTGTAAAACATCAAACTTTTTACGTTTGTCAACTATATAAATAGAACCATACATATATTATAATGCATCGGCACATTGAACATTGAAAGATGAGTATCTAGAGTAAAAACAGCCACTCAAGCACAATCATTCACCGGCAATCTCAGTTCAAAGAACCCTCAATAGATAACCAGAGTAGTAATTTTTTCTTTGGAATGATGAACTCGGATCGACAAAAGAACTCAACAAAGAACCAAAAGAATAAATACTGAAGTTCAATAGATTCATTCTAAAAATATGCAACTCTCAGAAAATGGAGAATCAAATATAACAGTTCGGTATGATGATTCATTATGTGGCAAGTAACACCCAGATTTATGTGATACTTACCATTGCAATACTTGCTCCATGCTTGTGGCCATAGTTTAAGTCCTCAGCCCTTCCTGAAATGCAGACAACCTGCCAAGCCTGAGAAATAAAATTTGGTAACAGAACAGAGGGGCAGTATATCAGTTGGAGTGTATTTTTCTTCTCTGAAAGTAGACCAACATTAGATGGGATATAGAATAAATAAGTTTTGAAAAAAGAACCATATCAAGCAAAGCTAAAAAAACTCACATGCTAGATGCTTTAGCACAAGTGAAGACGTAAATTCCACTCGCGAAATTAATGGTTTAATTCAAAAAAATGGTTGAGCAGAAAACATAAAGGTGCACTAGATGGACCGGCCGGCTTCGCCCGGCCCGCCTACAATATATTTGACACTATGTTGGTTGACATGTACAACCAGCAAAGCTGTTATGAGTCATATTAAAAAAATTATTTTATTTAAATAATAACGCCCTGTAAATAAAAGCGCTAACGGCAGAAACAGCTGATTACGGTCAGCGAGAAGTTGAGAACAATTATGTAATCTTTATTTAGTATACAATTCTAGTCAAAACACACTGGTTGCACGAATCATGTTTTTAACCCAAAAACACACACAAAAAACTTAATCAACACACGTACCTACAAAAAGGTGGTGGAAAATACATCAACATGTATTCGCCACCACCTTTATCACAAAGAACAATGAATCTAGAGTCTGTCAGAAAATAGATAAGAAGCAATATGTAAGAATGCAGTACAGCTCTTTAGTTGATGCAATACTTCAAACAAAATGTCATCTAGGTTAACAGAAATATCCACAACATAATACTTCATCTTCTAGCCATGATGCTTCTGCCTCTGGCCAAGCACTATGGTTACAAAACAAAAAAGTCCACACACTACTAAGGCATCCAAAAATCACAACATGGCAGTACAAATACCTCTATGATTAGTTACTTATTGTATCAACAATTGATTGAATTCCTGTATAAACGATGTCATTAGCTATAGCTTAGTCCAAAGAGGAGAATTATTCAATAGCTGATTGCATATACTTGTCATTTTTCCTTTACTTCATCGAATACCTCTATGCAGCAAAAACTGGAAAACACGAGGGCCCCCGAACCATATGCAAAGTTGACGACGGCGCAACAGGGGATCACCTGCATCAGACTTAAATATAGTAACTGCATCAGCCAACACCAATAGATATACATGTTTAACATTCAGAATTAGTGTATCGTTGACCCCAATATTTCCAAGGTTCAATGATCGCAAGAAAAGAATAGGGGCCACCTTTAACAATGACCAGTGTATCGTTCACCCAAATATTTCCACAAGCAGAAACATAAGAAAGAGCTCATCACTAAACAGGAGAGCGTTCATCTCACCAAATAATGTTTAAGATAGCATCCATATACAGTAAATTGAATAGGTAATGTAAGCTAATGGCATGAGTGGTAATACATCGATTTTTTATCCAGCTAACTGAGCAGATACCCAAAATCATTAGTTTGTGACTGAGTGAATGAATTCAGTGAGTTTCCAATCTCACCAATTAAATCAAGTTAAGTGTTCCACACCATTGACTTCATCTACAGATAATAATATGTAATCCCTCCGTTCCAAATATAAGATGTTTGTATCCTTTCTCTGACACTATGTATTTAGGCATGTTTAGTGTGTAGTTTGGAAGCAAAATGAATGAACCTACACACTAAAAGGCATCTAGATATATGAGTTAGAAATAGGCTAAGACATCTTATATTTTGGAACGGAGGGAGTAGTTGCTGAAGTAATAATCTGTAGTTAGTGACACAATCAAACATGCTATTTTCTTTCATGAACCGATGCACAAATCAACAATGACCATAACACACATCAGCAAAAACATAGAGTAAAAAAGGGATTGTGGTTCTGAGAAGGGATCTTACAGCAGGATGGATTATAGAGCAAGGCAGATCAACACTTGAGATCTCCCTCTCCACTTTAAGCATATCATGTTGGATAAGCACATCTGCTATCATCATTTGTGTTTAGGTTAGCACAGAAATGTGCTTGCACTAGTTGAATATGCATTTAGCTACATGGTACCAAAATAATTATTGCTAGGTAGAAACAACAGACAAATAAACCAAGATAATATACCAAAAGAATATTCTTTAGTATTTTTTTCTGATATTATATATGAATGTAAAGATGTATCTAAACTATGGGCAGCTATTAGCTTTAGATAGTGTGTTTGTACACAGGTTAAGAGTTCCCGATGCATCTCCAAAACTGAATGGAGCAAAACAGACGTTAAGCCACTGGACAATCAACAACATTACATACTTTAGCAAGATAGTAAGTTACCATGGCTTTTTATAAAAGGTTTACAAATTTATATGTAAATCTTAATTAATTAATTGCTGCAAGACAGCTGGTTAAATACCAACCATTAGAATTCAAGTTTTTTGTTCTTTCCCGGGTTGATAATCTGAAATAAAAACCACATCAATTTTGATTGCCACCACTTTACTCAATAGTATGATTAAGAGTTGACCTTTCTACCAATTAGGAATCAAACTAAGCTAAATATAATGAGTATTAAGAAAATGCCGAGCTTCCTATCTGTTAAGAAACATCCTTAAGAAACCAATGTAGAAGGTGGGGAAATAAAAATATGCTCATGTGTTCTCACCTAAGCTTTTGCAAGCACTCAATTACAAAACCATAGGTTTAAGATCCTTCCCAGTGCAATCTTCTCTGTGAATAACACAGCAAGTATATCTGTCAAAAGTAAGCATACAGGGACATCAGGGAAAGGGTTCTTACTTGCTACACACTATTAGATATGGGCACTTCTCATATGAAAAGTATACAACAATAGTAGTAAATTAAATTTGCAGGCTAACTATTGGTGTACAACCAATTTGGCAAAGGTCCAAATGATCATCCAAATAGATCATTTCCAGGGAATAACCATTGCAATGGATGTGGCAATGTGTGTCAGATTTATTCACAACTCTTCGTGTTCACCACAGAGGCCGTGAATTGCACAAGAACACGACTCTCACCGTCTCACGTTGTTGCTTCCCATTGAGCCCAAGAATAATCTGGTCTATTCTAAGAATGAAAATAAAAAACCTCTGCACACTTCACACTATCTGGAGTATGCAAAAACCCAAAATTAAGAAGAACATACGTAATAACCATCCATCCAAGAAAAACCCGCTGCACACGAAGCTAGGCACCATTTACTCATGGCACCCCCTAGATCAAGGCACAGCTGCAACCTGCAAATAGTTGGAAGACGTGTCACGACGAAAAGTCTACTGCATGGGATAACAACCTAGGAAGTGGGCAAGCGAGACGGCGCTGGTGCTACTTCCGTCTGCTTCGGCGCGCTCTCTGCCCGCCGGCCCCAACTGTACCATCTTCCTGGTTCCACATATGCCCTTGCACATGGGCCTAGTGGGCATGTGGAGGGCTCAATGAAATCCATCACCAGATTACCTACCACCAGATCCAATCGAGCAAGTTGACGGCAAGACCCTCCCCATGCCAGAACACTCCTGCTTAGGGGTGCTTCCCGTGTATGGAGATGGTACGGAGGGGAAAGGAGGTGTTGTGGGGAGAGAAGATGTTCGGCGGATGGATGCGGCCAAAGCTGCACGGGGCGGCAGCCGGAGCTGCAAGGCAGTGGTCAAAAACCTAGCGCATCGGGAGGAAGAGGAGAGGGAGAGAGAGGAAAGTGATCGAGGGGGTTGGGTCCGGGCCTAGGTTTGGGGGTGCCGGTCCAGCATCTCATGGGTCCCAATACCAGGCAGGTAAAGGACTCAGGCCATGGTAACTAACAATTACACCAACCAATCAAAACGGAGGCCCTGGATCGTTTAAAACAAATATAGAATGGTCAAAAAAATGTGTTGTGCGGGAGGCTCTCACGAGGCGGGTTCGTGACCAAACTTACAACTTTAGTTAGTTTGTATGTCTGGCCATGGCGTCCTAGTGGGCCTCCGTGTGCTAAAAAGTAGATATCATGTGTTGCTGGCTTGTTGTTCTATTTGAAAAAAAACTGAGTTGATACTATGCAAAAGAATAAAAACTAAATTGCCTTGAAATAAATAGAAGTATGGAAAATTAAACCTCAAATTGGGCTATGAAAATGCAACAACCAAATTAGCATGTGTTCTATCTTTGCAGTATGTCAAGTGAACATAAAAAGAAGTTTCGACAAAAGCCTAGTGCAGATTGGGGGCCAGGAGACCAACGGTATGAATATTTCTATCACTATAACCCATACAGTATATGTCTAGTGAAAACACTTAGGTTCAGCTGGTCTTTGTGTAGTTCTATCTTGTCAGACAGGTTCCTTCAAATCATCATCACTTGACAAAAAGTTCTTAAAAACCTTCTCACTCGTGAAGAAATTGTAGAGACAATATAAAATATAATTAAGAGAATTCCTGAAAAAATCAATGTATGTGTTTAATTTCTAGGTCAACCTACCATTGGGTCTAATCTTTACACTACAAATTCGTAAAGATTTAATAATATTTCAAGGATGCAAATGATTGTTTCCTTCAGGCTTTGATGCTACATGCTGGCAAGATGTCATTCAGATTTCCAAGAAAGTACTGCTAGCAAGAGCTATACAATGGATTGTATTATTAAAGGAGCTATGATATATATTAATCATGTTATGAGTTGGCAAAAAGAATTTATACACTAAGGAAATTGTATAAATTAGGATAATTTGCATGGATAATACCATAAAACAGTCTAATGCATAGCCATTTCTGGAACTCATAAAATTAAACAGGAGGAAATGCAACTTGTCACTACCTGGCATTGTTTTGAGGTTTGACTGGTGCTAACACATGGTGATTACCTAATGATAAATGCATCCCAGACTCCAAATCCTATTGACAACCAAGAATTTGCTGCCTGATGCCATAACGGAATCTCACTCCCTGACCAGCCCCAGCGAGCAAATCATCAGCAAGGCATTCAGCAAATCAAGAAAACAGCTGAGCAGAAATAGATTAACCACCACATATTTAGATTAACCACCACATATTTTCTATCTTATCTATCCACAGCAGCTAGTCGCTAGAGCATTTAGAGAAAAAAATCTATCGCTCGAGTAGTACAGGTACACCAGTACCAGCTTCATGCGAGCTAGCAGCTTGCCATCGATGCAGAAAAAGGAGCTCGAGTCACTGGCACTACATCTGACTCTCCATAGGAATAAAGAGCCACAATTGCAGATCTGGAGCCGAGAATGTGCGCTTGTCGCTCGCCTAAGCAAGATGGCCAGGGCAGGGGCGTTTCCCCTGTCGCGCCACCAGCGGCCACGCGGGCTAGCTCGAGAAGGCCCCAGCCGGCTTGGCATCCTCTTCCCTCCAACGCCGCCTCCCAACAACGCAGGATTCCCTCCTCCTCCCCCCTACAGGCTACAGGTCCTTCACCAGTGCGGTTGGCTCTAAAGCAACCTCATAGTCGACCTGTCGTCGTGATCGTCGGTGAAGACGCACCTGGGTGGGTGCTAGGTGCGGGGCGCTAGCCCGGAGGCGGTGCCCGATTGTGGCGGGGAGAGTTGGGTTAGGTGGGCTGCATATAGTTACCTTGCTGATGGCGACTGGTAGCGGCGGAGGCGACTCCAGGCGGCAGCGAGGGGAATCCACGATGGGCTGACGCGAATCCGGGCGGCGACGGCGCAATTCCGGGTGGCGGTGACGCGATTCCGGCCGGAGGCGCGGGAGACTCGAAGTGGCGGTGGCTGCACGGTTGAGCTGCGAATAGAAAGAATGGAGGTATACTCGCCGGGTTAGTGTGCGTGTTAGGTTGACTGAGGTCGTGTCTCCAGCCGAAGAATCCCTCACCGTCACCGGCTCGCGTCTACATCGTCTTGGAGGAGACTTTGTTGAAGGCGAGATGGGCAGGCGAGGTGGAGGTTCGATTTGGGCATCCCGCATCCATGCCAATCTCCGAGAGGGCTCCATCAACTCCCTCGCGCAGGAGCGGTTTACCTAGCGCCCGTTGATGGCCGAAGTCAGCCTGGGCTTTTGCTGTCACCGTCACCTGCACTGCCAGGTGCTCCGCCGGATTCTCCGCCGCCGGCACCGATTGAGAGAGGGAGTGAGAGACGCGAGGAGAGTGGAGAGGATACTGGCCTTATCCCCGTTGTTCGTGTGACCTGCGCCGCTAGATGCTCTGCCGAACGCCGCCGCCGTCGCCACCGACAGGGAGAGGGAGTGAGGGATTTGGGGATTAGGGCAAATAGCTGTTCGGGTTGGTCGGGGAACGCGAGGCCAACACGCATCGACCGCTCAACGTGAGGCAGCCCCGGCCCACACACAGCGACGGCTGATACGTCTCAAACGTATCTATAATTTTTGATGCTCCATGCTTTGTTTTACACCATTTGCCTATTGTTTCGTTACACTTAGTGGCATTTTTATACATTTTCCGGAACTAACCTATTAACGAAGTGCCACAGTGCCAGTTTCCTGTTTTCTGCTGTTTTTGTGTTTCAGAAGTGATACATAGGAAATATTCTCGGAATTGGACGAAACAAGTTCCTGAAGTCATATTTCACCGGGGAGCTCCCAAACATCCGAAGGAGAGAAGGAGTAGGGCCACGTGGGCCCCACACACACAGGCGGCGCGGCCAGCCCCCTGGCCGCGCCACCCACGTGTGAGGGGGCGTGGGACCCCCTCTGACAGCCCCCTTTCGCCTATAAGTACCCCCTGACGAGAAAAACCTAAGGCCCCGATCAGTTTTCCAGAATACATCGCGATCCGCCGCCGCCGTCGACCCGAAGATCGGGAGGGTCCAGAAGCTCTTCCCGGCACCCTGCCGGAGAGGGGAATCGCCACCGGAGGTCTTCTTCATCGCCATGCTTGCCTCCGGAGCGATGAGTGAGTAGTCTACCTTGGACTATGGGTCCATAGCAGTAGCTAGATGGTTGTCTTCTCCACCATGTGCTTCATGTTTAGATCTCATGAGCTGCCCTACATGATTGAGATCACCGTTATGTAATACTATGATGTTGGTTTGTTGGGATCCGATGAATATTGGTGTTTATGATTAAGTTGCTGTACTGAATTATATCTTTTGTTATCTCTATGTTGTTTATGATCTTGCATGCTCTCCGTTGTTAGTAGCTATCTTGGCCGAGTAGTTGCTAGTGACTCCAAGAGGGGGTATTTATGCTCGATAGTGGGTTCATGCCTCTATTTCACCTGGGGGAGTGACAGAAACCTCTAAGGTGGTAGATGTGCTGTTGCTACTAGGGAGAAAACAACATTCATATGCTCAAGGGCATATGCTTTGTTTACATTACACACTTTGCTTAATGCAATTATCTGTTGTTCGCAACTTAATACTTTCGGGGTGTTCGGATGATATCCCTGGGGGTGGATTATTAGTCATAGATGCAGTTGGATGGCGGTCTATGTATTTTGTTGTAATGCCCAGAGTAAATCTCATAGTGATCTTCTTGACATATCACGTTATCTTTATTCTATCAATTGCCCAACTGTAATTTGTTTACCCAGCATGTTATTTATCTATGGAGAGACACCACTAGTGAACTGTGGACCCCGGTCCTATTTTAATCATATTGCAATCACCTGTTTACTTTTCCCGCACTGTTTACTTTACTAGCATATTACTACTGTTTTCCACTCGATACACTCATAACCTTTGTTTCAAGCAAACCGGTGAGATTGACAACCTCATCGCAAGTTGGGAACAAAGTACTTGTTTGTGTGTGTGCAGGTTCCACGTTGCAGCTAGCAAGCAAAGCTTGGACGAAGCGCCAGTCGTCCGCTGCTGTCGCAAACTAGCAAGCATCACCTTCAGTCGTCACCGTCTCCCTTCTCCTGATCGATATTAAACCTTGGTTTCTTAACTGAGGGAAAACTTGCTGCTGCACTCATCATACCTTCCTCTTGGGGTTCCCAACGGGCTGGTCATCCACCACGCACAAGGACTGCCTGACGCTTTCATAGCCATCAGCACTTTTTCTGGCGCCGTTGCCGGGGAAGGAAGAGAAGACTTCTGCGAGGGGAGTTCTTCGCACACACAACCATTGCTTTGTTATTTGTTTTGCTTTACTTTATTTTATTTTACCTGCATTGTTTTTATATCAAAAACCCAAAAAAAAAAATTTAGAACCCTTGGTAGCTGTTTTTACTTGTTTACTTTTGTTTTGCTGAAATGGGTACTCCTGAAAACACCAAGTTGTGTGACTTTGCTAGCACGAACAATAGTGATTTTATCTGCACACCTATTGCACCACCTGTTCCTGCTACTACTTTTTATGAGATCAAGCCTGCTTTATTGAACCTTGTTATGAAAGAGCAATTTTCTGGTGCTAGTACTGAAGATGCTGCAGCTCATCTCAACAATTTTGTTGAGCTATGTGAGATGCAGAAATATAAGGATGTTGATAGTGATATTATTAAGCTCAAGTTGTTTCCTTTTTCTTTGAGAGGAAAGGCTAAAGATTGGTTGCTTTCTTTGACTAAGAATAGTATTGATTCATGGGCTAAGTGTAAGGATGCTTTTATTGGTAGATATTATCCTCCTGCTAAGATTATATCGTTGCGTAGCAATATTATGAAGTTTACTCAGTTTGATAATGAACATGTTGCTCAAGCTTGGGAAAGAATGAAATCTATGGTAAAGAATTGCCCCATTCATGGACTGACTACTTGGATGATTATCCAAACTTTTTATGCAGGACTGAATTTTTCTTCAAGGAATCTACTTGATTCAGCTGCTGGAGGCACTTTTATGTCCCTTACCTTGGGCGCCGCATCAAAGCTACTCGACAACATGATGGTAAATTATTCTGAATGGCACACCGAGAGAGCTCCACAAGGTAAGAAGGTAAATTCTGTTGAGGAAACCTCTTCCTTAAGTGATAAGATTGATACAATTATGGCTATGCTTGCTAATGATAGGACTCATGTTGATCCTAATAATGTTCCTTTGGCCTCTCTGGTTGCTCAAGAAGAGCAAGTTGATGTGAATTTCATTAGAAACAACAATTTTAACAACAATGCTTATAGGAACAATTTTGCTAGTAACAATTATAGGCCGTATCCTTCTACCAATGGTAATGGTTATGGTAATTCTTATGGTAACTCCTACAACAACACTAGGGCCGCGCCCTCCGAGCTTGAGGTAATGCTCAAGGACTTCATCGGTAAACAAACTGCTTTTAATAAGTCTGTTGAGGAAAAGTTAGGCAAAATTGATATTCTTGCTTCTAAAGTTGATAGCCTTGCTCATGATGTTGAACTTCTGAAACTAAAAGTTTTTCCTAATGATGTGAATGTGAGTAATATTGTTGCTGCCGCTAATGCTACCCAAGTTGGGATTGATAAAAATATTAGATTGTTAGCGGAATTGCATGCTAGGTGGGAAAGAGAAGATGAGATGGCTAGAGAGATGAAGGTATGTACTATTACTACCTCTAATGATGTTGCTCCTACTGATAGCAATCCTCTTACTTTGATTGGTATAGAGAAAACTCCCACTCCTTGTGTTAAAAAGCCTAAAACTGCCAAAACTTTTTCTCAAAAGAGTGCTGAAATTTTTCAGAGTGTGGGAGATGATAGCTCTATTTCTTTTAATGATTTTGATGTTGATGGCTGCAATATATCTGAAGTTATTTTGTTCTTGCAAAAGCTTGCTTTGACTCCCAATGCTAGTTCTTTAAATATTGCTTTTACTAAGCATATCACCAATGCTCTTATAAAGATTAGGGATGAAAAGTTGAAGCAAAAAGCTTCTGTTCCCAAGAAGTTAGAAGATGGTTGGGAACCCATCATTGATATGCATGTTAATGGTTATGATTTCCATGCTTTATGTGATCTAGGTGCTAGTATTTCTATCATGCCTAGAAAGATTTATGACATGCTTGATTTACCACCACTAGAAAAGTGTTATTTTGATGTTCCTATCGCTGATGTTGCTAAGAAGAAACCTTTAGGAAGGATTAATGATGTTCTTATTGTGGTTAACAATAACCTTGTTCCCGTTGATTTTCTTGTTATGGACGTTGAATGCCATGCTTCATGTCCTATTATTTTGGGAAGACCTTTTCTTCGAACTGTAGGTGCTATTATTGATATGAGGGAAGGCACTATCAAGTATCAATTCCCACTAAAGAAAGGTATGGAACACTTCCCTAGGAAAAGAAAGAAATTACTTTTTGACTCTATTCTTAGAGCAAATTATGAGCTTGATGCTTCATCTATTGATATTACTTGATTCGCAATTTTCTGCGCCTAGCTCAAAGGCGTTAAAGAAAAGCACTCTTGGGAGATAACCCATTGTTTACCTTTCAGTACTTTTTCTTTTATTTGAGTCTTGGAAGTCATTACTACTGTAATGACCGCTCCTTATCTTGTTTATTTCGTTTTTGTGCCAAGAGAAGTCTCTAATTTGAGTGAGGTAAAGATTTGGGGTTATTGCTGTCCTGAAACTGTTTTCGGTGCTGCACCGTAAAAATTCGTGAAAATTCTCTGTATATCTTTTGGACCTGAAATTTCTTGTGCTTATGCCCCAGGTTATATCCAAACTTTTCTTAGTTGAACACTTTTTGATTTGAGCAACGGAAAATCCCTCAAAAATTCGTCCATTATCAGCTGTCCAGTTTTGACAGATTTCTGCCAATATTTGTTTTTGCCACTTTATCGCTTTCTTTTGAGTTCTTTTTGATCATGGAACTCTTGTGGAAGTTGCTAAAGTAGTATATACTTTATATGTGGTGGTTTTGGGTTGAAACCTGAAGCTAAAAGAGGTTGAATATATTTTATGCTTACACTAATGTTGCTAATAGAATTGTGTTTAGTTTTGTATGAAGGAAGTTTTCAAGTGTAGGGATTGGAGAATGATGAGATGAGTTGAAGAATGGACAAAAGCTCAAGCTTGGGGATGCCCATGCATCACCCCAAGAAATATCCAAGAAGTACAAGCGTCAAAGCTTGGGGATGCCCCGAGGCACCCCTTCTTCATCGGTAAAAATCAGGTCACCTTTCAAGACACTATATTTTTATTGCTTCATGCACTATGTGTTTTTCTTGGAGCGTCAGTTGTTTTAGTTTTCTTAGTTTGTTTAGTTTGTTTGTTTGCTGCAATAAATGGTTGGACCCCAACAAATTTCCTTTGGAGGAGATGTACTCGTTTTCATTTGCAAAGAATGCTCTAGTTTTCACTCTTATAAATCGAGCATTCTAGTTTTTCTGCTACTGCTTTTGGTTTTCGTTTTCGTCTTGATATGCGTTCAGATCTTGTCATATCTTTTCATCAAGGTGCATTTTTGCCTCTGATCTTTATTGGTTTTCATCAAAAGAGGTTGTTTTAAAAATTTCAAATGGTGTTGGAAAAGAGAAAAAGCTTTGTGCAAAATAGTGGTACAAGAAGGAGCTTGTGTAGACTGCGGCTTAGGCTTTTTCATGTCATGCTTGATGTCCTTTTGATAGTATGCTTAGTGGTTTTGCTGTAGCATGACTTGTCTCAAATAACTGAGATTGCTTAATGAGCCTTTGAAAAAATCATGCGTTGTTTTTATTGTATGGAAGCATTATTTTGGTTTTCTCCTTGATGCTTTATTTGGGTTGACTTGGCGCATGCTCACACATGTTAGACTCTTCCAAAGTCACCATTAGCCTTCATGATCATTTAGTTTTTGACTTTTGATGCCATCGTATGCTTCTTTTAATGTCGCTTTGTCGCTTTGCATGATTATGGCCATTACTGCTCTCTTAGTTGGTCGCTCCCAGTCTTTTGCTAGCCCTCACCTTGTACTGAGTATGAGCTCTACTCGTGCATCCAACTCCTAAAATCCAAAGTTTTCCATTGTGTCCACCATACATACCTACTAGCAATTTGCTATTCCAAGTAAATTTGACTTGCTTTTATTTTCTCTTCAAATTAAACTCTTACCAGTGTTATGCGAAATTCGGTCAGTAAAGCTCTCACGAACCGGAAGGCACACTTTACTTTTTCCTGTTCTAAAATTTTGACATTGTGGTCTTTTATGTTGAGTTGTTATGCTTACAAGTTGTAAGTTGGATTCTAGCCCAACCATGCCGTCATGGGGCAAGCTTTCAACATTGCACTTTCTTTTGAGTTGATATCGTGATCTTTTGTTTATGGATGCCCGCTGTGTGAAATGAATTGGGAATCTTGTGAGGATCATGGAGTTTTTATATGTGTTAGGGAAACGCCGGGCCGCCAATCTAAGCCATGCATAATTCATGGTGGAAATTTGCAGCATACCCATGGTGAACATTCGACGACGCATCTCACAATAAAAAGCTAAACAAATGGCAAATAAAAGAGATGTCGAGGTGTTCATTGTCTGCTTGTCCTGTCATTTTGGTGTGGGCTTGTTCCATGTCATCGGGCACGGAGGTACCCCATTGGCGGTTCTCAATGATATGCATATACTTACAATGACAAGAGCCTTGCTTGGGACTCTAAGTAAACTAGCATGGTTTGGGTACTTGTATTCACGGGACACGAGGTTTTCAACTTATGATTTGTCAAGCATATGCAGCATAACTGTTCTCGCATTAACTTTAACCATTCAAGATGCTTATGATGGGGGCAATGAGAGCTCAAAGCCGGTAAGTACCATAATTTTTGAAGGTTATAAAACTTGCAATCACTGCTTCCCTCTGCGAAGGGCCTTTCTTTTACTTTTATGTTGAGTCACCACCTTCTTTCTTTATGCACCATTAAGAGAGCATAGTTGTCATTCTTAGTGTGATATGCATTGTCCCAAGGTTCATTGATTGACTCATATTGTTGGTTTCACTTGTTCTTAAATTATTTGTATCTAGTCGCCCTCTTAAACTTTGAGGTGTCCTATGCATTTATGTTTTGCTCTCTTTGAAGGACAAGCTGAAAACCACTTGTATGTTTTTCCTTATGATTTGAACACACGTTTGACTTTCATTGTTTCATTATCATGATCTTTTATTTGTGTTCATTTGCATGTTTACAACATGGTTGCTAAGTTCTTATTGTCATGATTATATCTTTCATGCCCATGTTTTAAGTTTTATTGATCCCAGCTCATCAATGCTTACATATATGATCAAGATTGTGTAGGTGCATGTCACCTCAAAAATTATTCTTTTGTTATCACTTACCTACTCGAGGACGAGCAGGAGTTAAGCTTGGGGATGCTTGATACGTCTCAAACGTATCTATAATTTTTGATGCTCCATTCTTTGTTTTACACCATTTGCCTATTGTTTCGTTACACTTAGTGGCATTTTTATACATTTTCCGGAACTAACCTATTAACGAAGTGCCACAGTGCCAGTTTCCTGTTTTCTGCTGTTTTGGTGTTTCAGAAGTGATACACAGGAAATATTCTCGGAATTGGGCGAAACAAGTTCCTGAAGTCATATTTCACCGGGGAGCTCCCAAACATCCGAAGGAGAGAAGGAGTAGGGCCACGTGGGCCCCACACACACAGGCGGCGCGGCCAGCCCCCTGGCCGCGCCACCCACGTGTGAGGGGGCGTGGGACCCCCTCTGACAGCCCCCTTTCGCCTATAAGTACCCCCTGACGAGAAAAACCTAAGGCCCCGATCAGTTTTCCAGAATACATCGCGATCCACCGCCGCCGTCGACCCGAAGATCGGGAGGGTCCAGAAGCTCTTCCCGGCACCCTGCCGGAGAGGGGAATCGCCACCGGAGGTCTTCTTCATCGCCATGCTTGCCTCCGGAGCGATGAGTGAGTAGTCTACCTTGGACTATGGGTCCATAGCAGTAGCTAGATGGTTGTCTTCTCCACCATGTGCTTCATGTTTAGATCTCATGAGCCGCCCTACATGATTGAGATCACCGTTATGTAATACTATGATGTTGGTTTGTTGGGATCCGATGAATATTGGTGTTTATGATTAAGTTGCTGTACTGAATTATATCTTTTGTTATCTCTATGTTGTTTATGATCTTGCATGCTCTCCGTTGTTAGTAGCTATCTTGGCCGAGTAGTTGCTAGTGACTCCAAGAGGGGGTATTTATGCTCGATAGTGGGTTCATGCCTCTATTTCACCTGGGGGAGTGACAGAAACCTCTAAGGTGGTAGATGTGCTGTTGCTACTAGGGAAAAAACAACATTCATATGCTCAAGGGCATATGCTTTGTTTACATTACACACTTTGCTTAATGCAATTATCTGTTGTTCGCAACTTAATACTTTCGGGGTGTTCGGATGATATCCCTGGGGGTGGATTATTAGTCATAGATGCAGTTGGATGGCGGTCTATGTATTTTGTTGTAATGCCCAGAGTAAATCTCATAGTGATCTTCTTGACATATCACGTTATCTTTATTCTATCAATTGCCCAACTGTAATTTGTTTACCCAGCATGTTATTTATCTATGGAGAGACACCACTAGTGAACTGTGGACCCCGGTCCTATTTTAATCATATTGCAATCACCTGTTTACTTTTCCCGCACTGTTTACTTTACTAGCATATTACTACTGTTTTCCACTCGATACACTCATAACCTTTGTTTCAAGCAAACCGGTGAGATTGACAACCTCATCGCAAGTTGGGAACAAAGTACTTGTTTGTGTGTGTGCAGGTTCCACGTTGCAGCTAGCAAGCAAAGCTTGGACGAAGCGCCAGTCGTCCGCTGCTGTCACAAACTAGCAAGCATCACCTTCAGTCGTCACCGTCTCCCTTCTCCTGATCGATATTAAACCTTGGTTTCTTAACTGAGGGAAAACTTGCTGCTGCACTCATCATACCTTCCTCTTGGGGTTCCCAACGGGCTGGTCATCCACCACGCACAAGGACTGCCTAACGCTTTCATAGCCATCAACGGCCAACGGCAGAGGCCCACGCGCAGCCAGCCTCGCGTCGCAAGTGTCCTCAGCGCGTAGGCTGACGACCACGCTTAAAGCTTTAGGTAATAGTGAGCAATTGTAATATCGCCTAAGCTAGAGCACAAATATATAAGCTATGCGGCCACCTATGTTTGAAAAAAGTATCCCTCGTCGTAGCCTCCAAACATGCACATACCTCCATAAACAGGTCGCGATCCTCCAGACGTATTTAGTGGGTGCGGACACGTAGTATGTATTTGTGTAGTAGTACTTGGACTTTTTTTTTGAAATGGGGATAGCCCCGGTCTCTGCATCAAGCGATGCACACAACCTTTTATTACAACATTTCAAAGTATCATAGTATAGATTTTACATCTCAACGGTCACACAGACTAGATAAAACAATCAACCGGCATAAAACAAAGAAGGCCAAGTGCCTAAGCATCATGAAGTCGTCTAGTAGACCGCCAAGTAGCCAAGCAATAAATATCCCGTGCAACCATCTCCAAACGGCTGCATCCAGAATCCATATGCGCTCGTTGCGCCTCCGGAAGTAGGTAAGACCACTCGTGGATCCAATGAGTAGCCATATGAATAACCTGCAAGAAAAGTGTCGTTTCTATACAGTTCCACAAAGCCCAAACCAAAGCACACGTCCCTATTCGGATCTGTGACTTAGTTAATTTATCTACACCATTGAGCCAATTTCTAAACATATTCATAACATTAGCCGGTGGTACGATGTCAAAAGTAGAAAAGACAACTCTCAAAACCAAACGGGCAAGAGGGCACTCGAAGAACAAATGATTGATAGACTCATTAGAATCACAAAACGCACATTTTGGACATCCATTCCAATTATGTTTTGCTAAATTATCTTATGTTAAAATCACTTTTTGATGTAGGAACCACATAAAGATCTTGATATTCAATGATACCTTTAGCTTCTAAATATAATTTCTTAGGAAAATGGTGTGCCCATTTAACAAATCCGCATAATAAGATTTTACAGAAAACTGGCCCGATGAATTAAGTGATCAAATAAACTTATCTGGTTCTGTCGTTAGAGTGACCGTCATTAATCGCTGAACTTACAACAACCAAGCATCCCAATTATTACCAGATAAAACCCTTCTAAACTCAATGTTTAAAGGATTTGCAGAAAGAACATCTTATACCAAAACATTTTTTCGGTGTACAATGTTATATAGTACAACATATTGTTGGGATAGTGGCGTATCACCAAGCCATGTATCCTCCCAAAATCGTGTGTTTTTCCCATTGCCCACTTTAAAATATCCTCGATCTAGAAAGTCACTTTTAACCTTCATTAGACCCTTCCAAAATTGAGAATCTGTGGGCTTTGTTGTCACTTGTGACAATGTTTTGTTTTTTAGGTATTTGTTATAGAGTAGCTCCTGCCAAACTCCCTCTTCGTGCATCAATTTAAACAACCTCTTGCTTAATAAGCACTTATTTTTAATGTCCAGTACCTACACACCTAACCCACCTTGATCTTTAGGTCTACAGATAATGTTCCATCTAGTTAATCTATATTTCCGTTTCAGTTCATCACTTTGCCAGAAGAACGTGACCTATAAAAGTCCAATCTTTTTCTTACCCCTTTGGGTATTTCTAAAAAGGACAACATAAACATGGGAAGGCTTATAACAATAGAGTTAATCAGTATCAGCCGTTCACCGTATGAGAGAAGCTTACCCTGCCAACATCCCAAGTTCTTTTCAAAACGGTTTTCCACGGGATTCCAATCTTTATTTAGAAGTTTTCTATAATGAATTGGTATTTGATGCGGGCAGATAACCACCTAGTTGGGAATCCCAAGAGGAAGGTATGATGAGCACAGTAGCAAATCTTCCCTCAGTAAGAAACCAAGGTTTATCGAACCAGTAGGAAAAAGCCAAACTTCAGAAGGTGATGCCTGCTAGCTTTGTGATAGCTCTGGACAATTTATAGGGCACCTCATCCAGTGCTTTGCTTTGCACCAGCAGCAACGTGAAACCTGCACACAACACAAACAAATATTTTGCTCCCAACTTACGATGAGGTTGTCAATCTCACCGGTTTGCTATAAACAAAGGAATGAGCGTATCGAGTGGAAAGCAATAGTAATATGCGAGAAAGTAAACAGTGCGAGTAAAAGTAAACGGTAATAGCAATATAAAGGAAATTAGACTGGGGTCCATAGTTCACTAGTGGTGTCTCTCCATAAGATAAATAATGACATTCTGGGTAAATAAATTACAGTTGGGCAATTGATAGAATAAAGATAACGTGCATATGTCAAGAGGATCACTATGAGATTTACTCTGGGCATTACAACAAGATACATAGACCGCCATCCAACTGCATCTATGACTAATAATCCACTCGTGGGGAATCATCCGAGGACCCCTTGAGTATTAAGTTGCAAACAACAGATAACTGCATTAAGCAAAGTGTGTAATGTAAACAAAGCGAATGTCCTTAGACACAAGAATGTTGTTTTCTCCCTAGTGGCAACAACACATCTACAACCTTAGAGGTTTTTGTCACTCCCCCAGATTAAATAGAGGCATGAACCCAACTATCGAGCATAAATACCCCTTTTGGAGTCACTAGTATCTACTTGGCTAAGATAGCTACTAACAATGGAGAGCATGCAAGATCATAAACAACATAGAGATAACATAAGATAAAATTCCGAACATCAACTTAATCATAACACCAATATTCATCGGATCCCAACAAACACAACATGTAGAATTATATAAAGATGATCTTGATCATGTAGGGCAGCTCACAAGATCTAAACATGAAGCACATGGTGGAGAAGACAACCATCTAGCTACTGCTATGGACCCATAGTCCAAGGTAGACTACTCACTCATCGCGCCGGCGGCAAGCATAGCGATGAAGAAGACCTCCGGTGGTGATTCCCCTCTCCGACAGGGTGCCGGGAAGAGCTTCTAGACCCTCCCGATCTCGGGTCGACGATGGCAGCGGATCGTGATGTGTTTCTAGAAAATTGATCGGGTGTTTAGGTTTTTCCCGTCGGGGGGTCTTTATAGGCAAAGGGGCGGCGACAGGAGGAGGGCCAGGTGGCCTCACCACCAGGGGGCGCGGGGCAGGGGCTGGCCACGCCACCCTATGGTGTGGCTGGCCCGTGGCCCCTCTCCGTCTCCTCTTTGGTCTTCTAGAAGCTTTGTTAAATATTAGGAGGTTCGGCTTTTGTTTCATCCAATTCCGAGAATATTTCCTGTGTAACTTTTCTGAAACACAAAAACAGCAGAAAACATGGAAATGGCACTGTGGCATCTCGTTAATAGGTTAGTTCTGAAAAATGCATAAAAACGCCACGAAGTGTAACAAAACATAAAGCAAATGGTGTAAAAACAAGCATGGAGCATAAAAAATTATAGATACATTTGAGACGTATCAAGCATCCCCAAGCTTAACTCCTGCTCGTCCTCGAGTAGGTAAGTGATAACAAAAAAATAATTTTTGAGGTGACATGTACCATCACAATCTTGATCATCTATGTAAAGCATTGAGTGCTGAGATCAAAGAACTTAAAACATGATCATGAAAGACATAATCTCAATAAAAGAAACTTAGCAACCATGTTATAACATGAAAAAGAACACAAACGAAAGATCATGAAAAATGAAACAATGAAAGTCACGTGTGTGTTTCAACCATATGGAAAACATAGCAAATGGTTTTCAGCTTGTCCCTCATGTAATAGCAAAACTTAAATGTATAGGACACCTTCAAGTTTTAAGAGGGCGACTAGATACAAATAATTTAAGAACAAGTAAAACCATAATCATGAGTCAATCAATGATAACTTTGAGACAATGCACATTAAACTCAGAATGACAACTATGCTCTTTTAGACAGTGCATAAAGGTAGAAGGTGGAGACTCAACATAAAAGTAAAAGAAAGGCTCTTCGCAGAGGGAAGCAGTGATTGCAAGTTTTATAAATCTTCAAACATTATGGTACTTACTAGCTTTGAGCTCTCATTGCCCCATCATAAGCATCTTGAATGGTTAGAGTTAATGCGAGTACAATTATGAAGCATATGCTTGACAAATCATAAGTTGAAAACCTCGTGTCCCGTGAAGTACGAATACCCAAACGTCATGCTACTCGATTTAGGGTCCCAAGCAAGCTCTTGTCATTGTAAATATATGCCTATCATCAAAAACCGCCAACGGTGTACCTCCGTGCCTGATGACATAGAACAAGCCCACATCAAAATGATAGGACAAATAGACAATGAACACCTCAGCATCTCTTTTATTTACCATTGGTATAGCTTTTTATTTTGAGATACGTCATCGAATGTTCACTATGGGCATGCTGTAAATTTCCACCATGAATTATGCATGGCTTAGATTAGCGGCCCAGGCGTTTCTCTAACACATATAAAAACTCCATGATCCCGCAAGATTCTCAACTTGTTTCACATCGCGAGTATCCATAAACAAAAGATCACGATATCAACTTAAATAAGAGAAGTGCAATGTTGAAAGCTTACTGCCTGACGACATGGTTTGGCTAATTTCCAACTTACAACTTGCAAGCATAACAACTCAACATAAGAGAGCCACAATGTCAAAATTTTAAAAGCGAGAAAAGTAAAGTGTGCCATCAGGTTCGTAAGACCTTTACTGACTAATTTTTACATAACACCAAAAAGAGTTTAATTTGAAGGATTGATAAAAGCAAGTAGAATGTACTTTGAAATAGCAAATTGCTAATAGGTATGTATGGTGGACACATTGGAATAACTTAGTTTTTAGGAGTTGGATGCATGAGTAGAGCTCATACTTAGTACAAAATGAGGGCTCGCAAAAGACAGGGAGTGACCAACTAAGAGAGCAATAACGGCTATAATCATGCATAGCAACAAAACATCATTAAGAGAAGCATAAAGTGGCATCACAAGCCAACCATTTATTGCAGCAAACAAAACAAAACAAAACTGAAAACTAAAGTAAAGACGCTCCAAGAAAAACGCATAGTGCATGGAGCAACAAAAATATAGTGTTTTGAAAGGTGACCTGATTTTTACCGATGAAGAAGGGGTGCCTTGGGGGCATCCCCAAGCTTTGACGCTTGTACCTCTTGGATATTTCTTGGGGTGTGTGGGCATCCCCAAGCTTGAGCTTTTGTCCATTCTTTACCTTATCTCATCATTCTCCAATCCCTACACTTGAAAACTTCCTTCATACAAAACTCAACACAATTCTATTAGCAACATTACTATAAGCATAATAATGAATCAACCCTTTTTGGTTCAGGTTTCAACTCAGAAACACCAAGTATAAAGCATATACTACTGTAGAAACTTCTCAAAAGTTCCGTGATCAAAAGAACTCAAAAAGAAAGCGATCGAGAGGCAAACACAAATAGTGGCAGAAATCTGTCAAAACAGAACAGCTGACAAAGATCGATTTTTTCGAGGGTTTTCTGTTGCTCAAATAAAAAAGTGTAAAACTCACTACAACAGGACCCTACCTACTGCAACGCATAAATCTGTATCTAGACTCAGGTATAGGCGTTGCTAGCGCCCTTACCAACGCATTTATCATGCGTTGCGATTTTGGGCGTTGCTAGGATGTTATGCAACAGATATATATGCGTTGGTAACCACTAGGTAATACGTTGCAAATGGCAACAGATGTCGAACACCAATTGCATCCGTTGCAACATAGTGTATTTCGATTGAATTTTTTTATTTAATAATAAATATTATTTCATAACTAAATGGCTTCATCGATGGTAGTAATTATTTTCTCATCAGACAATACATAATTTATGAGATATTTAAGACAAGGCACATAAATCGCATGAAGAACAATTCAATATTGATTATTGAAATCACCATCACATACATGAAAAATATCTTAAGAGTACACGTCTC
Organism: Dactylis glomerata; assembly: GCA_007115705.1. Classification (NCBI taxonomy): domain Eukaryota; kingdom Viridiplantae; phylum Streptophyta; class Magnoliopsida; order Poales; family Poaceae; genus Dactylis; species Dactylis glomerata. The sequence continues at coordinate 2,936,192 of QXEO01000625.1, read as the reverse complement.
ACAATCCTGATCAAAATCTAATATTCTAACAGTTCCTATATATATCCTTCTAATTTTCTGACTTCTAACTTACGAGTACACATCTCATAATCTTGATAAATATACAATATTCTAACAATTCTTATACATATATCTCCTTTTTTCTGCCTTCTAACGTCGAATCCGATTATAGCAGTCCTTGCTGATCTTCTAGGCCTGCAAAAACAAAGTTCCAAATTTAGTACAGATGTGCCAACAAAACGTGACTTCACATTAATGCATGCTCTTTATCTAGCTTAGCTACGTAGCCCCAAAAGATGCTATGCAATGCAGGTTCCTAAGAACAATGATGACCTGAGTACATCTGAGGGTAACATCTTGCTTATGAACCTGTTGTTGTTCAATAAAAGAGCCTTCTTATTGGCTTTGCCAGTCTCTGAAACACCTGTAACAATAACATGGATGTTACTGAGCATAAGAATGCAATGCACGATAAGGAAACAATGGCAAAGGGCGCTTCCCATGCAACAATAACATTAGGAGAAGTGCTGCACACAAACTGTATGACTACCCACATATTACGCGTTGCCGGTGCATGTAACTTTGGACGACAGAGGGCGTAGCATTATTATTAAAATGGGCAAGTTGACAAGATTGCGTTCACTTCCACATCGGATCACATGCGACTAACTCAATTGGGTTTACACACATCGACAACACCAGGGGGTCTCGTAGTGATTGTAAAGGACAAGTTTGTGTTAAATAAGTTTACTACTAGCCATCTCAATGATCTCAAATGGATAGATTAATAATAATAAATTATGTACTTAATTAACAGTGAGATTCATACCGATGAACATCACAATTCGAGTAAGCTGACCCTAACCAAGAAAATGTTTAGTTCTTCTTTGTTCTGAAGCATTCCTGCATGTAGAAGCAAATCATATAACACACAAATCTTTTTCTCCACAGTAAGACATGCTACGAACTGCACTCACTTCATGGTCATGACTAATCTACAAACCTGTGATTTCCCAGGACTATACTAGAAGTACACATGGCATCGTCCTCCCTTGCAATGACATCGTGAGCCATCATCACCAGCACTGCAACCACATATGTCATCTGCTTAACATACAATTCGAATGAATAAAAATGTTGGATAGGAGAAGTGACCAGTAAAAGTCTAGGCGATTAATCAGACCTTCCTGAATAGATGATTGCATCTGTGGACGGAGCTAAAACTGGTGAAGGACTGCACGTACCGGCCCCAGACCAACACCCGCTTCTACCCGGGGGCACGCCTCCTCACCCGTGACTCCTCGGACATCTTCCTACACAACCTGCAGGCGCAGTGGCTAAACGGCCAATGGGAGTCAGACCGCCACCAAGGCAACACTACAGCACGTCCCGTCTATGCCGACGGCCGGCGGCCGTCGGGTCAGATAACGAAGGCCGTCGGGCCAGGCTAACCCGACGGCAGCCGTCGGCATAGACCCGTCGGCGTAACCTGGCGTCGGGGCAGAGAAGGAGGCCGTCGGGTTAGGTCTCCACCGTCGGGTTAGCCTAGCACCGACGGTCGAGGGGATGCCGTCGGTCGAGAAATGCCGTCGGGTTAGCTCTCGGTGGGTCCCGGCATCATCTGACGGCGTCCATACCCTATGCCGACGGCTCTGCCGTTGGGTCAGCTTAGCAGGCCGGCCGGCCCATCAAGACGCCGATTCGGCCCGAAAATCCAGCCAGTGGCTATGCCGACGGCATTGCCGTCGGGTTAGCTCCTGGCAATGCCGTCGGCATAGCCACTGACATTTTTTTTTTGAAATTTTGGTTTCCAGCTGGTTATTTAGCAGGTTATTTCAGATGGAAGGCAGGTTATTTCACAGGCATGCATTACTTATCATGTTATCACACATTCATATGCATAGTATCACACACATATGCATAGTATCACATATCACACATAGTATCATGCATACATAGTATCACATATCCAACATCGTGCATACATAGTACCGCCCACACACGCTCGCACTACCTACTCGGCGATGACCCCATTTCTGACCTAGTGAAATTTGGGAAGCGCTCGTCGGCCGTGGTCGCCGTATCTCCAACGGAAGACCCAGGAGAAGCCGAAGGAGTACGACGAGCACTTGGATGAATCGGCGTGATCTCTCGTGACGTACTCGGCGTTGCCCCGTCACCACCAAACTCGGCGTTCCGAGAACGGCCCGTTCTCTACATGTTTTGAACAAGAGTTAGCAACTTGCGACACGTTGGCATAGAGAAGGAGCAAGTATGCATGTTGGAGAAGAACTTACCGTGGTCTGTGCGTAGTACTGGACAGCGAAGGCTTCCTTGTGTAGGCACACTGGGTTAGGCCCCGGCTCAGGTGGCCGCTCTGAGTCTAGCGCCGCGCTCCGCTCTCCAGTTCTAAGGAACATCTTCACCGCCTGTAAGATAGTTTGGATGTCAGATAATGCAAAGATAAAGGTTCAAAGTAGCTAGGATAAGAACAAGACGGCTCATCTTTTGCAAAGGTTTGAAACTTACGTCGGTGGACTCTAGGAGGTACGTATCGAAGGCACGTCTCTTCTGCTCCCACGCATCTAGTTCGGCCCGATATCCCGCATAGTAGGCATCGTATGCCGCCTTGAACTCATGCTACAATGTCAAAATTCATGAATTCTCGTCAACTTAGCCATTTTAGGGATGAATGTCAGAAAGATGATGAAAATGAGAACTTACATCGACCCGTGTAGTAGTCCTGCGAGGTGGCGGTGGCGGGACAGAGGGGCAGTCGGCGGTGAGGGTAGCTTTCACACGCGTGAGGGTCGTGGTAGGCTGGATCACCGCATTAAGAACGCGGTAACGGCCATGCTGCCGGCCACGCCCCGAGACGATCACCGAAGTCTCGTCAACCTCGACCGCCGCGGGGTCATCCACCTCTGGATGGAAACCCTGCAAAGTACTCGAGTACGAAAAGAAGTCCTCCGCGGTGTTGCCGTAGAACAGAGGGAGCGCAGGCTGAGGCTCACGGAGGTCGGGAGGCGCAAGCCTCATCGCCAGCCACACCTGCATGTCGGTGGGCATCACGCCGGTCTCACGAAACTGCATCGCGAAAGAGATGTAACGGTTATCAAGTAGGTAAATGAGAGGAAATAAATACAAGTTGTTTGAGGGTAAATAAATACCATCTTTGCTTTGAAGCGATCATGGTTCCTGTTGCCCGCATTGTGTGTTCCCTCGGTGCCGCGGTTTGCCTTGTTCCGCGAGTTCACATCGTTGAAGGCATCGTCCTTCCCCATCCACCTGAGGGCAAGCTCCTTCCATGCCTCCACTTTCTCATCGGTCCACAAGGGGCGAACCTGAAAAATGAACATATGGAGTCAGTTGAGGAGCAGATAATGCAATTGCAACTTGGAAGCACATTGCCAATTTACTTACCGATACATAATCATCTAGCGTCATCGGAGGCGGATCATTGATAAGCTCATGCTTCGTCATCGTCCTGCCGAGCTTCTCAGCCAAGAAGAGGTTCATGGATGTGTGCTTCTGATTGTAGAACTACTGGCGTGTGAGCTTCTGACACGCCCTCCGCAAAGTCGCGTTCGCCAACTCCTGATGCTCTGGAAGCACCCTGTGCCACTTCTGCACATCATGCATAAAAATTTGTGAGGGTCATGGGCTAGCATGGTGAGGTCATGAACTATGAATGGAATTCATAAAGTATATGCACTTACCCAAAACTTGGCAATCACAGCATCAGAAGCTTTCCCAAAGCCAACACAATCTGCGGCCTCATAGTCCGCCCAATGGACGGCAAGCTTAGGCACGCCGCCGGGGACCACTGTGTACAAGCCCGGCCAATACATCCTAATGGCAGCTCCAAGCAAGCCATTAGGAAGTCGGGCCCCCGGCGGAATGATCCAATTGCTGCATAATAATCAAACATTAGTACATGCCAAGAATGAAATTACATGTTCAAAATTACTATAGACACTTACTCAACGCCGTTAGGCTCAATGAGGAGCTTGCCCTCCTCGGTGGTAGGTTCCTTGCTCGGATGTGGAACCGTCGCTTCCCCACGAACCTTGTGCTTCTTGGGCTGCGGAACCCCCGCCGCCCCCCCTCCATCCCCTCCCCCTCCATCCCCTCCTGTGTATCCTCCGTCTCCTCCGCCTCCATAGACCGCGAGTGGGAAGCCACGTCGCCAGAAGCGGAGGGTAGGTCAGACAGAGGTGACTCTCCACCAACTCGTCCTCGTCCTCCCACTCCACCACCTCGTCCTCGTCCTCATCCCCCCCCCCTCCGTCTCCTCCTCCCGCGTCTCCTCCTCCCCCTCCTCCGTCTCCTCCGTCTCCTCGGCCTCGGCCTCGTCCTCGCCCTCGTCCCGTGTCTCCTCCATCTCTAAGACGCGGCGGCAGACGAGGTTCTCTTCTACTTCTGGTTATCTTCTGTTGCTGCATCGTATTAAGCAGGGAGGACGGCGATTGCTTGCTCATATTGATCAATCACCTGCATTGAAAAACAAATAAACAATTAAGATAAGTACAAAGCATGGCAAGATATGAAGATAAATACAAAGCATGGCAAGATATGAAGATAAATACTAAGCATGGCAAGATATGAAGATAAATACTAAGCATGGCAAGATATGAAGATAAATACTAAGCATGGTAAGATATGAAGATAAATACTAAGCATGGCAAGACATGAAGATAAATACTAAGCATGCAAGATAAAATGACACTAAGACATAAAAAGACCCTCACCTCGAATCATCGCTCTCATAATCAGGGTTTTCATTATCATTATCACTGTCACTATCACTATCACGTGAGTATCTTGGAAGCTCATCGCATGGTGGAGGCTCATCAACGATGCCATTGTTCGCATGTAACTTGGAGAGCATGTCAATGTCCTTTAGATCTACCACTGTCTCGCCACGAGGTTGTGCATCATTCTCAAGGTCCTCAAGACCACCCATTTGTAAGTCAAAGTCCCCGAAGGTCTCTTGCTCTTGATAGAAAATTCCCTCATATGTTACAGGGTCAATGTTGTTGTAATCTTCGACGGAGGGCATGGGTAGCTTACCATGTGGAGATACCTGGAACACGACTTCCCAGCCGTTGAGTTCCACTTTCTGGCATGGGTAGGGCAAATAGTAAACTTGCTTGGCTTGGTGAGCCACAACAAACACATCCGCTCCGCTATAGGTGGTTGAAGGCCTAACCTCAACTAACCCAATGGAAGGGGTAATTCTTTGTCCACTGTGTGGGTCGAACCAGTGGCATTTGAACACAACCAGGTTGAGCTCTATGTTCGTTTGATCGAACGTCAGCTCGTATACGTTCTCTAACCTTCCGTAATAATCGAATCCATCGGCCCCTTTGGTGAAGACCCCGGTATTAACAGTTTTTGCATTAGGTCGACTCTTCTGGTGAAACTCTGTATGAAAGCGATACCCATTGACATCATACTTCTCATACTTCTTGACTTTATGGCTAAAACCTTGGGAAACACATCTCAACTCATCCGTCATCTCAATGTTGGGATCCGCTCCCTACAAGTTCAGTTCAAATTGTTTTTGTGCATTAATTACGTGTAAAAGGGACAAGTCACGGATTGCAAAGTAAGAAGGACAGGTTAGAAATTACTTTGTCCCTGAACCAAGCCGAGAATTTTTTTTGTCCAGGGGCACCCTCTTTTAGAAGAGTGTCCACCTCCACGGCATCGGGACCCGTCGTTCCCGACCAGTGTTCATCAATAAATTAGCTAAAAGGAGAAAATAAGTATTAGACCGAAACCAAGTTACTAGTTGCAAAGTAATATGTTCACCATTTTACCTGGCGAAATCGACAACTTCATTCATGTTCATAAGCACATATAGCATTATGCAATCCTTCTCTTCATTGGTGATGATATAACTTTTTGAGCCACCGGCCTTGCCACCGGGACATTGGAAGAGGAGGAGCTTGGGACTATGCTTGGGCTCATCGACATTGTACCGAGAGACCTGGTTATGCAGAGTGGGAACATCATCGGCATAGTAAGTTATCGAGGCGTTTGCCATCTCCTCAAGCTGAGTTGCCTCAACTATGCATGCTTCAATCTTAGCTTTGTTTCCACATTTGTATCGAATATACTTGAACTCTCTCTCAATACAGAACTGCCAACGAAACTGCACCGGTCCACCCAAGAGTGCCTCGTTCGCAAGATGAACAACGAGATGTGCCATCGGAGTAAAGAAGCCTGGCGGAAAGATCGTCTCTAACTTGCATAGCAACTCCAGCACTAGATCATGCAGCTTCTCAATCATCAGGGGACATATCTGCTTAGCACAGAGCGTGCGGAAAAAACGACTCAACTCCGCAAGAACTCGCCAGACATGCTCGGGGAGATACCCTCGAACCATCACCGGCATCAGCCGCTCAATCCATATATGATAGTCGTGACTCTTGAGCCCGGTGACTTTTCCTGTTACAAGATTGACTCCCTTACTCATATTCGAACAATAACCATCAGGGAACATCACGGCGTATTTGAGCCACTTGAAAGCCTCCTTCTTTTGGATGTTATCAAGACAGAAGTTGGAATGCGGCTTGAACCAATTTGTTCGATTGCGGTCAGGAGGCTGCATGTGTAATTTTGTTCTATCACATAGCTGCTCAACATCGACTCTAGCCTTAACATTATCCTTTGACTTGCCAGCAATGTTCAAGACTGTGTGAAAGATGGACTCTGCGACATTCTTTTCGGTGTGCATCACATCGATGTTATGGGGAAGTTCGAGGTCCTTGTAATACTCAAGCTGAGTTAAGCCTGCCACGTGAGTCCAGTTATGCGTTTGACCATATCCCTCAAATTGCGGGCCACCTCCCTCTTTAGGCAGGAGAGCCCGTAGCTCGGCATCAACAGCTGTACCATCGAACGTAGGTATCTCCTTTTCTTCAAGCACAACTTTGCCCTTCGTGAAGTTCTTTTTGTCTTCTCTGAACCGATGCCCTCTTTTAAGAAACTGCCGATGCATGTCAAAGGAGGTACGATTGTGACCCGCATTTAGCCAAAGGAACTCAAGTCGGTGCCTACACACTGGGCATGGGAACTTACCAGCTGTACACCAACCGCAGAATAGGGCATACCCGGGTAGGTCGTGCATGGAATAGTGGAACCAAACTTTCATGAGGAAGTTTGTCTTTGATGCTCAATCATATGTCAACGTCCCGTGGTGCCAAGAGTGGTTCAAATCATCAACAAGCGGCTGCATATAGACACTCAGATTCTTCCCCGGGTAGTCAGGCCCTGGAATGACCAGCGACAGGAATATGGTCTTCCTTTGCATTAGGACTCCGGGAGGGAGATTGAGCGGAATAACAAACACGGGCCAGCAGCTGTACGATGAAGCCGACATACCATATGGATTGAATCCATCGGTTGCTATCGCAATCCTGACATTCCGAGGATCTGCTGCCTCATTGGGGTGTTTGTCATCAAAGTTCTTCCATGCCTTACCATCAGATGGATGACCCATCTTTATCTTTCCGTGCTCGTCCGGGTATCTCTTCCCCTTCTTATGCCACATCATCTGTGTGGCCGACTCCTCCGACATGTAAAGCCGCTGGATTCTTTTTATGAATGGGAGATAACGAAGAATCTTCACGGCGACTTTTGTCTGCTTCTTCTGACCATCAGGTCCCTTCACCTCATGATACCTAGAGGCCCCACACTTTTTACAATACTTGTCATCCGCAAACTCTTTTCGAAACAGAAGGCAACCTTTAGGACAGCAATCTATCTTTTCATAATCCATGCTGAGTGCTTTCAGAATTTTCTTTGTTTCATACATGGTTTTAGGCATGCAATGTCCTTCGGGCAACAGGTTACCAGTAGTTCTCAAACCCGCTTCATAGCTTGCTCGGGTGTTGCCATACTGGACCTTGTTGGCTAGAGCTTGCGAGATGGCATCGAGCTGAGAAATTTTTGCACCCTCATACAGAGGCCTCTTAGCCGCGGCCATCATATCATAGAAGGCCTTTGCGGTTGGCTCTGGTTCCTCCGGTTCTGGCGGTTCCTCTGGTTCTGGCGGTTCCTCCGGTTCTGGTGGTGAATCTGGCATGTACGCATCATGGAGATCATCTAGCAAATATCTAATCCCATCATCCTCATTGCCATCGATTCGCTGTCGCATCACCTCACCTCTATCACGGTCGTACTGAGAAAAGTCGACCGAGGTAACATAGTTAGGCATATACCCATGCAACCAAAGGTGCTTGGTCATGTCATCCTTTCCCTGACGATGACGCCTGTTGCACCGTGTGCAAGGACAACTTGGACGAACACCTGACTTTGAACCACGTGCCAACTCCTTCACTAATAAATCTGTCTTCGATACCCACTCAGCTGTTTTTTCAGTCGCACTAATACGGCCACTGTACATCCACCCATTATCAGCCATCCTCTATTTTGTAGGTAGCCAAACAACAAATATAGCATTTTATATCAAATAATAGCTTGAAATTAAATGTATCTTATTTTTATTTACTACCGGGTAGAACGCATGCATCAACCAACATCTCTACTAGGTGGGCTCCTAGCAGCCGCCGGATCCGTAGATTGAGTACATTCTCCATGCTCTACCTCGGTCCGAGACAGAATTTCGGCAGCACCTCCCCGTTGCTCTCCCGATACACGTCTCAACAAAAAGCCGAGAGGATGTGCATCCGGAGAACAAAGGGGGAGGCGCTGCCGAAACTCTGAATCGGACTGGGGTAGGGCATGGAGAATGTACCCAACTACGCATCCGCCGACTGTCCCGTAAATGCCGCAAGTGTTACGGTTCAAAATATGCCGACCTCTAATGCATATTTATCTGCGTAACACTTGCGGACGGGAAGTGACACCTAGGTTACGCGACTCGACGAGAAATGGAATCTAGTGACATAAAAAATGCGGAGTAGGGGATGTGGAGTGTTAGCTCACCCTCGGCGGTAACAACCGAGTGTCGAGGGAGAGGGGCGGGTGGCCGGGGAGGGAGGCGCGCCGGCCGGGGATGAAACAAGCACAATGTCTGCAAATTTCCATAAATCCATTTACTAACAACAACCACTAAGATAAAGCATCAACAATATTCACCGACATGAAACAAGCACTAACATTTATTCACCAATATGAAATAAGCACTAACAATTATTTTAATCATCTAATCCTATTACTAATAACAAGATTAGTGTTGGAGCTGCAACTCGCAGCTCCTTTCTTCTTCTACCTCTCACCATCTCTCTCACAAGAACAACACACGCACACGCACACGCACACACACGTACAAAATATCAAGATTAATGCTAACAATTAGTAAAAAAAAGGGGAGAGGGGCAACCTTCGGGCGGGCTCGCAGGGCAGCGCGGGGGCGGGCCGGCGGGGTCGGGTCGGTGTCGGGTCGGCGGCGGGGCGGCGCGGGGCGGCCGGGAGGGAGGCGCGGGGCGGCCGGCGCGGGGCGGGGCAGCGGGGTCGGGTCGGCGTCGGCGGTCGGCGGCAGCGCGGGGCGGGAGGGCAGCGCGGGGGCGGTCGGCGGCGGGGCGGCCGGGAGGGAGGCGCGGGGCGGCGGCGGGGTCGGGTGGCGGCTGGGGTCGGGGGGAAGATAGGAAAAATTCTATCCGGGTCCATTGCCACGTTTATTAGGGTTAGGGCAAAGCCGACGGCTGTGGCTATGCCGACGGCATGCCGTCGGCTTAGCCCTTTAAATTTTTTTTATTTTTTTTATTTTTTTTTATTTTTTATTTATTTATTACATTTATTTAAATTGATAATTATGTTAATATTTTCTTTTTTTATTTTTAATTTATTTATTACATTTATTGCGCTGTCCGATGGCATTGTTGCGCTGTCCGATGTCTGGCAGGTAAAACGGCACCGATGGCATTGTTGCGCTGTTCGATGCCTGGCAGGTAAAACGGCCGCGGCGCTGTGTATAGGTGTGACCCAAGGTTGGTACATGCAATATAGGTAGGTCCCGGGCATGGCCTTCTTCAGAGACATGGGCTGTTAACACTTGGTGAAATCCAGGATCTGTACATGGAAACTCCCGCTACGGGTCTATCGGAGCCTATTTTATGGTAAAGTGGGCCCAACCATTGCTTTCCATGTATATATGTCCTAAACAAACCAAAATAAAGCAAAAGATCCAACGGTGAGGCCTCATACAGAGAAAGCTATAGGGGGTAGATCTCCGAACCCCCCAGTCTAGGGTTTCACCGGATAAGTACCACCGGAGAGTCGTCCACCCTAGAAAACTTGCATGCATGTGTCCCTAACATATGTGTATAGGTGTGACCCAAGGTTGGTACTTGCAATATATATAGGTCCCGGGCAAGGCCTTCTTCACATACGTGGGGTGTTAACACTAGATGAAATCCAGGATCTGTACGTGGAAACTCCCGCTACGGGTCTACCGGAGCCTATTTCATGGTAAAGTGGGCCCAACCTTTGCTTTCCATGTATATATGTTCTAAACAAACCAAAATAAAGCAGAAGATCCATCGACGATGCCTCGTACAAAGAAAGCTATAGGGGTAGATCTCCGAACCCCCTCTGTCTAGGGTTTCGCCAGATAAGTACCACCGGAGCATCGTCTAACGTAGGAAACATGCATGCATGTGTCCCTAACATATGTGTATAGGTGTGACCCAAGGTTGGTACATGCAATATAGGTAGGTCCCAGGCAAGGCCTTCTTCACATACGTGGGGTGTTAACACTAGCTAAAATCCAGGATCTGTACGTGAAAACTCCCGCTACGGGTCTATCGGAGCCTATTTCATGGTAAAGTGGGCCCAACCATTGCTTTCCATGTATATATGTCCTAAACAAACCAAAATAAAGCAAAAGATCCATCGGTGAGGCCTCATACAGAGAAAGCTATAGGGGGTAGATCTCCGAACCCCCCCAGTCTAGGGTTTCACCGGATAAGTACCACCGGAGCGTCGTCCACCCTAGAAAACTTGCATGCATGTGTCCCTAACATATGTGTATAGGTGTGACCCAAGGTTGGTACATGCAATATATATAGTTCCCGGGCTAGGCCTTCTTCACATACGTGGGGTGTTAACACTAGCTGAAATCCAGGATCTGTACGTGGAAACTCCCGCTACGGGTCTATCGGAGCCTATTTCATGGTAAAGTGGGCCCAACAATTGCTTTCCATGTATATATGTCCTAAACAAACCAAAATAAAGCAAAAGATCCATCGGTGAGGCCTCATACTGAGAAAGCTATAGGGGGTAGATCTCTGAACCCCCCCGGTCTAGGGCTTCGCCGGATAAGTACCACCGGAGCGTCGTCCACCCTAGAAAAGTTGCATGCATGTGTCCCTAACATATGTGTATAGGTGTGACCCAAGGTTGGTACATGCAATATAGGTAGGTCCCGGGCATGGCCTTCTTCAGAGACGTGGGCTGTTAACACTTGGTGAAATCCAGGATCTGTACGTGGAAACTCCCGCTACGGGTCTACCGGAGCCTATTTCATGGTAAAGTGGGCCCAACCATTGCTTTCCATGTATATATGTCCTAAACAAACCAAAATAAAGCAAAAGATCCATCGGTGAGGCCTCATACGGAGAAAGCTATAGGGGGTAGATCTCCGACCCCCCCGGTCTAGGGTTTCGCCGGATAAAGACCACCGGAGCATCGTCCACCCTAGAAAACTTGCATGCATGTGTCCCTAACATATGTGTATAGGTGTGACCCAAGGTTGGTACATGCAATATATATAGTTCCCGGGCTAGGCCTTCTTCACATACGTGGGGTGTTAACACTAGCTGAAATCCAGGATCTGTACGTGGAAACTCCCGCTACGGGTCTATCGGAGCCTATTTCATGGTAAAGTGGGCCCAACCATTGCTTTCCATGTATATATGTCCTAAACAAACCAAAATAAAGCAAAAGATCCATCGGTGAGGCCTCATACGGAGAAAGCTATAGGGGGTAGATCTCCGACCCCCCCGGTCTAGGGTTTCGCCGGATAAAGACCACCGGAGCGTCGTCCACCCTAGAAAAGTTGCATGCATGTGTCCCTAACATATGTGTATAGGTGTGACCCAAGGTTGGTACATGCAATATAGGTAGGTCCCGGGCATGGCCTTCTTCAGAGACATGGGCTGTTAACACTAGCTGAAATCCAGGATCTGTACGTGGAAACTCCCGCTACGGGTCTATCGGAGCCTATTTCATGGTAAAGTGGGCCCAACCATTGCTTTCCATGTATATATGTCCTAAACAAACCAAAATAAAGCAAAAGATCCATCGGTGAGGCCTCATACGGAGAAAGCTATAGGGGTAGATCTCCGAACCCCCCGGTCTAGGGTTTCGCCGGATAAGTACCACCGGAGCGTCGTCCACCCTAGAAAAGTTGCATGCATGTGTCCCTAACATATGTGTATAGGTGTGACCCAAGGTTGGTACATGCAATATATATAGTTCCCGGGCATAGGCCTTCTTCAGATACAGTGGGGCTGTTAACACTTGCTGAAATCTAGGATCTGTACGTGGAAACTCCCGCTACGGTCTATCGGAGCCTATTTCATGGTAAAGTGGGCCCAACCATTGCTTTCCATGTATATATGTCCTAAACAAACTAAAATAAAGCAAAAGATCCATCGGTGAGGCCTCATACGGAGAAAGCTATAGGGGGTAGATCTCCGAACCCCCCCGGTCTAGGGTTTCGCCGGATAAGTACCACCGGAGCGTCGTCCACCCTAGAAAAGTTGCATGCATGTGTCCCTAACATATGTGTATAGGTGTGACCCAAGGTTGGTACATGCAATATAGGTAGGTCCCGGGCATGGCCTTCTTCAGAGACATGGGCTGTTAACACTTGGTGAAATCCAGGATCTGTACGTGGAAACTCCCGCTACGGGTCTATCGGAGCCTATTTCATGGTAAAGTGGGCCCAACCATTGCTTTCCATGTATATATGTCCTAAACAAACCAAAATAAAGCAAAAGATCCATCGGTGAGGCCTAATACGGAGAAAGCTATAGGGGGTAGATCTCCGACCCCCCTCTGTCTAGGGTTTCGCCGGATAAGTACCACCGGAGCGTCGTCCACCCTAGAAAAGTTGCATGCATGTGTCCCTAACATATGTGTATAGGTGTGACCCAAGGTTGGTACATGCAATATATATAGTTCCCGGGCTAGGCCTTCTTCACATACATGGGCTGTTAACACTTGCTGAAATCCAGGATCTGTACGTGGAAACTCCCGCTACGGGTCTATCGGAGCCTATTTCATGGTAAAGTGGGCCCAACCATTGCTTTCCATGTATATATGTCCTAAACAAACAAAATAAAGCAAAAGATCCATCGGTGAGGCCTCATACGGAGAAAGCTATAGGGGGTAGATCTTCGACCCCCCCGGTCTAGGGTTTCGCCGGATAAAGACCACCGGAGCATCGTCCACCCTAGAAACTTGCATGCATGTGTCCCTAACATATGTGTATAGGTGTGACCCAAGGTTGGTACATGCAATATATATAGTTCCCGGGCAAGGCCATCTTCACATACGTGGGGTGTTAACACTAGCTGAAATCCAGGATCTGTACGTGGAAACTCCCGCTACGGGTCTATCGGAGCCTATTTCATGGTAAAGTGGGCCCAACCATTGCTTTCCATGTATATATGTCCTAAACAAACCAAAATAAAGCAAAAGATCCATCGGTGAGGCCTCATACGGAGAAAGCTATAGGGGGTAGATCTCCGACCCCCCCGGTCTAGGGTTTCGCCGGATAAAGACCACCGGAGCATCGTCCACCCTAGAAAACTTGCATGCATGTGTCCCTAACATATGTGTATAGGTGTGACCCAAGGTTGGTACATGCAATATATATAGTTCCCGGGCTAGGCCTTCTTCACATACGTGGGGTGTTAACACTAGCTGAAATCCAGGATCTGTACGTGGAAACTCCCGCTACGGGTCTATCGGAGCCTATTTCATGGTAAAGTGGGCCCAACCATTGCTTTCCATGTATATATGTCCTAAACAAACCAAAATAAAGCAAAAGATCCATCGGTGAGGCCTCATACGGAGAAAGCTATAGGGGGTAGATCTCCGACCCCCCCGGTCTAGGGTTTCGCCGGATAAAGACCACCGGAGCATCGTCCACCCTAGAAAACTTGCATGCATGTGTCCCTAACATATGTGTATAGGTGTGACCCAAGGTTGGTACATGCAATATATATAGTTCCCGGGCTAGGCCTTCTTCACATACGTGGGGTGTTAACACTAGCTGAAATCCAGGATCTGTACGTGGAAACTCCCGCTACGGGTCTATCGGAGCCTATTTCATGGTAAAGTGGGCCCAACCATTGCTTTCCATGTATATATGTCCTAAACAAACCAAAATAAAGCAAAAGATCCATCGGTGAGGCCTCATACGGAGAAAGCTATAGGGGGTAGATCTCCGACCCCCTCGGTCTAGGGTTTCGCCGGATAAAGACCACCGGAGCATCGTCCACCCTAGAAAACTTGCATGCATGTGTCCCTAACATATGTGTATAGGTGTGACCCAAGGTTGGTACATGCAATATATATAGTTCCCGGGCTAGGCCTTCTTCACATACGTGGGGTGTTAACACTAGCTGAAATCCAGGATCTGTACGTGGAAACTCCCGCTACGGGTCTATCGGAGCCTATTTCATGGTAAAGTGGGCCCAACCATTGCTTTCCATGTATATATGTCCTAAACAAACCAAAATAAAGCAAAAGATCCATCGGTGAGGCCTCATACGGAGAAAGCTATACGGGGTAGATCTCCGACCCCCCCGGTCTAGGGTTTCGCCGGATAAAGACCACCGGAGCATCGTCCACCCTAGAAAACTTGCATGCATGTGTCCCTAACATATGTGTATAGGCGTGACCCAAGGTTGGTACATGCAATATATATAGTTCCCGGGCTAGGCCTTCTTCACATACGTGGGGTGTTAACACTAGCTGAAATCCAGGATCTGTACGTGGAAACTCCCGCTACGGGTCTATCGGAGCCTATTTCATGGTAAAGTGGGCCCAACCATTGCTTTCCATGTATATATGTCCTAAACAAACCAAAATAAAGCCTCATACGGAGAAAGCTATAGGGGGTAGATCTCCGACCCCCCCGGTCTAGGGTTTCGCCGGATAAAGACCACCGGAGCATCGTCCACCCTAGAAAACTTGCATGCATGTGTCCCTAACATATGTGTATAGGTGTGACCCAAGGTTGGTACATGCAATATATATAGTTCCCGGGCTAGGCCTTCTTCACATATGTGGGGTGTTAACACTAGCTGAAATCCAGGATCTGTACGTGGAAACTCCCGCTACGGGTCTATCGGAGCCTATTTCATGGTAAAGTGGGCCCAACCATTGCTTTCCATGTATATATGTCCTAAACAAACCAAAATAAAGCAAAAGATCCATCGGTGAGGCCTCATACGGAGAAAGCTATAGGGGGTAGATCTCCGACCCCCCCGGTCTAGGGTTTCGCCGGATAAAGACCACCGGAGCATCGTCCACCCTAGAAAACTTGCATGCATGTGTCCCTAACATATGTGTATAGGTGTGACCCAAGGTTGGTACATGCAATATATATAGTTCCCGGGCTAGGCCTTCTTCACATACGTGGGGTGTTAACACTAGCTGAAATCCAGGATCTGTACGTGGAAACTCCCGCTACGGGTCTATCGGAGCCTATTTCATGGTAAAGTGGGCCCAACCATTGCTTTCCATGTATATATGTCCTAAACAAACCAAAATAAAGCAAAAGATCCATCGGTGAGGCCTCATACGGAGAAAGCTATAGGGGGTAGATCTCCGACCCCCCCGGTCTAGGGTTTCGCCTGGATAAAGACCACCGGAGCATCGTCCACCCTAGAAAACTTGCATGCATGTGTCCCTAACATATGTGTATAGGTGTGACCCAAGGTTGGTACATGCAATATATATAGTTCCCGGGCTAGGCCTTCTTCACATACGTGGGGTGTTAACACTAGCTGAAATCCAGGATCTGTACGTGGAAACTCCCGCTACGGGTCTATCGGAGCCTATTTCATGGTAAAGTGGGCCCAACCATTGCTTTCCATGTATATATGTCCTAAACAAACCAAAATAAAGCAAAAGATCCATCGGTGAGGCCTCATACGGAGAAAGCTATAGGGGGTAGATCTCCGACCCCCCCGGTCTAGGGTTTCGCCGGATAATGACCACCGGAGCATCGTCCACCCTAGAAAACTTGCATGCATGTGTCCCTAACATATGTGTATAGGCGTGACCCAAGGTTGGTACATGCAATATATATAGTTCCCGGGCTAGGCCTTCTTCACATACGTGGGGTGTTAACACTAGCTGAAATCCAGGATCTGTACGTGGAAACTCCCGCTACGGGTCTATCGGAGCCTATTTCATGGTAAAGTGGGCCCAACCATTGCTTTCCATGTATATATGTCCTAAACAAACCAAAATAAAGCAAAAGATCCATCGGTGAGGCCTCATACGGAGAAAGCTATAGGGGGTAGATCTCCGACCCCCCCGGTCTAGGGTTTCGCCGGATAAAGACCACCGGAGCATCGTCCACCCTAGAAAACTTGCATGCATGTGTCCCTAACATATGTGTATAGGCGTGACCCAAGGTTGGTACATGCAATATATATAGTTCCCGGGCTAGGCCTTCTTCACATACGTGGGGTGTTAACACTAGCTGAAATCCAGGATCTGTACGTGGAAACTCCCGCTACGGGTCTATCGGAGCCTATTTCATGGTAAAGTGGGCCCAACCATTGCTTTCCATGTATATATGTCCTAAACAAACCAAAATAAAGCAAAAGATCCATCGGTGAGGCCTCATATGGAGAAAGCTATAGGGGGTAGATCTCCGACCCCCCCGGTCTAGGGTTTCGCCGGATAAAGACCACCGGAGCATCGTCCACCCTAGAAAACTTGCATGCATGTGTCCCTAACATATGTGTATAGGTGTGACCCAAGGTTGGTACATGCAATATATATAGTTCCCGGGCTAGGCCTTCTTCACATACGTGGGGTGTTAACACTAGCTGAAATCCAGGATCTGTACGTGGAAACTCCCGCTACGGGTCTATCGGAGCCTATTTCATGGTAAAGTGGTCCCAACCATTGCTTTCCATGTATATATGTCCTAAACAAACCAAAATAAAGCAAAAGATCCATCGGTGAGGCCTCATACGGAGAAAGCTATAGGGGGTAGATCTCCGACCCCCCCGGTCTAGGGTTTCGCCGGATAAAGACCACCGGAGCATCGTCCACCCTAGAAAACTTGCATGCATGTGTCCCTAACATATGTGTATAGGTGTGACCCAAGGTTGGTACATGCAATATATATAGTTCCCGGGCTAGGCCTTCTTCACATACGTGGGGTGTTAACACTAGCTGAAATCCAGGATCTGTACGTGGAAACTCCCGCTACGGGTCTATCGGAGCCTATTTCATGGTAAAGTGGTCCCAACCATTGCTTTCCATGTATATATGTCCTAAACAAACCAAAATAAAGCAAAAGATCCATCGGTGAGGCCTCATACGGAGAAAGCTATAGGGGGTAGATCTCCGACCCCCCCGGTCTAGGGTTTCGCCGGATAAAGACCACCGGAGCATCGTCCACCCTAGAAAACTTGCATGCATGTGTCCCTAACATATGTGTATAGGTGTGACCCAAGGTTGGTACATGCAATATATATAGTTCCCGGGCAAGGCCTTCTTCACATACGTGGGGTGTTAACACTAGCTGAAATCCAGGATCTGTACGTGGAAACTCCCGCTACGGGTCTATCGGAGCCTATTTCATGGTAAAGTGGGCCCAACCATTGCTTTCCATGTATATATGTCCTAAACAAACCAAAATAAAGCAAAAGATCCATCGGTGAGGCCTCATACGGAGAAAGCTATAGGGGGTAGATCTTCGACCCCCCCGGTCTAGGGTTTCGTCGGATAAAGACCACCGGAGCATCGTCCACCCTAGAAAACTTGCATGCATGTGTCCCTAACATATGTGTATAGGTGTGACCCAAGGTTGGTACATGCTGAAAGATCATATCGAGCCCCATGTGTGGTTTTGGTAATTAATGACAATCCCTATGGACTAATGGTTGCATTGAGTTATATGTGTAGGACTTGTCCATAGACAATGCTTGAACCATTTGTTGGAGTCAAGGTTGTAAGAAGAAGATTATGTGTTGACCAAGGTGTTATTCAAGGAGTGATCCAAAGATTGGTCTTAAGGGAGTTGAACTTATGTCAAGTGTGTCTTGAAGAATAAGATTGAGTGAGCTCTCATGTGTATCCTCAAGACACCATCATTATGGAGAAAGAAGAATTGATTCGAGGATTGATCAAGTCAAAGCATAAGTTCAAGATGAGCAACTAGAAGGGAACATATGCTTGAAGCTTGCCATCTATATTGTGATCATGGATATGTGAAGATATGCTTAAAGAGAGTCTCTTCCATAGTAGAGTATGGGGGAGCAATCCGCAAGACTTCACCAAGCAAGCTCAATCAAGAAAGGTGGTCCAACTTGAGAATATCAAGATCGTCTTTATCCACCTTAAGTGGAATGCTCAAGGCAAAGGTATGATAGTGTTAGGGTTTCTTTCTTACCGGTCTCATGGTGTTATTTGTGAGATCGGGTTATAGGATCGGTAGCCGTACTATCAAGAGGGGCTCTCGAGTGAGTAACTTAATTGTATCGTTCGGAGAGAGCTCAAACCTTTGCATACTTGGCATCATCTTTCTTGGTTCTTATTTGGGTTTTATCCATGTGAGGTTCTAGAGCTTGTGGTTATTTCCATGACAAGCTCTAGCTCATCAAAAACGGATTTCGCATGAAGCTCTTATTGCATTTTTGATGTTTGGAGGTTTTACCGGTTTGCCTTCAAAGAGAGGTCAAACCTTTCATCATTTGGTTTTATACTCCCTTGTTGGACTATGATGTTTCTATGGATGAAGTTGTAGAGCTCGTTGTGGTGATTCCAACGAGCCCAAGATCATCGAAAACGGAGTCCGGATGAAAAAGTTATCACCGTTTTCGTATTGCAGTTTCTGCTCGGCGTCACCCAGTAAGGGGGGCGGATATTCCGGCCCAGGGGGGGCGGATAATCCGGCCTGGGGGCAAAAATTTCGTTCCGAAATTTCTGCTAAGGACCAGAGTCGGCGTCACCCAGTATGGGGGGCGGATAATCCGGCCAGACGGATATTCCGGCCATATTTTGGCCGGATAATCCGCCCCTAAAGTCCTGCAACGGCCATATTTCGTGGGGGGGGTATAAATACCCCTTCTTCCACCTTGGGCTGCACACGTTTTGAGCTTCTCTCTCCTCCATTGTTGACTTTGCAAAGCTTGCCCTTCCTCCTCTATTCCTCCCATGATTCTTGCATCTTTTTGAGGGAAAAGAGAGAGGAGATCTAGATCTATATTTCCACCAATCCATTTCTCCTCTAAGTGAGGGGAACATCTTGGGATCTAGATCTTGGAGTTCTTTGTGGATTTCCTTTGTTCTTCCTCTCATATCTCTCCATAGCATTAGTTGCTTTGGTAGGATTTGAGTGAGAAGGATTTGAGCACTTTGTGTGCTCTTGCCATTGCATAGGTTGCATCGGTTTGAGTTCTCCCCGGAGATTCGAGTAAGTGAAAGTTTGTGAGCTTATTACTCTTGGGTTCTTGGAACCCTAGACGGCTTTGTGGCTTTGTGGAGCCTTGGTGGCTATCCTTGGGAGCCTCCAATTAAGTTGTGGATGCGTGCCCCAAGATTTGTGTAAAGGCCCGGTTCCGCCTTGAGGAACCCCTTAGTGGAAGAGTGAGCTAGGCCTTTGTGGCGCAAGCTCACACCGGAGAATAGGGTGAGGCCTTTGTGGCGTTGGTTAGGCCTTTGTGGCGATACCACACCCCTCCAACGAGACGTACTCCCTTTCAAGGGAGGAACTCGGGAATACATCATCGTCTCCGCGTGCCTCGGTTATTTCTATACCCGAGCTCTTTACTTATGCACTTTACTTTGTGATAGCCTTCGTGCTTGAAGTCATATATCTTGCTATCACCTTGTTACTTGTATTGCTTAGCATAAGTTGTTGGTGCACATAGGTGAGCCTAGTGTATTTAGGTTTTATGTGCTTGACAAAATAAACGCTAGTTTAATTCCGCTTTTGTTCAAGCCATTCGTAAAATTTGATATCGCCTATTCACCCCCCCCCCCTCTAGGCGACATCTGTGTCCTTTCAATTGGTATCAGAGCCCGGTCTCTCATTTTAGGCTTCACCGCCTTGAGAGCAAAGATGTCGGCTAGGGGATTAGTGCACAATAACACTTCTATATTTGATGGCACAAATTATGATACTTGGAAAATTCACATGCTTAATTATTTTCGGGTCATGGACCCATCTATGGAGCGAATTGTAGATGCGGGTTTTTCTCCTCCAAAGGATACTCAAAATCTATCTTTAGAGGATGAGAAAAACTTGTATCTCAATGCTCAAGCTACTCATGTGATTGTTAATGCTTTGAGCGATGTAGTTACCTTCTCCATCACGCCTTTTCGGAGCGCTCATGAGATATGGACAAAGCTTCAAGACAAATATGGTGTGTCCAAGATTTTTGGGGATGATTGTATTCCTTCCACTTCCGGCCGCAATGAACTTTCATCCACTTCACCAAAGTGTGGCAAGACACAAGGTAATGATATGGTGAGTGGTGATGAAACTTGCAATGGTGATAGTATGCTTACTTTTGATGATCCTTCATCTCTATCTCATTGCAATGCTTCATCTTTGGACTTAAACACTTGTAGCCCCATAAATGTTTTACATGCTTGTGTTGATAGTCCTTGCATATCATGTGTAAATTTCTTGAATAAATCTCATGATGATATGCTTGCTTTGTCTTGTTGCCATGATACAAATGCTTCTATTTCCTCTAGTATTTGTGATGCTAACCATATAGAGGAAACCGAAGAGTCTTTGGGCCAAGACAAGGTCTTGAATGGAGCTTCAAGCATTTCTTCATTTTCCTCATCCTCACCATTGTCCTCAACATCATTATGATTTGAAGACCTAGCTATAAGGCATATGTGGGAACCGTGAGAAGAAGAAGATGAAGAAAAGAACTTGCTACATATGCCATGAGAAGGGTCACCTATCTTCTTCATGCACTAGTGGTAACTCATCCAACCCTATCATAATTGAAGATGTTTATTCACTTTGTAAGGATAAGGTTGGCAATGTGTTTGCCAAATTTGTTGGTGCTCAAAGTGGTGTCAAGAAAAGAACCATTTGGGTTGCCAAACCTATTGTTTCTAACTTCTTAGGACCCAACTTGGTTGGGGACCAACAAGCCATTAGATATAGTGAGAGTTCCTCCAAAACGGTGTGCATATCCAAAATAAATGTGTGAAAACACATGCACATGTACAAAGGCAAATTTTTGAGGAAAATGAAGAAGACTATATTGAGTATTTAAACAAGAAGGGTAAGGTGGTCTTTGATGCTTTGCATAACCATAAAAATGTTTTGCCCAACTTCTTTGAAATCATGAGTTGTGCTATTGAGAGCACGAAACTCATTGAGATGAAGGAAGAACAAATTGATAAAATGTTTTCTCTTGAGCGTGAGTATGCCAATGATATCCATGATTTAAAATATGCTCTAGAGGAAGAGCAAGAGCTTCGGGTTTCTCTTGAGGATAAGCTTGAATCCATTGAGGAGTCATGTAATGAAATTATTTCTAAACTCACTAAAGAACGTGACCTCGCTCTTGCCAAGTTGTCTTCTCCTATTCATAATGATAATGATGCATGTGCTACTAACTCTACTTCTTGTGAAGCATCTATTTTGAAGGAGAATGTTGAGCTAAGGGCTCAACTTGAATTGCTAATTAGCAAGTATGGGAAATTGGAAGAAATTCATGAAAAGCTATCTAGCTCTAATGAGGATCTTCTAGTGTCCCATGCTCGCCTAAAGTTAGCTCATGAGGCTATATCTACAAAGGTAACATCTTGTGAGCCTCATGTGGGCACTAGCACTATTTCCCAAAATGCAATATTGCCATGTGCTAGTACTAGTAATTCATCCACTCATACTATTTCTACATCTAGTGATGAATTACCCTCCTTGCCTTGTTGCTCTAACAATGTAGCCTCTACTTCCACTAGTACTTGTGTTGTCACTAACCATGTAGAGGAAATCAAAGAGCTCAAGGCATAAGTTACTTTGTTGAAGAAAGACTTGGAAAAACGTCATGAAGGGAAGTCCACACTCAATAAGATCTTGAGTGTGCAAAAATCCCCCAATGACAAGAGTGGACTTGGATTTATCTCTAATAACAAGAAGAAGTCCAAAATATACAAAAAGAAGAAGGGCCAAGAACAAGTCAAGAATTTGGCCAAGATTGTTTGCTTCAAGTGCAAAATTGAAGGGCACCATGTTAGATCTTGCCCTTTGAAGAAAAAGGCACTTAGTGAGAAGCAACAAGGGAAGCGGCCTCAAGTTCAAGCCCTTGCTCAACCTCAAGTTGAAGAAAGGTCACTTCCCAAGAAAAATCAAGCTAATGCTCCCCTTGTGGAGAAATCAAGTGAGAAGAAGGTGAAGAAGAGAACTTGCTACATATGCCATGAGAAGGGTCACCTATCTTCTTCATGCACTAGTGGTAACTCATCCAACCCTATCATAATTGAAGATGTTTATTCACTTTGTAAGGATAAGGTTGGCAATGTGTTTGCCAAATTTGTTGGTGCTCAAAGTGGTGTCAAGAAAAGAACCATTTGGGTTGCCAAACCTATTGTTTCTAACTTCTTAGGACCCAACTTGGTTGGGGACCAACAAGCCATTACTTGAACAATAGGTGTTGTTGGAGGGCATTGGAGACTTGGCTATATCATGAAGAATTAAGGGATCTTCATCAATTATATTTTCTCAAGTCAAGTCATTTGGATTATCTTATTTCTATCATATATCCAATGTTCCTCCTTGCGGTAACATGTATTCAACTTACCTACCTTGAAAGTTACTCACCCCTTTGCATGTGTTGGGTTTTGTATCTTGCATGTGGTTGTATATGTTGTGCTTCCTACTTGCTTCATTTTGAGTAATCAAGTATGTGCATGTTGGTTTGCACACCATGTACGATTGTTCTTGTTGAGCCTTTTGTATCTCGTTTATCTTACTTGGCTTTTGTAAGAGATTATTGGACCATCCCATTTTGGGGGAGTGATATGCTTTGCACTTCACAATCCTAAAAATGTGTGTACATGAGGAATACCACTTAGTGTTGATATTTAAAGATTATCTAGTTTCTATGTGGTATGTCATTCTCATGAGAAATTCAAATTCTATAATGTCCATTAATCTCTTATTGGATTTTATTTACCTCTTGTGAAAAGAAATGCTTTATCACATTATGGGGGAGTAATATGCTTTGTGCATACTACAAACCAATAAAATGTGTATATTTGAGGTTGTGTCACATAGTGTTGATATTGTAAATTATCTTGCTTCTATGTGGCATGTTTTCTCAAACAAGTTCCAATTTGCCAAATTGTTTTATTGCTCTTGTTTTGGATCTTGTTTGTGAGATGCTTTCTTGATAGGGTTTTCCTAAAATGTGGAATGCTACATCAAAGTTGGAAAACCATTTGCTTCATGTTATCTTAATCATTGCTTTGCGTGATTGTTTAACTATTTGAGTCTATCAAGAATATCTTCTTGAGCATGGTGATTAATTCCTATCCTTCTCCGTATGCTTCTTTGTTGTGAAGATGATCTTGGATTTATATGTAAACTACCACCGGGAAATAAATCCAAATACCTCTTGTTCTTGGACAATTGGTACTATATCATGTGGCACATGTTATTGATCTTTACATTGGCTATTGCTTTTAATTGCCTTATCTCTAGCCAAATGTATTTGTTTTAGCTCCCATGTCTTCCATGACTTTATAGTTCCCGGGCTAGGCCTTCTTCACATACGTGGGGTGTTAACACTAGCTGAAATCCAGGATCTGTACGTGGAAACTCCCGCTACGGGTCTATCGGAGCCTATTTCATGGTAAAGTGGGCCCAACCATTGCTTTCCATGTATATATGTCCTAAACAAACCAAAATAAAGCAAAAGATCCATCGGTGAGGCCTCATACGGAGAAAGCTATAGGGGGTAGATCTCCGACCCCCCCGGTCTAGGGTTTCGCCGGATAAAGACCACCGGAGCATCGTCCACCCTAGAAAACTTGCATGCATGTGTCCCTAACATATGTGTATAGGTGTGACCCAAGGTTGGTACATGCAATATATATAGTTCCCGGGCTAGGCCTTCTTCACATACGTGGGGTGTTAACACTAGCTGAAATCCAGGATCTGTACGTGGAAACTCCCGCTACGGGTCTATCGGAGCCTATTTCATGGTAAAGTGGGCCCAACCATTGCTTTCCATGTATATATGTCCTAAACAAACCAAAATAAAGCAAAAGATCCATCGGTGAGGCCTCATACGGAGAAAGCTATAGGGGGTAGATCTCCGACCCCCCCGGTCTAGGGTTTCGCCGGATAAAGACCACCGGAGCATCGTCCACCCTAGAAAACTTGCATGCATGTGTCCCTAACATATGTGTATAGGTGTGACCCAAGGTTGGTACATGCAATATATATAGTTCCCGGGCTAGGCCTTCTTCACATACGTGGGGTGTTAACACTAGCTGAAATCCAGGATCTGTACGTGGAAACTCCCGCTACGGGTCTATCGGAGCCTATTTCATGGTAAAGTGGGCCCAACCATTGCTTTCCATGTATATATGTCCTAAACAAACCAAAATAAAGCAAAAGATCCATCGGTGAGGCCTCATACGGAGAAAGCTATAGGGGGTAGATCTCCGACCCCCCCGGTCTAGGGTTTCGCCGGATAAAGACCACCGGAGCATCGTCCACCCTAGAAAACTTGCATGCATGTGTCCCTAACATATGTGTATAGGTGTGACCCAAGGTTGGTACATGCAATATATATAGTTCCCGGGCTAGGCCTTCTTCACATACGTGGGGTGTTAACACTAGCTGAAATCCAGGATCTGTACGTGGAAACTCCCGCTACGGGTCTATCGGAGCCTATTTCATGGTAAAGTGGGCCCAACCATTGCTTTCCATGTATATATGTCCTAAACAAACCAAAATAAAGCAAAAGATCCATCGGTGAGGCCTCATACGGAGAAAGCTATAGGGGGTAGATCTCCGACCCCCCCGGTCTAGGGTTTCGCCGGATAAAGACCACCGGAGCATCGTCCACCCTAGAAAACTTGCATGCATGTGTCCCTAACATATGTGTATAGGTGTGACCCAAGGTTGGTACATGCAATATATATAGTTCCCGGGCTAGGCCTTCTTCACATACGTGGGGTGTTAACACTAGCTGAAATCCAGGATCTGTACGTGGAAACTCCCGCTACGGGTCTATCGGAGCCTATTTCATGGTAAAGTGGGCCCAACCATTGCTTTCCATGTATATATGTCCTAAACAAACCAAAATAAAGCAAAAGATCCATCGGTGAGGCCTCATACGGAGAAAGCTATAGGGGGTAGATCTCCGACCCCCCCGGTCTAGGGTTTCGCCGGATAAAGACCACCGGAGCATCGTCCACCCTAGAAAACTTGCATGCATGTGTCCCTAACATATGTGTATAGGTGTGACCCAAGGTTGGTACATGCAATATATAGTTCCCGGGCAAGGCCTTCTTCACATACGTGGGGTGTTAACACTAGCTGAAATCCAGGATCTGTACGTGGAAACTCCCGCTACGGGTCTATCGGAGCCTATTTCATGGTAAAGTGGGCCCAACCATTGCTTTCCATGTATATATGTCCTAAACAAACCAAAATAAAGCAAAAGATCCATCGGTGAGGCCTCATACGGAGAAAGCTATAGGGGGTAGATCTCCGACCCCCCCGGTCTAGGGTTTCGCCGGATAAAGACCACCGGAGCATCGTCCACCCTAGAAAACTTGCATGCATGTGTCCCTAACATATGTGTATAGGTGTGACCCAAGGTTGGTACATGCTGAAAGATCATATCGAGCCCCATGTGTGTTTTGGTAATTAATGACAATCCCTATGGACTAATGGTTGCATTGAGTTATATGTGTAGGACTTGTCCATAGACAATGCTTGAACCATTTGTTGGAGTCAAGGTTGTAAGAAGAAGATTATGTGTTGACCAAGGTGTTATTCAAGGAGTGATCCAAAGATTGGTCTTAAGGGAGTTGAACTTATGTCAAGTGTGTCTTGAAGAATAAGATTGAGTGAGCTCTCATGTGTATCCTCAAGACACCATCATTATGGAGAAAGAAGAATTGATTCGAGGATTGATCAAGTCAAAGCATAAGTTCAAGATGAGCAACTAGAAGGGAACATATGCTTGAAGCTTGCCATCTATATTGTGATCATGGATATGTGAAGATATGCTTAAAGAGAGTCTCTTCCATAGTAGAGTATGGGGGAGCAATCCGCAAGACTTCACCAAGCAAGCTCAATCAAGAAAGGTGGTCCAACTTGAGAATATCAAGATCGTCTTTATCCACCTTAAGTGGAATGCTCAAGGCAAAGGTATGATAGTGTTAGGGTTTCTTTCTTACCGGTCTCATGGTGTTATTTGTGAGATCGGGTTATAGGATCGGTAGCCGTACTATCAAGAGGGGCTCTCGAGTGAGTAACTTAATTGTATCGTTCGGAGAGAGCTCAAACCTTTGCATACTTGGCATCATCTTTCTTGGTTCTTATTTGGGTTTTATCCATGTGAGGTTCTAGAGCTTGTGGTTATTTCCATGACAAGCTCTAGCTCATCAAAAACGGATTTCGCATGAAGCTCTTATTGCATTTTTGATGTTTGGAGGTTTTACCGGTTTTGCCTTCAAAGAGAGGTCAAACCTTTCATCATTTGGTTTTATACTCCCTTGTTGGACTATGATGTTTCTATGGATGAAGTTGTAGAGCTCGTTGTGGTGATTCCAACGAGCCCAAGATCATCGAAAACGGAGTCCGGATGAAAAAGTTATCACCGTTTTCGTATTGCAGTTTCTGCTCGGCGTCACCCAGTAAGGGGGGCGGATATTCCGGCCCAGGGGGGGCGGATAATCCGGCCTGGGGGCAAAAATTTCGTTCCGAAATTTCTGCTAAGGACCAGAGTCGGCGTCACCCAGTATGGGGGGCGGATAATCCGGCCAGACGGATATTCCGGCCATATTTGGCCGGATAATCCGCCCCTAAAGTCCTGCAACGGCCATATTTCGTGGGGGGGGTATAAATACCCCTTCTTCCACCTTGGGCTGCACACGTTTTGAGCTTCTCTCTCCTCCATTGTTGACTTTGCAAAGCTTGCCCTTCCTCCTCTATTCCTCCCATGATTCTTGCATCTTTTTGAGGGAAAAGAGAGAGGAGATCTAGATCTATATTTCCACCAATCCATTTCTCCTCTAAGTGAGGGGAACATCTTGGGATCTAGATCTTGGAGTTCTTTGTGGATTTCCTTTGTTCTTCCTCTCATATCTCTCCATAGCATTAGTTGCTTTGGTAGGATTTGAGTGAGAAGGATTTGAGCACTTTGTGTGCTCTTGCCATTGCATAGGTTGCATCGGTTTGAGTTCTCCCCGGAGATTCGAGTAAGTGAAAGTTTGTGAGCTTATTACTCTTGGGTTCTTGGAACCCTAGACGGCTTTGTGGCTTTGTGGAGCCTTGGTGGCTATCCTTGGGAGCCTCCAATTAAGTTGTGGATGCGTGCCCCAAGATTTGTGTAAAGGCCCGGTTCCGCCTTGAGGAACCCCTTAGTGGAAGAGTGAGCTAGGCCTTTGTGGCGCAAGCTCACACCGGAGAATAGGGTGAGGCCTTTGTGGCGTTGGTTAGGCCTTTGTGGCGATACCACACCCCTCCAACGAGACGTACTCCCTTTCAAGGGAGGAACTCGGGAATACATCATCGTCTCGCGTGCCTCGGTTATTTCTATACCCGAGCTCTTTACTTATGCACTTTACTTGTGATAGCCTTCGTGCTTGAAGTCATATATCTTGCTATCACCTTGTTACTTGTATTGCTTAGCATAAGTTGTTGGTGCACATAGGTGAGCCTAGTGTATTTAGGTTTTATGTGCTTGACAAAATAAACGCTAGTTTAATTCCGCTTTTGTTCAAGCCATTCGTAAAATTTGATATCGCCTATTCACCCCCCCCCCCTCTAGGCGACATCTGTGTCCTTTCAATTGGTATCAGAGCCCGGTCTCTCATTTTAGGCTTCACCGCCTTGAGAGCAAAGATGTCGGCTAGGGGATTAGTGCACAATAACACTTCTATATTTGATGGCACAAATTATGATACTTGGAAAATTCACATGCTTAATTATTTTCGGGTCATGGACCCATCTATGGAGCGAATTGTAGATGCGGGTTTTTCTCCTCCAAAGGATACTCAAAATCTATCTTTAGAGGATGAGAAAACTTGTATCTCAATGCTCAAGCTACTCATGTGATTGTTAATGCTTTGAGCGATGTAGTTACCTTCTCCATCACGCCTTTTCGGAGCGCTCATGAGATATGGACAAAGCTTCAAGACAAATATGGTGTGTCCAAGATTTTTGGGGATGATTGTATTCCTTCCACTTCCGGCCGCAATGAACTTTCATCCACTTCACCAAAGTGTGGCAAGACACAAGGTAATGATATGGTGAGTGGTGATGAAACTTGCAATGGTGATAGTATGCTTACTTTTGATGATCCTTCATCTCTATCTCATTGCAATGCTTCATCTTTGGACTTAAACACTTGTAGCCCCATAAATGTTTTACATGCTTGTGTGATAGTCCTTGCATATCATGTGTAAATTTCTTGAATAAATCTCATGATGATATGCTTGCTTTGTCTTGTTGCCATGATACAAATGCTTCTATTTCCTCTAGTATTGTGTGATGCTAACCATATAGAGGAAACCGAAGAGTCTTTGGGCCAAGACAAGGTCTTGAATGGAGCTTCAAGCATTTCTTCATTTTCCTCATCCTCACCATTGTCCTCAACATCATTATGATTTGAAGACCTAGCTATAAGGCATATGTGGGAACCGTGAGAAGAAGAAATGAAGAAAAGAACTTGCTACATATGCCATGAGAAGGGTCACCTATCTTCTTCATGCACTAGTGGTAACTCATCCAACCCTATCATAATTGAAGATGTTTATTCACTTTGTAAGGATAAGGTTGGCAATGTGTTTGCCAAATTTGTTGGTGCTCAAAGTGGTGTCAAGAAAAGAACCATTTGGGTTGCCAAACCTATTGTTTCTAACTTCTTAGGACCCAACTTGGTTGGGGACCAACAAGCCATGATATATGTGAGAGTTCCTCCAAAACGGTGTGCATATCCAAAATAAATGTGTGAAAACACATGCACATGTACAAAGGCAAATTTTTGAGGAAGTGACCCAAGGTTGGTACATGCAATATAGGTAGGTCCCGGGCATGGCCTTCTTCAGAGACATGGGCTGTTAACACTTGGTGAAATCCAGGATCTGTACGTGGAAACTCCCGCTACGGGTCTACCGGAGCCTATTTCATGGTAAAGTGGGTCCAACCTTTGCTTTCCATGTATATATGTTCTAAACAAACCAAAATAAAGCAGAAGATCCATCGGCGATGCCTCGTATAGAGAAAGCTATAGGGGTAGATCTCCGAACCCCCTCTGTCTAGGGTTTCGCCAGATAAGTACCACCGGAGCGTCGTCCACCCTAGAAAACTTGCATGCATGTGTCCCTAACATATGTGTATATGTGTGACCCAAGGTTGGTACATGCAATATATATAGTTCCCGGGCTAGGCCTTCTTCACATACGTGGGGTGTTAACACTAGCTGAAATCCAGGATCTGTACGTGGAAACTCCCGCTACGGGTCTATCGGAGCCTATTTCATGGTAAAGTGGGCCCAACCTTTGCTTTCCATGTATATATGTCCTAAACAAACCAAAATAAAGCAAAAGATCCATCGGTGAGGCCTCATACGGAGATAGCTATAGGGGGTAGATCTCCGACCCCCCCGGTCTAGGGTTTCGCCGGATAAAGACCACCGGAGCATCGTCCACCCTAGAAAACTTGCATGCATGTGTCCCTAACATATGTGTATAGGTGTGACCCAAGGTTGGTACATATAATATATATAGTTCCCGGGCTAGGCCTTCTTCACATACGTGGGGTGTTAACACTAGCTGAAATCCAGGATCTGTACGTGGAAACTCCCGCTACGGGTCTATCGGAGCCTATTTCATGGTAAAGTGGGCCCAACCATTGCTTTCCATGTATATATGTCCTAAACAAACCAAAATAAAGCAAAAGATCCATCGGTGAGGCCTCATACGGAGAAAGCTATAGGGGGTAGATCTCCGACCCCCCCGGTCTAGGGTTTCGCCGGATAAAGACCACCGGAGCATCGTCCACCCTAGAAAACTTGCATGCATGTGTCCCTAACATATGTGTATAGGTGTGACCCAAGGTTGGTACATGCAATATATATAGTTCCCGGGCTAGGCCTTCTTCACATACGTGGGGTGTTAACACTAGCTGAAATCCAGGATCTGTACGTGGAAACTCCCGCTACGGGTCTATCGGAGCCTATTTCATGGTAAAGTGGGCCCAACCATTGCTTTCCATGTATATATGTCCTAAACAAACCAAAATAAAGCAAAAGATCCATCGGTGAGGCCTCATACGGAGAAAGCTATAGGGGGTAGATCTCCGACCCCCCCGGTCTAGGGTTTCGCCGGATAAAGACCACCGGAGCGTCGTCCACCCTAGAAAAGTTGCATGCATGTGTCCCTAACATATGTGTATAGGTGTGACCCAAGGTTGGTACATGCAATATATATAGTTCCCGGGCTAGGCCTTCTTCACATACGTGGGGTGTTAACACTAGCTGAAATCCAGGATCTGTACGTGGAAACTCCCGCTACGGGTCTATCGGTGCCTATTTCATGGTAAAGTGGGCCCAACCTTTGCTTTCCATGTATATATGTCCTAAACAAACCAAAATAAAGCAAAAGATCCATCGGTGAGGCCTCATACGGAGATAGCTATAGGGGGTAGATCTCCGACCCCCCCCGGTCTAGGGTTTCGCCGGATAAAGACCACCGGAGCATCGTCCACCCTAGAAAACTTGCATGCATGTGTCCCTAACATATGTGTATAGGTGTGACCCAAGGTTGGTACATGCAATATATATAGTTCCCGGGCTAGGCCTTCTTCACATACGTGGGGTGTTAACACTAGCTGAAATCCAGGATCTGTACGTGGAAACTCCCGCTACGGGTCTATCGGAGCCTATTTCATGGTAAAGTGGGCCCAACCATTGCTTTCCATGTATATATGTCCTAAACAAACCAAAATAAAGCAAAAGATCCATCGGTGAGGCCTCATACGGAGAAAGCTATAGGGGGTAGATCTCCGACCCCCCCGGTCTAGGGTTTCGCCGGATAAAGACCACCGGAGCGTCGTCCACCCTAGAAAAGTTGCATGCATGTGTCCCTAACATATGTGTATAGGTGTGACCCAAGGTTGGTACATGCAATATAGGTAGGTCCCGGGCATGGCCTTCTTCAGAGACATGGGCTGTTAACACTTGGTGAAATCCAGGATCTGTACGTGGAAACTCCCGCTACGGGTCTACCGGAGCGTATTTCATGGTAAAGTGGGCCCAACCTTTGCTTTCTATGTATATATGTTCTAAACAAACCAAAATAAAGCAGAAGATCCATCGGCGATGCCTCGTATAGAGAAAGCTATAGGGGTAGATCTCCGAACCCCCTCTGTCTAGGGTTTCGCCAGATAAGTACCACCGGAGCGTCGTCCACCCTAGAAAAGTTGCACGCATGTGTCCCTAACATATGTGTATAGGTGTGACCCAAGGTTGGTACATGCAATATAGGTAGGTCCCGGGCATGGCCTTCTTCAGAGACATGGGATGTTAACACTTGGTGAAATCTAGGATCTGTACGTGGAAACTCCCGCTACGGGTCTATCGGAGCCTATTTCATGGTAAAGTGGGCCCAACCATTGCTTTCCATGTATATATGTCCTAAACAAACTAAAATAAAGCAAAAGATCCATCGGTGAGGCCTCATACGGAGAAAGCTATAGGGGGTAGATCTCCGACCCCCCCGGTCTAGGGTTTCGCCGGATAAAGACCACCGGAGCGTCGTCCACCCTAGAAAAGTTGCATGCATGTGTCCCTAACATATGTGTATAGGTGTGACCCAAGGTTGGTACATGCAATATAGGTAGGTCCCGGGCATGGCCTTCTTGAGAGACATGGGCTGTTAACACTTGGTGAAATCCAGGATCTGTACGTGGAAACTCCCGCTACGGGTCTACCGAAGCCTATTTCATGGTAAAGTGGGCCCAGCCTTTGCTTTCCATGCATAAATGTTCTAAACAAACCAAAATAAAGCAGAAGATCCATCGGCGATGCCTCGTACAAAGAAAGCTATAGGGGTAGATCTCCGAACCCCCTCTGTCTAGGGTTTCGCCAGATAAGTACCACCGGAGCGTCGTCCACCCTAGAAAAGTTGCATGCATGTGTCCCTAACATATGTGTATAGGTGTGACCCAAGGTTGGTACATGCAATATATATAGTTCCCGGGCTAGGCCTTCTTCAGAGACATGGGCTGTTAACACTTGGTGAAATCTAGGATCTGTACGTGGAAACTCCCGCTACGGGTCTATCGGAGCCTATTTCATGGTAAAGTGGGCCCAACCATTGCTTTCCATGTATATATGTCCTAAACAAACTAAAATAAAGCAAAAGATCCATCGGTGAGGCCTCATACGGAGAAAGCTATAGGGGTAGATCTCCGAACCCCCCCGGTCTAGGGTTTCGCCGGATAAGTACCACCGAAGCGTCGTCCACCCTAGAAAAGTTGCATGCATGTGTCCCTAACATATGTGTATAGGTGTGACCCAAGGTTGGTACATGCAATATAGGTAGGTCCCGGGCATGGCCTTCTTCAGAGACATGGGCTGTTAACACTTGGTGAAATCTAGGATCTGTACGTGGAAACTCCCGCTACGGGTCTACCGGAGCCTATTTCATGGTAAAGTGGGCCCAACCTTTGCTTTCCACGCATAAATGTTCTAAACAAACCAAAATAAAGCAGAAGATCCATCGGCGATGCCTCGTAAAAAGAAAGCTATAGGGGTAGATCTCCGAACCCCCTCTGTCTAGGGTTTCGCCAGATAAGTACCACCGGAGCATCGTCCACCCTAGAAAAGTTGCATGCATGTGTCCCTAACATATGTGTATAGGTGTGACCCAAGTTTGGTACATGCAATATAGGTAGGTCCCGGGCATGGCCTTCTTCAGAGACATGGGCTGTTAACACTTGGTGAAATCCAGGATCTGTACGTGGAAACTCCCGCTACGGGTCTACCGGAGCCTATTTCATGGTAAAGTGGGCCCAACCTTTGCTTTCCATGTATATATGTTCTAAACAAACCAAAATAAAGCAGAAGATCCATCGGCGATGCCTCGTATAGAGAAAGCTATAGGGGTAGATCTCCGAACCCCCTCTGTCTAGGGTTTCGCCAGATAAGTACCACCGGAGCGTCGTCCACCCTAGAAAACTTGCATGCATGTGTCCCTAACATATGTGTATAGCTGTGACCCAAGGTTGGTACATGCAATATAGGTAGGTCCCGGGCATGGCCTTCTTCAGAGACATGGGCTGTTAACACTTGGTGAAATCCAGGATCTGTACGTGGAAACTCCCGCTACGGGTCTACCGGAGCCTATTTCATGGTAAAGTGGGCCCAACCTTTGCTTTCCATGCATAAATGTTCTAAACAAACCAAAATAAAGCAGAAGATCCATCGGCGATGCCTCGTACAAAGAAAGCTATAGGGGTAGATCTCCGAACCCCCTCTATCTAGGGTTTCGCCAGATAAGTACCACCGGAGCGTCGTCCACCCTAGAAAAGTTGCATGCATGTGTCCCTAACATATGTGTATAGGTGTGACCCAAGGTTGGTACATGCAATATAGGTAGGTCCCGGGCATGGCCTTCTTCAGAGACATGGGTTCTTAACACTTGGTGAAATCCAGGATCTGTACGTGGAAACTCCCGCTACGGGTCTACCGGAGCCTATTTCATGGTAAAGTGGGTCCAACCTTTGCTTTCCATGTATATATGTTCTAAACAAACCAAAATAAAGCAGAAGATCCATCGGCGATGCCTCGTATAGAGAAAGCTATAGGGGTAGATCTCCGAACCCCCTTTGTCTAGGGTTTCGCCAGATAAGTACCACCGGAGCATCGTCCACCCTAGAAAACTTGCATGCATGTGTCCCTAACATATGTGTATAGGTGTGACCCAAGGTTGGTACATGCAATATATATAGTTCCCGGGCTAGGCCTTCTTCACATACGTGGGGTGTTAACACTAGCTGAAATCCAGGATCTGTACGTGGAAACTCCCGCTACGGGTCTATCGGAGCCTATTTCATGGTAAAGTGGGCCCAACCTTTGCTTTCCATGTATATATGTCCTAAACAAACCAAAATAAAGCAAAAGATCCATCGGTGAGGCCTCATACGGAGATAGCTATAGGGGGTAGATCTCCGACCCCCCCGGTCTAGGGTTTCGCCGGATAAAGACCACCGGAGCATCGTCCACCCTAGAAAACTTGCATGCATGTGTCCCTAACATATGTGTATAGGTGTGACCCAAGGTTGGCACATGCAATATATATAGTTCCCGGGCTAGGCCTTCTTCACATACGTGGGGTGTTAACACTAGCTGAAATCCAGGATCTGTACGTGGAAACTCCCGATACGGGTCTATCGGAGCCTATTTCATGGTAAAGTGGGCCCAACCATTGCTTTCCATGTATATATGTCCTAAACAAACCAAAATAAAGCAAAAGATCCATCGGTGAGGCCTCATACGGAGAAAGCTATAGGGGGTAGATCTCCGACCCCCCGGTCTAGGGTTTCGCCGGATAAAGACCACCGGAGCATCGTCCACCCTAGAAAACTTGCATGCATGTGTCCCTAACATATGTGTATAGGTGTGACCCAAGGTTGGTACATGCAATATATATAGGGATTCAATAGCTATAGCTCCCCGGCCGCTCTCACCTGCCTCCCACGTACATATCGCTCCCGACTCATGACTTAGCGGTGTAAATTCCCACGTCGGTTCCACCGAGGGGAACCTTGTTATAGGAATGGCCAAACCTATGCTTACCATGTTCATATGTCCTAACTAAATCTAAAGGAACACGCTACCACACCTTAGTGCCGCCCTCAGGAGAAATCTAGGGGGGTAGACCGCGCGGGTGCTGCTGGCTAGGGTTTCGCCCCAGATCGGGCTTCGGGGGCCCGCATACTACCCAGAGCATGCATGCGGACCTAACATGTGTGTGCATGTGTGTTGGTGGGTTGATGGGATTCAATAGCTATAGCTCCCCAGCCGCTCTCACGTGCCTCCTACGTACCTATCGCTCCCGACTCATGACTTAGAGGTGTAAACTCCCACGTCGGTTCCACCGAGGGGAACCTTGTCCTAGGAATGGCTAAACCTATGCTTACCATGTCTATATGTCCTAACCAAAGCTAAAGGAACACACTACCCCACCTTAGTGCCGCCCTCCGGAGAAATCTAGGGGGTAGACCGCGCGGGTGCTGCTGGCTAGGGTTTCACCCCAGAACAGGCTTCGGGGGCTCAGAAAACAAAAATACCTAAAAAAATATAATTATACTATAATAATCAGTTAAAAGATAATGAGATGGCTCCCTGTGCTCTGATTGATTATTTGTATTATGATCTATCTAGGAGCAATACCAAAGTGTTTCAAAGGAGGATTACCTTGACTTATAGGTCTGCCTCCGGCCTAAATTAAATCAACCTAAGTGAAATGGAGTCTCTATCGTCCCACTGCAAGAGTTAACTATGAGACTTCATACACATTAAAGTTCATAGAACGAAAAGAAATCTTTTGGAGGCTCTTATCCTCATTATTAATAATTATACTATATTAATAAACGATTTTTTGAAAAAAAAAATCAGAGGCTGAGCCGACGGCATGCCGTCGGGTCAGGCCCTGCATGATAGCGCCGTTGAGCGGGCCCGAACGGCTGGCTCACGGCGAGTGGCTGAGCCGACGGCCAATCTGTGCCGACGGCATGCCGTCGGGTCTGCTTGATCTACGCCGACGGCAATCCTGGCCCGACGGCCCGTTTGTCAGTCGTCCGAGGTGACGGGCTACGCCGACGTCCCCGATATTTGGCCGTCGGCGTAGCATATGGCCGTCGGCACAAAGCCTTGTTCCTGTAGTGCAAGGTAACCAAAGTAGAGATGGCCGGCGTCCTTGTCTGCTGGATCGCTTATGCGGAATATGGCGTCGACCAGCGACTCTTCCATGAGTTCGCCCCTCCGGCCTACCAGAATCCTCACAATCTCACTTACTTCTGCTCCGATCGCGATTGCACATGGGGTTTAGGTGACCGTTGCTTTCTTCTTAGCGCAGAAGAAGAAAATCACGACCATGCCGAGCAACAACACACAAGCTCAAAGTCGCCGGCGCCACCGCTCACCATGACTGTCGGCAACACCGACACCACGGTCGACGTCTTGTGGCAGGATGGCACGCGACAACACGGGGCACGATCGACGGTCATCAACCCCACGAGTTCCATCAACGGCCTCCATTTTTTTCCTGGGCAGTACGTTGTTGATAACTCTCCTACCGATGATGTCCCAGTTGATGGTGCCGGAGATGTCATCATGAGTGCTGCCGGTGGATCAACAAGGCGCATTGGTGTCGTCAGAAGCCAAAATTTCAAAGACCAGACGGTGAACGTGTCGTGGTTCAAGGCGGCGGCGGCCACCTTGCCTGACAGCTGCAAGGTCGAGTGCGACGATATTGTAAGTGCTTATGAGCTGATAAGGGACCCTGACCACTCTGTTTTCTTCGGAGACGTCGTCGTTCGTAAGCTATCAAACGCAAGTGAAAGTACACAGGGAGGCCAGCAACTACAAGCAAAGAGCGCCTTGACCGACCTCTCATGGGTAGGGCGCGTTGTTGACCTTCATGACGGCCATGTCCAAGTTAAGTGGGGCGATGACAACACGTCAACGGTATGCTTCCACATCCTCTTCTTGACTTATATATACAGTGAGTAGTATATAGAACGGTTGGCCTCTTATCTCTGCTTGACTTAATAACTACTGAATCTTCATATGCTCTTTAGGTATTACCCCATGAGATCAGTGTGGCTAACAAGGAACACTACACACAGTTGCGGGTTAACGAGTGGGTGGAAGAGGACGATGTCGATGCTCCTCAAGCGGTATGTATCTACCTAGAATATTATATCAATTTAACTACACACATATCCAAACCCTGGTAATTATGTAAGTATCATGCACCTATAGCCTAGGCGCCTAGTGATGATATCTCTTATCCAATTATAGGACAATGAACAACATGATCCGGTGGATGCTAGAGAAGCTGAAGGCGACATAGTTGAAGGCACTGTCAGCTCAGCGGATGAAGTAGATGGCCTCATTGCAACCATGCAAAATCTTGAAGTGTGTGAGGATGCGTACGCGGGTACTCACGAAGATCCTAACGTTGGTTGCGCTGCCACGGAGTCAAAAACCCATGCAGGTGTAGATAATGATGGCGATGACGAATATGCCGAAACTTTGATGATCAAAGCTAAAGATGCCACTGAAGATGATGAACCGTCAAAATTCCAACGTTTTGATATAGTGAAGTGCCCTCTGGATCACCATTACACTGATACCACGGACCAGGTATAGTGTTTGATCACGCACCTGTTTTCAGTCACTAGTTGCAGTAGAAATTCCATGTAGCAAAAATATTTTAGAAATCTCATGTCATGACACATTAACAATAAATGAAACAGACGCTTAACCTATCAAATCAAACTGTAGGACATCAGCGGCGAAAAGAGGTGGGTTAAGACCGTGCAGAAGGAGTGGAAAATACTCGAGAACAGCTTACCAGGTACTCCCTCCGTTTAGAAATATAAGATGTTTTAACTTTATGAAGTGAGTGTATTTAGACATGTTTAGTATATAGGTTTGTTCGAATCTATACACTAAAAGATGTCTAGATACACTCCCTGCTGCGGGTGGTGATGGTCGGCGCGAGCGGGACGCCGTATCACGACGGGCTCTTCTTCTTCGTCCTGCAGCTGCCGCCGTCCTACCCTGTTGAACCACGCAAGTGTTCTACCACTCTTTCGGCCTACGCCTGAATCCAAACCTCTACGAGTCTGGTACCGTGTGCCTCAGTCTGCTCAACACCTTCGGCGGTGAGGGCACCGAGGTGTGGTCGCCGGCTACATCGAGCATCCTCCAGGTCGTCGTCTCCCTCCAGGCTCTCGTCCTAAACGACCAGCCATACTACAACGAGGCTGGCTACGAGGTACTGGCCGAACTGTCGGAGGGCCGTCGGAACGCTCTGCCTTATAGCGGGAACGCCTTCTTGCTCACTCTCCGGACTGCCCTCCACCTGCTGCGTCGGCCGCCAAAAGGATTTGAGGAATTCGTGAGGGATCACTTCCGCCAACGCGGAAGATATGTGCTCGAGACATGCCAGGCGTACCTGCAGGGAGGCGTACCTGCCGATCATGGAAGCATGGAGCTGTCGTGCTCGATCGGCTTTAGGGCCGCGCTTGCCAAAGTCGTGCCGATGCTGGTGGCAGTGTTCACAGACATTGGCGCCCAAGGGTGCGACCACTACAGTGTCTCCGGTCACGGCCACCCAACAGATGTTCTTATATGATACGGCTACTTCAGTTGGACGCATCAAGTAACATTGTTGATGTAACGTAGTATTAGTAAAAAGGGAAATTGACTACTAGCACAAGAAACTCTAGCTAAACTCGCCACCGGTATACAAATTATACAATACGTTAGCCTTTGGTCCATCTGCTACTTAGTATACGGGTGAAACTCATGTGTTCCTTTGAGTTTTCTACAAGACGAAGTGGCATAAACGATGCATGTTATTCTCAAATGAGAGAGTTCATGAAGTGTATGTTTTTATTTTACATTTTGTAGGTTTCAATATATTCATATCATGTATGTTCCAAAGATTTTCTCTTCACCCAAGTGTAGCATGTTCGTTCTTTTCACTCTAGTATGAAGTGGATTGGATGGGGATGGTGTTTTGGCACCCAGGAGCATATTGTGCTCCCAGTTTTTGAAAATTTGTTTTGAACAAAATTCCAAATGTCAAAAGTCCTAAAAAATGCATAGCTCTCGGCTTCTTTGTGCTCACAAAGTCATTTCACAAAAAAAATTGTATTTTTTGTGTTGTGTGTAAAAAGATGAATTCGGTGCTAAAAAAGCTTTGTGAGACGACATAAAAAATATCGGCTTTCCACAAAACTTGGCATGCGCACATAGAATGTCGAGATGTATACGTTAAATTTTATTTTGAATTTTTTAACGTAAAATGTTTTTTCTGGTGAGAGGAGCATATGCTCCCATTTGTCAAAATGAATATCAAATGCTTGCATGTGAGAGGAGCATATGCTCCCACTGAATGGTTGGACTCGGACATCCAAGAACTAAAGAAACATGCTTCCTTCGCTTGTTGCTATATGTATCCACGAGACTGGATATTGCAATATCCTAAGCATCATCTATTAATCCTCCTCCCACGACGGTAAGCCTTGAAAAACCATTTAACCTGCAAATTTAAGGTTTGTAAAAAAGTTTTCACACATCCATTTAAATTCATTTGCACTCCTTGGTAATTCAAATCCATACTATTTTGCAGTGTATAAATAATAAAATTAAAAGGAAAATACCTTTTTGGGATATCTTCATGTATTAGTCCACAACTCCACATATGAATTAGTATCAGTACCGTAAATGATGTCCTAAGCCCCGACTAACCTCAACTAGGTCCCACCAGGTAGGAAGTTCCACTAGTAAAAAAGGGCCTCTATTACTGGTTGGGAAGAGACTTTAGTCTCGGTTTTCCAACCGGGACTACAGAATCGAGACTAAAGGCTCCCACCTTTGAATTAGACAATCGAGACTAAGGTCCTCCACGTGGCCCGGGTCGCATGCTGGGCTGGGACTAAAGGTCCCATAGAATTTTTAATTTTTTCTGAATTTATTTCTTTCTTTTTTTGAATTTCCCTATTTTTGAATTTTTTACAGTTTAATCTCTAATCACCACTATTCTCATGTCAAAGTACATACTCATTGTTAAACTTCCCAGTCTGTTATCCATCCTCACACAGCTCCACCCTCAGCACACTTAACTTTTCTGTTCCTTGCAAATTAGCTTACAAGATAGCGCTCATAACTTCTTGATAATAGTATACTATCAATTCTATTAAGCATTACACTTTGATAACATATGATTTTATTTTTTAAATTCCAAATAATTTAAAAAATAAGCAACAATAATTAAGCAATAATAAGCAACAATGAATTCTAAATAATCTTTATGCATAATTCAATTATTAATTTTAAAACTCAAAAAAATAATAAAATCCAAAAAACTCTAAAAATAATAAAAATAATATAAAAACTTCAAAATAATTAAAAATTAAAAGAAACAACAAAAGAAATTTAAGAATTTCAAAAAAAAATCTCATTTTCCTAGCAAAATCTAAAATCTTCCTGCTTTCATATTTCTCTTTTCGCGTAGATAGTTTTTTATATATTATACAATTTTTTTTTAGTTCATCCGCAAAAGTTATAGACGTTTTAATCAGGAACAACCTTTTTTTGGCAAAAAAAGTAAAAATTTCAAAATTTCAAAATTTCCCTAAAAGTTGGTTATAGGCATGTCAAAGGATTTTGAAATTTGAAGTTTTTATCATTTTTTTTTACACTTTTTCCTGCACGGGGGCGGCGGGGCGGGGGGGGGGGGGATAGGCATGAGAGGGAAAAAAGGGTGTCTTCCTTTAGTCTGGGTTGGTGTCTCCTACCGGGACTAAAGGTTCTATTTGAACCGAGACTAAACCTGGCTAGCACACGTAGCCGATGGAACTGGGGCTAATGTGAGCATTAGTTATTGTGTTTGTTGGTGTTGTTGTAGGCATGTCTTCTTTATTTTACAGCTCTCATCATTGGCAATGGTTGTTGCTCTCGTGCGTCGGTCCATTGCGGTCTTAGCACGATGACTTCTCGTATGTCCTTTGCAGAGAAAACTCTACTACGGCAAGCTGTTGCCCACCTCGAGTGAGGGAGGGGCAAGGGTCGAGGGCCCCCTTCGGCTCACTCAAGTGTTTGTACATCACTAGGTGGACCAAGAACCTTTATGTAATTTTTACTATTTTGGGATTCATTATCTATTTATGTTGTGAATGGATTGATTGCACTGCAGTTGATGATTACGATCAATAGATCACTGGACTTTTTGTAAAATTAACAACGATCCCTGGCTAGGATCCTTCATCGGTTTCCTTCTGTTTCGGTTTTTCACATTCCAGTCTTTAATGGCAGCGTTGGCTCACTATAGCACTCCCTCCGATCAATAATAAGTGTCACTCATTCAGTACAACGTTTTACTAAATTCATGACAATTGTTATGGGTTGGAGGGAGTATTCTCGCTTTGTCTATGTGTTGTGCCGCCAGGATGGACAGTGGGAGTAGTGACTAGCGTTATAGGTCGTTGGGCGGCCGGAAGGTTGCCATGAGTAAGGTTGGGAGACCGAAGGCAGTTTTCCGTGCACCGGACATGTAGCTTACCGAATCAGTTGCAACACAGATGGGAATGCATGCTACGAAAGACAGGGTCGAGTCTGATACATCAACCGTCGACTCCATATCCTTGTACGAGTCCACAATCACTACACGAGATGAACCTGGGTTTGGTGAATGGAAGTTGGCCTTAGGTGTAATAGGACTCCCAGTTACTGCGCGTGATCGTATACTGAGGTGCTCCCCATCGGTTGTTGGAACGACGCGAGCCGGGCCGGGCCTCGATTCCTTTCAAAAAGATGAAGGGACAGAGGTGATGTCCCGTGCTGAGCGGATAGGCCCGAGCGAGTACGCGAGTGCATGCATGCGTATCTTGTT
Organism: Dactylis glomerata; assembly: GCA_007115705.1. Taxonomy (NCBI): domain Eukaryota; kingdom Viridiplantae; phylum Streptophyta; class Magnoliopsida; order Poales; family Poaceae; genus Dactylis; species Dactylis glomerata. The sequence continues at coordinate 2,894,102 of QXEO01000625.1, read as the reverse complement.
GGCTGGTTGGTCTAGCGTGGCAAAGCACAAGAAAGACCACAGTCATGGGACGGAACAACGATCAACGCTCACCTTATTTTTTGAATGTTCAACGGGGGTGAGAGGTTTCCACCTAAATTTTCATTCCAAATGTCCTTAAAATCATGAAGTTTTACAACAAACACAAGGAGAATCAATGGTGCGGGGAGACATGGAGGTAGAGAAGATAAACCCACGCTAGCCGTTTCTACAAAGCAGGCGTCTGAGGCAATGGTGTCAGCCTGGAGCAACGAAGGCACTCTAGTTCTCCAGACATGGATAGAAGACGAGGAAGACATGGGTTGTCACCCCCTCAACCCACGCCGTTGTGGTGCTTCCAAATGTTCCGACAGCAGTGAATGGTGAGTGTCGATGTTGCGCCGGTGCTGGATGTCACGAGAGCAGTGTGTAATAGTTCAGGAGGCAGACGTCAGTCCTGATGGCGCTAGCTCTAGAAGCAGCGGGTGAAGGGGCATTCAAGAATGAGGTGTGTGTGTCGCAGTTTCACGATCAGAGACGCAGATGGACACTTTACCTCGACTTCAGTGAGAATTTTTTTCTTCAGGATGGAATGCAACTAATCATACACCAATCTAATTGTTTTAATAAAAATATTTGTTTACTATTGTACCTAAAACTATTGCACATTCGTTTCAGTCATGGATAGGGAATAATTTTTATATGTGAAACAAAATTCATGAAAAATCATTACGGCACTCCTGATCCATGGCCCCACTTTCATCCACTTCTCCATTGTGTTTGGGTTTGTCGCGTTCGGTCACGCAAGAGAACGCATGTGCATGATGCCACGAGGAGGGGACGCGCAAGCTGCATGGGTTGGTCAGTGTTTGGGCCCCGTCTAGTCAAGAGACCACGGTCTCGGCTTGGTCGATCGTACAGTGGGATAACGCACACTAGCTACATGTTTGGGCAGAATGCCTCGTCGAGCCTGAACCTGCCGGCGCAACCATATCGCCATACATTTTTCTCCACGTTGGGCACACCATCTTGCAGCCAGCCATCCGCCCAACCATAAGTAACATTGGCCACAAAATGCAAGAACTGAAGATGTGAATTTCTCGGTGGGTACATGAATTTGCCATGGCTGAAAGCCTGAAACGATACAGGGCCGCCAATTAAGCGCAAGCCCGTTAACGTCCTCAGTCAGATGATGGCAACTTTGTCCTCCAGACCTCCAGGGGCAGCTGCCGCCGGTGATGCCGGAGTCGGTCTCCTGCAGCTCACGCTCTATCCACAGAAATTTTGGGCCCGAACTCACCGCGCCTCCGCCGTTCCACATCACATCATGAGACTACCAACATTGCGCAGAAACAGACCATCGTCAGATAATTCTTTTGAACTCAACAAGTGGAGGATTGCAAATTCTTAGGATTACAAATTCTTTTGAACCCGTAGCGCCTCTCAAGCGCGGAGTCCTCTAGGTTGGGCCAGTCTGAGCATAAATTGGCTGGACCCAAGGCGGACTAAAATAGAAATTAGTTTATTTTGAACTTTTATACTTCGTCCCTGACTCATTTTTTGTTACTTATTTTGCATAATGACCATATTAAAAACTTAATAATATTAGTTGTAGTGTTATTTTTTATATAGATCTAATGTATATTCCATAGAAACACTTGCATTATATTACTCCCTTAGTTCCTATATATGGGGTGTATAGTTCCACGAAAATTAAAGAACGCACGTGGAGGAAACATTATACCAAGTTTTGCCAGGATTACGCTGACAAATTGACACGAAAAACTAGAAGAGTGCGCATGAGATAAGGAAACATAATCAAATCAATAAAATAATTGTCTAGACAAATGGTGCAACTCAATAGAGCTTATATTCTGGATATTTTTCTCATAAACTTATACACCTTATATCTAGAAATGGAGGGAGTATTGTTTTCTCCATAAATTAATTTTTGACAATTCCAACAAATATTTTTGTATACATACTATGGTGGGAATCTATAAAGCATGACCCAAAAATATCTTAATAACAATTTCTAGTGTAGGATTACATAATCATATTTACAAAACAGATGGAGTAATATACTATCTCTGTTCCCTGAAATGTAAGGCTTTTTTAGGAAGCTAGCTTTCCAAAACATATTTTAGAACATAGATAATAATTGTCAATGATCACTTTTGTATTATGGCCCTCTGTTTGCTAGGCATCTAACATAACCACAACGCACGCATCAAGCACTAAACTGCGGGTGTGCTGCTTCTAGCGAACGCTGGAGTGTTACGGGAACAACAATTCAGACCACCACTTCGACGATTGACCTTCCCTCTTTGGTCTGCCCCATGACCATGGTCTTTCTCCTGCTTCTCCACACTAGACCCACACCCACCAACCCTTGGAGCGCTTCCCACGTCGTCGTGTCCCCAAGAAAGATACGCATGCATGCGCTTAGCAGGGACATTCCATCCTGGCAACACAGCACACAGATAGTCAGATAAGGCGGGAATAATCCCTCTGATCCATTCGCCGCACTTACCGTTGATAGGAAGTGTACTATACTAAGCCAATTACACACAGGAATGTGCTAAATCAAAACAAAAGGATGCGGATGAAGAATCCTAGGAATGTAGATTTTTTTGTGAAAAGTCCACCAATCTATTGATAATCATCAACCATAGTACAATGAACCCATTCACAAATAAATAGTATAATGAATCCCAAAAGTAGCAAAAATTATAAATAGGTTCTTGGTTCACCTAGTGATGACTACAAACACTAGAGTGAGCCGAAGGGGCGTCGCTGCCCTCGCCCCCTCCTTCACTAGAGCCAAACAAATCTTGTCGTCGTAGAGTTTTTTGTAATATATATATATATATATATATATATATATATATATGGGAAGTCGTTGTTCTAAGACAACAAAGGACGGGAGTACAAGAGCAACGACCATTGCCAATGGTGAGAACTACAAAATAAAGAAGACATGCCTGCAACCACACCAACAAATATGAAAACCGTCTGGATCCAAAAGATCCACTGGACACACAACTCCACGCGCTCTCCGCCGGTGCGCGAGGTGCACCTTTACGAGTGGGTTTAGAGTAGGAACGATCTTATTTTCTGTAGCCTCACCATTCTTAAGAATTTTTGAAATGGGGCAGCCCCGGCCTCTTTATAAAAATGATGCATATGGCCTTTATTTACCAACTTATTCGTAGTTAAATCTGTTACAAACCAGTGAAATAATAAAAGTGAATGACTATGGCAATACATATCAAGCGCTTAATCTATAATGCTACCAGCAGCCGCAGCAATTAAATAAATCCCGAGCTACCGTCTTCAAACGTTTGCAACCAAAATTCATCTCCACTCACTGCTCCTCTTGTTAGAGATAGGACCACGTACGAAACCAGTGGATAACCATAGGAATAACCTGCAAAAAGGATGATATTTTCATTTTGTTAAAAATAAGATCATTTCTAGTAGTCCACATTGCCCAAATAACCGCGCATACGCCCACTCTAATCCGAACTAAATCTTTTTTCTGGATGCCCTTGAGCCAATTCCCAAGCAGATTGGTTATATTCTTGGTGAAGCTTAAGCAAATGTCATATAAACAATGCCCCATATTATGTTAACAAAGAGGCAATAAAAAATAAATATTGTATGGATTCCTTGTTATCACAAAAACAACACTTGTCACTCACTGTCCGGCTTTTTTAATAAATTATCATTTGTTAAGATCACCTTACGGTGTAAGAACCACATGAAAATCTTTATTTTCACGAGTACTTTCATCTTCCAAATATATGTCTTGAGGTATTTGGTATTATCACTTAGTAGGCCTAAATACATGCTCCTGACAGTGTATAAACCTGATTTTGTTAAGCCCCAGTGCCTCACATAAGCTTGTCCTTTTCGGTGTTCAAATGTTCTGACATAAGGCGGTGCACTAGCTGCAGCAGAGGTGCCATTTATCATAAGAGAGGGCACGTCAAAAAGTAACATTCAGAGGATTATGACTAAGAAACATTTGCCACCGAAACCTGTTTTTGATGCACAATAAGAGACGGATATTGATTGGCTAAAGACTTGTACCCTAACCATCTATCCTTCAAAAATCTTGTATCATCCCCATTTCCAACCACAAACGATCCCCTACTAAAGAAATCTTCTTTTATCTTCATCAGACCTTTTCAAAAAGAGAGTCGGTAGGTTTCACGGTTGCTTCAGCCAGGAATTTAGAATGAAGATACTTCTTTATTAGTAGTTCTTGCCAACATGAGAACATTCGACAGGTCTGGCCATTGTCGCAACTCGCCATAATAACTGCCTGTTTGCCACCCTTGGATTACGATGTCGTCCCACTTATAGGCAGGACCCACAACTGCACATATGCTTTCAGCACGCAGAACGAGGGGGTTGGTCTGGTTAATACTTGCTTACTTGCGCGACCTAAAGTTATCTCGCTGATATATGGGACCGTCATCACTCTGGTTCCACGCTCAGCCAGAAGGGTCGATTGGACCTGCGGACGGCATATCGCTACCAGTCTACCACCACCAGAGGATTGGAGCTTTATATCTCTCCCCCTCCTTTCACACTCTCTCAGCAGGGGTTTAGACTTTAGATACACACGAAAAAAGTGCGAGAGAGATGGCATGCAAATACCTGGCTCCTCCCCCTCCCCCCCGCTCCGGCGTTCTGGCCGCTTCTCGGCCGACGGCTGCGTCATGGCGGAGGGCCTTTGCAAGGCAGAGAAGCCCGAGAAGTTTGGGCATGAAGCTCAGCCCGCACCCCGATGGCGAGCGATTCCACACCAGCATCTATTGCATCACCACGCCGCTCAAGCCCGGGATCCTCGAGGAGGGCAACCGGTTTGCGCTGCTCGCCGTGGTGACGAGAGACGGCTATGGGGACCTCGCGGCCACGGGCGACGCAAATGTCTTTGACCCCACGTACAAGCTTGCAGAGTTGCAGTCACGTCCTCTTCATCGGTGCCTAGTTTGTAAGTGCGAGTTGAGTTCCTTGATGATGTTTGCGTTCTGAGAATTGATGGGAGTTCAATTTCTTGATGATGTTTACATTCTAAGATTTGATGGGAGTTGAGTTCCTTGGTGATGTTTGTGTTCTAAGACTTGATGGGAGTTGATTTAGCCTAGTATGGTTTGTTCATGGTTACTGTTAATTGCATCAAAGGAATATGTTGAACTTGGCTTCTTAGAAATCTATGTGATGCATCATTTCTATTACTAGTCTCTTGTGATCCATGTGATGGTTGGCCTCGTTTGATCCATAGATATATCGTGGTTTTTGAAATGGATCTTAGGGCGACTAGAGGGGGCTGAATAGGCGCTACACAAAATTTTACCTTTTTCAAATTTAAGGCTTGACACAAAATAAAATTCACTAGATGTGCAACTAGGTGAATTTCCTACGTGACAAGCAAGCAAGTATGGAAAACGCAAACAAGATACAAGTAAGGGTAAGAAATGACCGAAAAGTGGAGACCGGAGACACAAGGATGTCTTCCCGTAGTTCCTTCCTTTTGAGGAGAAGTACGTCTACGTTGGAGAGGTATGGCGACACGGAGTCCACCAACGCCACAAAGGCTCACCTTGTTCTCCGGTGAGCAAGCCACGGAGGCTAACTCATTTCCACTAAGCGGTGGTATTGGGGGCACCGACCGAAACCCTTACATAGAGGTTGGGGCACAACTCCACAACTCAATTGGACGCTCCCAACAAGAACAACCACAAAGCTTTTATATGGAGGAAGCTTTAAGGTGACCTCTCTTGCTCAAGGCAAGATCCACGGAGGAGGAGTGAAGCAAACATAAATCACTTCGGAAAGATTGTAAACCTAGAGCTCCTCTCCCAATCTACCAAATCTTGAGGGATTTGGTTGGCTAGGGAAGGAGATCTACGGAGTTGAAGCTCTGCTTTAATGGAGGAGAGAGAGTGTGGATGAGGTAGCTCAGATCTGAGGTAGGGGACGACTATTTATAAGCCAGCTCGAAATCTGCCCATTGGAGAAAACTTATCCCGGAAATTCCGGCCAAGGGGCGGAAATTCCGGGGTCAACTTAGGGCAGAAATTCCGGCCTAGGGGCAGAAATTCTGGAATTTCTAGCTAGAAATTTTGGCCCCTTTACAGAGAGTTGCACCATAGCTCGAGATAAGGGACTTAGCAAAAAATCGTGGGGCGGCCCCCAAAAATTCTGCCTTAACAGAATTTCTGGCCCCTTACCAGAGAGCTGCACCACAGCCCTTTGAAAAGGACTTAGCCAAATTTTTGAGGGCCAGAAATTCAATTATAGAATTTCTGGCCCCCGGAAATTCTGCCAGACCAGAATTTCCAGCCCCTTTACAGAGCGTTGCACCACAACGTTTTGTAAAGGACTTAGCCAAATTTCAAAGGGCCGGAAATTCATGAAATTTCTGGCCCCCGAAAATTTTGTCCATGGGCGGAATTTCCGGCCCTGAAACATAATTTCCGGCCTTGGAATTTTCCCTCCTCTAGGTGATTTCAAGCCTTTCAATAGTAGTCCCCTTTCCCACTTCTCTTCACCATCAGTCTTGTGCAATACCTGGAGAATTCCTGCAATGCTTAGCACAAGATTAATTTCCTTGTGTTGTAATCAAACACCCAAAAACTGGAAGCTAGAAACATGTCCTTTCAATCTCCCCCTTTTTGGTGTTTGATGAGAATACAAGGATTTGCAATATAGAGCAAGAACAAGTGCTCCCCCTAGACATGTGCGAGGTATAAACAAGATAATAAGAAACAATTTGCACACACTAGGAGGAGACGATATTAAAACAAAGAGCACGAAGTTCGACTAGCCTATTACAATAAGAGTAGTTCAACCAAAGCTCCACACAAATAGTTCACAAGAACGAAAAGCAAATAAGACTACCTTCCAACCCAAAGCAAATCCTAATAGAACTACTTCTCCCCCTTTGGCATCGAGACACCAAAAAGGGGAAAGAGCGATGCTACTCCCCACAAGAAGATCACTCATCATCAAACTCATCCTCATCATCCGCAGCATCCGCATCTTCCTAATCACCCTCGGAAAACTCCTCATCACTACCAACCTTGGAGAGATCCTTCACCTGAGCCCAATTGATGCCATTGTCATCTTGCCACCGATCATACGAAATGTACTTGGGTGCAGGAATAGGAGAGAGCTGAGCTGAGGGGTCTTGGAGAAGCTGAATCTCACAAGAAATGCACTGCTGATTGTGAATGATGTCCCTCCTCTCTTCATAGGCAGCGTAGTTTTCCTTGTGGATAGCAACATTGATGCACAAGAGAGTGCGTTGCCACAGAGAGAGCTTCTTGTTGCGAGACGGGCGAGCAGAGGAGGTCTTGCGCACAGGAGAGCTAGGGTCATCCATCTCAACATCATCATCATCTGTAGGAACCTGCTTCTTTCCTTTCCCTTTGGCTGCGGCCTTCTCCTCCGTTGGCTTGATCACATTCATGCGCTTGAGCTTGTGTTCCGAGTTGCCTTTGGAGAAATCCATGTCTTTGACCTGCTCATTAATAAGGAGCATGATGTAGGGAGCATAAGGTGGAGTGCGCTTACATAGCATGGCATCATGCATTTTATTGAAGATGTAGTGCATCACATCTAGCTTGAAGTCTTCATTCGGGTCAGTACTCACAAAGCAGCGGTGAGAAAGGAACATGAGCTCAACAAGGGCAGCACGAATAGCATCCCGATTACCTCCACAGGGTAAGATGTTCTCCCTGGACATGTGAAGCAAAATGTTGTACAGAGGGAGAAAACCCTTAATAGTGCCAATCTTCCCCTTGGAAGAGTAAAGGGGAGACAAGCGATTCTTATCTGGTTGAACTCCATGCTGATGCACACGATGACCAACTGGCACACTGAAACCCTGAAAATCATAGTTCAAAAGCTGGGCAAACTCATAGAAGTTGGACTGACGCATGGTATCCCCACACATCCACCTGAAAGTGAGAGGCTCATCCGCCTGAAAGGAGAGAGTGGCATAGAACTGCTGAATGATCTTCTCATTATAGTGACACTGAATATCCATAAGCTGAAACAAACTAAGCCTCTTCATGATTCCCAAAGCATCACCAAAATATTCAGACTTCTTCCTGGGATGGGTGCGATCCAACACATGCATGTAACACACCCGCTGGGACATAGGGCGACAGATGTCTTCATAAATGCCTTTTTGAGCAACACACCAGAAATGAGTATCAGCAAGATCTTCTCGAGCCTCAGAATACCAGTCCGACTGCTGCAAAGCAATATAGTCCACTGAACTCATAGTATCATAGTTGACCCGCGGTGCCCTCGAGGGTTGGCTAGTAGCCCTCTTGGTCACCCTAGCTGCCTTCTGCCTTGCTGCCTCTCGAGCAGCTTCCTGATCTGCCTGGAGAGTCACATACTCATCTTCAAGAATTTCTTCATCAGAGAACCGAAGGTTCCGCTTGCAAACAGCAGAACGGTCGCGCTAATCATGACAAGGATGAGAACTAGAGTCACCTGTGAAAGAAGGTGGGAGAAAAAGCATGGGGATGAGAACACACAAGTCGAAAAGATGGCTAGAAAGAACATAGAAGGGAACTAGAGGGGTAGAAACATTCTAGAGATGATGCATCTAAGTTGTATTAATCTCAGCTGAGGGGTGGAAATTCTGGCCACGGGGGCAGGAATTCTAGTGGGGGGGCAGAAATTCTGGCCTAAAGGACGGAATATCCGGCCCCCGGAATTTCCGTCGCCAGGGGCAAAAATTCCGCCCTGGTGAGAAAACTATGAAATAGATGCAAAAATCTCTGGAAAAAGTAGATCGGCACCAACTAAGTTCAATCCTAGGTTCCCTAGACAGGATACTACCTCAAGAACATGCTCCTTTCAATGGAAAATAGATCGGCCCAAACGAATCTAGATCTAGGGCATGAGCACCTAGGAAGAGAAATTTGGGGCAATACCGTCGTCCATGGTGAAAACCGCATGGAGGAAAGGAACCCCCACACCGAGAAGAGCACAGGCCAGCGAGATCCGGGGATTCTGGCGGCTAGGGAGTCGCCGGAGTGGTGCTTAAAGAGGTGGCGGCAGCGGTTTGGAGAGAGGAGGTCGGGGGTGGAAGAAGATGCCAAGAGGTATCTTCACCCTGGCCTCCTCCTTATATAGGCTAACCACTAGGGGCGTAAATTTCGGCCCTGGGGGCGGAATTTCTGGCCCCCAGAATTTCTGGTTTAAGTGATGGAATTTCCCGGGGGGGGGGGGGAATTTAACGTTTCTGCCCAAATTTCTGAGGCAAATTTCCGGCCCATGTACTGCAAAGTGCACCACTTCGTGGAAGTACATGAAGGCATGAAAATTTGCTAAGGAAATAAGGGTTTCCACCCATTGGGAAAATTTTTTCACTTGCATATGGAAAGTCCGGCCATCTCATCAAGAACCAAGGTAAAACAAGAGGTTGACTTGTGTGTTAGACGGAAGAGTTTTAGAGACGATGGGGGCTTAGGTTAGAGAAACAAACAAGGAGTGGTTCTCGGCACTTAATGTTGCAAGAGACAACAAAACGACTTGGTAAAAACCAACATAAGTGCCTTCCCATATCAAAGAGCAACAAAAACCAAGAAAGCTCAATAAAACTCAATAGATTTCCAAGGAATAAACTCTTCAAAGAAGAGGTCAATGGCCGAAGCCACCATATATGAGTGTTTTGGCATTGGACCGCGAAGATATATCTTGAGTCCATAACCAATACTCATCATTGAAGCTCACATATCACAAAATGATATTAAAAGAATGATTCCATTACTTTCAGTATTATGGGGGGAGGGATAGTCCAATGAATTAGGACCGCACTCCCCCTATATTAATGCCCACATCTAGATTAGAACACGTGCTATCGTCTAGGAATGAGTGCACACTTTCAAGCCACATTGCAAGAATCAATGATATTCAACTCATGCCTCAACTCTCAGAATCTTGCTTCATCAAGGGGCTTCGTGAAGATGTCAGCGAGTTGATCATTTGTACCTACATAAGATAGGTTAATATCACCTCGATTAATGTGATCCTAGATGAAGTGATGCCGAATCTCAATGTTCTTTTTCTTATTGTGTTGAACCGGATTATGAGCAATCTTGATGGCACTTTTGTTGTCACACAAGAGTGAAACCTTGTTGCAATGAACTCCATAGTCCTTCAACGTTTGCCTCATCCAAAGGAGTTGAGGACAACAACTTGCCGCGGACACATACTCGGCTTCGGCGGTGGAGAGAGACACACAATTTTGCTTCTTGGAAGACAAACTAACCAAGGACCTACCAAGAAATTGGCAAGCCCCGGAAGTTGATTTCCTATCCACTTTGTCTCCTGCCCAATCCAAATCCGAGTACCCAACAAGCTCGAAGCTTGATCCCTTCGGGTACCAAAGGCCAAAAGTTGGGGTATGAATCAAATATCAAAAGATTCTTTTCACGGCCATCAAATGACTTTCCTTTGGGGCGGCTTGGTAACGTGCACACATTCCCACACTAAGCATGATATCGGGTCTAGATGCACAAAGATAGAGTAACGAGCCAATTATAGAACGGTAAATCTTTTGATCCACCTCTTTATCATTAGGATCGAGGTCAAGAGTAACCTTAATCGGCATGGGGGTTTTGGCTCCCTTAACTCCGGAGTCCATGTTGAATTTCTTGAGCATGTTTTGAATATACTTGGCTTGATTGATAAAGGTCCCACCTCTCAATTGCCGAACTTCAAAGCCAAGAAAGAATTTCAACTCTCCCATCATGGACATCTCAAATGTATCTGTCATTAGCTTTGCAAATTCATCGTGGAAGATTTTGTTAGAAGAGCCAAATATGATATCATCTACATAAATTTGGCATATGAAAAGCTCCCCATTGACCCTCTTAGTAAAAAGAGTTGGATCAATGAGCCCTATTTCGAAACCACGGTCCACTAATAACTCTTTAAGATGCTCATACCACGCACATGGGCCTTGTTTAAGGCCATAGAGCACCTTATCGAGTTTGTAGACATGGTTCGGGAAATGAGGGTCCTCAAAGCCCGGGGGTTGCTTTACATAAACTAATTCATGTAGAGGACCATTGAGAAAAGCACTCTTCACATCCATTTGATGTAATTTAAAATTGTGGTGAGAAGCATAAGCAAGGAGGATACGAATTGACTCGAGGTGAGCCACGGGAGCGTAGGTCTCCCCATAGTCAATGCCTTCAACTTGTGAGTATCCTTGAGCAACCAAGCGAGCCTTTTTCCTCACAATGATCCCATTGGCATCTTATTTGTTCTTGAACACCCACTTGGTTCCGATGATGTTGCGGCAATCCTTAGGCTTCTCCACCAAAGACCAAACTTTGTTGCGCTTGAAGTTGTTGAGTTCTTCGTGCATAGCTTCTACCCAATCCGGGTCTTCTAGTGCCTCAAACACCTTTTGGGGTTCCACACAAGAGACGAAGGCATGATGGATGCTAAAGTTGGCTAATTGTCTCCTTGTAGAAACTCATTTCCTCACACTTCCAATCACACTATCCAAGGTATGGATCCCCTTGCGAAGAGCCTCTTCCACTTTCCTTGCACGGTGAGCTTGAGCTTCTTCAAAAGACTCTTGAGAAGCCACTTGGTCATCACCACCATTTTGGTCCTTGCCTCGACCTTCAATTTGAGCTTGATCATCATCATGAGCATGCTCATCATCTTGGGCTTGGCCTTGATCTACCATTGGTGAAGACTCACCACCGTTCACTTGGTCTTGATCTTGGCCTTGCTTGCTTGAATGAGGGTCTAGAGCTTGTCTTTGGTTAGCATCAATCGGACCTTGTGAAGCTTGTGAAGATGAAGGCTCCACTTGAGTAGAGCATAGTCCTTCTTCTTCCGCCAAAAGGTGTCCCTCAATGGGTATGAGATGACCCACACCCATTCTTCTTATGGCCTGAGGAGGTATTTCGTCACCTACACCACAAACACCACTTTGCTCCACATGGGAGCCATCATTCTCGTCGAATCTCACGTTAGAAACTTCAACAACATGAGTGGACTCTTTGTCAAAGATTCTAAAAGCATGAGATTCGGTGCCATAATCAACAAAGATACCCTCAAGAGCTTTAGAGTCAAACTTAGACAAATGAACACCCTTTCTAAGATAGAAGCACTTACAACCAAATACTCGGAAGTATTTGATGTTAGGCTTGTCGCCGGTGAGGCTTGATACGTCTCAAACGTATCTATAATTTTTGATGCTCCATGCTTGTTTTTACACCATTTGCCTATTGTTTTGTTACACTTAGTGGCACTTTTATGCATTTTCCGAAAACTAACCTATTAACAAGTGCCACAGTGCCAGTTTCCTGTTTTCTGCTGTTTTTGTGTTTCAGAAGTGATACACAGGAAATATTCTCGGAATTGGACAAAACAAGTTCCTGAAGTCTTATTTTACTCGGAAGCTTCCAGAGATCCAAAGAGGAGTAGGAGGTGGGCCACCAGGGGCCCACACACAGGGGTGGCGCGGCCAGCCCCTGGCCGGCGCCACCACCGTGTGAGGGAGCCTGCCTCCACCTCTGATGACGCCCCTTCGCCTATAAAGACCCCCTGACGGAAAAAACCTAAGGACCCAATCAATTTTCTAGAACACATCGCGATCCGCTGCCGCCGTCGACCCAAAGATCAGGAGGGTCCAGAAGCTCTTCCCGGCACCCTGCCGGAGAGGGGAATCGCCACCGGAGGTCTTCTTCATTGCCATGCTTGCCTCCGGAGCAATGAGTGAGTAGTCTACCTTGGACTATGGGTCCATAGCAGTAGCTAGATGGTTGTCTTCTCCACCATGTGCTTCATGTTTAGATCTCATGAGCTGCCCTACATGATTGAGATCACCGTTATGTAATTCTACATGTTTGGTTTGTTGGGATCCGATGAATATTGGTGTTTATGATTAAGTTGCTATACTAAATTATATCTTTTGTTATCTCTATGTTGTTTATGATCTTGCATGCTCTCCGTTGTTAGTGGCTATCTTGGCCGAGTAGTTGCTAGTGACTCCAAGAGGGGGTATTTATGCTCGATAGTGGGTTCATGCCTCTATTTCACATGGGGAGTGACAGAAACCTCTAAGGTGGTAGATGTGCTGTTGCTACTAGGGAGAAAACAACATTCATATGCTCAAGGGCATATGCTTTGTTTACATTACACACTTTGCTTAATGCAATTATCTATTGTTCGCAACTTAATACTTTTGGGGTGTTCAGATTGATATCCCCGGGAGTGGATTATTAGTCATAGATGCAGTTGGATGGCGGTCTATATATTTTGTTGTAATGCCCAGAGTAAATCTCATAGTGATCTTCTTGACATATCACGTTTATCTTTATTCTATCAATTGCCCAACTGTAATTTGTTTACCCAGCATGTGTTATTTTATCTATGGAGAGACACCACTAGTGAACTGTGGACCCCGGTCCTATTTACATCATATTGCTATCACCTATTTACTTTACTGTCACTGTTTACTTTACTCGTACTGTTTACTTTACTCGCATACTATATTGTTTTCTACTCGATACACTCATAACCTTTGTTTCAAGCAAACCGGTGAGATTGACAACCTCATCATAAGTTGGGAGCAAAGTACTTGTTTATGTGTGTGCAGGTTCCACGTTGCAGCTAGCAAGCAAAGCTTGGACGAGGCGCCATATATAAATTGTCCGATGCTGTCGCAAACTAGCAAGCATCACCTTCAGTCGTCATTGTCTCTCCTCTTCAAGATCGACATTAAACCTTGGTTTCTTAACTGAGGGAAAACCAGCTACCATACTCATCACACCTTCCTCTTGGGGTTCCCAACGGGCTGGTCATTCACCACGCATAAGGATTGCTGCTGGGGGACGAAGAAGAATAATCTCCTTCATCAACTAGCCATCAGCTGTTTTTCTGGCGCCGTTGCCGGGGAGAAAGAGAAGACTTCTGTGAGGGGAGTTTTTCGCACACACATCCTTTACTTTGTTATTGTTTTGCTTTACTTTATTTATTTTACATGCATCACTTTTTATCAAAAACCCAAAAAATTAGAATCCTTGGTAGTTGTTTTTACTTATTTACTTTCGTTTTGCTAAAATGGCCAATCCTAAAAACACCAAGTTGTGTGACTTTACTAGCACAAACAATGGTGATTTTATCTGCACTCCTATTGCACCACCTGCTACTGCTGCAAATTTTTATGAGATTAAGCCTGCTTTATTGAACCTTGTTATGAAAGAGCAATTTTCTGGTGCTAGTACTGAAGATGCTGCAGCTCATCTCAACAATTTCGTTGAGCTATGTGAGATGCAGAAATATAAGGATGTTGATAGTGATATTATTAAGCTCAAGTTGTTTCCTTTTTCTTTGAGAGGAAAAGCTAAAGATTGGTTGCTGTCTTTGACTAAGAATAGTATTGATTCATGGGCTAAGTGTAAGGATGCTTTTATTGGTAGATACTATCCTCCTGCTAAGATTATTGCTTTGCGTAGCAATATTATGAAGTTTACTCAGTTTGATAATGAACATGTTGCTCAAGCTTGGGAAAGAATGAAATCTATGATAAAGAATTGCCCCACTCATGGACTGACTACTTGGATGATTATCCAAACTTTTTATGCAGGACTAAATTTTTCTTCAAGGAACCTACTTGATTCAGCTGCTGGAGGCACTTTTATGTCCCTTACCTTGGGCGCCGCATCAAAGCTACTCGACAACATGATGGTAAATTATTCTGAATGGCACACCGAGAGAGCTCCACAAGGTAAGAAGATAAATTCTGGTGAGGAAACCTCTTCCTTAAGTGATAAGATTGATACCATTATGGCTATGCTTGCTAATGATAGGACTCATGTTGATCCTAATAATGTTCCTTTGGCCTCTCTGGTTGCTCAAGAAGAGCAAGTTGATGTGAATTTCATTAGAAACAATAATTTTAACAACAATGCTTATAGGAACAATTTTGCTAGTAACAATTATAGGCCGTATCCTTCTACCAATGGTAATGGTTATGGTAACTCTTATGGTAATTCCTACAACAACACTAGGGCCGCGCCCTCCGAGCTTGAGGTAATGCTCAAGGACTTCATCGGTAAGCAAACTGCTTTTAACAAGTCTGTTGAGGAAAAGTTAGGCAAAATTGATATTCTTGCATCTAAAGTTGATAGCCTTGCTCATGATGTTGAAATTCTAAAATTAAAAGTGTTTCCTAATGATGTGAAAGAGAACAATGTTTTTGCTACCGCTAATGCTATCCAAGTTGGAATTGATGAAAATATTAGATTTTTAGCGGAATTGCATGCCAGGTGGGAAAGAGAAGATGAGATGGCTAGAGAGATGAAGGTATGTACCATTACTACCTCTAATGATGTTGCTCCTACTGGTAGCAATCCTCTTACTTTGATTGATGTAGAGAAAACTCCCACTCCTTGTGTTAAAAAGCCTAAAACTGCCAAAACCTTTTCTCAAAAGAGTGCTGAAATTTTTCAGAGTGTGGGAGATGATAGCTCTACTCCTTTTAATGATTTTAATATTGATGGATGCAATATATCTGAAGTAATTTTGTTCTTGCAAAAGCTTGCTTTGACTCCCAATGCCAGTTCTTTAAATATTGCTTTTACTAAGCATATTACCAATGCTCTCATAAAGATTAGGGATGAAAAGTTGAAGCAAAAAAGCCTCTGTTCCCAAGAAGTTAGAAGATGGTTGGGAACCCATCATTGATATGCATGTTAATGGTTATGATTGCCATGCTTTATGTGATCTAGGTGCTAGTATTTCTATCATGCCTAGAAAGATTTATGACATGCTTGATTTACCACCGCTTGAAAAGTGTTATTTTGATATTCCTATTGCTGATGTTGCTAAGAAGAAACCTTTGGGAAGGATTAATGATGTTCTTATTGTGGTTAAGAATAACCTTGTTCCCGTTGATTTTCTTGTTATGGACGTTGAATGCCATGCTTCATGTCCTATTATTTTGGGAAGACCCTTTCTTCGAACTGTAGGTGCTATCATTGATATGAGGGAAGGCACTATCAAGTATCAATTTCCACTAAAGAAAGGTATGGAACACTTCCCTAGGAAAAGAAAGAAATTACCTTTTGACTCTATTCTTAGAGCAAATTATGAGCTTGATGCTTCATCACTTGATATTACATGATTCGCAATTTTCTGCGCCTAGCTCAAAGGCGTTAAAGAAAAGCACTCTTGGGAGATAACCCAATGTTTTCTTTTCAGTAATTTTTCTTTTATTTGAGTCTTGGAAGTCATTACTACTGTAATGACTGCTCCTTATCTTGTTTATTTTGTTTTTGTGCCAAGAGAAGCCTCTAATTTGAGTGAGGTAAAGATTTGGGGATGTTGCTGTCCTGAAACTGTTTTCGGTGCTGCACCGTAAAAATTCGTGAAAATTCTCTGTTTATCTTTTGGACCTGCTATTTCTTGTGCATATGCCCCAGGTTATATCCAAACTTTTGTTAGTTGAACACTTTTTGATTTGAGCAACAGAAAATCCCTCAAAAATTCGACCTTTGTCAGCTGTTCAGTTTTGACAGATTTCTGCCAATATTTGTGTTTGCCACTTTATCGCTTTCTTTTGAGTTCTTTTGATCACGGAACTTTTGGGGAGGTTGCTACAGTAGTATTTGCTATATATGTGGTGGTTTTGAGTTGAAACCTGAAGCAAACAGAGGATTGATTATATGTTATGCTTGCACTAATGTTGCTAATAGAATTGTGTTTAGTTTTGTATGAAGGAAGTTTTCAAGTGTAGGGATTGGAGAATGATGAGATGAGTTGAAGAATGGACAAAAGCTCAAGCTTGGGGATGCCCATGCATCACCCCAAGAAATATCCAAGAAGTACAACCGTCAAAGCTTGGGGATGCCCCCGAGGCACCCCTTCTTCATCAGCAAAAATCAGGTCACCTTTCAAAACACTATATTTTTATTGCTTCATGCACTATGTGTTTTTCTTGGAACGTTAGTTGTTTTAGTTTTCTTAGTTGTTTTAGTTTGTTTGTTTGCTGCAATAAATGGTTGGACCCCAACAAATTTCCTTTGGAGAAGTTACCTTGTTTTCATTTGCAAAGAACGCTCTAGTTTTCACTCTTATTAAAAATCGAGTGTTCTTCTTTTTCTGCTACTGCTTTTGGTTTTCATTTTCGCCTTGATTTGCATTCAGATCTTGTCATATCTTTTCATCAAGGTGTATTTTTGCCTCTGATCTTCATTGGTTTTCATCAAAAGAGGTGTTTATAAAAATTTCAAATGGTGTTGGAAAAGAGAAAAAGCTTTGTGCAAAATAGTGGTACAAGAAGGAGCTTGTGTAGACTGCGGCTTAGGCTTTTCATGTCATGCTTGATGTCTTCTTGATAGTATGCTTAGTGGTTTTGCTGTAGCATGACTTGTCTCAAATAACTGAGATTGCTTAATGAGCCTTTGAAAAAATCATGCGTTGTTTTTATTGTATGGAAGCATTATTTTGGTTTTCTCCTTGATGCTTTATTTGGGTTGACTTGGCGCATGCTCACACATGTTAGACTCTTACAAAGTCGCCAATAGCCTTCATGATCATTTAGTTTTTGACTTTTGATGTCATCGTATGCTTCTTTTAATGTCGCTTTGTCGCTTTGCATGATTATGGCCATTATTGCTCTCTTAGTTGGTCGCTCCCAGTCTTTTGCTAGCCCTCGCCTTGTACTGAGTATGAGCTCTACTCGTGCATCCAACTCCTAAAAGCCAAAGTTTTCCAAGTGTCCACCATACATACCTACTAGCAATTTGCTATTCTAAGTAAATTTAACTTGCTTTTATTTTCTCTTCAAATTAAACTCTTACCAGTGTTATGCGAAATTCGGTTAGTAAAGCTCTCACGAACCGGAAGGCACACTTTACTTTTTCCTGTTCTTAAAAATTTGACATTGTGGTCTCTTATGTTGAGTTGTTATGCTTGCAAGTTGTAAGTTGGATTCTAGCCCAGCCATGCTGTCATGGGCAAGCTTTCAATATTGCACTTCTTATTTGAGTTGATATCATGATCTTTTGTTTATGGATGCCCGCGGTGTGAAATGAATTGGGAATCTTGTGGGGATCATGGAGTTTGTATATGTGTTAGGGAAACGTCGGGCCACCAATCTAAGCCATGCATAATTCATGGTGGAAATTTGCAGCATACCCATGGTGAACATTCAACGACGCATCTCATAATAAAAAGCTAAACAAAAGGCAAATAAAAGAGATGTCGAGGTGTTCATTGTCTGCTTGTCCTGTCATTTTGGTGTGGGATTGTTCCATGTCATCGGGCACGGAGGTACCCCCATTGGCGGTTCTCAATGATATGCATATACTTACAATGACAAGAGCCTTGCTTGGGACTCTAAGTAAAGTAGCATGAGGTTTGGGTACTCGTATTCACGGGACACGAGGTTTTCAACTTATGATTTGTCAAGCATATGCATCATAATTGTTCTCACATTAACTTTAACCATTCAAGATGCTTATGATGGGGGCAATGAGAGCTCAAAGCCGGTAAGTACCATAATTTTTGAAGGTTATAAAACTTGCAATCACTGCTTCCCTCTGCGAAGGGCCTTTCTTTTACTTTTATGTTGAGTCACCACCTTCTTTCTTTATGCACCATTAAGAGAGCATAGTTGTCGTTCTTAGTGTGATATGCATTGTCCCAAAGTTCATTGATTGACTCATATTGTTGGTTTCACTTGTTCTTAAATTATTTGTATCTAGTCGCCCTCTTAAACTTGAAGGTGTCCTATGCATTTATGTTTTGCTCTCTTTGAAGGACAAGCTGAAAACCATTTGTATGTTTTTCCTTATGATTTGAACACATGTTTGACTTTTATTGTTTCATTATCATGATCTTTTGTTTCTGTTCATTTACATGTTTACAACATGGTTGCTAAGTTCTTATTGTCATGATTATATCTTCATGCCCATGTTTTAAGTTCTAATGATCCCAGCTCACAAATGCTTACATATATGTCAAGATTGTGTAGGTGCATGTCACCTCAAAAATTATTCTTTTGTTATCACTTACCTACTCGAGGACGAGCAGGAGTTAAGCTTGGGGATGCTTGATACATCTCAAACGTATCTATAATTTTTAATGCTCCATGCTTGTTTTTACACCATTTGCCTATTATTTCGTTACACTTAGTGGCACTTTTATGTATTTTCCGGAACTAACCTATTAACAAGTGCCACAGTGCCAGTTTCCTGTTTTCTGCTATTTTTGTGTTTCAGAAGTGATACACAGGAAATATTCTCAGAATTGGACGAAACAAGTTCCTGAAGTCGTATTTTACCCGGAAGCTTCCAGAGATCCAAAGAGGAGTAGGAGGTGGGCCACCAGGGGCCACACACAGGGGTGGCGCAGCCAGCCCCTGGCTCGCGCCACCACCGTGTGAGGGAGCCTGGCTCCACCTCTGACGACGCCCCTTCGCCTATAAAGACCCCCCGACGGAAAAAACCTAAGGACCCGATCAATTTTCCAGAACACATCGTGATCCGCCGCCGCCGTCGACCCGAAGATCGGGAGGGTCCAGAAGCTCTTCCCGGCACCCTGCCGGAGAGGGGAATCACCACCGGAGGTCTTCTTCATCGCCATGCTTGCCTCCGGAGCGATGAGTGAGTAGTCTACCTTGGACTATGGGTCCATAGCAGTAGCTAGATGGTTGTCTTCTCCACCATGTGCTTCATGTTTAGATCTCATGAGCTGCCCTACATGATTGAGATCACCGTTATGTAATTCTACATGTTTGGTTTGTTGGGATCCGATGAATATTGGTGTTTATGATTAAGTTGTTGTACTGAATTATATCTTTTGTTATCTCTATGTTGTTTATGATCTTGCATGCTCTCCGTTGTTAGTGGCTATCTTGGCCGAGTAGTTGCAAGTGACTCCAAGAGGGGGTATTTATGCTCGATAGTGGGTTCATGCCTCTATTTCACCTGGGGGAGTGACAGAAACCTCTAAGGTGGTAGATGTGCTGTTGCTACTAGGGAGAAAACAACATTCATATGCTCAAGGGCATATGCTTTGTTTACATTACACACTTTGCTTAATGCAATTATCTATTGTTCACAACTTAATACTTTTGGGGTGTTTGGATTAATATCCCCGGGAGTGGATTATTAGTCATAGATGCAGTTGGATGGTGGTCTATGTATTTTGTTGTAATGCCCAGAGTAAATCTCATAGTGATCTTCTTGACATATCACGTTTATCTTTATTCTATCAATTGCCCAACTGTAATTTGTTTACCCAGCATGTGTTATTTTATCTATGGAGAGACACCACTAGTGAACTATGGACCCCGGTCCTATTTACATCATATTGCTATCACCTGTTTACTTTACTATCACTGTTTACTTTACTCGTACTGTTTACTTTACTCGCATACTATATTGTTTTCCACTCGATACACTCATAACCTTTGTTTCAAGCAAACCGGTGAGATTGACAACCTCATCGTAAGTTGGGAGCAAAGTACTTGTTTGTGTGTGTGCAGGTTCCACGTTGCAGCTAGCAAGCAAAGCTTGGACGAGGCGCCATATATAAATTGTCCACTGCTGTCGCAAACTAGCAAGCATCACCTTCAGTCGTCATTGTCTCTCCTCTTCAAGATCGACATTAAACCTTGGTTTCTTAACTGAGGGAAAACCAGCTGCTATACTCATCACACCTTCCTCTTGGGGTTCCCAATGGGCTGGTCATTCACCACGCACAAGGATTGCTGCTAGGGGACAAAGACGAATAATCTCCTTCATCAACTAGCCATCAAGGATCTCATACGGAGTCTTGTTCAAGCCCTTGCGAAGATATAGCCGGTTAGAAGCATGACAAGCAGTATTGATAGCTTCGGCCCAAAATTTATACGGAGACTTAAACTCCACTAACATTGTCCTAGCCATGTCCATCAAGGTCTGGTTCTTCCGCTCGGCTACACCATTTTGTTGTGGAGTGTAGGGAGTCGAGTATTGATGACGTATTCCCTCATCACTCAAGAATTCATTCACGGTGTAGTTCTTGAACTCCGTCCCATTGTCACTTCGAATTATCAAGATATCTTGGCCATATTGACATTCCACTTCCTTGATGAAGTCCTTGACGGTTTGTTGGGTCTTGTATTTGTGCTTGAAGAAGTAGACCCATGTATATCTTGAGTAGTCATCAACAATCACCAAGCAATACTTCTTTCCTCCTAGACTTGCGTGAGATGGAGGGCCAAAGAGATCCATGTGGAGGAGCTCTAAGACCCTCTTAGAAGAAATAATCGTCTTGCTAGGATGAGTTAGTTCATGCATCTTTTCTTCAATGCAAGCTCTACACACACGATCTTTGGCAAATGTTAGATCGGTTAGTCCTAGGATACGATTACCTTTGTAGAGACTTTGCAAAGTTCTCATATTGACGTGGCCTAGCCGGCGATGCCAAAGCCATCCCACGTCAACTTTAGCCATTAGGCAAGTCGCGGCTTTAGTGACCTTCTCCGAGAAGTCAATCACATATAAGCAATTTTCGACATACCCAACAAAGGCTACTTTAAGAGACTTGCTCCACAAAAGAACCACAATCCCAACATCAAAGAAGGTTGCAAAGCCCATATCGGCAAGTTGAGCTACGAAAAGTAAATTATAAGAAAGAGTCTCAACAAGCATGACATCTTCCACGGTAACATCTTGAGAGATGACAACTTTACCAAGACCCAATACCTTTGACCTTGAGGAATCTCCATAGGTGATGTAGCCCGCACTAGATGAACCGGTGCGAAGCTCCTTCACTAACTCTTTGCTTCCGGACATATGATTGGTAGCACCACTATCAATTATCCATTGTCCCGCACCGAAAGCAAAGCCCTACAAGAAATCAAGTCTTGTTTTTAGGTCCCTATTTTTCAGTGGGTCCTCTTTTGTTAGTGACAAGGGTCTTAGGAATCCAAATAGACCAAGCAATATGTTCATTAGGTGAACCAACAAATTTGGCATATACATGCCCATCATAAGCACGGCAAAGAACATAGGAAGGGTTATATTTTCCTGCAAAGTTGTTGTGACTGGGCATTGCCTTTCTAGCATTCCCAATCACCTCCCTCACTAGCTCCCCCTCCTCCTCAAAAACATTGCCATCCTCATCAAAGCATATGTCATTTAGGATGCGCTTCTTAGGAGGAGGAGTAGGCACAAGAAACTTTGTCTTCTTGTTGTTCTTCTTCTTGTTCCTCTTCTTCTTAGACTTGGAAATGAAACCAAGTCTGGTCTTGTCACCATGTTGCTTTTGAGCACTCAAAAGCTCATCAAGCCTTGTGTCGCCTTTGGGGGAATCTTTCTCATAAAGAGGGTTAGTGTAACAAGTACTTGCAACAAAGGTGCTAGAAGGGAACTTAGTTCCTTCTTTAGCGATAATAAGATTAAGTTTTTCATTTTGCAACCTAAGTTCATTGGCAACAGATTGAGCAATGTCTCGATCACTTTTAAGCCTAGCAATGTCCAAATTATGAGACTCTTCAAGACCCAACTTGGATGCCTCAAGTGCTATCCTTAGGCCTTGCTCAACCTCAAGGGATTGAGTGAGTGTGGCAATTTCATCGGCATACTCATGAGCATGCCCTTCTAGCTCAAAGATGCGTTCCTCATTTTTATCATTAAGTTGGAGAGACTCATTATATTAATCTAGGAGAATCTCAAAGCGAACTTTGGTCTCCCCATGCAAGGTTGACATGAACATGTCCAATTCATTAGGCTCATCCTTATCATTACTAGCATCAACACAATCCATCAAGGATAAGCTTCTAGGTATGATGGGTGTGAAGGTTGGTGATACCTTTGTAGCATGAGCCATTAGACATGTCCCCTTGAAGTTGGAGCGCTTGGACTCGTTTGCGGAAGCGAAGAGGGATGAAGAAGAGGTAGGCTTGGCAATGGCGATGGCGACTTTCCCTACTTCTTCATCATCGCTTGCATCATCACCGGATGGATATTCTTCTTGAGTCGTCAAAATGTGTATTGGAACGGCCTTCTTCTTATCGAAGTTCCTTGGAGGGTAAGACTTGGCCTTCATCTCCTTGCGGACGAGTCTTCCATTGTGATCTTCCACTCTTTCATAAGGACAATCCGCAATGAAGTGGTGTTGATTACCACAATTGTAGCATGTCCTCACTCTACTTGTGGCTTTAGGCTTGGAGAGAGTAGATGACTTCCACTTCTTCATGAATGCCCTTTGAGCGAGAGCCATGTGCTCGGCATGGGCATACTTCATGTCCTCAGGACTTCCACCCATTGACTCTTCCTCTTCCATCAAGCTTGCTTCTTCATGAAAAGAGACTTTGGCCTTCAAAGCAAGGTTGGGAGCACGCACACCACGTGCACGAGCTAGAGCATTATCCGCATTTTTCTCGGAGATCTTCCTTGCCACAATCTCCTGCAAGATGTCATGAGCGGTCATCTTCCTAAAGTTGGCATCTCCCTTGATTGAGTTCATCGTATCTTTCATGAAGGGCAAGAGGGCTTGGACAAACTTTATCTTCATCCATCTCCCATCACATTGAGTTGATCCGAGGTCGAATAGCTTCACTTGGAGTGCCGAGAGATGCTGATGAAGTTCTTCGGGAGATTCACCATCAAGCATGGCAAAGTTGTCTGCTTCATTAGATGCTTCATTGAACTTGGACTCTTGAATGCTCTTGTTGCCGATGCAGAGGTTCGTAAGAGCATCCCAAGCTTCCTTGGCGGAGGTGATGTTGCGAACAAACGCCTTGTCCTTCTCGGTAAGAGACATGTGAATGATATGCAAGGCGGAGGCATTGAGTTGCTTGTCGATTTGCTCCCAAGGTAGCAAGTTGGTCAAGTCCTTGGAAGTTGGATGAAAACCCTGCTCAATGATCCTCCAAAGCTCAATAGACACAAAGTTTATGTGAGAGCGCATGTTATCTTGCCAATTGGCAAAGCTAGAAGCATCAAGTGGTGGCGGTGGGCCGCATGAAGCAATGTGTGGCATTTGAAGGTGTCTTCCGGAGACATAGCTCGTAGGGTGTGGAACTTCTGTGCTATGTCCTCGAGAGGTGTCATCTTTCTTGGGTGGGTCCTCATTGCTCTCATCCCTATCCTTGTTCGGATCATCCTCGTTTAAGGATGGCTTATCCTTATCTGGGGTTTCAACCGAAGTTGGTGGAGTGGTACTAGACGTTCCACTAGTGAGAGCATCAAGTTGAGATTGTTGGCTTTCCATGACAACCATCATGGCATCCATTCGTGTCATTAGACTATTAAGATCCGCCTTAGTGGCAGGCTACTCGTCGCCCATAATCTCTTAGGTGGTTAAGCCCAATCAAAGAGCCCTTGTTCTGATACCAATTGAAATGGATCTTAAGCGCGACTAGAGGGGGGGTGA
Organism: Dactylis glomerata; assembly: GCA_007115705.1. Taxonomy (NCBI): domain Eukaryota; kingdom Viridiplantae; phylum Streptophyta; class Magnoliopsida; order Poales; family Poaceae; genus Dactylis; species Dactylis glomerata. Next base: position 2,869,667 of record QXEO01000625.1, on the reverse strand, counting down.
ATAGGCGCTACACAAAATTTTACCTTTTTCAAATTTAAGGCTTAACACGAAATAAAATTCACTAGATGTGCAACTAGGTGAATTTCCTATGTGACAAGCAAGTAAGTATGGAAAACGTAAACAAGATACAAGTAAGGGTAAGAAAGGACCGAAAAGTGAAGACCGGAGACACAAGGATGTATTGCCGTAGTTCCTTCCTTTTGAGGGGAAGTACGTCTACGTTGGAGAGGTGTGGCGACACGGAGTCCACCAACGCCACAAAGGCTCACCTTGTTCTCCGGTGAGCAAGCCACGGAGGCTAACTCGTTTCCACTAAGAGGTGGTATTGGGGGCACCGACCAAAACCCTTACACGGAGGTTGGGGCAACTCCACAACTCAATTGGAGGCTCCCAACAAGAACAACCACAAAGCTTTTACACGGAGGAAGCTTTGAGGTGACCTCTCTTGCTCAAGGCAAGATCCACGGAGGAGTAGTGAAGCAAACACAAATCACTTCGGTAGGATTGTAGACCTAGGGCTCCTCTCCCAATCAACCAAATCTTGAGGGATTTGGTTGGCTAGGGAAGGAGATCTACGGAGTTGAAGCTCTGCTTTAATGGAGGAGAGAGAGTGTGGATGAGGTAGCTCAGATCTGAGGTAGGGGATGACTATTTATAAGCCAGCTCGAAATCTGCCCGTTGGAGAAAACTTACCCCAGAAATTCCGGGGTCAACTTAGGGCAGAAATTTCGGCCTGGGGGTGGAAATTCCGGCCCCCGGAAATTCCAAACTGGAATTTCCGGCTAGAAATTCTGGCCCCTTTACAGAGAGTTGCACCACAGCTCGAGATAAGGGACTTAGCGAAAAAGCGCAGGGGCCGGAAATTCTGGAATTTCCGGGCCCCAAAAATTCTGCCTTAACGGAATTTCTGGCCCTTTACCAGAGAGTTGCACTACAGCCCTTTGAAAAGGACTTAGCCGAATTTTCGAGGGCCAGAATTTATGGAATTTCTGGCCCCCGGAAATTCTGCCAGACCAGAATTTCTGGCCCCTTTACAGAGCATTGCACCACGACATTTGTAAAGGACGTAGCCGAATTTCGAAGGGCCGGAAATTCCATGAATTTCCAGCCCCCAGAAATTTTGTCCAGGGGCGGAAATTCCAGCCCTGAAACATAATTTCCAGCCCTGAAATTTTCTCTCCTCTGGGTGATTTCAAGTCTTTTTACAGTAGTCCCCTTTCCCACTTCTCTTCACCATCAGTCTTGTGCAATACCTGGAGAATTCCTGCAATGCTTAGCATAAGATTAATTTCCTTATGTTGTAATCAAACACCCAAAAACTAGAAGCTAGGAATATGTCCTTTCAGTTTTATACCTCGTTCATTCCAGCCATGTGAGCTATGGATTAATGTTAGTTGCGTGACTAGATCTATTTTGAGTAGGATAGCTTGAAAATATTTCCGGATGGTATGTTTTTGCCATTGCACGAGGACAGAAGATGTTGTTGCCAAAGTGATATTACTTTTACTCATTATTGTTACCTTTAGCTCCAATGTAATTACGGGGACTAATGCGGGCATATCTTGCTCTGAAGCTATAATGATCTAGGTGCAGTTCCATCCAACCTAATAGAAAATGGTTAGCTCTAATGAAGTAATGCATAGACTGGTCAATCGGTGCGCCCGCACTGGGCCCTGCGATGCAAGGGCCCTAGCCCAGTTAGTAAGTACTTCCTCTAATCCGTAAAACATACAACCTGGTGGAGGTGACAATTTAGCTATATTGTTTGTGTCTCTACAATAGAAAACCTACTGTTGCACATAAATCTATGATAGCTAAAATTTAATAAATTTAAGTTTTGCTATTATTAATGGGTTTTATTTGACAAACTAACACGAGAAGATGGGTACACCACATCTACTAACGCATTGCAAAGAGCATGTAATCGTGTGCATGAGAAACTTGTGAAATCCATATATAATATTTTATAATGATTGGTGATTAGTATAACTAATGATATTTCAATAGCAAGTGCATATCATGCATGTGTTATGAGCTTATTATTTAACACACAATAACTTATAACATACATTTAACGACAAAAAAAATCTGTGAAGAGTCAAGCTAATGGTTCACGTTATACTCTAAAGTTGGAAGTTACATTGACAGTACAACTAAGATCACTCGTAAGATATTTATTATTATTATATATGTCTATCCAAATATTGAAGTTATTTAACAATAATTAAAATACAAAGAAATAAGGAGGCCTACGGTTTTACCAATAGTAGCCAATATCTATGAAATATACTACCTCTATTCCATATTAGTTGCTGTTGATTTATGTATTAAATCAGTGAGATTTCATATGAAATTGAGGGAGTAGAAAACTAACTGTAAGTGTAATTTAAATTATATATTTCAATATTATAATGTTAATCTTAATAATTGTGAAATTTCATGTTTAGTTAATTTTTATCACAATGTAATGAGAAAAAAATCATTCACATTTTAGTCTACTAAAAATAAGTTACTAGGAAGGTATACATTTTTAGTATAAATTATATTTATTTTGCGTAGGAGAGCTTAAAAATATTGATCTGTTTGCCACCGTTTCAATCGAACCATTGTTTAATTGTCTCCCTCACGTAAATTAGATCGGAACGGAGGGAGTATATGCGGATCGATGGTGCCATCGCGCTAGGACGGAAGATGTTATTGCCATATTTGCTTGTACTGATTATCTCTGATGCAATGACGGGGAAGCCATCCGATCAACGGCATATCTTGCTCTGAAGCTAGAATGATCTAGCTACTTGCAATTCAGTCCAAGTCCAACCCAACAGGAAACATTATCTCTGATGATCTGATCTGACCCTCCCTCATGGCGTGGGGCGTTGGCGTGGGTGTCTTCACGACCGTGGTTTGCACATTCTTCCCTGCACGTACGCTCTGCGCATTGACCTGACCACCTGACCAATCTTTGGTATGCAAGACGTGTCTGCGCGCCAGTCTCGCGGCACGCAAGTAAATCTCCTCCCCACCCCACCGTACCATCCAACTGCAGTGCTCCATCACCCACCCGGTCATCATGTTTCAACTGCGTTCTGCGGAGAATATGGTGGAAGGCAATGTCGTCTCCGTGTCTTGTTGTGGAGCAGCAGACGCCGCGGCAGTGCCCACCTACGTTGCTTCCAGCCATTTTAGTAGAGTTGCGCTTTCTGTTGTATCATGTGTATAATTTAAGATGTATTCAAGGACATAAGACTAACTAAGAAGACCAATGTCGAGTATAATCCTCACTTAGATGTAAGAAGATTGCCAAGAACTCTAAGACTAAGAGTAGAAATTTAATTAGAGCGATGTGAGGGTAAAGGAAGGAATCGCTTCAAACCAACATTAATACACAAAAATTCACTAAAAAAGCATACTCCACAATCTATATATGTACGTAAAGTTTGGCGAAAACAGATGTTTTTTATGGTCTGTGTAAAAAAAAATCTCGTGAAAAGGCTTATTTTTAGCACTGCACTTTGAGTTTTCACACATGGGGCACGACATGTTGTTTTTTCGTGAAACGGCCTTATAAGCAGGTACCATGTGTACATGTACGCGCGAATTTTTTATTTGGATTTTTTAAAAATTTCAATAGGTGTCTAAGATATATTTTAAATAAAGAGAATATATGCACCTAGGAGCCAAAAGACCACTCATTGTATGTTCTATAGATTTTGTTCTCAACCAAGTGCACCAATGTTCGTTCTTTTCACTCTATGTATTGAAGGGCTTGTATAGATGCTTTCATATGAGGGGAAGCGCCATGATTAAGCTTAACAATGAGATAGATCTTTAAGCACGGCCCATTTCAATCGATGTCTACATGTTATTCCGTTTAGATCCATTTTTAGATTAAATTTAGGCTAGAAATACATCCAAACGGACAAACAACTTGTCCTCGATCCCCTGTCCTCTTCTAGCCTGCAAGTCGGTGGTGGCCTTCCTATCATCTCTCATGAATTGTCGGACATCCAAGGACTAACCCAACATGCTTCCTTGGCTTGTTGCTCTCTATATCCATGAGCCTGGGTATCTTTTTTTGAACGGGAATGGTCCCAAAGGACCCCGGAGTTTCATTCAGGCGGTGGGTGAAATTACAAGGAGGTCCCAGAAAGAAATAGAAATTACAACCAGGCCCTGACTTTACAGAGCACATCCTCACAAAGATTGTGGAAACGCAATCGAGACCTTGCTTGCCACCGGCGATGGACACCTCTAGAGCAGTGCCACCTCTGAACCAAGCGGGGACGAAACCACTTGCTTGGATGAGGGTTGTAAGTGATGCTATGTCGATGCAGAAGATCCTCCCGAGGAGGAAGAAGAAGCCCGCGCAACTACCATCGTTGCCGAGCTCGGCGCGGCCACCCATCTGGCCCTGGATAGCGGCGGCAACATCAGGCCTATGCTTGGAGAACGCCGAAGGGAGCTGAAACTCCAGGAGCTCCCGGAGACCCATACAGGGCCTCCCACGCCAAACGCGCGATGCGGCAAACCTCGAGTAGGTCCCGTCCTCTCCCGCTCCACATCGGTGGGATAGAAGAACACAACGGGCTTGAGGCGCAGCGTCACACTGAGAGCCGCGCTTGAAGATTGGAAGCAGGCAGCTCGCCCGCACATCTGCCACCTTCTCTCCTCGCCACCACGGTCGGCCCGAGAAGGGATAGAGGACGAGGATGAAGCCAGCCTCCACCCGGTGTCGCACCCACTCACCAGTACGGAAGTACTTCCACCACCACCAGATCTGACCACCACTGTCTCCATCATCCCCTTCCCCAAGGAAGAGCATGGCCAAACCCTATGATCCAGATCGGGATGCCGCGATCTGGAGACCCTCGCCCAACCGGCAGGCAGTCCCACTACCAACAAACAAAGGAAAAGGAGGGACCTAACTACTCCGGCGGCTCCCCTCGTCCATATCTGGCCGGCTATCACCATATCCTCAACATCATCATCTATTAATCCTCTGACGATGAACGAACCGTTGCACAAACAAATTAAGCTTTAGAAAAAATTATTTTGTATAATACTCCTCCAAATTTAGATCAAACCGAATCCAAATCATATTTAAGTTTTGGTCAAAACTTGTCCTAGTCTAATAGTAAATTTTTAGATGAAAATTAATCTTGAAGTTGAGGTCCGAACTAACTGTTATACCGATTTCTAAACCATGTCGGCCATACGTGTCAGACAAATACGTAGCCTGCCAAGTGGGCGCAACAGAACGGATTCTGAATTTCTGATTCGAAACGCTATCGAACACAACTGTCAAACACGTCACACGATCGACAGCTTGGTTCCCAGCACGTCACGGACCCTCACAGCCGCCCGATCGTCCAATCCACGGCCGCGATCGCCCCGCCCGCGTGTCGCCACGCCTCCAGGCACACACGAATTTTTGACAGAAGAGACCACCTGCACCAATGAATTGCCAAAAGAGACCACCTCTGAAAAAGATTGCCAAAAAGGACCCGTTTTGAGTGGCGGCACCCCTGGCCAGGCGACACGTGGGACATGCCGCCTGGGCCAAAGCCGGCAGGGGGGTGCCGCCAGCACCATCGCCGGCATGTGGCCTGGCGGCTGTGCGCGTGGGCCCTGCCGCCTCTCCCAGCGCCGGCAAGCTGATGTGGCGCCTGCCGCCATTGGTGCTGCCGGCACCCTGGCAGTGCGGTTTGCAGGTGCCCGACAAACGGCGCTGACTCCGAGGCGATGCAGATTCGTTGCTTTCGTTGCATGCGATGAAACATAGACATCTTTCATACACTGTTTGGTACACTGTTTGAAACAGAAAATAGACCACCGACGGTACACACTTTTGCTAATGTTTTCGCTTACCGGCAGCACTAATCGGGGTCTATATAAAGAAGGCATTCGTCGTGCATTCGATCAGTACCTCCCGGCCGTGCACTGATTTTTATGTAGACTGTGTAAGATTCGATGTGTTGAGCTAATGTCTCGCATGCGCTGATAAAATCGATGCTTTAGAAAAACTGTTTGATACAGAAAAAGACCACCGTTCACTGTGTCGTAGCAGTAAATAGACCACCGACGGCACTAATCGCAGGCTATATAAGCAAGGTATTCGTCATTCATTCCTCTCACCCCTGGGTTTGTTGCATCAGTACAGCCTCCAACCATGTCGGATGTTCTTCCTTTCTTTGATCCCGCTAACCGTGATTTCCACCCAGAGATGACCCATTGTATCCTGTGTTGTACCGGAACATATTGTGAGAGTAACGGTATGTCTTTCCAGGAGGTAATCATTGAAGATAGCCACGTAGCTAAGATAGGTATATGGTTACCGAGGATGCAGCTACCACTGAGGAGCATAGAAGAGGTACGCCAAGAACTATTAATGCAGCAAGCAAGGTGGAATAGAGTGGTTGAGCTCAAAAATATTGAGGCTGGTCTTGGTTTTCAAAGTTGGATCAATACTGATTCAACTGAAATCACGATGCTGCCAAAAACATACGCATTGCACATGCAGGTAATATATATTATTTTGCGCACTTTATATTCCTTAAGATTTATTTGTAGTACTACTGACATTATCCGGTTTTCTATTTGTCATATGCAGCACTATCCTGATGACGCAGAGTTTGTCAATACAAGAATCAAGCACTTTGCCTGGCTGAAAAAGATATTTGGTCCAGTGCGGGGTGGGTTATACCGCCCGAATACATATGGTGATGCTCTAGCAGAGGCAGCATATGATGAGTATAATGACGATGACTTTATGCCTGCGCCTGTGAAATCTAAGGGTAAGAGTGCTGCATCATCGAAGGCCAAATCTAACGCAGCATCATCATCGGGCAAGCGTTGATTCGATTAGTGAAACATTGTAATGTATCTTAATTTGAAGCCTCGTGACATGTGTATCTTACTAGTAGTTTATGTTGTATTTGTGTTGCAAGCAAATAAATGACAGGCCTTATTATCGCAATAAGTGATTGAAAGCAAATTTATTTATCCCATACAAACGAACATAGAAATATGTCTATTACATAGCTGGAAATAGTAACATAGATATATATAGGCGTACACAAATTGTGTTAGCCTTGTCGGCGAGGTCTGGGCTGCCTGTGCCGACGTCCTGAAGGCGATAGACGTTCACGGGGGGGATGAGGTTCACGGTGGCCTCGGCCGTACTGCCGCTCGTCCTCTTCTGGTTGAGTGTCAGGTGGTGGCGGAGGAGTATGAAACACGTGCTGAGATCCAGAGGGTGGAGGGATTAAGCTCCCAGATGTGCTAGCTGGATCGTACGAAAAGAAGTCAGGGACAGATGGAAAAAAATTGGTGTTATCCTGTCGCAGCATATGTTGAAATCCCTGTGGTGGAGCCATGCTGTATCCAATACCAGCTCCCATGTCGTTCCACGTCGGATCAATAGTTTCCTAAGGGGTATAGACAATATTAGAACCCATGTCGCGTTAATGAGGATGAGAAGGTGTAATTAGTTCAGATATATGCACATACTTGTGTGGTATTGAACTGTTGTGAACTCTCGCCTTGATCCCACGTCGCATGTGCTTGCGGCATATTTTGGCCAACATCATAATCCACTGAATCCCACGCAGTCCCAATATTTTCGTGCACACGCCGTGCTCCCACGTCGCATGTGTATGAGTCCATCCCTCCAGATGGGGTAACAGTTGGCATAGTAATTGGCTCCTCCTAGCAAAATCATTGAAAAAAGAAATGGTTACTGTATATGGAATTTAGTGTTTTTGTAGACAAGAGTCTTATCGGGGATGGGAAATGTGAAAAAAGAGGTTGTTCCATAGTACCTGTCTAGGAGCACGTCTTTGAGATCCTAGACGTGAATGTGAACGTTGTAGTAGTGATGAGTCTTGTCGGGGATGTGTCATTGGTGTGGTACTCAGTCGCGGCTCACTGGGTCGTGCAAGACTCGATCTAGACGAAGGCGCTGCAGGCATTTCGGGATGATGCGCAATAATATCATCAAGACGGGTGCAGCCTAAACGCCGAAGTCCGCTTGCAGCAGTAGCGAAAATACGTCTGAATATGTTCTTCCCTTCCTGTGTATTTAAGTTCTGCTGTTGCATAGCTCTTTGTGCATCAAAAGCGATTTGCCGTAAATCTTCGAGCTGCATGTATCACAATTAGGACATGATTAATTAGAACATGATTAATTAGAACACAATTAGTACCGTGCTGTCACGATGGTACGCCGATGATAAGATTTCTGGTCCACGCACTTGCTCATCCTGTGTAAGCTCTATAGGCGGAGGACCCGACAACAAGGTACGTGTGTTACGGATGTACCACTGATTGTATATCGCAGTTGTATTTATATTGTATGGTCTGAAAATTGAGAAATATATTAGACATAGAGAAAGGGTAATAGTTAGACTCTCAAATAAAATATACAAAAACATATTACCTTTCATCCTGTACACAATCAATCAACGCGTTCTCATTCCACGTTTCAATCCAACGCCTATTATGTGTCTGCCAGTCATAACAATTCTTTCCTTTATTGTCTTGCCTACATGACAAAAAATTGAATTAAATAGAGTTCACACAATATTAAGTATACGATACCATTGAGTGGAAATCTTACTTATGTATGGCATGTTCGAGCTGTCTGGGTACTGGTGGGGGCACATCCTGATGGAGATCAAATTGGCGCATTACACGCTCGAGGTTATATGGCTCAACCATCCAAATAAATAGTAGGTTGCACCGAGTCATCCAGTACGCATGGTCTCTGACACAGTCAATTGTTGGCTGCTGATCACCCCAGATGGACACCAAATTGTTACGCGTCCATGGATCCCATATGATATTGTACCACTCCAGATGCTCAAACTGGTTGTGATATTCAGGGTAGCATCCGCGTACAATATTTGTGGCCCATGATTTCTGGACATGGACCCACCGGCTAGCCATAGTAAGAGGCCCATATTTATACTGTGTGGCACTATTATAAGGGTGGATTTTTTTCTTCATAACTGGACGACCAACAGGTATCATCTAGGGCCTCCGGTAATCCCTCCATACGTTCACTTATGTCAACGACCGTAGACCAATAGCCTGGGTCGGGCACAAGCTCAAGTTCCATCGGCTCCGATCGGCCGCTGCTGGGGCCGCCTGTGATGGCTAGCTGCGCCTCTGGAGCGCCGCTACTGCATCCTGGCTCATCACTAGGAGAGATAAACTGCACATACACCATCGGCCTTTGAAACATAGCGGCGCCTGGTGTGGTTGCAAACCTCATGTATGTCCTCCATGAGTTATTTCCTTTCACCTCCCGCAGACCCCAACGGGGAGCTGTCCCATCATCCCCTCCCACACATATGACGGCCTCAACGGTCATCTTCTTCCCCCGCATCTCAGGACCAAACTGCACCCGGATGCATTTCCCCACTTCCGCAAAATCTAGGTTCTCCATACCTCTCACTACAACATTTATAGACTCGCACTGAGACACATCTAGCCCAGAAATTCCATCGCGAACCACATCCCCATAAAACACTAATAAATTTTCCATCGTACCTACCCCACAAATTTAAAATGGACATTAGTCACACGGAAGCTATATTTTATATTTATGTACAAATATAAATATTCTACTAAATGAGCTGACATAATTTATATTTTGCATATAATTTATTATTCTTTCATGCATGCAATCACTAGCGGATTAAACTTACTTCACTTTACTGTTCTACCAACATAACTATATGTGATATACTACAACAAAATAAATACTTCACACTTTTTAAGATATTAATTTTAGCCCTACCTAATCTTCAAGTATGCAACTGAAAATTTTGCATACAATTAATTATTCTTTCATGCATCCTATCAATAACAGAATAAAATTACTTCACATTTCCTTTCTACCAACTTAACTATATGGGATACACTACAACAAAATAAATACTTAACACTTTTTAAGAGATAAATTGTATACCTCAACTTCAAGAACGTGACCGAATATTTCCAATAACCAATAATTAATTATTCGGTCCCCAACTTTTTATGCGACCGAATATTTCCAATAACCACTACTTAACTCACGTTCGTAGCAAATTTCACCTGAAATATATATGCAACCAAATTATTCACAAATCGCATTTATACTACAATCCACCTACCACATAAAATCATTGGTTTCGTTAGAATGTATGTACAAATAATCCATGCTTCATTACCAAGTAGGAAAACATGCAACTATAATATCATAATTATCTAGTTAGAATATCTGCATATGATGATACACTGATCTGTTCTGCAATTTTACGAATAATATGTAATAATGGCTGCCATCTGCATATGATGATAAACTAACTAAAATTTTCTATTCATACATACAATGATGGCTAATTCTTGTTGTCTTATGAGAAGAACTATGCTATATAATATTACTTTTCTCTGCTCGCTAATTTTGTACTGATGACACAACTAATTTACAGACTTCTAGCTATAAACATTACCTTGTGATGATTCCTTCGTCCACTACATCAACATCTGCTCAACAGCTGATACTTCAGATCGATGATCGCTACACAGCTAAACTTTAGAACTGGAGTGAGGCAGAGAGTGAGGGAGTGAACTGCAGCGCACAACTAACTCTCTCGCACACAGCTCTTGCGCTTATAAAGAGCTAAAAGAGTACTCCTTTCGGTGGTTGAAACGGTGTTTTAATTGACAAAATATGCAATCAGCAGCAGTGAGTAGCAAACGAATCTCCCGCTCTTTTCCTTTGCATCGGAACTTGGCCGGTCGAGAATCTCCCGCTCTTTTTTGCTTTTGCATCGGAAATTGGCCGGTCGGCTGTTGGGCCAGGCGCTGGGATTGGCGGCAGGTGTGCCAGGCGGGGCGCAGGTGGGCCAGGCGGGGCTGCCGGCGCTGGGAGAGGCGGCAGGGCCCACGCGCACAGCCGCCAGGCCACATGCCGGCGATGGTGCTGGCGGCACCCCCCTGCCGGCTTTGGCCCAGGCGGCACGGGCCACGTGTCGCCTGGCCAGGGGTGCCGCCACTCAAAACGGGTCCTTTTTGGCAATCTTTTTCAGAGGTGGTCTCTTTTGGCAATTCATTGGTGCAGGTGGTCTCTTCTGTCAAAAATTTGGCACACACGGTGTCGGAGACCGCCTCCGGTTCGTTCACCTGGCGCCGTCGCTAGCTGCACGTATCTCCTCCCGCCATATATAGCGGTGCCTCCACCTCTCGACACACATGCTTTGAGAAGAAGATGAGGAGGAAATCGATCGCCGGCGCCATGGCTCGGGCGACCTTGTTGCTCGTGCTGTTGCTCGCCGGACAGCTCCTCCCTGCAACCATGACGACTCCCTTCGCTGCGGCGGCGCACGCCTCCACGGCGACCAAGGGCTCCACCAGCGGGCCGGTGATCGGCATCGACCTGGGCACCACCTACTCGTGCGTGGGCGTCTACCGGAACGGGCGCGTGGAGATCATCGCAAACGCCCAGGGGAACCGCATCACGCCGTCCTGGGTCGCCTTCACCGACACCGGCGAGCGGGTCATCGGCGAGGCCGCAAAGAACCAGGCCGCAGCCAACCCGCTGCGCACCGTCTACGACGCCAAGCGCCTCATCGGCCGCAACTTCGTCGACGCGGAGGTGCAGCGGGACATGAAGCTGCTGCCCTACAAAGTCGTCGAGAAGAACGGGAAGCCGCAAGCCGAGGTGGAGGTCAAGGACGGCGACGTGAGGCTGCTCAGCGCGGAGGAGGTCAGCGCCATGGTGCTCACGCGGATGAAGGAGACGGCCGAGGCCTACCTCGGCGAGAAGGTCCGGGACGCCGTCATCACCATCCCGGCCTACTTCAACGACGCGCAGCGCCAGGCCACCAAGGACGCCGGCGCCATCGCGGGCCTCAACGTCGTGCGCCTCATCAACGAGCCCACCGCCGCCGCCCTCGCCTACGGCCTCGACAAGGTGAACGACAACAAGGAGAAGAACGTGCTCGTCTTCGACCTCGGCGGCGGCACCTTCGACGTCAGCGTGCTCGCGCTCGACGGCGGCGTCTTCGAGGTCCTCGCCACCAACGGCGACACCCACCTCGGCGGCGAGGACTTCGACCAGCGCGTCATGGACTACTTCATCAGGATCGTCAAGCGGAAGCACGGCGTCGACGTCTCCAGCGACGCCCGCGCGCTCGGCAAGCTCCGCCGCGAGTGCGAGTGCGCCAAGCGCGCGCTCAGCAACCAGCACCAGGTCCGTGTCGAGATCGTGTCGACCTCTCGGAGCCGCTCACCAGGGCCAGGTTCGAGGAGCTCAACGCAGACCTATTCCGCAAGACCATGGCGCCCGTCAAGAAGGCCATGGCCGATGCCGGGCTCTCCAAGGGCGACATTGACGAGGTCGTGCTCGTCGGCGGCAGTACCAGGATCCCCAAGGTCCAGCAGCTCCTCAAGGACTACTTTGGCGGCAAGGAGCCCCACCGAGGCGTCAACCCCGACGAGGCAGTGGCCTACGGCGCCGCCGTGCAGGCGAGCATCGTGAACGGCGAAAACGCCGGCATGGTGGTGCTCGACGTGACGCCGCTGACTCTCGGCATCGAGACCGTGGGAGGCGTCATGACGAGCGTTCTCCCCCGTAACACGCCGGTGCCCACCAAGAGGACGAAGATGTTCAGCACCTACGAGGACCGGCAGACCACGGTGACCATCATGGTGTTCGAGGGCGAGCGGAGCATGACGAAAGACAACCGGCTGCTCGGCAAGTTTGACCTCACCGGGATCGCGCCGGCGCCGAGGGGCACGGCACAAATTGAGGTGACCTTCGAGGTGGACGTCAATGGCATCCTCCACATACGGGCGGCGGACAAGGGAACGGGCAGGTCGGAGAAGATCGAGATCGTCAGCGCCGCCGACCGTCGCATCACCCAGGAGGAGATCGACCGCATGGTGCGCGAGGGGGAGGAGTTCGCCGAGGAGGACAGGAAGGTGAGGGAGAAGGTGGACGCTCGGAACAAGCTCGAGGCCTATGTGTACAACGTCCGGACGACGGTCGACGGCGAGATGGGCCGGAGGCTGGACGGCGGCGACAAGGAGAGGGTTGAGGAGGCCGCGAGAGAGGTCAGCGAGTGGCTCGACGCCAGCCCGGACGCCGGGAAGGACGACTACGTGGAGAAGCTTAAGGAGCTGGAGGATGTCTGCAACCCCGTCTTCGCTGCAGTCTACCAGAAGTCGGGCGGTGGTGACGACGGCGCCTACGAGGACGACCACGACGAGCTTTAGACTTCCATTTACTAGTAGTAGTGGTACGTAGTAGTACTGTTTATATAGCTTTGTAAGATTATTAGGATTGAACTATGTAATTAGTCTTCTGGTGTCTTCATGACTTCATCTTGTTCAGTATTTAGCTACTTCAATATACTTTCTGGCTAGATAGTATATATATTCTGGAACTTTTGAATACAGGAAATTTTACTAGAATAAGTTCGGGTTTCCCATACAAACAGAGTGAAATTAAAATCCTACATAATGTCCTTATTAGTGAAGAGTTCATCATGAAATTTGAATGCTTAAGAGGATAACTGAATGCACATTAAGGTGTGTAGTTTATATACACAGCGCACGTAAACTGTATAAAACGCTAGTACAAGCACTGCAACATCTTCAGAGTTTTGGTAACAGCCTAGGTATTCGATTCAGCTAATGAAGCATATGGTGTGTTTCTTCTTTCTTAATTGGTATACAGTTACCTGTTTTCCATTATAGCTAGAGACAATAGAATATAGGTTCAACAAATAGGAAGTGATAAAAAATACTCTCTTAGGACACCAAGTTGTTACATACGAAACCTGAAGTTCTATGGTTCGACCTGGCTTTGGATAACAATAGCTGATGATCTAGCTTCTACTTTTGAGTTGGTCAATAGTGTCACTGTGTTCAGTATATAATTAATCAGGAGGACTTACTTGATCTAATCATCCTGCGATAACAAGGCTCTATTCGAGGCACAATAGAGGTACCGATGATAACAAGCTTTTGCTTTCTATAGAAGCATGGCTTTCTATAATGGTCTTACACTATGCTCTGGTTACCTAATGCATGTAGTGTTCTGTGACTTGTAAGAAACGGTATCTTCACAAATATTACACTGCTAATTAGCCCTTCGAGTGATACATGCAAATTCACAGAATTCTGTTCCTATGTAAACTTAGATCAAATGGGCATAAAGAGAATTATTAGTGCAAGCCTCTCAGCTTGTCTTTCATTGTGCGATTTCACAATGATTGTAATTAAACTTTCTTCAAAGTATAATGGCACAATCAGCTCTCGCCATTTCATCAGAGAGTTTCCTTGATATATAACCCCTCCGTTCAATAATTCTTGCCGTCTCATCAGCCTAATCAGTCAAAGGTGACTGCAGCTAAAGATAAACAAAAAGGGTTGAGAATATGTTCTGACAAGCAAGGAATTGCACACGAGGTACGGTGGTACAACTCCTATTACCATAAATTAGCCTGATAGCCTTACTACTCTAGCATGTTTAGCATGATTCAAGGACGATAAATTACAGCCAAGATTAGTTAAACCCAAGCTCTCCAGTTAGCCTCGCTACTCTCCCTAATTCAAGAGCAAGAAATCACAGCGGTGATTAAACTGAGAAGCTCTACGCATCACTCATTCATCGAGATAGTAATACGATCCTGCCAACTTCTGCTCCCGGTCCTTGATGGAATCCAGCTTGTTGATCCGCGGCCTGTAGTTGGTCGGGTCTCTTCTGAAAGTGATGTCCAGATACTGCAATGGACAGGAGATCGAAAATTAGTGCAGCAAAACATTTGTCTGCTGATTGTGTTTCAAGAATCTGAACTACATACATACAGAGATGTTGTTCAGTATAGATATTAATAAGAAAAAAACACAACAGGCGCTATATATGTAACCGTCCGTCCAAATGTAGTTTGGTATCAGTGTCGCAGCAAACTGAACATGAATCGAGCTATTATCAGGAAACTTGGGCATAAAAACTAGATGGAGGCTGTTTCAGCACTTACCGACAAGAACTTGTTCATCCCGGATACCAGGGACTGTGGTGTACAGGCAGTGCATTCAACGGAAGGCTGCCCCTCGTAGACGACCACCTTGTCAGCTAAGTAGGCTGCCATGATGAAATCATGCTCCACGATGAACGCAGTCTTCTTAGCATGGAGGATAAACCTTTTGATGACCTTCGCGGCGACGATGCGCTGCTCTGAATCGAGATACGCGCTTGGTTCATCAATCAAGTAGATGTCTGCAGGCTGGACAAACAAGTACAAAGTTAGTATCCAAAAGCTAGCATTATTCACGCTGCACTTAGTCACAATAAAAGATAATAATGCCCACTTTTTGGAGCTCTCCACCTAGTGAAGATCATAATGTCCACAAGATCTATAAAAGCAAGTAAGGAAACTTTACGTAATACAAAGCATACCTTTCCAAGGCAAAGACATAATGCCACTCTTTGGAGTTCTCCACCTGATAGAGTCATAACATCATTATCGATGAGCTGCTCTATCTGAAGTGGCTTCATGACATCAGACGTAAACTGAGGATGCGTATATGAATCCCTTATTTTCTTGTGAAGCAGTTGCCTCACTGAACCCTGGAATTTCGGGCTAATCTTTTGAGGCTTGTAGGACACATTGAATTCAGGAATTTCGATCTCAGTACCTTCCTCGGTATCTGGCTTCAAGTGCCCAGCCTGTCCCATCATAAAAAAACAGTGGACATAAGAACCAAGTGCTTCATCAATTCAAACGAAAATTAGGTTACAAACTTGTATAGAAAAGTAGTTATCTGGTATCAGTTCCAGCTCAAGAGCAGTTATCTGGAATTACACTGTATTACAGAGCTCTCTATAAGTTTAAGTGGATAAGAGAAACAGGACACCATAAATCAACACTTCAAATTCTGGCCTTGACACAGTTGATCATAGCACTAGGAAGTTATCACAGAACTTGCGGCATTGTAGATCAATAATAAAAAGCTTCCATTAGTATCTTTTTACAGCACTATTTAAGCAAATGTGAAGTTCCTTAGACGATCAACAGCAGAACGTACAATATTCGCAGAGAGAAAGGAGGTGGGGAGTAAAGGGTTGAGAGATGTACCAGCATTCTGATGAATGTAGTTTTCCCTGTCCCGTTCTCACCAAGCATCACAATAATTTGAGAATCAGTGAATTCTCCTTCCATGACAGTGAGCTTGAAATCTCCCAGGGTTTTGCTCATGGCAGGGTACTTGTATCTCTGGTATGCCTCAATCTCCTCCGCATTTTCCTGTGTCTCCACAATCTAAGAGTACAATACAAACATCAGATACAAACTTTCAATCATGGAACAAGGATCTGAAATGTGATCAGTGTTGTGCAGGTTAGGTTACCTTAAATGTAAGAGATTCATCTCGAAACCGAAGATTTTCAGTCGGAACAAACCCAGCGAGGAAAATGTTGATACCTTCTCGGACCGAAAATGGCTGTGTAACTACACCATAAGCTCCAGGTTTTCCATATAAGCAGCAAATGAAGTCGGACAAGTAATCTAAGACACTCAAGTCATGTTCCACAGCAATGACATAGCTGGAAGAAAATTAGAGAGTACTTGTCAGTATTTTTTAAAGCTTTTAGACAAAAGATAAGAAACATAATAATGGTAAACATATACATTACCTATTCGCTTTAAGTAAGGACCTAATAACTTTTGCAGCCTTCAGTCTCTGCTTAACATCAAGATAACTTGATGGTTCATCAAACATGTAAATTTCTGCACTTTGCACAGCAACAACTGCAATTGCAAATCTCTGGAGCTCACCGCCAGAAAGATCTCCCACATTTCGGTCAATAACTTGGTTCAGTTCAAGGTCAACGCATAGCTCATCTTTCAGACCCTTCTCATCTCTCTGCTCCAGTACTTGCCCCACAGTTCCTTGGATAAGTTTTGGAATGTTGTCAACATACTGAGGCTTGATGATTGCCTGTAGATATAGGAGTGCGAGGGATCAGAAATATTCAACTGCAAGAAGATACAAATGTGCGGTAATTTACTATTCTAACATGAAAGATTAGGTAAATGGATGCCATTAAGTAACTAAGGGTACAGTAACAATTCCAATATCTAATGATATAAAAAAGATTGACCTATACCTAGGTATAGCATACCAATTTTACACCTACTTTCACAGCACTTGATATGGTAATGCGTTACCGCAAGGCATCAACATATTACCATATGTTATCATTTTGTATCTAATAGTTTGTTGCAGCATATGATCAAGGTTACCATAGCAATGGTTCTAATAAAAAAGGTACATGCTACTATTTCAAGTACAAAACGAGTGAGATAGAAATAAGATTGCGTCCAATAGGTACTTTGGCCTACACAAAAATGACAAGTTCTGACAAATGATCCTGATGCTGTAATGTCCATGATGTGTCATTAGATATTGTTTTGGGCTAACTTGCTGGCAAAGGAGGAAAACAGAAAAATGATGCGCCAGGAGTCAAAATACTCAAGGGCGTGGGAAGGGATCTGTGATGCAAGTAAGCGGGTAGCGTCCAGAAACTAGAAGGATAGCTTGGTGAAGACCTGGGATCAGCGCTACAGCTTAGTTTAGTTGCCTGTTGGTTTTCATTTTCATTTTAGTTGTGAGTGTCCGACTGTCTTTTTTTTGCTGCTACTTGACCCTATTATGCAGTTGTAAACTCTACTTAATCATGGTTTATATCAGTACAAATTGGATGCCTAGCCTGTTGTAAGAAAACATGTCTACTTTTACATACGTCACCACAGAAAGAAAAACAGCACCACAAGTTTTGTCGTAATAGTGAACAGGATATCAAGAGCTTCTTGTTAAAGACAGACTAGATACTAACAAATTCTAAACGTATTGCCAACACAAATACGGAATGAGCAAAAGAAAGTGTCAATAAAGCACCTTCAGGTTATCCTCCAATATGCGAGTGAAGTAGTTCTGAAGTTCAGACCCACGGAAGTATGTAAGGATTTCCTGCCAATCAGGTGGATTCTGCAAACAAACAAACATACAAGGTTAAGTAACCGTCTTTGATGCAGTTCATATAGTAGGGAAGAAATGTAACACAATTTTCCCCATAACCAAGAACTTATTTGAAACTTGGAACCAATAGTAAGAAATCTAAATTCTAAATGAGGAGAAATAGGTGAATATACTTTGAATCGTCCCAAATTGGGTTTCAGCTTGCCAGCTAAGATTTGGAGTGCTGTTGACTTCCCAATTCCATTAGTTCCAACAAGTCCCAAGACTTGGCCAGGCCTTGGAACTGGAAGCCTGCAAACGCAAACAATCAGTGATTGTACAAATGATAAATAGCTCACAGCATATCCAGATGTCTTGATCAAACAAAAGCACCTGTGCAATTTGAAGGTGTTTGGCCCATAGCGATGGATGGTATCCTTTTCCAAATCTTTTGGGAGGTTAATGATTTCAATGGCATCAAACGGACATTTCTGCAGCAAGGGTTACAGAAGAAATGACAAGACTATACATTACTGCGCATACACAGAGTGAGACCAGGCACTTTTGTAATAAGCACATATACCTTGACACAAATACCACAACCAATGCAGAGTTCTTCGGATATGAACGAAACCTTCGATGCAGGACCAACTTCAATGCACAGCTTCCCTGTGTAGCAAACCCGTAAAATTTCAGAACAGGTCATATGGTCTCAAAGCAAGAAGCGTACACAATCAGAATAGGCACCACAAGCATGCAAAACCTTTGTCCTTGGGATTGGACATGAACATTCCCCAAAGATCAAGATACAACTTTTTTATCAGAGCAGGTCATGGTCTCAAAGCCGGAAGCATATACTACAATAACTATAAGGACATCAAGCATCACAGAAGGTGTAAAATTGGTGTCGCACAATCAGAATAAACACCACAAGTATGCAGGATTGGACATGAACATTCTCCAAAAACACAACTTTTTTTCATGACCAAATTAAAATGACACATAATCCATATATGAGAGGTGTAATGCGTACTGACACTTGTTGTCCGGTTTACGCACCACGTGCACCGGGCAATCCACACCCGTGACGAAGCAATTCAGAGACAATCGATCACTTGTCGGACAGCTATGGTACACGTTTGAAAGATGCAGTGGCCATGACTTAATAATTTCAAACAAAGCACAAGCCCTAATCAACAGCCCGAGATAGACCTTAACTAGTCGCATGCATAGAACAAGATTAGAATAATGCTGAAGTGGAGGACGTACGCAGCACTAGCAGCAGCGGTACGTACGGGCGTAGAGGCCGTACGTCGCAAGCGCCCCAATTCCCCATATTATCGCAAGCAATCGACAAGCGGCGCCACATGAAAAGCATCACACGCGCGCGCGCGATCTACCCTCAAAATCGACGGAATGACCCGCGGAGGGAACGGAGAGAAGGCCGACGACGAGGGGGGGAAGAGGAGGAAGGGGAAACCCTCACCGGTCTTGACGACGGGGCAGCTCTTCTTGCACTCCTGGCGGCACTTTTTAGGTTTGCACCTATCCTCGTTCACAATTGCGATACGAGTCAGCCGGTCCGCCATCTGCGGCGGCGGCGGCGGTCTCCGGCGGCCGAGGCGGAAGCCTGGAGGAGGGAGGGAGGCGGAGGCGGAGGCGGAGGCGGCGGCGGCGGCGCGTGTTGGGTCGGCTTGAGTTGCTCGCGCAGCGGCGCAGGTGGAAACTGCTGCTCGGATCGGCCGTGGGTTTTCTTTTTTAACAGGGGTAGGTTAGGTCCCTGACCTAGAAGCTTTCCTAAAAGGTGGTGGTACAATTCCAGGGAGGACTTTCGAGAATATAAAAATTACAAAAAAGTCCACACTTTTTTGCACACAGGACCCTAGATAAAGAAAAGGGAACACCATCGAGTCCAGCTCGAGCATCACTTCTACAACTTGCTACACAAAGGAGCACTGCACCATCAGGGACAAAGCCACTTGAGGTGGCGCGCCAGGAGCCTTCTGAGCAAGAGCGGAGGGGCCTCCGTCTTGGTTACTTGTCCTAGAGCTTGTTGTAAACCTATTGTCACCAGCCGGAATGAACTGATGTCGATGAAGAGGGTGCGAGTGGTCGCCTTACGACTGTCTTGAATGGCATGCGATGAAGAGATGTCCCTGGTGCACTCCTAGGAGCAGCTTCTTTGCTTCCCTAGTCGCCGACCACTAAAGTACATGAGCACCATCTTAATCTCGCCACCATGACGAGCAGGAAGAAGGGGACTCATACCTCGAGCTCCAGCAGCGGATCAGCCAATAGAACTGGCCACAACTCCAAGATCTAGATCTAGAGGCCTCAGCTCGACCTTATTCATGACTTGTGCCATGGCGAGCTCGAAAAGCATATGCGGACTCCACATGGCAGCCATCGCGACCACCGTAAGCCGCTCTCTGACACAGGAGGCTCGCATCCTGAGGGCATACCGCAATACTCCACTAGGAGAAAAGCATCATAACCTATAGTACTATCTACATGGAAGGCCCGCCCTCCCCTCTCCTAGTCACTCCGTCATGTGAGGCCGTCAAAGGAGCGGGAGAGGGGAGCTAAAGATAGGAAAGCGACTCTCAAAGAGGTTGTTTCGCAAGAGAGGGAGAGAGAGCGAAATGAGCCGGTCATGGGTAGGATCCTATTAATTTTTTCCTGGTTCGCAAAAGAGTAGTGGCCCCCGCCCGTAGCTTGTTGTCTATTTCCTTTATTTTATTCTGTTTTTTGTTTCACATATTTTCTACTTAAAGCGTCTCTTTATCATTGGAAGTGTCTTAAAATTTTCCAAAAGGTTCATATTTGTGCATTATGCATGTAGGTAGCCCCTACAAAATGCCATGGCAACATATGACTATACTCGATACTTACAAAAACAAAGGAAGAAAATCTTGTTCATGGGTAATAATCGTTGGACGGTGCTACATAGTAGCGGCTTCCTTATGCCTTTCATAATAGGAGTTTCTTAGCGTGGTATCATAAGCAAAATGCTGATGTGGTATCCTAATTAATGATAAAAGAGAGAGGTGTTATATCTTCGATAAGATGCAGCTTTTGCACGGTATAGAATGTATTGCTATCTCAGTCACATACATATATGTATCCAAAATCAGTAAGTATAGATACAAACCATAAGAGACAACGTATCTAAGATAGAATGCATTGTCAAAAGCCTTACATTGATGTCCCATCATTCGACTATATCATGTAAGAATGCAAAGATATCAGGTACACCATTAGGAAGATTATTTTGGTCTTGGATTTTAAGAAACATTCATCTCTCAAATCAATTAACCGATTGATGATGAGCTACTTTCACCACTGATTTGTGGTAAGGAGGTTATCAAAACTAGATTGCATGTCGCATGTCGAGACCTATAACAATTTTTCCTCAGTAAATGGTGCATTGTTGGCACTTATTTGCCAAACTATATTCATATCGCTCTACAACAATGCAAGACTCGCATGAGACTAATTTTGTGGCATCTCTTAGCTTTTAGAAGCATTTGAAACCCATCTATAGCTTTGCATGATTATAATTTCTAAAAAACACAAACACGCAAGCTATTTACCCATAAAATATATATGATTGTCGTGCTAACTGCTTATTGTTGATTTGACAATTATAGTACTGCAAATTTGTAATCTGACAACTCATGTGATAAAAAAAATCGTTGAAGGATAGCAAGATGAGATCTAGTTTTAAAGTTTTAGTCGAGACAAATCTACAATGTGATTGGATCGTTAAAAGGATTGACTCTTTTTTGGAGATAGAAAATTCGAATTTAACAACAGTTATAATGAAATCTCGATGATGTAGCAGATGTACGTGTTCATGCATATCTCTCTTTATAGAAAAGAGAACTCTCCTATAGGCTAGTGGTAGCTGTGCACAGCGCATAAGGGCCAGGTTTGAGTTCTCACCCTTTTTTAATGACAATGTCGGGTGAAATCCCCCTTGATTTTGTTTTGTTTTCTTCACAGAAAAGAGGAAAAACACGTGGAATAGGTGCAACATCAAAAAAACTAATTTACACATGCATGCACCTTGCCGGTAACATGCATGTGTAGGCTTTGACAAGGAAGAAAATGAACTTACGTGCACACTACGATACAAAACACACGCAGCGCACCTCTTGTTTTCCTCACTTACTCAGCCGATTGCAAGTCCTTTAAATCGCACATGTGTGCATGTCCACCGTGAAAGAAGCACGCGTGACTGCGTGAGCATCTTGTAAACATGTTGCGTGTACTATCTGACTAACCATGGAGTAGTAAGATATGCACACCGCCAACGGGAGGTACGTCAAAGACCTAGGGCTCTGGCGACAGGGCGACTAGGGTTATTTCCTCGGCCGGCGGAGACTAATCCGGTATGGAGTCACCAAGTCCCCCGGTTTGGAGCGGGCTTCTTCCCTCAGGCAGTGGAGCCTCTCGTCAGGGTGTGTCTTTTTTGTCTTCAGACCAAGGAAGTTCTCGGTAGGGTTTGGCGAAAGCAAGAGAGAGGTTGCTGATGGGTCTTCTGAAATTGGTTCATCGAATAAGAAGGAGGGCTCTTCTAGCAAGAACTCAGAGTCGATCAATGATATGATGCAGAGGTTAGGCATTGAAGAAGATGAATTCGACGATTTGGTGTTTGAGGAGGAGACGGAGGCGCCGAAACTAGGGTTAAAGTGGATGGCGCTGGCGAGGGTTCACACCCCCAATTTCTTCAGCCCGCAAATGTTTGAACAGCATATGAGGGTTGCGTGGAGTCCAGCAAGGGAGGTGGAGTTCCAACATCTCGAGGACAACTTGTTCACCGTGCAAAGTTTCTGTTTGGGTGATTGGCTTAAGGTGGAAGAAGGAGGACCATGGTTGTTTAGACAGTCTAATGTGTGCATAGAAAAATATGGATTCAAATTCACAAGGTTCCAGTGGGATACCGGAAAAAAGCCCTCATCACCAATTTGACTGAGAAGAAGGTGGGCAAAGTGGTGGAAGTCGAAATGGATGTAAAAGGAGCAGGTAATTATGTTAGGGGTCGAGTTAAACTTGATGTTCGTTTGCCATTAGCTCGGTTTGTATCAATGTCACGTGGTGGTCAGAGAGAGATATGTCAGATTAAATTCAAAAAAATGCCTAGATTCTGTGGTGCTTGCGGTATGATCGGCCATAGTCACCTTGAGTGTGGTACGGGTGAATTTGATGTCGATAAGCTCAAGTGGGGCGACTGTCTTAAGGCGGACTGGGAGACATGGCATGGCCGTGGTCGTGGTTTTGGTGGTTCCCGTGGTGGAGGTAGAACTGACAGCCAGTCGGGGTGGTAAGTCGGGGAGATGGGAATCATCCAAGTTGGAGACACAATGCCCTTCCGTTTATGGAAAATTCTATGGATAATGAAAAATCGGAGCATGAGTTGGAAGATACTGTCAGTAGTCCGATAAAAAAAGAATGATGTGAGAATGGAGGATAGAGAGAGCATTGATTCAGGTGCTAAAAGAAGACTGCTTTTAATTACGGGTGCACAGCTAGAGGATGATTTTGGAGCGGGCACTATTCCCATGATCACAGATACGTCTACTATGCCGGAGGCAACAAAGGAAAGAGAAACTGACACTGATCGAGTAAAGTGCTCGAAGAAGGCTGGAGCTGACTCCCCTTCACTAGGATCGGCGGGCTCCTGAGAGGAGTCCGTGCGGTCGCAATGAGGATTTTAGGCTTGAACTGACAGGGGTTGGGGAACGACCCGACAGTTCGCTCCCTTCACGATTTAGTGAAACGTTGTTCCCCGAATGTGTTGTTTTGTCGGAGACACGTCTTGATGATTATCCGGCAGATTGTCTTCGTAGAAGGTTGAGGATGGACTTTAAAATCGTAAATCCGAGTAATGGCAGAAGTGGTGGTGTTCTGCTTCTGTGGAGGAAAGAGGTAAAAATTGATCTTATGTTTTCAGCTCCTAAATATATAGATATCAAAATTACTGAGAATCCAGGAAGAATTTGGAGACTAACTGGGATCTATGGTGACCCAAATGGGAGGATAAATATAAAACTTGGGATAAGCTCCAAGAATTGAAGGTTGTTTATAATATCCCATGGGTTGTCATTGGGGACTTTAATGAGATCATGTGTAACCATGAAAAAGAAGGAGGCAACCCTAAACCTGAGATGTATATGCAGGCATTCCGAGACGCCCTGCATGACTGTGAGCTAATGGACCTTGGTTTTTCTGGTGATCAGTTTACTTGGAGACGTGATAGAATCCGACAGAGACTAGATAGGGCGGTGTCTAGTGGGAGCTGGAATAGTTTGTACCCAGATTTTATTGTTCAGCACTTCGATTATATCCGATCTGACCATCGGCCTATTCTCCTTGATACTGATCCGCAATCTGGTGCCACGCAATCTTCTGGTCCAAGGAGGCAAAATGGCTGCGAGAAGAGATTTTCCGAGAGGCAGTCCAAAAAGCTTGGGAGGACGCAGCGGCAACCACCTCGGGAGGCGTGCTGGCAAAACTCATCCATATGCATGGCGAACTGCATGCATGGCATAAGAGAGTGTTGAAGAAACCAAAGCGTCGCTTGAGGAAACGCATGAAAATTTAGAATATGCTCTCAAAGGTCCGTTGAACGATGAGAATGATATTATTGCAAAGGAATTGGCGAGTTTGGTTGATCTACTCCTTGAACAAGAGGAGATCCACTGGCTGCAGAGATCGCGAGCAAATTGGTTGAAGCTTGGTGACCGCAATACCTCATTCTTTCACCAATATGCTATGGCAAGGAGAAAAAAGAACTTCATCAAGAAATTGTTAGATGATAATGATGATTGGGTGGAAGGTACGGCAGCTCTAAAACCCTTAGTCTTTGATTATTTTGCTAATCTTTTCACCTCAGAAGTGCAAAACGTGAACCCTGAGCTCTTGGATAAAATTATTCCGAAAGTTTCTGATGCTATGAACGAGATGCTTCTTGCTCCTTTTACGGAGGAAGATGTAAAGAAAGTTGTTTTTAGTATAGGTGACTTCAAATCACTAGGGCCAGATGGGCTACATGTGATCTTTTATAAGAAGTTTTGGGATCTGTGTGGCAATGGGATTACACAAGAATTCCTGCAAGCTTTGAACTCTGGGGTGATTCATGATGGTTGGAACGATACTACTGTTGTCCTTATCCTGAAAGTGGACGGGCCTGAGAGGATTACTCGGTTCAGACCTATAAGTTTATGCAATGTGATATATAAGATCATATCCAAGATGCTAGCTCTCAGACTTAAAGGTAGTCTTCCAGAGGTAATCTCACCAACGCAAAGTGCTTTTGTTCCAGGCAGATTAATTACTGATAATGTTCTGGTGGCTTATGAATGTGTCCACTCGATAAAAAATAAACGTGCTGGTAAGACCGGTTACTGTGCGGTAAAGCTGGATATGCACAAGGCATATGATCGGGTTGAATGGGTTTTCCTTGAAGCCATGATGAGGAAACTGGGTTTCGCTGAAAGATGGATTTCTTTGATGATGGCTTGTGTCAGTACAGTAAGATACCAAATAAGATTTAATTCTGAAGATACATACATGTTTACTCCTACTCGAGGTCTTCGTCAGGGAAATCCTCTTTCTCCTTATTTGTTCCTCCTATGTGCGGAGGGTTTATCCAATCTATTGATGCATGAAGAAGAAGTTGGTGGCATCGATGGGGTTAGGGTGTGCATAAATGCACCGTCAGTTTCACACCTTTTATTTGTTGATGACACTCCTTAGTACTCATGAAAGCTGATACGACTAATGCAACTTCCTTGCAACAAGTTTTGGATACCTACTATGCTAGTTCTGGACAAATGGTGAGTGTGGCTAAGTCTAGCATTTTCTTCTCTCCAAATACAAATGCTTTATCCAGGACTGAAATTTGTGAAACTTTGCATATTAATATGGAGGCACTATCATATAAATATCTTGGTCTCCCAGCTCTTGTGGGAGCTGATAGAAGTGACTGTTTTGGGCATTCTATTGAGAAGATTATTCAAAGGATTAATGGGTGGAAGGAGAAATTACTCTCAATTGATGGTAATGAAATATTATTGAAGGCGGTGGCTCAAGCAATTCTTGTTTTTGCCATGTCAGTCTTTTTGATCCCTAAAGGAATTTGCAAAGGAATGATGTATGCCATTTCTCAATTTTGGTGGGGAGATGATGAAAACTCTAAAAGAATGCACTAGATGGCTTTGTGGAAATTGTGCTTTCCAAAAAATAATGGAGGCATGGAATTTAGAGATTTTCATTCTTTCAACCTAGCTATGTTAGCTAAGCAAGCTTGGCAGCTGATTAATAACCCAGATTCTTTGCGTGTGCAAGTCTTACGTGCTAAATATTACCCACATGGGGACATTCTGAGTGCGGGACCAAAGGCGGGCCGCTCCTTCACATGGCAAAGTACTATTGCAGGCCTATCAACTTTCAGGCGAGGATATATTTGGGAGGACCCCTGGATCCCCTCAAGCCCTACAAGACGCATCATTTCAGTTAGAGGAGTTGCGGTCTATACCAAAGTCAGTGAGCTAATCTCACCAATTACATGTAGTTGGGATGAGGAGCTCCTGCACACGCTGTTTAATCTTATGGATGCCCAAAGAATATTGGAAATTCCCATTAATCATTAGGGTTTTGATGACTTTATTTCTTGGCACTACACCAGAGATGGACGGTACTCAGTTAAATCCAGCTACCACCTGCAATGGCGTCATCAGTTTGGCCCTTCGACAGGGGTGATGGCTCTTCCTGACACTTCTGCAACAAACCCAGTTTGGAAGATTGTTTGGAAGCTAAAAATTCCAGCAAAAGTAAAATATATATTTGGAGGGCGCTACATGGTATTCTTCCTCTGAAAAGTATTATGGTAAATCGGCATGTTGGAACTTCAGGTGAATGCCCAATTTGTAGAAACGGACCCGAGGATGTGATGCATCTTCTTTTTTCTTGCCCGACAGGTCAGGAGGTTTGGAGGAACTTGGGTCTTGATAAAACTATCCAGGAGTCCACCCTTGTTGATCGATCAGGTTCTGCGATCCTTGAGCACCTTCTAAGGAGGCAAGATAACTCAATTGGGGGTTCATCTAATCTCGGTATGAAAGAAGTTGTGTGTGTTACAAGCTGGTACCTTTGGTGGCTGCGTAGAAGGCGTTCTCGTCAAGAGCCTATCCCACCTATCTTCAAATGTAAAATGTCTATCCTTGCAATTGCCTCTAACTCAGCGAAAGCCGCTTCATGTTTGAATGTTAGCTCTTCAGGGGTGCAATGGAAGAAACCTATCCCAAGACAACTGAAGCTCAACATGGATGCATCCTTTCACGCTGACTCTCGCTCAGGATCTACGGGGGCTGTTGTCCGTGATTTCCAGGGAAACTTTGTTGCGGTAGCATGTTCCTTTCTGCCGCATGCGGCGTCTCCAGTGATGGCGGGAGCTATTGGGATGAGAGAAGGATTAATGCTTATAGAGAGGATGGGAAGCCACAACGTGATTGCGGAAAGTGACTCGATGGAAGTGATTAATGCTTGCAAGGGCGATCAACGATGGTGGTCCGAATCGGCGGCTATTCTGGCAGGTTGTGTGGATTTAGTTTCTAATATTGGTACTGTTAGTTTTGGCCATTGTCTGAGAGAAAGTAAACAAGGTTGAACATGAGCTGGCTGCTTTTAGTTTTAGCACTAAGTCTTCGTGTAGTTGGGATGCTGAGGCCCCTAACTTTATTGTAAGCTATCTCATTAACGATGTAACAATACGTTGATTCAAGCAGCAAGTTTCAGACGCACTCTTGTCCTTACCAAAGTACCTAAGGGGACTGGAAGGTTTTTAATGAGGCGGCTTCCTAGCTTTATATATGATGTGATTTCAAAAAAAAGATATGCACACCGCCATTTTTTAATAAAATATCTTTTATTATTTAAAAGGTTTAAGCATATACTTGTTCTGTACATAACTAGCATACACACAGCCGTTCGTGTCCAACAAACTAAAAAAAATGCTAAACAAGTAATCATGATAAAAAAAAATATCAACGTCTATGAGGATGTAGGTCCAGTTCAACTATCATGCTGTCATAATTTTAGCCTAAGATCATTGTCGATGTGTACCTCCTCGGTCTTTAGAGATGTAAACGGATTGGATCGGATTTTTCCTTTACCATATCTTCTACCATGTGTTTTCATCAGATTCGGAGTAGAGCGGATAATATCCGGATGCAAACTCGAAAACAGATATATGTGATAGCGGATTTGGAACCAAAATGGTGCGGACTCGGTGCGAAAACAAAACTAATCGGATCGGTGCATTTAAAAGTAGTTAATAACCATATAACTAAAAATGCATAGAATAAAAATGGTAACACAATAAAATAAATAAATATAATATGAATAATAATATGCACACATGACCTAGGATAACATCTACATATGTTTAAGTAGCCTAGTAGCCAAATAAACTTGTAATCTCTACGGTGTAACGACTATGTAAGTGAGCTGAATGATTACCAAACAACTCGGCAATTTATTAACTATTAGTTGTGCTATACTTTCTGGGGAAAAATGGATTATTCGGTTAAAAAAACATCAGATTATACTAATTAATTTTTAGTTAATCTATATTTAACGCTGTTTTGCATACCATGTCCTATACCATAGCCGGGTGTTCAGTTTGGAATCAGATATCTTTATCCATCGGATTCCTATTAGTTGAATATGAATTCTTAAAAAGGATTTGGAGACAGATATGGTAAAAAAATTGTCCTATCCGTTTACATCCTATCGATCTTAGACTGAACATATAGCGTATATATTATTCTTCACTAATAAGTATGTGACATAAAAAGTCGCAGCTAGCCAGGTTGCACATGAAGGCGTATCTGCGCAAGTATGCATCATGGCACCATCGCAGATGCTGTCGCAATCCGGCAACGGCGTACGGCATTCTCTGCATCTCCAATCACCGTTCGGTCGACTCACATGATCGAGCAAGTAACCATCCAACGCATCATTCTCTCCATCCCCAATTCACATCACGAGCGAATGAGCCGAGTGTGCATTAGTGCATACAACGCTTATAAACTACCCTGGCCGGTTAAAAAATAACTACTCTCTCTTTTCTGAATATAGTACCCTCTACCTAACCCGTATTGCTTGTTGTTTGTATGATGTAACTAACTTTGAAATATGGTTAGATACATTCATATTAGCGACAAGTAATATAAATTGGAGGTAGTATGTTTTCAAATGCTAATTTACCTCCGGACCATAATATGATAATAAGTGTCATTTATTCAGTATAACTTTATGCTAAATCGGTGATACTCATTATGAATTGAAAGGAGTATTATATGTCGCAAACAAAGATAGTAAATCCTTCAAAATATAGCCGCGAGGCACCCAGGCCGCTGAGGCCATGTGTGGTCCGCGCCGTCGGATCCCACCTCAAGATAGATCTTGGCCGTCCATCACAGCTGCTGTTTGGCATCCATTTTTTACCCGTCCTGGCGTTCCTCCTAGCCTAGGTCACTAATTTGCGGGCCTGCGTTATCCGTGACCCGGTTGTCAGTGAAGAGTGAATCGTGGCAGGCTGTGTAAGAGGAGAGATGCGCGGTGGTTGCCCTGTAATTTGGCTCGCTAGTCAGGGGTAGAGTCGACAATTCACATCTCATTTGCTTTTGGGCAGCTGTGGAGAGGACGGCGACGTACGCGCGTGGCGATCGGAGCATCGTCGCCGGGTACGGGGCAAACAGGTCGCCGGCGGCCCCCTCCTTGTCTATGGGGAGAGTAGGCCAGCCTCCCCTCCTCAGATCCTCCTCCATTTTCTCCATTTTCATGCACAAACCCGCCCTGCGTCCTCTCCAGGAACCCTAGCCGCCGCCAATTTTCTCTAGACTAGATCTTGGTCGATTCCGGCCGCTCCTCTGCCTTCAGCTACCCGCGCGAGCTCGTCTTTCCCTACTCTATTCGTTGGCCCATGAGGAGGAGCAGGGGGCTGCACCGGCGGCGGGCGTCGTCTTCTTCCCCGTCGGGGGCGCCTCACCAGCAGCTGATGCAGGCAGAGGTCGGCGTGGGGATGGCCGACGGACAAGCAGGCCCCCTCCTCCACCTTGGACTACTCAACCAGCCGCCTCCCTACCGTCGTCCGCCCTCCTCCTCGCCCCTGTACAGGCTGGACGCGGCCGGCGACCTAACATACTCAATGGATGTGGAGGATGAGAAGATGGTATTGGTGCAGCCTTGCTCTTCTCCTTCCTGCAGCACTAATCCGGCGACCTACTCTGTGCATCTTCCATTGATTGTTGCCGGTAATATCCCACTCCTTTTCCTTCTCCTCTCGTCAACCCCTTCCGCTGCTTGGTGTTGCTTGCTTGATG
Source organism: Dactylis glomerata (assembly GCA_007115705.1). Lineage (NCBI taxonomy): Eukaryota > Viridiplantae > Streptophyta > Magnoliopsida > Poales > Poaceae > Dactylis > Dactylis glomerata. The sequence goes on along the minus strand of QXEO01000625.1, from coordinate 2,839,263 downwards.
CCCTGTCTATGAGGATCTGTCATCTGTGCACACAGGGAATCTCACGAGCGACAAGATGAAATTGGTGGACGTGGTGAACGGGACAGAGTACGTGCCCACATATGAGGACAAGGAAGGCAACTAGATTCTCGTCGGCGACTTCCCCTGAAGTGAGCTTCCTGTGCCTAACTTCTGTTTCCCATTGATGTATTAGCAATTCTCTTAAATCTTATTTTTTTTTAGAGGGAGGGGATAAGTGAGAAGTTGAACATTGCTTATCTTGGTTCCTATACCCATAGCAGTATTTCCATCATGTTAAGCAAGATTGAATGGTCGCATAAATTATCAGCTGCTTTAAAATTGCAAATTTTTAGTAGGAGAGGGTAGGTGAGAAGATGAGGAGTGCTAGGAGGCTTAGTTCCTGGCTAAAAACAGTATTAATCTAGATACAAAATGTATCGTTTTACTTGATATTCAGCTTGATAGTAGCTTTGATGGTATAGATAAGTACCATACTAGGTAAAGGTGCGTACTACTGATCTATGTATCATACTGGGTCGTTTAGTTCAAGTTATCCTTGTGTACAAAGGCATGATTTTCTGTAGTGAGGTTAGCCTTGTGTATGGCTCACGCTGCAGCGTTGGACTACCCTGAGCAACTCTTAAATCTGATATTTTTTGAGGGAGGGGATATGTGAGAAGTTTAACACTCCTAGCAACCCTGGTTCTGTATGCTCAGAGCAGAATTTTCATCAAGTTAAGCAAGAATGAATCGCAACATAGATTATCAGACGCTTTAAGATTGCTTTTTTAGGAGGAGAGGATAGGTAAGAAGATAAGGGGTGATAGAAGGCTTAGTTCCTGGTTACAAAAAATATTGAACTAAGTAAAAGCGTATTTTTCCCTTGATGCTTGTACTGTTTGGGGTTTTGTTCAGTATAGGGTTCGATCTTTTGTTTACTCGAGATAGTAGTTTTCTTAGCCTAGATGTGCGTATCTTTTATCTTTTTCCTAGGGCTACAGATAGTAATGTTCTTAGCCTAGATGATGCAGGTGTCCTGCGTGTTGCCAGTGCAGTCCTCTGGAGGACTTTGAGTTGTTGCCAGTGGCGAGTTCAAATTGGATGCATCTAATGCTAAGCAAAATGCTGGTGCTTTGATAACAAGTTCATTTATTCATATCTTAGTGGTGATATTTTTATGTGTTTTTTCTTTTCAGAATCATATCTTGTTTACCACTTCAGAGTTCAGACTATGTGACATGATATCCTTTTCATTTTGTATGCAGAATTTTTTTTTTCTTGAGCTACTATAGATGGTCATTAAAAAAATCTCCTGTTTCTTCCTACACATATCAAGCATTTAATGAGTATGTGCTGCTATATTCATCTCATGGTGCCTGTTATAATGTTATTGCAGTTTTTCCTTTCTCATCGACTAATCATGGTGTAGGCTTGGCATTCATTTCTGTGGTATCACTCATTCAGGTGAGGAACTATTCATTCTGTAATCATGTTAGACTATTTTTTCAGTTTCTTTGACTGTATAGTACTTACATTCTGAGCACTGATTTATTGGTTAAATGTTCTGCACCTGATTACTATAATTCTTAGTATTTGCTGTGATTTTCCTACCTGGCACTGAAGACTAATGTACAGTTCAGTTTACTTGAAATTAATGGCCATGCCATTAATATGCTATGCCTCCTATACATGCTGGAGCTTTTAAGCTTCTAAGTTGGACGGACTTTTTTCAACTGCCCAAGATAACTAGCGAGATTTTGGAAAAGGAACTATTTGCTTCGATTTAAACTTTATATGGGCCATATGTTTGTTTTGATTTATATAGGTTGCCAAAATTACTATTGAAAATTTATCAATACCCCAGTTAGCTTTGTTGGAATATTCATGTTTTGATCAGATGGTCTAAAGATTGAAAGTTGGGAAGCTGAAAAAATATAAATATGAAGTTATACAATTGAATGTGCAGTGATGTTCAAGTAATCATTCTTTTGGTTGATAGAGATTGCCTATGGTTTGCTAAGATTTTTTTTTATTTTCTATGTTAGCTTTGATGAAATATGTTCCCTCTTATTTAAGCTAGAAGTGTTCTAATATTAGTGTGTTGTATGTATTGCCGTTGGAGGCATTTGTCTCAAGTACTGATGTATGGTTTGGATTCATAATTAATGAGCTTAATCGTAAAACTAGGATTAGGTGAGGCATAATTTCAGATTGTGAAAGTTAATAAAGTTGAAGATATTTTCGTATTCTTTCCATGGTACTGGATTTTTTCAAATTGGGTTTACAATCCCTAGGATTTGACCAAAATATTGTTGCTGGACCAAAGTTTCAGTTAGAGAAGGTATCTGTTTAATCATGTTTCCATCAACTTTGAGGCAGAATTAAATTATTCTAAAACGATAAAAGTTATGGATAATTTCTGACTGAACAAGGTAGTGTGCTCTTGATTTGGTGAAACGAGTCTGTTTTTTTAGCCTGAAACAGATGTATCCAGAATCAGATTGAGAGTTCAAAGTAAAGGCAGGAAGTTGAGTTTGGGTTTCTCATTCTCACTAAGAGCTGTAGCTATATTTGCTATGGTTATTTATCGAGTATCTAAGAGGGGGTTTCTACAGGTTTTAAAGGTTATGATGTGCAGGACGAATGTTCAAAGTTTGGTGTTGTGAAGCATATTTTTGTTGATAAGTAGTCGTTTCTCTTCTAAACCCTGATGACATACCCTCTTATTCCAATGGTATGTACACATGTTATCAATCGGTTGTTATAAGCACACGGATAACACAGATGGCATTAACGGATCATATTGATATGGCTGGTAAAAAATATTGGTTAGGAAGGAGCTACTTTATCCTAAGTATATTATGATTAATTAAAGACAAAATAGCTAAGCAGAAATATGTTTAACATTATCGGTTTAAAATAGCTAAGCAGAAAGATGTTCAAATAGCTAAGATAATGTAAACATCTTTATACTGAGTATATTATTATTAGGTAAAGAATGAACGGTCAGTGCTGTCTTTTGTAGCTCACATGATACTGAAAGCTTCCTTTTGTAGCTCCATTTACGTTTCTAAACTATCCATTCTTTATCTGATTATCCTATAGGATGTAGGGATCATAGGAGACGCCGAAGCTGTCAGGGGAGATGGAAGAAGCGGGGATTCATTGGTGATTCAGTGGGTCATGTATGTTATATATGAAGCGATAGCTTTCTACAATAACCTCTTTACAAATTTATTCTATCATAAGGTGTTGATGCCTAGGTATTTACTGAACTATTTTGACAGGTCATGTCTATGTATTAACTTCTTTTTGATCTTTTACTACTTCTTATTGTTACTCTTACAGATATGTGTTCAGAACACAGCTGGGTAGGAGAGTCAAAGAAGCTGATTTTTGCATATACCTTCAGGTAGCCCCAGCATCTATCATCTTATAAACATGACATTAAATTCCATCAGCTGCATTGTCTTATCCATTTTAATAGTTTTGAGAGATGGGTGAATATGCAAGCTCAACTCAAAAGAGCAGCAGACAACATGAGGAAGAAAAGCATGTTTTAAAAGGAGAAGACCCACTAATATGGTAATAGTTTTTACCTCCATTTAAGTATACTGCCTTTTCTGTTTTATTTTCTCCTGTGCCACACTAGCTGTAGCCTGCAAGTACTCTCTATAGCATGCTATTCTTTCTAAAGAATTGACTTTTTGAACTGGTAATGTGTTTTCTGCTCTCTTTAGTTTTTATGCCTCCCTGATTACTTCTCCCTTATTCTGTTGTTGGTCGTGCTCTGTTTTTGAGTGTTTGTAGTTAATGTGCCGCACACGATATACCACAATCAGTGAGTCAATGATTCTTTTGGACTAATAATTTGTTTTCTAGGAGGCATCAGCACAACCTGATCTATCTGCGTCGGAGCAGCAGCAGCAGAATAACACTGTCAAAAAAGGGTACATATCACCGTATATCTTCATGTGTATGATTTTTGTGTGACCGAACAACAAGCCTGAGGTTTCTTGATCTTTCTAGCGGAATAATATTTCCAGAGAATAATTTACATGTCACATGATACCTTGCCTGATTTATTGTTTGCATCATTTTTTACGTGCCTGAAAAAAAATGTACTTGTGCATCACTCTGGTTTGAAGGATCAGTCTCTAGCTGACATATTATGATTATTGGACAAGTGTTCTAGCAGTTCATTTTCTCTTTGCTGCAAGCTACCACAAGAGTGCCATGCAACTTAGATTATTTGTCTTGTTTGGGTCTGCCAAGAGAAGAGAAGCAAGGGAAGATGTCACTATTCCTAGCAGCTTAGGCCTGTTATGTGAACATGTACAATTATTCTTCATAGATGATTTTTTGGCTGTTGATAAACTGAAGTTATTTACTTTATAAGTAGGTTACTGTCAATATTTTACCTACCAGCGACACAAGCAAGTGTTCGTGCATATGTAATGAACCTGAATCAAAAATTTCTTTGTACCAAGAATGTTTGAATATCTTCTCTGCAAAATCGTCTTTTAAAATGTTTGGTCATTAAAAATTTCCTGTCATTTGGCTCTTGCAATGCATAATTACGCCACCTTAATTTAACAACTTTCACAATGTTTGCTTATATCTAATTGGCCGTTGCTAGGCCCCTTATCCAGCCACACGAGCGCATCCCTTTCCTCCATCTGATTGTCTTGGTTCATGGAGCTGCAGATCACGTCGCCGGCAAGAGGGTGAGGAGCTGGAGGAGCCAGCAGGATAGAGGCGCCGATTTGCCGATTCGACCGCATGCGGCCACTGCTCGCTCCTTCCAGCCGTGAGTTCTCTCTCTATGTGTTTCCGTGGGCTGAGCTGCAGCTAGCACTAAGAATAGTTTGGACGGAAACTGAAGTTTTGGTCTGGTTCTTACTTTGGTTCGTAATGGATTGGACACGATGGGTATAGAAGGAAAACAAGTTCAGTTTGGTTTGGACTACAGTCATACATGGGCTGGACTGGACTGGTTTGGTCCCAAACTTTTCGGTCTCAGATTGTTGGAAATTGTGGATCGACGAGTGGTTTGACACCAATTCAATCTCAGTGGTAATACGGGAAAAGTTTCAGCATTCTCGAAAGAAATGGGGACATGTGACTGGAGCTTCCCAACCTCGCCGGCCGCCACCGATTGGCCTCCGTCGCCGCCCCTGACCCACCCTCTCTAGCCATGGTTCAATCTCGATGAACCGGTGGCCACCCCGAGCGTCAACCTATCCATGCTAGCCTCTGTGGCTAGGGGACGTCGCCGCTGGCCACAGATCCTACCACCGCGCCACCGGTGCTGGCCGGAGCTCCCGCGACCGCCTGCCGCTGCGGCCTTCTCTTCACTCCAACTGCTTGACTCAAGCCCTCCTCCTCCCCATATCGCTTCAGATGGTTTTTTTCGTGTGCACGGTTTGTTTCTCAGATTGAAAATGAAATTTGGGAATGGATTGGACCGGTCTGGGGTGTAAAGCATGCCCAAACTGGTTTGATTTGGACTCCACCGCATAGTATTTGGATTAGTCTGGTCTGGTTAGTGCACATAGACGTATGTGGTTTGGGCTGGGTTTAGTTTGGATTTGAGATTATTCCCAGCCTTAGCTGCAGCTCCTGAAAATGGTTGTGCTACCATGAGGATTGCAGGTTCATGTCACAGGTCCAGGGATGGATGAGGAGGTCAGGTCCGGTCCTAGGGTGTTAATCTGATGATATTAAGATGTTTTAAGATTCTCACCAACATGTTTTTTCAAACATGCATTACAAAGTGGAGTAAATTGGTTAGGACGCTAATACTGATTTTGATTTATGTTTAGTGCAGCAATACATATTTCAAATTGAGTAGTTAATTAGGAAGCAACCATTAAAAGTGAATGCCAGATGTGCTTTAGGCTTGACTGTTCAGTTGCACTAATCCTTTATAAGCTAGCTGTTGTGTTACCAGTCTTATATATTAGTATTATGGATTGTTGTTTAGTATGACAATCTTACTCAAGTGAAGATACATCCTTATCTCAGTTAATGCATTGATGTTAGGTATATTTACTAAGAATTCTAGAAAGTAGTAATAGTCCTTTTGGAAAACCATAGTGATGTGCTATGTATTTTCCACATACAAGTAATACACAACCTATCTGATAATTATGAAATTTATCACAATAGATTTATTTTAACCATTAGTATGACCATCTCTGAGATTATTTTGCAGGATGGTGTGTTCAATAAAACTTATTGTGAGGATTTACTTATGGATCTCGCTTTGCCTGTAAACTATGCAAAGACAACGACTTTGATCAAATAATCACCTCGCGAATCAAATAAAAGAGATCCGTCGATGTTTGGAGGAAAATGCAGCGTCAGGTGTTGGACAGGAAATAAAAGATTAGTAGTGTTCACCAATCCTCTTAATTAAAGCCGCAACCTGACATAGTCAGTTCTTATGTTGCGTATAATTAATTATATTGTTTAGTATATTAGTATTCACAATGCACCCCTCTTATGATCATATTCCTATTTGCTTTTTAATTTTTTTTCACAATTTTGTTTGTATCTGCTTGCTCGCCGTTAGGCGGGCCTTCCTACCTAGTATAAATATCTAAAGGCATGATGGCATGAACCTCAAACAACGCCCTTCATGCTAGACTGATGCTAGATGCTTGGATATCACTCCGCCCGAATCCATCTTAACGGTGACGCCGTTGCCATTCAACCACTAGCTAGCTCTTTCTAAACTACTGTTTCAAAAAAAAGCTCTTTCTAAACTACCATACACCAACTTATTTATCTCCGCCAAGCCGCTAAAAAGACTTCCGCCGAGATTTTCGGTGACAATTTGGTAACTAAAAATTTCTTTCCCCATCAAGAAATTATGTATTGTTCCTAAAAGCTTTGTCAGAGGATGGTGTAGTTAGTATCTTCTTGATATAGTATATTTCTCTTTTAAAAGTAAGTCAATTTTCTTAGTTCAAATTGTATTTGAATTAATTCAGGTAGTAAAATACCAAAGTTTCCACTTTCCAGTGCTTACCGGAAACTGGATATATCGGGAACCTACAGTAAAAAGTTAGCTTTAAAAAAAAACAGTAAAAAGTTAGCCCACGACAGCGCCGGTGCTGCGTAGATGTAAGACAAACTGACTGGACTTCTTCTTTGGAATCGAGTGAGCACGCAGGGTACGGCCTCTCCTTTTTTTTTACTTGGAAAGTCGTTTATCACGTCAAGAAATGTTGCTGCCGGTAAAAAAAAGTCAGATAAATTTGAATTTAAAATTCCTATAAATAAAGTCCATAAGCCTTGGTGGAAGAAAAAGCAGATTATGTGTTGACCTCAGCTTTAATACCAAGCCAACTGAGCAATCAATACAAAAAAATATTCAACATAAATACTTGATGCAGACGATCAAAGTTCTCCAAATTTGATCACAATTCCAATTTAAACATAGAATCTGGAAGGAAATAGCAACAAAAGTATCTCTGCAAACCGGTGGAGAATGAATGTAGTACCATCGGGATAGTTACAAAACTTGTGTAGCTTGTGTCAATATTGTAGCCGTAAAATTTAGGATCCAAATTTACAGATTCTTACATTTCAGCGCATCGCGTGATTGAACTTGCTTGTGACCCTGGGTATCTCAAGTTCTTGCATTACATCGCCTGCTTGGCACTGACATCCATGTCGGTGAGACTCGCTAGAGAAGCTACCACTGGTTCCTAAAATCCTACTCATAGTCGAGTCCGGTGCAACCTCAGTGCTTCGGCTTCTTTGGAGGCAGCGGAGGCATGCCTCCATTCTGGGCGCTTCGTTTGATGCCCAGAAAGAGCTCCACCTAACAAAGAATGTAAATCAGTCAGTCACTATCTGGATATGGCATAAACTACATTGTACAGTTAAATGCAGAGGAAATATCCTTGTCTCAGACAACCTTTTCGTCCCCAAGCATGGGCGTCAGACTCCCAGGATGTGATTTCTCCACGCTAGCAAATCCGCTAGCATCACCTGTCGGACTGCATCACATATAAAAGCTTGATCAGCCACCTTAACAAGAAAGAAACTAACAGGAAGACAGATTACTTAAAAGGACACTACAAGTTGGCCATATTAAATCAAGGGGGGAGCTAGCACATAACATGAGCCATTTGATGAAATAATACGTACTACACTAGACTGACTTGGGGTTCAATTATATACAGTTATTCACAACTCAACCAGTGTCTCCAAACAAGAATCATCAGTGTAGCCCTAAAATTCAAAATCCACACCCAAACCTTATCCAAAGGCCAGGATTCGGGAAAATTGCGTAGCACCCCAAAGTGAGTTTGCACTAGAGTAGATACCCAAAATTAAAGGCCAGTATCAGTAATGACCAAATATACATTAACAACTGAGCTACGAAACAAAAGCAAATTTGACGAAACTAAGATTGCCATAACCCCCTACAAATACAGACTAACTATAACACATTTTCTATGAAAGGCATTCAAGGATATCAAAGCAACTAAGAAAGAACCCGCGGAAAAATACTAAGAGAGCATAGCGCATCAACACGACTAACAAACATGAACGATGCAAGTTGTAAGTATGTGGTGCACGTACCCTGATTTTGCATTGCCACTTAAAACAAGGTATGGTGTTTGGCCACGAGCTTGAGCCTCTCTCATTTTTTCTGCGGACATCAAAGGCGTGTCAGAAGATTTCATTTGCTTTGTTTTCAAATCATCCTGGTACTTTTTCTGCCGTTTTTCCAGCTTCATTTTGCCTGGTCCCTTGCCATGGAATTTGTGCGACAGATCTCGAAACGCCTCCTTAGGTGTCATCTGGAGGAAAACACAACGTAATGGTAAATATCATATAATTATGTTGTGGCATATGTTTTTCATGAGGTTAAACAAATACAAATGGAAGGATCAAATAAGCAGGTATTATCATCCTGACAGAAACAGTTGGTACAAAAATTGTACATATCAAATGAGTAAAGATTTGGTGCACATGGGCACCAGTGATCTCGTTTTTTTTTAAAAATGAAAATTATATTTTTCAGTTTCAAAAAAATCTGAAAATAATATTCGCATGTAGCTAACTATTATCCCACCAACGTACAAAAAATCTTATTCAAATAATTTGTATTTTGGGCTACACAAAAATAACAAACGTCTAGATCTGAGTATGTATATTTCAAATCTACAAATTTTATCAGATTTTGTTATTTTTGTGTAGCTCACAATACAAAGAATTTCGTAATGAAATTTTGCATACTTATAGACAACAACACTGACTATGTTCTAATTTATTTTCATAATTTTTTGAAACTTTTATTTTTACTTTTTTTTTAAATGGAGGGAGCACTGGTGCCCGAGAGCCAAAAGAATTTTCCGCATATCAAATTGTATATAATGATAAAAAGGTTGCCTAAATCTACAACCAAGATGCAGTTCAGTAGATTAGACTTCATACATAGGAGACCAAGGTGTGAGGATGGGTAGAACAACATGCAGATGATTTTACTTACCACTCGACCGAATTCATCCATTCTTTCTATGCGAATTTCTTTTGGTCCATCCTCAATACCAACAAGCTTGCTTTTCTTCTTGTCTGTGGTTCTGCCTCCCCAGTTTGTGCCCTCATTGAGGGTTCCTCGCTCCTGAAGAAACTTCAAAGCTCCAGCCAAACCCTTGCCAACTGCAGCTTCATGCACAACCTCATCCGGTATGACTCCTTCCTCCTCTGCATCCTTTTTCGGCTCTTCAATGACAGTTTCCTCTTTGATCACTCCCAATCTGCTTGTGTCATCTTTTGCTATGGTACCTGAAGGCATATCATCCTCATCTTCGTCCATAAACACGTCTTCTGCTTCTGGCTTTTGTGTTTCTGCAACAAGATAACATCAGTAGTTAATATCAATACAATTGATATGTTAGTCAGCTCAGTACAACTGTTACCAAATTCATTGCAAAATAGTGAGTAGTTTACCTTCATTTAACTGCAGGCCCCACACAAACTCTTCCATCTCTGTGATAACAACCTTATTCTGTTGTGCATCTCCCTCTGCAGCGTCAGCATCTCCTTGGTCCTTGTTTGCAGCAGCCAGTTCTGCTACAGACTGAGGACCAGAACCAGCAGCCTCGTCCTGCTTCCTTAGAGATAGCTTCCTTGCTTGCTCCAGAGACTTCTGCAGATCTTCATAATCGTCACCAAAAACCAGTTCTTCCTCTTCAACTGGTCTACCAGGCAATTTCTCCTGACGCAAGGCTTTTGATGCCTCTTCAGCCTTTGAAATGGCTGCTTGATACGCAGTGCTTCGCTTTTCAGCATCAGCCTTTTGCTCCACCTCCCTAGCAGACTGTCATTTACCATCATTCCTTGACCCACGATCAGCTGCTCCCAATCCAGAAGCAATAGCTTCTGCTTCAAGTGCATCAAGATCTAGCTTTTCTTTCTTCCTATGAGATTTCTTTTTCTTCGGTTTCTTAAACTGAAGCATCTCATCAGCAGTGAAGTAATCTGATGTCATCTTTGCTGCAGAAGTAAGGTCTTCTGTCTTTTTCTGAACAGAACCACCTTCAATCCTTTTGCGGAGCTGTCAAACATGAAAATGTCAATTAGTATCTATGAAAAGCTCCCATGAGGTATTTCCAGGTTGTCCCAGAGAACTACACTACCATTGGCGCCTTTTCTAGGGAAAATATAAATTACCTCTTCCAACTTCTTCTCTGCTTCACCGGTGAAGCGTCCACCTTCATCAAGTGTCACTCCCTGTCAAGTGAAAGAGCAAAACGGTTAGAGAAATGCAATAGGATATCTACCAGTTGAAGATGAACAACATGTTTACCTCATCTTCCATTGGATCATCATAATGCGAGAGCATATATTTCTTTGACAATGGGTCATCATTGAACCTAACGACAGGTCAAGAAAGCAATGATTAGAAAGAGAAAATCAATCCAAGAAACATCAAAAGTAGTGAGCTTACTTGTCCTCGTATGTTCCTTTCTTCTGCGCAGCCTTGTATGCTTCATTTCTTTGCTTCTGCTCACCAATCTCGATGTTCTCAAGCATATCAGCCTCTGCAAATTTTGTTTTTAACTGAAGTTAAAAAAGGTCAGAGGGAACCAGTGATAATAATAAGTGAAACAACACCAACACCACATTACCTTCATTGATGTCACCGTCAGCCAGGATACTCTGATCCTTGAGAGTCATGACAACTGCTCCACCTTCTATGACTTTGTCAAGCCCGTGAAGAACCTTCACTCCAGATAAGTGATCTTTTCTCAAAACAATGGGGAAAACAAGAGGAAACATGTTACTATGACTGCTATTAACATAATACTATGACTAAAATAACCCATTACATCAATAAATAATATTGGTGGCTGACATAATAAACTTTGGTTTGTAGATGACTACCTCCGCCATGTTTATCTCCCTCCTCGTCGTCATCATCATCATTTTCTGCTAACATATCATCCTGAAAGTTTCCAACACATGAAGTTAGCAAATAACCTGTATCATGATGGACAATCTACCCAAAACCAGTCATTGAATCATCACCTGTTCCTCAAACAATCGTGCAAGACGTAGCGCCTTCTCTTTTTCAGCTTGTCTTTTTTCATCAAGTTTGCGGCTCTTGCCTACCCATGATAATATCTCTGAAGCATCATCTTTATCATCCAGTATTCCTCCTTCCTTTTTCTCCTTCAACCTTTCTTCCTTCGCCCTAAAACAAATAACCTAAATTAGAAATTATTTGTATTCTCAAATGTTCAATTGAGATATTTGGCAGCAAGGCAAACTCTTAACTGAAAAAAGGCCAGTAAATGAATAGAAATATTTACTCAAGGTAATACCTAGCGATGCGCTCCCTGAGGACAGATGCGGAGTGCTCAGCCTCTCCTGAGGAATCAACTCCCTTCTTCTGGTCTCCCTCATCGCCCTTAGACAAATCTGCATCTTCTCCACGGTCCTTTCCTCTCGACTTCTCCCGTTCTCTATCCTCCTTCTCCTTGGTCTTGTCCCTATTGCGGCTCCTGTCCTTGTCCCTATCCCTCCGTTCCTTCTCCTTGTCCCGCTCCCTCTCCAAATCCCTTTCCCGATCCTTCACTCGATCACGGTCCCGGCCACGGTCACGCTCTGAATCTCTATCCCTGTTCTTGCTGCTATCCCTGTCTCTCTCCCTATCCCTATCTCTGTCCCTATGTTTGGTATCATCCTTGTCCCTCCTCCTCTCATCCTTATCTTTCTCCCTCCTTCCACTTCCCTGGTGATCCTTCTCCTCCCTTCTGTGCCTATCCCTCCTGTCCTTGCCACGGTGCCTATCCCCATTGTCGACATCCATCTCTTCCACCACCGCATCCCTAGCATCGTCAGCCTCCCCCATTACCACGGTCGAAAATCAACAGCAAGCAGCAGCTTCCTGACCTAGATAATTACAGGATGATAATCAGTTAGAGCATATTAAACAACGGAATGTTTTGCCCCCAAATTCAGTGGCATCATGCCATATGCACTTCAACTGTAGGAGTATAATGGATTTTTTTTTACGTTTTTTCTTCATGTATTGATTGCTTTATCGATCTTATAAGTAAACAGATTTGTCGTCATAAGAAATACCCCATGTGAGAAGACCTTGAGCCTCCCAGATTGCTCCCGCGGCCCTCCGGAGACCGAGGACTGCGAAGGTTGCTCACATGAAGAGAGGAAACCTCTCTGTTTTCTAATGCACTCATATTTCTAGACCTAATCCCAAAACGATATGTAGAATCTCTCCACCTGACAGAAAACTGGCTTGACTAAGAGAACAACAAGATTATACAGCTCATGAACATAACTATGGGCTATTCACGCGTTAATTCACATTCCCAAACATGGATTCCTCTCGCGCAGCATCCCACCAAATAAGTCGATAATTCGCCAAACTACACAGTCAAGTTCACAACTAATCGCAAGTCACGAACACGGCAGTGCCCCACGCGTCCCTCCCACGACCAATCTCCGTCACAAAAACCTAGGGTTTGACGGATCGCGCATGCAACGGAAAATAAAACGCAGGGCGGGGAGAAGAGCCCATACCTCGCTGCGGCGGCGGCGTTGGAGCTCCTCCCACGGGGAGGGCGGCGTCCGAGGGGAGCGCGGCGCTGCAAGGCGCGGGGAGGTGGACGCGTCGTGTCGCCTGCCGGTTCCTCGAGCTAGGGCTTCCTACTGGCCCGGCGAAAGGAACAGCGCCGGTCCCAGCAGAGGCGAGGGAAGGACACAACGTAGCAGAGCAGGCGAGCACCTCCGCTTCGTGGCGGCGGGCGCGCTCCAGCGGGGGGGAGGAGTGGAGGAAGATGGAGAGCGAGAGCGAGAGGTGAAAGGCGATGCGCGAGGCCGGCCGCCGCACCCGAACACAAGGAGCCGAGGGAGGGAGGGAGAGGGGCGAGTCGCTATTTTGGGCCTGATGATGTCGGTGATAGGATAGCCCAGATAGAGCTGTCTTGCGAACTAGCCCAGCTTAACTAAGGCCCGCTCGTCGCATAACTTGAGCCCAGCGTATCTATGACTTCATGACCGAGTTACTCCCTCGAATCAAAAAAGTGTCAGCTCATTTTGTACTCCCTCCGTTTCAATATAAGATGTTTTAGCTTTATGAAGCAAATGTATCTAGACATATTTTAGTGTATACGTTCACTCGAATATACACACTAAAACTCACTTTTGTCCAATTGGGAGAGAGTACGAAAGAACGAAACGGAAAATCTTAAAGAAACATCCGCTGCTTGGTGCCATGAACAAGTTCTGCTTCTGCAGCGCGCAACCGATCACTGTATCAGAACAGATAAAAGAAACCACTGTGGCAATCACCGGATATCGAGATCACCTCAGTTCCAGATTCACTAGCATCACTACCAACCAGACGACTGTCCACACAAACATCTCAAAATCTGAAAGTGAATGGATCACCCATCAACAAGTAATCTATGGCGCATACAGAATTTGTTCACCCATTAGAATGCTGGAAATGCTTCACATGCCAGAACACAAGATTAGCATGCGCCACCAACACGCCATGTTCCCACAGGGAAGATGTTTGTCTTGTCCTCATCGTCATTCTTCACTCGACGGTGTACCAAAATGAACTCGCGTAGCAAAATGCTGGATGGAACCGGGTGATGTTCTTGAGCCTCTAAGCATTGAAACCTACAAAACATTACCAAGTGTGCGAGAGATGGTTGATCCAAATAATCAGGTGACATCAGCTTGTCAGAGAAAGAGAGGAAACCACGGCATGCTGCCTACCTTTGGATTGCTCATATCGCTTCCAAAATACCCGATGCCAAATGATGGGGAGGAGTACGCAGCAACAAGCTCAGTGGCTTCAAGTACAGACGACTGCCCTCTCTGCAGAAAATACATAGTTAAACCAATAGCGGAGGGGTTGCTTGTCCAATCTCGAAGCAGATGGATTTGCAAAATGGTAAACCTTTACAACGTCAGCCTGAACTAGTAACAACCCAGCACCGGTATCGTGAGACATCTCGCTGCTGCTTTGAATAGCAGAGCGCAGAACTTTGGTACAGGATGAAGCAGGTCCTGATGGTGACCTGAAAAGATATGTGTTGAGCATGTAAGTTAATGTTGAAATTTTAAGAAAGAAAATAGAAGGAGAACATGATGCGTAAGACAGCTGTTATACATGTTTCTTCAGTTGAGTGAGGCCAGTGAAATAACTTATATGTGAGACAGTCACTTTTAAACGCACAAAGCAGTAATAGATTTTCCGGTTCAAATAACATGGTAGGTAGACACAAAAGGCAGTAAATAGATATTCTGGTACAAATAACATGGTAGGCAATTGTAAAATGCAAAATTCTATAAATAAAGATCCAATTTGAAGGAAGAAACATACAGAGATGCCGAGATACAACATTCACGGGAAGCAAATCCTCTAATTAAGTGTTCACCAGCTCCAGTTGCACAACAACCAACTACGAATGGCGTGCCAAAGGGTCCTTTGGATGAAGCCCAGCACCCAGAGCCATACATAGCAGCCAACCCAACACGGCCATCTACCTGCAGGGACATCAGGGTTCTTATTAAGGTCTGATGAATCAGTTTGACTATATGCAGATGGAAGAGTATCATGATTTATAAGTGAGAAACCTTTCTCTTTTGTCCAAAATAGAGCAAACTTTTGAAAATGAAAAACAGGCTTATGAAGGAACAACAATTTCAAGTGGGCTGATGAAATTTTGGAAGTGATAGATGAAAAAAGACCAACAGACCTTTAGTGCAATGCCACCACTAGATGCACCTGATGCTACATTTCCATAGTCATCGACACAAACAACACCAACAGTATCCATTACACAATCTTGGTCATCTTCCATGACCGATTGTGTTAAGATCTTCGCCTTCTTTACAATGCACAAATTCTCATCTTCAGCTCCTAAAATAAAATGGGGCAGCTGAGCTGGACTGGTGGAGTAGAAATGCATAAATATGCCATAACAGTTGAATAACAGCATTGGTGCCAATGCGCACAACACACACAAACAAGCTAAATATTTGGGTGCTCAAAATTGGAATATACTCCCTCCGTTTTAAAATATAAGATGTTTTAGGTTTATGAAGCAAATGTATCTAGACATGTTTTAGTATGTGTATTCGAGTGAACCTACACACTAAAAGATGTCTAAATACATTTACTTCACAAAGCTAAAACATCTTGTATTTTGAAACGGAGGGAGTACTATTTTAGAAGGGATTTTATAAACACATAATAGCAACTAGCCAACTGAACAGGTGAAGTAAGTAAGTAACGATAACATGCACCAGAAGATATTATGCCGAAATGTAGTGAGTAATACTAGTATATAAGTTACCACTATCAGATCTATGTATCGAATATATCCACAAGGAGACTCGGTCAAATCATTGTTCTTGCCCTGCATGGTGCAAAATGGGTTCGTAATATCTGTTGGATGTTGTACTATTTGTGAACTTATTAGAGATTTGTTTTGTGCAAAATTCATATGTAGCATATAAAACTATCAGCAGAATATAACACCTATCGAATAAGGGTCGAGCTACATGTAGAGCTTTAAATATTGCACCAACTCATAATTCAACAGAACTTATTGGGTACTTCCTGAGTCACAGTGTCATCCACTTGTCCATGATACTGAATGGAAGAAAATACCTACTAAAATAAGATCGAGCATGTTAACAAAAGAGAACTGTAACATCAAGCCATATAGCTGTAGTCAAGTTTCAACCGTACGTTCAGTATTTTTATGCAAAGGAAACGATGTTAATCATACAGCCGCAGTCAAGTTTCAGAAGATATTCCAACCAAACAAACATTACATATGGATGAACTAATATGACCAACTGCCCAAGCTAGAACTTTGAAAAAAATGACAGAAACAACAGGAAGAGCCAAAGTACAAGTGAAATATGAACCAACATATGTAAAAGAGGAAGGAACCTGATGCTTCCAACTGCACTGAACTAGATTCTGAAGCAGAAGCAGTGGCATGATTTACCGACTCTTTGGCCCTAGCAAGCAATGAACTGTATTTTACCCACTGTGCTTTTGCATTCTCAGTCACTAACCACTGATTCAGAATGGAAAATAGATAGTAAATTACTAGCAATTAGGATGAAGAATTGGATGAAAGGTGGAAGAGGAGCGTTTACATTGTTTTCGTCTGATGTAGCTCCAACTAGGTCGAGTCCTTTACATTTGGCCCATTTGTATGCTCCTTCACCGACCAAAAACCTAAGAAACAATGAATAAGTCAACAATTTGGAATTACATGTAAATGGATGGGTGTGCGTGATAGGTTATCCATGAATCACAAAAAAGCAGTTATCATGCAATTGTTCCATTGTTCAATGAATATGTCGTTATTTGTATTACATATTTCAGCATCACAGAGAATTAAATCCAAATTAGGCGATCATGGCACAGTCAAATCAGTCATGTCACACTGGTGAAAATAATACTAGGGCAGGAAATTGCTGAAAGAATAAAGTTCTGGGTAACCAAAACGTGGAGAAGAAAGTTGAATTTGAGATTACATGGGGGGTATCCGACCAAGCAGTGAAGAATCCATCATTTGTTCCTTTGCCAGGTGTAGTGAAACTTGGATAGGATTCTTTACGCCTGATCTATAAGAAACAGAAAGTTTGGTCAGAGAGTACCTGAACAAGCACAACAAATGCATATCAACAGTAATTTTTATGATAGCCTCTAATATAAAGCTTCTATTCTAGAGGATCAAATTCTAGTCAATTGCCACAAGTACCTTGCACAGCACCCACAGCTCCGTAGGTACCTGTACTTCCATCCATGATACTTGCATCACATTCCACCCGACCACTCTCAGTCAAGCTCGAACCTCGGCCAGCGTTTGTAATGGGGTCATCCTAGTCAGCCAAAGATGATAATGAAAACTTCCATACACCTTTGTAACAAGTAAGTACCAATACGACAATTTCCATTTTAGCGTCAGTAAATTGTGACTAAATCATGCTGAACATCCACCAAATGATGGTTTACTTGTATGACCCGTTATAGCCACAGATGTTAATGGAACAGAATAGACAGTTAGACACTATCTATCGGCAGGGAATGATGCATACCTCCAACACTCGAATGGCAGCTGCAACAGCATCAAGACTTGTGCCACTGTCCTGCAAATATACAAGGAGCACTAGGAATTCAGCATAGCAGAGTTACATGGATGCTTCTCAAGTGTGCATTGTCGCATCACAGTATAAAGACACGATGGGAGGTAGTACACATGTAGGCTTCAGGTATCAGTAACCCAGTGAAAATGCAGAGCTACAGATACCAGATCTTGGTATCGGGCGCCTTCCAAGGTACATAGTAATCAAATTAGACCACTAAATTTTTTTGTTAGGGTTGACCCAATAGCGTAGTGTTCTTCGGTTCATACAAAATAGAGGATGATGTTGTTCTAATCTACTGAAAAACAAACCCCCTATAATCTAACGCTTCAAGGTCTCACATATCACGGCGGAACCGACGAGTACAACATGGGAGGGGGAGGGAAGTGGAGTATGCTGAGGGCTAGGGTATAATTACTGTACCTCACGGAGGACGGCCGCGGCGGCGAGGCAGGCGCGCTTCATGGCCCGGCGGTAGACCTTCTCGTTCGCCGGCGCGTGGAAGCCGGCGCCCACGTGCAACGCCACGAAGAACCTGCGGCGGGGGCCGAGGCCCGTCCCCGTCCCCGCTCCTACGCCGCCTCCTTCCGCGGCGGCCGACTCCCCGCCCCCGCCCCCGCCGCCGCCGCCGCCGCCGGTGGCCATGTCTGTGTCACCGCGCCTGACAGACGAGGAGGGATCAAATATCAGGTGGAAACCGGTATCCAGTGCAAACATGGAAACCGGAATATGGGTCGTTGGATCTGGAGCGTGCGGGTGAGATCTGTACCAAACATTTTGCAGAAAACAGCCCGCCTGCCTGCTTGTATATTTGCCGAAACCCCCTTTACTTACTCTATCTTCGCAAACAAAAGTCCAGAAATGTGTGCTACAGATTCAGATAGATGAACTAAGAACCTAGTTCCGTATGAGCTCTAAAAGCGGCGGCGCTGGGTGTTAGGCGACCTTGCCTTCAAATCTTTCGTCTCTTGCATGTTAGAAATACAAGGTTGTGTTTCCCGGCGTTTTCACAATGAGACATACAAGATTTATACATAGTCATGTGCATCCACAATTCATATTCAGATCTTGCATTGTGCTCGTACGTCTAGCCAGAAATTGGTGCTGGATCCAAAGTAGTATTTGTCCAAAAAAAAGAATCGAAACAATTTGACAGACATAAAGAACTCGTCTACGTCCGGACATCAAAGACGAGCTTGCTGGTTCGATCCAGAAATTCCGCACCTGAAGCTTTCCATGGCCACCGGGAATCCGGGATACGGAGCTCGTCGTCACTCGTCACGGCCTCCCTGCCGCTGCCCTATTTGCTGCTTGTAGATTCGATCTAGAAATCCCACACCTGAACCTGGTAGATTTGAGGGCAATGTTGAGAGAGAGAGAGAGAGGATAGAGAAGGGATTTCGAATAAACAAAGAAGAAACAGCGCAGGCATCTTTTCGTAAAGTTCCCGTGTATAACATGGAACGTACATTTCAGATCCAACGGCCCATATTCCGGTTTCTATGTTTGCACTGGATACCGGTTTCCACCGGATACAGATTTTATCATTTGCCACACTTTACTTAGTATTAGTACCTCTATGATTTGCCACACTTTACTTAGCGTTTTATGATTTGCCACAAATTAGATTGACTTCTTTACATTTTGCCATTTTTCTACTTCTACATATCTATTCACTTTTTATAGATATGAAAAACAATATTAATACAGTATGTATACCGGCTGGACCTTACCAGGTCGGTCGATCCCCAAGCACATGACGGTCGATCCCCCAAATTGAACCAGATAAGAAAGGGGAAGAGAGTGAGCATGTCAGTCGATCCCCAAATCGGACAAGAAACAGAAGATAGTGTTGTCGCCGGCTGACCTCCGCCCGCCGTCGGTCACCCGCCGCCCGCCAGCTACCACGGAAGAGGTGCAGAGCTGCCTGCCGCCGGCGTCACCGACCGGACCAAGGGCGAAAGTTCTCTCTGCCCTGGAGGCAAGCTAGCTCGGTGGTGTAGGCAGGCACTCTATGTCGTCTTACGCCGGCGGGGTCGAGTATGAGGTGTCGCCGGCCAACTAACTCCACGCGCAGCAGCAGGTAGATAGCGGTGCTCGCCATTGCGCCGGCTCCTTGGCCAGGAGGTTCTGCTCGGTCGCAGCCGCAGTGTCCAGTAGTCATCGCCGAGAAGGAGCTGCCCCGACGCCGGAGGGATGCTGCGCTTTGGCCTTGCTAATTCCGGCTGCAGGAGCAGGAGCTGCCCCGACGCCATGCTGCGCTTCGGCCTGTTGGCTATGCAGAGACATCAGATATTATACCGCTGAGTGCTTGCTTGCCTGCAAACATTGTCTGTCCTCCAAGGTACATCTTCTAAACTTTATCCTTACATTTGATTATGTACGTGTTCTTAGAAGCCAGTACATTTGGTTCCAATTGTAGTTAGAAAATTGATTACCTAGAGTAGAAAATAGTTTCTGGCCAGGATCCTACAGGCCTGAATCATAATCTGCAATCTCATCTTGTATCAGTTCTCATAGTCTCTGTTTCTTCCTTTTTTTGCTACAGATCTTGGCTGACGTCCAAGGGAATATGGTAATAATGATGGGAAGGAGGGAAATTCAGAGGAGGGGAATGGCTTACGTTGATTGTGGTTCTTGCTCATGGTAGGCGCTCATGGCTGCGCCACCTGTGGTCTCGCAGCTGACGCCGGCAGCGATCCCGCCCAGGTCCAGGATCGTCAAGGTCCACGGGAGTCCAGGCTTTCTGTTTCCGTTTCTTCCTCGCACAAGTGAATGGTTGATCGATCGCCCAAAAGTTTTGGTCCGGACAGTTATTATCATGCGATATGGGGATCTCATTGATTTGGGGATCAACCGACCTGGTACGGTCCAGTCGGTATACGTACCGTATTAATACTGTTTTTCATATCTATAAAAAGTGAATAGATATGTAGAAGTAGAAAAATGGCAAAGTGTAAAGAAAATTGCCCTTATTTTATTTTTCGGGTGGTTTCACCCTTGACGAGCGCCGTATTCGTAAATGCTTTTCGCTCCAAGGAAACAGGAAATCATCAGTCTTGCACAGACGAGGTACTTACCATTTTCGCGTAATTTTTGGACTTCTGATTCAAGTTTATCAACCTACACGCGCAAGGGAATGCAAACAAGCTGGAAGCAAAGCAGTTTTATTATGCATGCTCATGTTATTTCTCCCTCTCATACATATTGTTCCCGCGTTCGTGTGCATTGAACCCGTAAAATTACTAATTATAAGTTGGACGCTTTAACCATTCAGCCATGGATGCGATGCGACTGTGTATCTATATTTAGTTCATGCTAATATTTATTTTGTTGTTGTTGGTTGGTGCATAGGGATGTAGAAGTGGGGACAAGTGAGATAAGTAGGTTTTCATTTTTACATCTCTATGCTAACTCTAGACTAATATTAGGGTAAGGATGTAAAAATACAAACTCACTTATCCCGTTTAACCTACTTCTGCACCTTTTATTGGTGGATGAGTTACTTATACTCGCATCATATCCGAATGTACTCGGAAATGTTGGGGTCAGGATTTGCTAGCACACAGAGATTAAGGTGCCCAAAATTTTAAAATTCAAAAATTGCACCTTTTAGTTTAAAAAATTACAAAAAATTTCTCAATTATGTTGTCCTATATTTCTATGAAGTTTCGGTGAAAAAAGGCGTTCTATGGCTAAACAAATTTGTAGTTGTATATAGCAATAAAAACTCTTATTTTAGCCAAGTTTTTTGTATCCCAAACTACACCATTTGTTTTCCAAAAATTGCATCATCTGTTGTGTATGTGTATGCCTACTTGTGTATTTTTTTTTCTTTGATTGTTTAAGACCTAGGAATACAAATCTAATGTTTTCGGCAATGTTGCCAAAATAGTCTTTCCAAAATATGGACCTTGCTTTTTATAAAATAAATTTTTGTTCAAGTAGACACCCATCAATTTTGTCGACTTCCTTTGATTTACAACCTCTCTTCCATAAAAGAAGGTGTACACATTTTTCCTAAAGTCAAACAATGTAAAGTGATTTAAAAAAACAATGTAAAGTTTGATCAATCTTATAGAATTGTGATATTACATGAACATTTACATCATGATGTATCTAATCATATTGGTTTGGCATAATAGACATTGATTTTTTTTCTATAAATTTTGTCAAAATTTACATCATTTGACTTTTAAAAAAAATGTCCTATATGGAACGAATGTAGTATTGCTCAATAATGCTGAGTAGGGAGGGCAAGATAAGGATTCCATAAGAAGGATATAGTCTACTTATGAAAACACCAACACTTGTAAAAGAGACATGACGATACTTCATATGCATGTACGCTATTAGTCCTTATAGTGGCAAGTAGCGAAGAAATACGATGAAGAATCTCTCTCTCCAATTAGAAAATGACAATTTTATGTTAACTTAATGTAAAATTTATATTAAATTACTGACATTTATTTCTACTAGCAAACATGCCCGGGCACCGGGACTAAAAAACTTAATTTTTCAATAAATAACGTATTTGACCACAACTTCTCAATCACGGTTGCACCACCATTGAAGGACGAGCATTAGCCACACGGAACTGGTAACCTACATGACCATCGCCATGACAACGAGCTCGTACTCCGGTTGGGTATACATCACCCCACCAAGAGTATCCTCTCCGGCGACCAAGATCGCTAGCATAGTCACCTCCTTTATCGACTACATATTGGACAATGTTGTTTTCAATTAAAAATGAACCACCCAAAACAATGGAGAATGACAAATCTTTTTGGTGGTTGTTGTTTGAGTGACAATAATGGTGATCTTTTTTTTTCATTTTGACAGATCGTCAAGAAAAGACTACTCCACGCGTGACATTATCTTTAAGAAACTACTTTGAGAAAATGGCTGGATCCCAAAGAAAAATATTTTCTCATAAACACTGTAAAATAATGTTCAAATATAATTTATATCACTGTGGATACTCTTCTAGTTCACCCTAGTTAATTACAACTTCACATAGATAAGGCACAGTTTCACATAGATAAGGCACATGTGCTGATTCTTCTTGTTGTAATATTTGACAATATGATGCAGAGTCTCAAGCATATACTTCACCAAGTTTAGATACGTTCATCCTTCTCGGTAGTAGAAAAATAAACAATAATTCAGTGCTATAATATTTGGGTGGTCAAGATGCCGCATGCCACATGATCAGCAGCTCACGGTACTTGTAGCACTTACCTGAAGAGCCTTCTTCATAGCAACAATTTTACTCGTCTGCAACCGCAAAAGGAAACTCATCTTAGAAAGCGAAGAAGCACATCATCGCAACAACTGCACACACACCCAGGTGCTCCTACCCTCCTACCAAAAACGACACGGCGGCAAAGGCAGGGAGACACAAACGACGAAATCCTTGAACTGCTCATTCTTCAGGTACCATGGCCTTCTATTGAGCCGTCGAGACAGGCATAGCGATTCAGCCTCTCGTACACGTCCGCTAGCTTCTTTGCTTGTTGCGCCGCCATGGCGACTCAGCCTCTCGTACACATACATGAGCTTCTGGTTGTTGTCGTCAATGGGATCGAAGGCAGTCAAGCAGGACGTTCATGATCTTGGCATCGAGACCTGTCGCCAGGCGAAAACTTTAAGCAGGGTGGATTTGTGCGGTCGTGCCGCTGGAGCCTGGGACCGCCATACTGTGAAGCTTCTTCAAGTGTGCGGATGCCAAAGTTGAAGAGATCATGTACATGTCCAGAGGTAGAGCAGCTTGCCGACTGCGATCATTACTAGACGTAAGGATGACGTGATCCATGATCACGATAGGCTTGCTAATTCCTTGTTTTCAGATTGCAGTTGACGAGGTTCAACCCCGGCAATGCCCATGTTTGTGGGTGACGAGGGGTTAACTCGACAAATGTCCTAGATTAAGGACTTAGGATCGGGAAGATAGGGCGTCGGATGAACTCGAAGGTAAAGTTAGTCGAAATAGGTGTGTGTCGAAAGTAAACTTGGGTGTTCAACCTGGCTTGCTTTCAATCTGGCCTACACCGTCCCCTCCTGGCCCCTATATATAGATGGCCAGGTATCGAGGATCGGGTAGGGTCTGATACATATTACAATATCGACATACGGTAGGAACTCGTATTCGACTATCATTACAATTGGGCCTAGCTTAACGGGCCGCAGGGGTACTCAACTAACGGGCTCTATTAACTATACCCTTGTCAGTAGCCCCTGAGATTCTGCCAGAATTGTAGATTCGGGTTGAATCTCTAATCTTCAAATCTTCGACTTGATCTTCAAATCTTCGACTTGGTCTTTCGACTTATGATAATTTGTTTGCAAGGGGTCTCGATGAACAAGCCTGACAACTCTGACGGATCAAGAGGTCAGTTAACTGCCGGAATAGATACTTGTCACCTACTTCAAATTCAATCCCCTTGGACTTGAATTCAGGATACCGGTCAAACCCAATCTTTTGCCGCATTTAGGACTTACAAAGAATGAATCCCAGTGGTTCTCAGGGTACCCAGTGCGTCCACCAGGATTTTCTTCGCGTCGTAGACACGGATACATGCCAGCAGAGCGCATCCATGTGCGTATACCGGGCCACACAGGATGGATCCTGGGGTCTTACCTTCGTGATAAATCATGGCATTCGAGTTTCGTTGCGATAACGCAACTCGAGAATCTTATGTCGCAGCCAAGTTTTCGACTGATACAAATAAAGAAATTCGGATTTTAAATTAATCTTCTTCGCTCCCGATGGGAGTAATCTCTCTGCACTGTTGTCGACTATATAGTCGAAATTTGTATACTAACCCTTCTTCTTTCTCTATCGGGTGCGCGCTCAGCGCTCCCGATGGGAGTAGCCCCCGAGGCTATGTTTGGGTACTTGTAGTCAAGCATAGGCTCAAAGTTCATTTCTTCTTCCTTCTGTTAACCGTCTACTGTTTGCAAGCCCCCGAGTCCAAGTCGAGGTTTTCATATCATGCGACCACAATCTTCTCTTCTTGTTCTTTGATATTATCGTCTGCTGTGTGCAGAATTTAATTCCTATTGTAAAATATGTTGACGGGCCTTGTTTTAGCACGGGGGCGCGATAATACGTGCTTATAAATAAAGCACCCTCTAGCAAGGGTAAAAACCCTAATCAGATTCCTCCTCCGCCGCATCATCTTCTCCCTCCATCTAGGGTTTTTCTTTCTTCTTTTGTCCTCATGGCTGATGCAGATGGCTCCCGTCTGAATCTTGGCTCTCCGGTGGCGCCCCGAGGCCGAGGTCGCCCTCGTGGAAGCAAAAACAAGAACACCACCACTCTGGCCGCAGCAGGATCATCATCGGCCGCTCCGGCTAAACGTCGTCCCGGGCGCCCACCTGGTAGCAAGAACAAGCCCAAGGTGACTGGCGCTGCTCCAGGTCCAGTCGCCCCTCCTCCTTCTACTTCCGCTGCTCCTGCTGCGCCTCCCCGAATCTTTTCTTTCCTCTGCATCGCCATGGCGCAGTGCCGCGAGATTCAGCGCATGCCGCTGAGCTTCACCAACTTCATGGATGGGCGTGAACTGCGAGAGGCGGTTCTCCGCGAACAGTCTGGCAGTGGTGTCCCATACGAAGTGGAGGTGTGGTATGATGGCGACGGCGTGCAATACTTTAAGGGTGGCTGGTCGCAGTTTGCAGAAGACCACGACATTCACCAAGGCTTCTTCATGGCCTTCGATTTCCACATTGGCACGTCGAAGTTCGACGTGAAGATCTACGACGGCACCCTCTGCCAGAAGAAATATGAAGCTGAAGTCCACTTCCATTAAGATTTTTCTTTTTATGTAATATCGTCTGATAATGTCCTTGTTGCCATATTCCCTTGTAATGAATCTTCGTATTCTATGTCGATGTTTTTGCTAGTACCAAGAAAACAAATCATTGTTCTGAGGTATGCTTTCCATCTATCGGGTTCATTGTGAACCAAGAATATTGGGTTCCTTTGTGAACCACAGTATTTGAATATTTATCGGGTTGACTGCACAACCTTTCAGTGAAAAGAGTCTTCCAAGTCATGATAAAAATTCCTTTCGTATCACCCGAGGGTTGAAGCCCCCAAAGCGAAGAAATAATAATTGTACAATTTTGTCGAGTTCAACCCAAAGAACCTGACCTGTGGCCTCATGTTCTAGGTTCAGAAGGTTAACTCGAATTTATTAATACCATTATATGCATTCTACGCATAAAAACGTCGTAGCTGCTCTGCATTCAATGGGTTGCTCTCATCCTTCCCAGTCTTCTTGTCTTGTAGTCGATATGCTCCTCCAGGTATTACTTCAGTGACGATGTAAGGTCCCACCCAAGGGGACTCCAACTTGCCGTGGCTGTCTTGCCTGAGTCGCAAAACTAGGTCTCCCACCACGAAGGATCGTGGACGAACTCGACTACTATGGTAGTTTCGTAGACTCTGTTGATACTGCGCAGCCCTTTCCAATGCTTTATCTCTTGCTTCACCTAGTGCATCGACATCATCCTGCAATGCTTCTGTTGATGTTGTCTCGTCATATGCTGTCACTCTTGGAACCTTGTGTGTAACCTCGACTAGAAGCACGGCTTCTGCGCCGTGGACCAGGAAGAAAGGAGTTTCTTGAGTTGCTGCGTTAGGCGTAGTTCTTAGACTCCAAAGAACGGAGCGCAATTCTTCTACCCAAGCGCTCTTGGCTTTCTCAAGAGGTGCTAAGAGCCTCTTTTTTATCCCATTACATATCAGGCCATTGGCCTTTTCGACTTGCCCGTTTGTCTTCGGGTGCGCCACAGATGCGAATTTTAGCTTTATCCCTAATCCTTCGCAGTAACTCTTGAATTCCTTTGAAGTGAAATTTGTCCCATTGTCTGTGATGATGCTGTATGGTACACCAAAACGAAAAACTATTGACTTGATGAAGTTGATTGCTGCTGTAGAATCTTGAGTTGTCACCGGGGCCGCTTCTACCCATTTGGTGAATTTATCGACTGCTACTAGCATATAGACATGCCCTCCTGGCCAAGATTTGTGCAACTTTCCCACCATATCGAGGCCCCATTGTGCAAAAGGCCAAGATAATGGTATCGTTTGTAACTCCGCTGCTGGTGCATGCGGTCTAGATGCAAACCTTTGACATGCTTCACACTTTCGAACTATATCTTTTGCGTCCTCGATGGCTGTTAGCCAATAGAATCCTGCTCGGAAAGCTTTTGCTGCTATTGCTCTGCTGCTAGCATGATGGCCGCATACTCCACCATGTATGTCTTGTAGTATCTTTTGCCCTTCTTGTGGTGTTACACAACGCTGCAAAACGCCCGTAATACTTTTCTTGTATAACTTCCCCTGCAACACGATAAACGCTTTCGATCTTCGAGTTATCCTCTTGGCCTCCAATGCATCTTCTGGTAGTTTTTTGTTTATCATGAATGCAAGATATGGCTGCATCCATGTTTCTTCTATCATCATGACCTCCTCTGGTTCTGATGTAGCCCCCGAGCCTGCTGTAGTAGTCGAACTTTTCTCACTTTTTATTGATCTTTCCACTATTTCCTCCCAAAATACTCCGGATGGCACAGGTAAACACTGTGACCCGATATTTGCTAAATTGTCGGCTTCTTCATTGTTGTTCCTGCTTACGTGCGAGACTTCGCATCCATCGAACGTTCCTTCTAGATAATGGTACAAATTTTTGTAGGCCATCATGTTGTCATTGATTGTGTCGCATCTGTTCATAACTTGCTGGACAACAAGGTTGGAATCTCCAAATATTTTTAGGCGAGTTGCTCCACATGCTTTAGCCATCTTCATTCCGTGCAACAAAGCCTCGTACTCTGCTTCATTGTTAGAAGCCTGTAGAAAGCTCATCCTTAAGACGTACTTCAATTTGTCGCCATGAGGTGATATCAACACTACTCCTGCGCCTGCGCCTTGGACTCTTTTAGAACCGTCGAAGTACATTGTCCAAACACTGGATAAATCTGGTGGTCCTGTGCTCTGCAGCTCCAACCACTCTGCTGTAAAATCTGGAAAAACTTGCAACTTGATCGCCTTCCTTTTTTCGTACGTGATGTCCATGGGAGATAACTCGATTCCCCACAAAGAGACACGTCCTGTTGCTGAGGGATTATTCAATATGTTCGACAATGGCGCCTCGTTGACCACTATAATTGGGTGCACCGCAAAGTACTGTCGTAGTTTTCGTGCGGTTGTGAAGACACTGTATGCCAACTTCTGATAGTGCGGGTACCTTTGTTTTGTCGGAGACAACACTTCACTGATGAAATATACTGGCCTCTGGACGCCGTGGGCTTTTCCTTCTTCGCTTCTTTCGACTACTAATACTGTACTCACCACCTGATGGGTTGCGGCGATGTACAATAGCAGTGGTTCTTTTTCTTTTGGTGCGACCAGCACTGGTGGCGTGGAAAGCACTTTTTTCAACTGTGCAAATGCTGCGTCTGCTTCTTCTGTCCACTCGAATTTATCGTTGGTCTTCTTCATAAGCGCATAAAAAGGAAGCGCCTTCTCCCCTAGTCTAGCAACGAAGCGACTTAGTGCCGCGACGCGTCCTGCAAGTTTCTGTACGTCGTGTAGTTTCATGGGTTTCCCCATTGTCAAAATTGCTTGAATCTTCTCTGGGTTCGCCTCTATTCCTCGTGCTGATACCAGGAACCCTAAAAGTTGTCCTGCTAATACGCCAAAGGAGCACTTTGTCGGGTTAAGCTTAAGCTTGTACCTGCTCAGGTTATCGAAAGTTTCTGCCAAGTCGCTGATTAGAGATTTCTCCTCTCTTGTGGTGATGACTACATCGTCAATGTAGACTTGTATGTTGCGCCCTATTTGGCTTCCGAGGCAACTTTGCATCATCCGTTGATACGTTGCTCCTGCATTTTTTAGGCCGAACGGCATTACTTGGTAGCAAAACACCCCATATGGTGTGATGAAGGCCATTTTTTCTTCATCTTCTTTCTTCAATTTGATCCGATTGTAACCAGAGTATGCGTCCAAAAATGAAAGCCTCGCGCATCCCGCTGTTGAATCGATTATCTAATCGATGCGGGGTAGAGGGAAGGGATCCTTTGGACAATGCTTATTGAGAGATGTGTAGTCGACACATACTCTTTGTACGTCTGTGTTCTTCTTGGGTACTATGACTGGGTTCGACACCCAACTCGAAGTTTTGATTTCTCTGATAAATCCGGCATTTTCTAGCCTGTGCAACTCTGATGCTATCGCCTTTCTCTTAGGTTTATCGAATCGTCGCAATGGCTGCTTGACTGGCTTTGCCTTGGGATCTACGTTTAGTGCGTGCTCGACGAGTTCCCTGGGAACCTCTGGCATGTCTGATGGACACCAGGCGAAGATTTCCCAGCGCTCACGGAGGAACTCGACGAGCGCGCTTTCCTATGCGAGATCCAAGTTCACCGCAATTGATGTCGTCTTGTTTGAATCTGTAGGATGGACCTGGATTTTCTTCGAGTCCTAAGACGTGTCGAAAGCCTGATCTGGCAGGGATCGTCCAACATCGGGTAGTACATTGTGATTCGTTTCTCCTTTTAACCTCTCGTACTCCGCTGTCATGCCGAAGGTTTGCGCCATCCTGTTGAATTCCCTGTCGCATGTATTGGCTACTTCAAAGCTCCCTTGTAATGTGATTATTCCATTGGGACCTGGAATTTTTAACGTAAGATACGCGTAGTGTGGTACTGCCATGAATTTTGCAAATGCTGGGCGCCCCAGGATTGCATGATATTGTGACGGCCAATCCATTACTTCAAATTCCAGCTTCTCTTTTCGGTAGTTTCCGCTATTTCCAAAGCAGACGTCGAGTTCTATTCTCCCCAAAGGGTAGTTTGCGGCTCTTGGTACTATTCCGTGGAAAGAGCAATCTGTTGGCTTCAGACTCATCAGCGAGATGCACATTGCCTTCAAGGTTCTGGCATATATTATGTTAATGCCACTTCCTGCATCCATGAACACTCTTCCGATGTCGTACCCTCCTATTTGTGCTTTTAAAACCATAGGCGAGTGACCTGGCCTGGGAACTTTCCTCGGGTGGTCTGCTTTGCTGAACTTGACTGGTTGTTCTGACCACCGTAGGTACTCTGTGGTAGCTGGTGGTGATGATATTGCTAGGTTGACTTGCCTGGATATGCTCTTTCGCTCTTTCTTTGACTTGGGCACCGGTTGAATCATGGCTGATATGTACACTTTTGATTCTAAGTGCCTTGCTAGCTTTTGCATTTGATATCCTTGACTTCTGTGTCTTCCTCCTTGCCCCCCTTGTTTTGTTCCCATGGTGTTTTGTAACCTTAGGAATGTCTTGCAATCCTTCATCTGGTGATTTGAGACTCTTTTCCCGTCGAGATACGCGTAGTGGATTCGACAAGGTCCGTATAGCATATCCTCGGCCGAAGGACCGGAGTATCTCGATTTTTCTACTTCTTTTGCCTGAAACCTCCTGTTTTCATATCCTTCCTCTTCTTCTAGTACGTAACCCGCGGCTACCTGATTTCGCCTTCCTTGGTTATCCCTGCCGCGGTGTCGTCTCCTCTGTCTACTTATTCTGTCGACTTCTGGTGAACGTCCTCTTTTGTTGTTATACGCGTCCTCTCCATCAGCGAATTTGTTGGCTTGCTCCATTAGCTTGGCTACTGTTGTCGGTCTTGTTCTTCCTATTTCTTCCACGAGATCTGAGCGACGAAGTCCGGCCGAAAAGGCGTCTATTGCTCGTTCGTCAGAGACGTCCTCTGCTGAGTTTTTGATTATACTCCAGCGTTGTATATAAGAACGTAGTGTTTCGCCTTTCCTCTGCACACATGTTTTAACTTCCTCCAATGATGCTGGGCGCTTGTAGGTGGAACGAAAATTTCTTGTGAATTGACTTTCAAGTTCCCCCCAGCTTCCGATGGATTCGTTGGGTAGGGTATTTAACCAGGACCGTGCGGCGCCAGTGAGGTGCAGCTGCAAACTTTGCATTGCAGTCGCCTTTGTTCCCCCCAATATCTGCACTGCCTGCAGATAATCCGATAACCATAGGGTAGGTTCTTGCGACCCATCATACTTAGGTTGGTCGTGTGGTAATCTGAATCCTTTGGGTACCCGTGTTTTGCGAACCCTGCGGGTAAAGCATAACGCACCCATATCTTTATCATCGTCCTCGTAGTTCTCTTCCCTCCAAGCGTGACGCGATTTATTTACTCGAGCTTGTGCTATTATACTTCTTGCGTCCTCCTTCCTTTTCTGTCGCTTTTTCTCTTCTGACAACTCGCTATACTCGTTATCTTTGAAATTGTATCTGAACTTCTCCTCTCGATTTCCCTTGCAGTTTGTCGACTTCGTCTTTGGACCTTGTTCCCTGATCTTTCCTTCTACTATTCCGAGGCTTCGTATCGCGGCTCGGTGCATGTCTTCTCGTGGGTCTCTAGGTTCTGGTCTTGTAGCTAATAAATATGCTTGTGCTGCTACTAGTGCTGCTTCTGGTGTTTTTTGTATGAAGTCATCTTCCTCCTCTTCTAGCTGCGGGGTGGGGCTCCTTGAGTACTCCTCTTCTCTGCCGTATGCTGTCGCCCCCCTGTTGTGTTTTGGGTCTCCACGCCTTTCTCTGCTGTATTCTGAATCTTCACTGTAGTCTTCCCAGTATTCCTCCCTTGATATACTGTTATTATCTTGAAAAACCATATCTCTTTCCTCCCTTAGTTTCTTCCTGTGCTGGTATAATGCGTACTGATATCCCATTAGTACTTCTCTTCTTGATCCTTCGGGTACTTCTGTACCGTGGTTGATAGCTGACTTGATCATCCTCCATTCACCAGCCGAGACATGGACTTTCTCCTTTTCCTTTTTGTTGTGATCTTTTACTTTGTCGACTTGCCTGTCGACATTCTTATTTCCTTTGCTATTGTTTTCTTCTTCTGCTTCAGTGATAATGACGCATAACTGATGTACCTTGGAGACGCCGCTGCTTCCCACGACGAAGTCCTTTGCGTTGTTGTGCGTCTGACACGCTATTTCTTCTGAGTCGAAATTTTTCTGAATTTTGTCGCCTTCTACAATTGGTGTTTTGTCGAAACTGACCGGCGAGTTTGCCTCGCTGGAAGAGCCTTCTGATGATTCCAATGTTTCTTCTGTTTCGGGCTTGTTTGCCGACGGATCTGGTTTCGTCGAATCCGAGAGGCGGGATGAACCCGATGGTCCAACGATGATGCTCAAACTTCCAATGGTTAACTCCATCTCTTGACTTCCGCCGAGTTCTGAACTGCTGTTGGCTAAAAGCGAAAAAGCCATCGAATTCATGATTCCAACGCCCGAGATCCCCACGGTCGGCGCAAATTGACGAGGGGTTAACTCGACAAATGTCCTAGATTAAGGACTTAGGATCGGGAAGATAGGGCGTCGGATGAACTCGAAGGTAAAGTTAGTCGAAATAGGTGTGTGTCGAAAGTAAACTTGGGTGTTCAACCTGGCTTGCTTTCAATCTGGCCTACACCGTCCCCTCCTGGCCCCTATATATAGATGGCCAGGTATCGAGGATCGGGTAGGGTCCGATACATATTACAATATCGACATACGGTAGGAACTCGTATTCGACTATCATTACAATTGGGCCTAGCTTAACGGGCCATAGGGGTACTCAACTAACGGGCTCTATTAACTATACCCTTGTCAGTGGGCTTTCGAGACATGGAGCGTATGTGGGATCCGGCGAACTCGACGGCGATCAGACGAAAGCAGAGGGACACGAGGTTTTACCCAGGTTTGGCCCCCTTGGTAGGGTAATGACCTACGTCCTGCTTGTCTAACTTTTATTGATGGGGTGGCTACAATGGAGGTGTTACAATGGTGGCGTAGATTGGATCTAGCCGAAGATGGAGAGCTCTATTTCTTCGAGCGCTCTGGCATGAGGTGATGAAAAAGTGTCTCTAGCTTCGGGACCTCCCTCCCAGCCTTTTATATGCGAAGGCTCGGTCTCAGGATTATCCACCAAGCAAAGTACAGATAGAATCGGTTTTGAATAAACCCTAGTCGAAAACTAATCCAACTTGGACTCTTCGAATCTTTGCTTGTACGCCAAGTGTTGCTCCTGGGCCATGCCAGGCCGCTATCTTCATGGGCCTTGCGATCCCTTCGACAGAGACCCCTCCTAGGCCGAAAACCAGGTAGGCGAATATCGAGGGCCTATTTGTCATTCCTTCGTCAGTAGCCCCCGAGTGCCTGGGATAGTCGAAAACTATGGCAGGGACTCTAATTCGAAGCCTTTCTTGATTGCACGAATTGTATTCGCCTTACCTGTAAAAACATAACGGCATAGCAAATATACACAGGATGCATCTAGTAAACGCTGCTAATTCGAGTAGTACTCACGCTGAGCCTCGAAAATGCTAAGTTTGGTTGCTAGGGGATTGGCATAACTAGCCTGAGACTCACGCTGGGTCTCAGTTAATTGCATAGCCGCAAAAACATTTGGTTAGCATACTCAGATTCGAGTCCCCCGACTCGAACCCGCGTGGGCTGGCGCTACTTCGACCCGAGCCGCGTGTGGACTTACCAGGTCGAAGCCCAGTTCAGTATGAGGCACTCGATGCATCCATCGATGCAAAGCTTCATACCGTAGATATGGACAATTTCTCGGCAGAGCGCGCTTGATACGAATACCGGGCCATCTGGTGTTGCCAACCATGGACTTACCTTCGTATTTGACATACGGCATCCGAATTGGTATATTACCACCAGAATTCGGGCATTGAGCGTGAACATAAGCTTAGAGTTGGATTCAGGGGGCTAAAACCGCTCCCGAATCGAAATTGAGGCAATGCTGGCCCTGAATCAGAAATAACCCGGGGACTGAAACCCATGATTAGATGCAGTGTCGATTATGATTATACAGATTGACAGAGTCATTATTCAAGTGATCTCGCGGCACTGCGGGCCGAAGTAAAGAGACAGGCAAAGAATCGATAGCCATGATTTGAATAATAAGAGGGCGTTGCCAGCCAGAAGATAATTTGGGGAATTTGAATCCACCACTCGAATACCGACACAGCACCACCTGCTCGAGTGCAGTAAGCGGGAAGAATCGATGCCATTAATTCGAAGAGCATTGAAGCACTGCTGGCTCATGATAGATAATTCGAGAAGGAGAAATCACAACTCGAACACCAAAACATTGTCGAGTAAAGCGGGAGGATCCTTTCGAGCGGTCATGCAGAAAACTTCACTCAAAAGGTTCCCAGGCGGATCAAACTGGGGCCGCAAATAGAGAGCAAGACCGCTCGAAAAGCAATATTTGCATTCAAACTGGACAAAAAGGACGAAAGGTTTCGAGAAACACCTAGCACCAAGGAAGTTTGGCTTT
The DNA here is from genome assembly GCA_007115705.1 of Dactylis glomerata. Lineage (NCBI taxonomy): Eukaryota > Viridiplantae > Streptophyta > Magnoliopsida > Poales > Poaceae > Dactylis > Dactylis glomerata. The sequence goes on along the minus strand of QXEO01000625.1, from coordinate 2,805,220 downwards.
CGAGAGTACATACCTCGAAAATGTGAGAGTCCAAAATCGCGCTTATCCCCTGAGCCGAAGATGATTCGCTCCGCAGGCAATGACATCAGTGATGACGTTCGGCTCCTTCGAGCTGTCACACCATCCTCTGCTAGGATAGCCTGACATTGACAAGACCAGACGTCCTGTGGGCCCTGCATCCGCTCGTCCCAGCTGTTGACTGAGTTTGACCGCACGTCCCGCACGTGGGTGAAAAAAGTCCGCGTGGTCTCCTCAATTACCATGCATAGTGGAGGCCACGGCTCCCGCGGTGCTGACACATGGACGGCCAGATCCGTCCAGCCGCTTTCCCTTCGCAACGGACGGTTAGGATGGATCGATGATTTCCAGAAGTGGGATAAAAATAACAGCTGAGGGGTAACTATTCACCCCACTCTGCCACCATCATCTTCTTCCTCGCGCTCCGCTCTAGCGACACCTTTCTCTCATGTCCATTCCTGTAGAGTTCTTGCTGAGCGTCGCCGCCATGGGCAAGAGAGGCTCGACCGTGGCCAGCGTCGCCACCGGCACCGCTGCTAAGCGGGCCAAGACCACGGACACCGATGCCTCCGTCATCGGCAACTGGGTCCAAACCAAGATTGGGGACAAGGAGTTGTCAAACGCCGAGAAGATCGGCATTCTCAAGAACGATCCGGCGGAGTCTTTCATCGGCGGTCCAGAGATCATCCCCCGGCCGCCTCTAGGCTTCTGGGTAATTTTTCTTGCCTTTATGCTCCGAGGGTTGTCACTTCCCCCACACGCTTTTCTTCGTGGTCTTCTCTTCGCATACGGGATTCAGCTTCATGATCCGAATCCCAATACAATTCTGCACATTGTGTGTTTTATCACGCTCTGTGAGTGTTTTTTTGGGGATCGAGCCCCATTGGACGCTTTGGCTCTGGATTTTCGCCATCCGGCACCCCCTGCGCTATCAGACTGGTGGCTTTAGCTGCCAGGTGCGCCCGAACGTCCTGTACTTCAATCTCCAGACGCCCGAAAACAACCCCGGTTGGAGGATGAAATGGTTTTATGCCAAGGACAAGTCCTCCACTGGCGAAGACTTCGGGCTTGAGGAATTTTGAGCCACCATAGTTCTTTGACCCCGGGTGTCTTGGAGGCACGAGCTCTCTGACGAGGAAATGAAGATCACAGAGCCTCTGATGGAGAAAATCCAACAGCTTCAAGCCACACCCAAGAAAGAGCTTTCAGGTATCCAGCTCATTCGCACCTTTATAGAGCGTCGGGTCCAACCACTCGCTGCTCGAGCCCACTGCATGTGGGACTACACCGATCGCCGAGACCCAACACAAATTTCTTCTGACGAGCTGAGGGAAGCGGCTATCGACGACAGTGTTCGCGCTGTCACCAACATAAAGAAGAAGGCGTTCGTGCCGAAAATCTTCGGCGCGGTGGCCTTTAGCAAGTCCTTCCCCTGCACTGAGGTATACTCTTTGTCTTAGCCGAATGTTTCCTTTCCACTGTAGTCTTGTTGACCAGGATCGAAAGTGATGAAAGTGTTTGCTCAGGTTGTCAACGTAGCCCGATGTTATCCGCCCCAGCCCGAAGACGGTGAATACCCTGGGCGCGATTTCACCGAGGTTCCAAAAGAATCGACTTCTGCTGCTCCATCGCCATCGCGAGCATCGGCAAAGAGGAAATAGGTTGTGGATGCTGACATCATCGAAGATTCGGAAGATCTTGGAGACACCCACTTCTCTTCTGGTGATGATGACGACAGCGTGATTCCTGCCAAGCCTCTGGACAGCTGCCCTTCTTTTCAAGTTGGGAAGAAGATTCTTCCGAAATTTGGTCTCGACGCATCATAAGTTCCTCTATCGAATTTCTTTCCTGTATGATTTCGTCTTGGGTTGACTGCGTCATTTTGACTTCGACGCCTGCTTCAGATCTTCAACCGAGGAGACTTTGGCGAGCCAGGGTGATCGTGATCGATACCAAGTTCGACCCCACGATTCCACCCTCGAGCAGACCGCGGACTCGCAGGAGAAAGCAGCTGGAGATGCCACGCCAGAGGATCTCCCAAAGCCATCGCCCCCTCCGAAGAAGAAGATGATCGAGCCCGAACTCGTTCTGGTCTCCTCCTTCGGGGAACCTTCCGGTCCCAAACGCCATGTAAGCCCGAAGATTCTAGCTTTACAACTCTGATATTTGCCTATCAGTAGCCCCCGAGGGTGAGTCTAAGTGTTTACACTTGGGCTTGCCCTCTCAAAAGAATTATTCGAGACTCATCCTTGCCTCTGCTTGTTTAGCCCGTTGTCAGGGATTTATCGAAGGTGTGCAAGAACTTTCTTGCGCTGGAGGAAGAAAACCGGCAGTTATCCACGCAGCTGGAAGATGTGCATCGTGAGTGATGTCCTCTATCATCTAGCATTTCGTTTCGGCACCTTTTATTTCTGTTCTTAGCCTGCTATCCCTCGAATGAGTGATACGTCTCCAACGTATCCATAATTTTTGATGCTCCATGCTTGTTTTTACACCATTTGCCTAATGTTTAGTTACACTTCGTGGCACTTCTATGCATTTTCTGGAACTAACCTATTAACAAGTCGCCACAGTGCCAGTTCCCTGTTTTCTGCTGTTTTTGTGTTTCAGAAAAGCTACACAGGAAATATTCTCGGAATTGGACGAAACAAGATCCTGAAGTCTTATTTTTCCCGGAAGCTTCTAGAGATCCGAAGTGGAGACGGAGTGGGGCCACGAGGTGGCCACACACCAGGGCGGCGCGGCCCAGCCCCTGGCTGCGCCCCCTATGTGTGAGGCCACCTCGGTCCACTCCTGACGATGCCCCTTCGCCTATAAAAACCCCCGATGGGAAAAACCTAAGTAACCCGATCAATTTTCCAGAAACACATCGCGATCCGCCGCCATCATCGACCCGAGATCGGGAGGGTCCAAAAGCTCTTCCCGGCACCCTGCCGGAGAGGGGAATCACCACCGGAGGTCTTCTTCATCGCCATGCTTGCCTCCGGAGCGATGAGTGAGTAGTCTACCTTGGACTATGGGTCCATAGCAGTAGCTAGATGGTTGTCCTCTCCATCATGTGCTTCATGTTTAGATCTCATGAGCTGCCCTACATGATTGAGATTACCGTTATGTAATTCTACATGTTTGGTTTGTTGGGATCCGATGAATATTGGTGTTATGATTGAGTTGCTATACTGAAATATATCTTATGTTATCTCTATGATGTTTATGATCTTGCATGCTCTCCATTGTTAGTAGCTATCTTGGCCGAGTAGTTGCTAGTGACTCCAAGAGGGGGTATTTATGCTCGATAGTGGGTTCATGTCTCTATTTAATTTGGGGGAGTGACAGAAACCTCTAAGGTTGTAGATGTGTTGTTGCTACTAGGGAGAAAACAACATTCATATGCTCAAGGGCATATGCTTTGTTTACATTACACACTTTGCTTAATGCAATTATTTGTTGTTCGTAACTTAATACTCATGGGGTGTTCGGATGATATCCCCGCGAGTGGATTATTAGTCATAGATGCAGTTGGATGGCGGTCTATGTATTTTGTTGTAATGCCCAGAGTAAATCGCATAGTGATCTTCTTGACATATCACGTTATCCTTATTCTATCAATTGTCGAACTGTAATTTGTTTACCCAGCATGTGTTATTTATCTATGGAGAGACACCACTAGTGAACTGTGGACCCCGGTCCTATTTCCATCATATTGCAATCACCTATTTACTTTACTCGCACTGTTTACTTTACTCGCATACTTCTACTATTTTCCACTCGATACGCTCATACCCCTTTGTTTCAAGCAAACCGGTGAGATTGACAACCTCATCGTAAGTTGGGAACAAAGTATTTGGTTGTGTTGTGTGCAGGTTCCGCGTTGCTACTGGTTGAAGATGAGTCAACAAGTGACGTTAACGGCGCCCTTGTTGGAGTGTTATTAAGCCAGACCGCGTCACCTTTAGTCGTTTGTCTGCTCTTCTCCTGAACGATTAAACCTTGGTTTCTTACTGAGGGAAAAGACTTGCTGCTGTGCTCATCATACTTTCCGCTTGGAGTTTCCCAACTGTCTGGCCATAATCATCATCAACTACACGCCAGCCATCAAGCCCTTTTCTGGCGCCGTTGCCGAGGAAGAAGTAGATGACCTCTGCAAGGGGAGTTTTTCGCACGCACATCCTTTACTTTGTTATTTGCTTTGCTTTACTTTACTTTAATTTTACCTGCATTGTTTTATATCAAAAACCCAAAAAAATTAGAATCCTTGATAGTTGTTTTTACTTGTCTACTTTTAGTTTTGCTGAAATGGCTAATCCTAAAAACACCAAGTTGTGTGACTTTACTAGCATGAATAATAGTGATTTTATCTGCACTCCTATTGCGCCACCTGCTCCTGCTGCAAACTTTTATGAGATTAAGCCTGCTTTATTGAACCTTGTTATGAAAGAGCAATTTTCTGGTGCTTGTACTGAAGATGCTGCAGCTCATCTCAACAATTTTGTTGAGCTATGTGAGATGCAGAAATATAAGGATGTTGAAAGTGATATTATTAAACTCAAGTTGTTTCATTTTTCTTTGAGAGGAAAAGCTAAAGATTGGTTGCTATCTTTGACTAAGAATAGTATTGATTCATGGGCTAAGTGTAAGGATGCTTTTATTGGTAGATACTATCCTCCTGCTAAAATTATATCTTTGCGTAGCAATATTATGAAGTTTAGTCAATTTGATAATGAACATGTTGCTCAAGCTTGGGAAAGAATGAAATCTATGATAAAGAATTGCCCCACTCATGGACTGACTACTTGGATGATTGTTCAAACTTTTTATGCAGGACTGGATTTTCTTCGAGAAACCTATTGGATTCAGCTGCTGGAGGTACTTTTATGTCCCTTACCTTGGGCGTCGCAACAAAGCTACTTGACAACATGATGGTAAATTATTCCGAATGGCACACCGAGAGAGCTCCACAAGGTAAGAAGCTAAATTCTGTCGAGGAAACCTCTTCCTTGAGTGATAAGATTGATACCATTATGGCTATGCTTGCTAATGATAGGACTCATGTTGATCCTAATAATGTTCCTTTAGCCTCTTTGGTTGCTCAAGAAGAGCATGTTGATGTGAACTTCATTAGAAACAATAATTTTAACAACAATGCTTATAGGAACAATTTTGCTAGTAACAACTATAGGCCGTATCCTTCTAGTAATGGTTATGGTAACTCTTATGGTAACTCCTCCAACAACACTAGGGCCGCGCCCTCCGAGCTTGAGGTAATGCTCAAGGACTTCTTCGGTAAGCAAAATGCTTTTAACAAGTCTGTTGAAGAAAAGTTAGGCAAAATTGATATTCTTGCTTCTAAAGTTGATAGCCTTGCTCATGATGTTGAACTTCTGAAATTAAAAGTGTTGCCTAATGATGTGAAAGAGAACAATGTTTTTGCTACTGCTAATGCTATTCAAGTTGGAATAGATGAAAATACTAGATTGTTAGCAGAATTGCATGCTACATAGGAAAGAGAGGATGATATTGCTAGGAATATGAAAGTTTGTACTATTACTACCTCTAATGATGTTGTTCCTAAAGCTAGCAATCCTCTTACTTTGATTGGTGTAGAGAAAACTCCCACTCCTTGTGTTAAAAAGCCTAAAACTGCTAAAACTTTTTCTCAAAAGAGTGCTGAAATTTTTTGGAGTGTAGGAGATGATAGCTCTATTTCCTTTAATGATTTTGATGTTGATGGCTGCAACATATCTAAAGTTATTTTGTTCTTGCAAAAGCTTGCTTTGACTCCCAATGCTAGTTCTTTAAATATTGCTTTTACTAAGCATATTACCAATGCTCTCATGAAAATTAGGAATGAAAAGTTGCAGCAAAAAGCATCTGTTCCCAAAAAATTAGAAGATGGTTGGGAACCCGTCATTGATATGCATGTTAATGGTTTTGATTGCCATGCTTTATGTGATCTAGGTGCTAGTATTTCTATCATGCCTAGAAAAATTTATGACATGCTTGACTTACCACCACTTGAAAAGTGTTATTATGATGTTCCTATTGCTGATGTTGCTAAGAAGAAACCTTTGGGAAGGATTAATGATGTTCTTATTGTGGTTAACAATAACCTTGTTCCCGTTGATTTTCTTGTCATGTATGTTGAATGCCATGCTTCATGTCCTATTATTTTGGGAAGACCCTTTCTTCGAACTGTAGGTGCCATCATTGATATGAGAGAAGGCACCACCAAATATCAATTCCCACACAAGAAAGGTACGGAACACTTCCCTAGGAAAATAAATAAATTGCTTTTTTACTCTATCCTTAGAGCAAATTATGAGCTTGATGCTTCATCTCTTGATGTTACTTGATTCGCAATTTTCTGCGCCTAGCTCAAAGGCGTTAAAGAAAAGCACTCTTGGGAGATAACCCATTGTTTATTTTCAGTACTTTTTCTTTTATTTGAGTCTTGGAAGTCATTACTACTATAATGACCTCTCCTTATCATTTTTATTTTGTTGTTGTGCCAAGAGAAGCCTCTAATTTGAGTGAGGTAAAGATTTGGGGATGTTGCTGTCCTGAAACTGTTTTCGGTGCTGCACCGTAAACATTCGTAAAAATTCTCTGTATATCTTTTGGACCTGCGATTTCTTGTGCATATGCCCCAGGTTATATCCAAACTTTCATTAGTTGAACACTTTTTGATTTGATCAACAAAAAACACCTAAAAAATTTGACCTTTGTCAGCTGTTCTGTTTTGACAGATTTCTGCCAATATTTGTGTTTGCCGCTTTATCGCTTTCTTTTTTAGTTCTTTTGATCACGGAACTTTTGGGGAAGTTGCTACAGTAGTATATACTTTATATGTGGTGGTTTTGAGTTGAAACCTGAAGCAAAAGAGGTTGATTCTATGTTATACCTACACTAATGTTGCTAATAGATTTGTGTTTAGTTTTGTATGAAGGAAGTTTTCAAGTGTAGGGATTGGAGAATGATGAGATGAGTTGAAGAATGGACAAAAGCTCAAGCTTGGGGATGCCCATGCATCACCCCAAGAAATATCCAAGAAGTACAAGCATCAATGCTTGGGGATGCCCCCGAGGCACCCCTTCTTCATCGGCAAAAATCAGGTCACCTTTCAAGACACTATATTTTTATTGCTTCATGCACTATGTGTTTTTCTTGGAGCGTCAGTTGTTTTAGTTTTCTTTATTAGTTTAGTTTTGTTTGATGCAATAAATGGTTGGACCCCAACAAATTTCTTTTGGAGAAGTTGCCTTGCTTTTTCATTTGCCAAGAACGCTCTAGTTTTCACTCTTATCAAAAACCGAGTGTTCTTCTTTTTCTGCTACTGCTTTTGGTTTTTGTTTTCGCCTTGATTTGCGTTCAGATCTTCTTATATTTATTTATCAAGGTGTATTTTTGCCTCTGATCTTAATTGGTTTTCATCAAAAGAGGTGTTTATAAAAAGTTTGAATGGTGTTGGAAAAGAGAAAAAGTTTTATGCAAAAAAGTGGTACAAGAAGGAGCTTGTGTAGACTGCGGCTTAGGCTTTTTCATGTCATGCTTTATGTATTTTTGATAGTATGCTTAGTGGTTTTGCTGTAGCATGACTTGTCTCAAATAACTGAGATTGCTTAATGAGCCTTTGAAAAAATCATGCGTTGTTTTTATCATTTGGAAGCATTATTTTGGTTTTCTCATTGATGCTTTATTTGGGTTGACTTGGCGCATGCTCACACATGTTAGACTCTTACAAAGTCACCAATATCCTCTATGATCATTTAGTTTTTGACTTTTGATGCCATCTTATGCTTCTTTTAATGACACTTTGTCGCTTTGCATGATTATGGCTATTATTGCTCTCTTAGTTGGTCGCTCCCAGTCTTTTGCTAGCCCTCGCCTTGTACTGAGTATGAGCTCTACTCGTGCATCCAACTCCTAAAAACCAAGTTTGCCAAAGTGTCCACCATACATACCTACTAGCAATTTGCTATTCCAAGTAAATTTGACTTGCTTTTATTATCTCTTCAAATTAAACTCTTACCAGTGTTATGCAAAAATTGGTCAGTAAAGCTCTCACGAACCGGAAGGCACACTTTACTTTTTCTTGTTCTTAAAAATTTGACATTGTGGTCTCTTATGTTGAGTTGTTATGCTTGCAAGTTGTAAGTTGGAGACTAGCCCAGCCATGCCGTCATGGGCAACCTTTCAACATTGCACTTCTTATTTGAGTTGATATCGTGATCTTTTGTTTATGGATGCCCGCGGTGTGAAATGAATTGGGAATCTTGCGGGGTTCATGGAGTTTGTATATGTGTTAGGGAAACGCCTGGGCTGCCAATCTAAGCCATGCATAATTCATGGTGGAAATTTGCAGCATACCCATAGTGGACATTCGACGACGCACCTCAAAATAAAAAGCTAAACAAATGACAAATAAAAGAGATATCGAGGTGTTCATTGTCTGCTTGTCCTGTCATTTTGATGTGGGCTTGTTCCATGTCATCTGGCATGGAGGTACCCCGTTGGCGGTTCTCGATGATACATATATACTTACAATGACAAGAGCCTTGCTTGGGACTCTAAGTAGAGTAGCATGAGGTTTGGGTACTCGTATTCACGGGACACGAGGTTTTCGACTTATGATTTGTCAAGCATATGCATCATAATTGTTCTTGCATTAACTCTAACCATTCAAGATGCTTATGATGGGGGCAATGAGAGCTCAAAGCCGGTAAGTACCGTAATTTTTGAAGGTTATAAAACTTGCAATCACTGCTTCCCTCCGCGAAGGGCCTTTCTTTTACTTTTATGTTGAGTCACCACCTTCTATCTTTATGCACCATTAAGAGAGCATAGTTTTCATTCTTAGTATAATGTGCATTGTCCCAAAGTTTTTTTGATTGATTCATATTGTTGGTTTCACTTGTTCTCAAATTATTTGTATCTAGTTGCCCTCTTAAATTTGAAGGTGTCCTATGCATTTATGTTTTGCTCTCCATGAAGGACAAGCTGAAAACCATTTGTATGTTTTTCCTTATGATTTGAACACACGTTTGACTTTCATTGTTTCATTTTCATGATCTTTTGTTTGTGCTCATTTTCATGTTTATAACATGGTTGCTAAGTTTATATTGTCAAGATTATATCTTTCATCCCCATGTTTTAAGTTCTTTTGATCCCGGCGCACAACGCTTACATATGTGGTCAAGATTGTGTAGGTGCATGTCACCTCAAAAATTATTCTTTTGTTATCACTTACCTACTCAAGGACGAGCAAGAGTTAAGCTTGGGGATGCTGATACGTCTCCAACGTATCCATAATTTTTGAAGCTCCATGCTTGTTTTTACACCATTTGCCTAATATTTCGTTACACTTCGTGGCACTTCTATGCATTTTCCGGAACTAACCTATTAACAAGTCACCACAGTGCCAGTTCCCTGTTTTCTGCTATTTTTATGTGTCAGAAAAGCTACACAGGAAATATTCTCGGAATTGGACGAAAAAAGTTCCTGAAGTCTTATTTTTCCCGGAAGCTTCCAGAGATCCGAAGAGGAGACGGAGTGGGGCCACGAGGTGGCCACACACCAGGGCGGCGCGGCCCAGCCCCTGGCCACCCCTCCTATGTGTGAGGCCACCTCGGTCCACTCCTGACGATGCCCCTTCACCTATAAAGACCCCCCAACGGGAAAAACCTAAGTAACCCGATCAATTTTCCAGAAACACATCGCGATCCGCCGCCATCATCGACCCGAGATCGAGAGGGTCCAGAAGCTCTTCCCGGCACCTTGCCGGAGAGGGGAATCGCCACCGGAGATCTTCTTCATCGCCATGCTTGCCTCTGGAGCAATGAGTGAGTAGTCTACCTTGGACTATGGGTCCATAGCAGTAGCTAGATGGTTGTCCTCTCCACCATGTGCTTCATGTTTAGATCTCATGAGCTTCCCTACATGATTGAGATCACCGTTATGTAATTCTACATGTTTGGTTTGTTGGGATCCGATGAATATTGGTGTTATGATTGAGTTGCTATACTGAAATATATCTTATGTTATCTCTATGATGTTTATGATCTTGCATGCTCTCCGTTGTTAGTAGCTATCTTGGCCGAGTAGTTGCTAGTGACTCTAAGAGGGGGTATTTATGCTCGATAGTGGGTTCATGCCTCTATTTAATCTGGGGGAGCGACAGAAACCTCTAAGGTTGTAGATGTGCTGTTGCTACTAGGGAGAAAACAACATTCATATGCTCAAGGGCATATGCTTTGTTTACATTACACACTTTGCTTAATGCAATTATCTATTGTTCGCAACTTAATACTCATGGGGTGTTCGGATGATATCCCCGCGAGTGGATTATTAGTCATAGATGCAGTTGGATGGCGGTCTATGTATTTTGTTGTAATGCCCAGAGTAAATCGCATAGTGATCTTCTTGACATATCACGTTATCTTTATTCTATCAATTGCCCAACTATAATTTGTTTACCCAGCATGTGTTATTTATCTATGGAGAGACACCACTAGTGAACTGTGGACCCCGGTCCTATTTCCATCATATTGCTCTCACTTGTTTACTTTACTCGCACTGTTTACTTTACTCGCATACTTCTACTGTTTTCCACTCGATATGCTCATACCCCTTTGTTTCAAGCAAACTGGTGAGATTGACAACCTCATCGTAAGTTGGGAACAAAGTATTTGGTTGTGTTGTGTGCAGGTTCCGCGTTGCTACTGGTTGAAGACGAGTCAACAAGTGTCGTAAACGGCGCCCTTGTTGGAGTGTTATTAAGCCAGACCGCATCACCTTCAGTCGTTTGTCTGCTCTTCTCCTGAATGATTAAACCTTGGTTTCTTACTGAGGGAAAAGACTTGCTACTGTGCTCATCATACTTTCCGCTTGGAGTTTCCCAACTGTCTGGCCATAATCATCATCAGCTACACGCCAGCCATCAATGAGCAGGAATTGCGACTCAAGCCGCTGCTGATAAGACGTCACTAAAAGCACAATTAGACGATCTTGAGGCCGAAAAATCTGTGCTGAAGGCAAAAGTTGATGGGCTGGTCGACGAGGTTGCCCGGCTTAAAGCTGAATCGACCAAGGCTTAGGAGCTTGTCAATCAGCGTCGTCTGGAGGCTGAGTTGAAGGAGAAGGGCATGCACCAACGCTTGCTGGCCGCCCTCGATACCTTGCGCGGTAAGCCTTTGCTATCCCTTTATTAAGCAATTCGTGTCGATTACTTCCAATCCTGACTGGAGATCTTGTTTCTTCATGAAGCTGCTGCCGAATTGGATGCCGGGGCGATGAAGGAGCCCGCTGGGCTCGAGTCCAGTGTTGGTAGCACCGAATGCCTCTGCCAGGAGGTGGGTGATCTCCTGGCGAAGGTACGGTCGACACTTGACCGTGTTTGCAACGTCTCCATTCCTGAATCGACCAGCAACACCATGGCCGGCATCCTCGAAGCCCTGGCGGTGAAGGCGGACGGCGAGGATCCTTTAGTTGCTGCGGTTCGCCGACAGGTAACTATCGGCTCCGAGTCTATCTTCTCTATGCTGATGATGCACGGGGTTGAGTTCGACGCCAACAAGGTCACGGGCACGTACCCGAAGGACAAGGACGGACGCGATATTGCTCCCAAGGCCTATATTGAGCGTGCCCGTAACTTGTCTACCCGGATGACGAGCTTCCTGGCGGAAAGGAATGAAAAGAGGGCGGCGGCAAGGGCTCATAAGCATAGTGCATCAGGTGCACCTTCTAGCAAGGCCGCCGGCAGTTCGACATAGTTTGGTCGATGAACTTGTTGTTTTGTAATTGACAATGTGGTGCCGCTTCGGAGGCTGTGGCTAGCTCTTGAACATCGCTTATTGTAAAATTGTTGCTGCTATTTTGTCACTATCCCTCGATGTATCTTGCACTTGTTTGTGCCTTGATTACCGATAATTGCTTGTGACTGGGGGCCTCATGTGCAGGGTTCGTCCGTGGGCACCGATGCCTGGCCTATTTCGTATGAGACAGTTGCTAGCTCTTCCCGCGCCGTTGAAAGGAGAGCACCTTCCATGAGCGAAATCTCGTTGATTCGATCCTTGTGCGACCAGTTTAAGAACACTCAGCATCAACTGAAGATAGTTACTGCCAAAGTCGACGTTGCTCTTTCCAAAGCTTCGCGGGCTACGGACGCTGAAAAGTTCCTTCTCGAGGAAATCGAGAACCTTGGGAAAGCCATGAATTGTGAGTCTTTCGAGCTCTTGATCTGCTGTTGTTCCATGCTCGTCATATGTGACACTTTTCCTATTCCTACAGATGTATGCCTCGACAGTGAGGCCGAAGCCCATCGCGTGAACGCGCACCTTCGTGCAGCTCAGACGCATGCTAATTCGATTGCTGACAACTTCTGGGCTGACCGGTCGAAAGCGATGAAGCTGACAGTACCCCAAGGTCGGATCGCCCAAGCTGGAGTCCTGGCCGAAACGAGCCGCGCTGCCCTCACGCTTGTGCACAAGGCGATGTTTCCTCTGAACAATCAGCCTGATGGCCTCCCCGCGCTGCTTGATCGATTCGAGAACGGCAACGCGGTCTATCGCTTTGTTTGCGAGCATCTTCGCTGCGGGGCTCTGGTCGCCCTTTCCTTCGTGCGCGCCCATTATCCCGAGGTCAACCTGGAACTGTTGAAGATGCTCCTTCCAACTCCTAGTGGTCGTGTTGACATGGATGCTCTCTATGCTGCTTGTAGAGAGACTGCCGATTGTATAGCTCGGCAGATCATCACTGAGAGTGATTGATGACCCACAAGTATAGGGAGTGTATCGTAGTACTTTCGATAAATAAGAGTGTCAAACCCAACGAGGAGCAGAAGGTGTTGATGAGTGGTTTTGATCAAGGATTCACTGTAAATACTAGCAAACAAGTTTTCAGGGGTATTTGGTAATGCGAGTAAATAAAGTGCGAATAAATAAAAGACAGTAGTAACAATTGCAGCAAGTGGCCCAATCCTTTCTTCAGCAAAGGACAAGCCGGTTGTGTAACTTATAATAACCAAACGTTCTCGAGGACACACGGGAGTTTCTGTCAAGAGCTTTCACTTCATAAAGCCAATAGTCTTTATTGGTTTGATAGGTGTTATGGGGGTGAACCTGTGCTAGCGCACTACCCTTACTAGGATAAATACACACTTGTGATTATACCCTCCTGCAAGCATTCACAAATACAAGAAAGTAATTAAGATAAATCTAACCACAGCCTTAAACTCTAAGATCCTACGCTCCCTGGTGCAACGGTTTCCCAACAGAGGTTTAGGTTTCTGTCACTCCAGCAACCCCACAATTGGTAGCCAAATACACAATGCATCTCACTAGGCCCATAAATGGTGAAGTATCATGTAGTCGACGTTCACATGACACCCCTAGTGAAATAGCACCACAACAATATCAAACCATTAAATATTTCTCAACAATAATTCACTACTAACATCTTGACTTCTCCCATGTCCTCAAGAACTAAACGAACTACTCACAAGACATCATATGGATCATGATCAGAGGTGAAATAATAGTAAATAACAATCTGGACATAAACCTTAATTCAACGGTTCCACTCAATAGCATCAACTACAAGAGTAATCAACACCGGGAAAGTTTCCCCTATGAATATAACAAGATCCAACTCAAGACGTTACAGCGGGATGGCGTGGTGATGATGGCGATGAAGGTGCTGGTGATGGAGATGATGATGATGATGATGATCCCGATGAAGTCCGGTGCGATGGTGATGACGATGGCGATGATCTCCCCTATCCGGGAAGGAATTTCCCCGGCAGATTTCTGCCTGCCGGAGAGCTTTTCTCTCTCTGGTGTTTTCCGCCCCACAGAGGCAGCGGTGTCTAACTCTGAGCCCCCCTTGACTTAGGTTTTCGGGGACGATGAAGTACGCGAAGGGGCGAGACCAGAAGTGGGCCAGGGTGGCCTCACACAGGGCTAGCACGACCAGAGGTCAGGCCGCGCCACCCTGGCGTGAGGGCCCCTCCTGGCTCCTCTCGACTCCTCCTTCTGGCTTCCTGAGTCTTCTGGGAAAATATAATTTCCTGGTATTTTTCTGGAATTTTCCTGATCTTCAAAATATGGTCCCTTGATGGTCCTTTTTCCAGCAGAATCCTGACTCCGGCAGCAAATCCTCCAATGATCATCAAACATGTGAAAACAAAGGAAATAACATAAGTATCAACTCTAAATATGAAATATATCAATGAATAACAGTAAATCATGATACAAAATAGTGATGCAAAATGGACGTATCAACCCCCCCAAGCTTAGACCTCGCTTGTCCCCAAGCGAAAACTAAACTCGGTAAACATGACCATAGGTTTATGGAGTGAAGTGTCGATAATCAAAATACGGACAAGAAGCATCACATTCACCAAGGCACAAATTATAATAGACAGCAACTTCCCTTTATAAGATATAGACTTGCAATAGGTAAAAGGGAATCACATGTAAAGATGCACAAGGTAAACTATAATTGGCAATGGCAAACCTTAGTTCTTGGTCAAAGAATGATGAACAAGCTATTCTTTCTTTTAAACGGAGCCTTTTAAAACAGAGCTAATATAGCAAAGACCATATGCTCAACAAAATAAACTTTTGCATTCATAGAAAGCTTTCAAAGATATATTCCTTCAGACAAAAGCATTGTACAAAACAAGGAAGATAGTAAACATGATTAAACGAATCAACATATGGATGAGTGAAACATAACAACTCAAATGCTTGCTTGAGATAGAGGGGAATAGGTTGACTCAACATAAAAGTAAAAGATAGGCCCTTCGCAGAGGGAAGCAGGGATTAAACATGTGCTAGAGCTTTTCATTTGCAAAACAGAGGTAAAAAGTTATTTTGAGAGGTGGTTGCTTTTGTCAACGACTAGCAACGGAGTTCTTGATATCTTCCATACTAAACAAGTGAGAGCGGTTCCGAGATGTTTGATTAATTGGCACATTGGTGCTCTTTTATAGCTTTGCACTCCTCCCCACCTTTTTCCTTTCTCAAACCATGGCTAACCGATTCCATCGGGTGCCGACCAACTTTCACATACCATGGAGGAGTGCTCTTTTCTTTCTTTTCTTTTTAAGATTATAATGGTCTGACCAGCTCCCTTGCAAAATTAATGACGAGTAGATGAAGCTGCCTAGTCGAGGGGTACTTAATTTAGTATGGAAGATAACAAACCCATCCACTACGTCCTCATGAGCTAAAAACAGTGGCACAAAATGAGAAGTGTTTGAAGGTTTTTGAAAGGTAGCACATGAAAATTTACTTGGAATGGCTTGAAATAGCATGCAAAGGAATTTATAGTGGACTCTTTGGAAGTGACTTGGCTTTTGGGAATTGGATGCACGAGAAGTATTCCCTCTCAGTACAGGTTTTTTTTTGGCTAGCAAGGCTGGGTAGCAAGCATAAGAGTTGCATGAAACAGACAAACATACATATAATAAGAACAATCATGCAAACTCCCTTGAAGGCACAACGATTTTGACTTTAGGAATAACAATGCTTATAAGCCAAACATGAAGGATAAACTGAAGTGATGTAACTACAAGCACTTCTTTATTCTTTTCTACTCAAACCTCAAGGTAAAGTTGCTACTGACCAAGCTAGGTTTGCCAAAACCAACTAAATTTACTCATGCTCCCAAAGTGATACCAATACCAATCAACAAGACTAGTCATACAAGAGAGATTGCAAACTAACATAAAGTGTGCGGAAAGTAAACGATAAAACTTCTCATTAATATTTTATTACCGCAACTCACACCAAGGGATACATAGATAACCAACTAAGGAGGATACTCCCAAACTGCAAACTATTCTATAAGATAACTTCTCTATTCATGATATGACTCTACTTGAAAAGTAAATGAGCAAAAGGTAATGAGGTGATACCGCGGCACTCCCCCAAGCTTGGAACAAGCCAAGGGGATGCCTATACCGATGACGAATTACTCCTTTGGCGGTGGCGATGAATCTTCATCGTTGTCATACTTCCAAGGCAGGGGTCCTCCATCAAGGAAGGATGTCTTGGTCTCCAAAATCCTGAAACTTGCAGCAGCACTCATTTGTTGAAATCTAGCTTCATACTCACAATTTTGGTTCTACACGTCGTAGAGTTGTGCTTGTAATTGGCCAGTCGTCTCCTGGAGCGAGAGGATATCCCTCCAGAGCTCTGTAGTCTCCTTCTTGTACTTGGCAACAAGCTCTTGATTAATCCTATAGATAATGTCCACCTCGCTTTCTGCCATCTTCTTGTATTTGAAAACTTCTTGCTCCAGTGCTTCCATCCTCGCTTCAAGACTTCCTTCTCCCTTGGGTCCTTGAACATCTTTAATCTGCAACTCCCCATCCTTGAGTGACAACTCCTTTAGATGCATCCTCAGCTCCCTCATATACGGATTGATGGAATCCGCAAGAGGGTTCTCCTCAGATGGACCGGATGAAGACATTGTAACTCCAAAGCCGAGAGCAATCCCTGACAAAAACAGTTCGAAACAAAACACGACGAGAAAACGATATACAGACCTCGGGGACTCCGGGGGGTTAAATAGGCGAAAATTATACATCGAAACGAAATCACAGGAGGAAACCGGGACGGAAACGAGTTCCGGGGTGCTCTCACACCTGGGTGGCGCGGCCAGGTGTGGGCCCGCGCCACCTATGTGTGAGAAGCACACGGACTCCTTTTCCTGCCCGTTTTCGTCTCGTGATTTTTCATATTTATTAAAAACAGCAAAAATATTAAAGGAAGAGCTTTTCGCGAAACTTCTCTGACTAGAACTGTTACCTATTCAAAAACGAACTCTGCAGGTACCTGCAATTTGTCTTGGATGAATTCTTCCGGAGAAACTGTTTCAATAACATCAACATCTTCATTATAAGAATCTCCAGAAATATAATGTTTGAGTCTTTGCCCATTCACCACTTGTGAAGAGTCATCTTTCAATGAAGCAATCTTAATAGCACCTGAGCGGTACACTTCCACCATAATATATGGTCCTTCCCATTTAGAGAGTAATTTTCCTGCAAAAAATCTGAGATGAGACCTATACAATAGAACTTTCTCACCAACATGAAACTCTCTCGTAAGAATTCTTTTATCATGCCATTGCTTGACTTTCTCTTTAAAAAGCCTGGCATTCTCATACGCTTCGTTTCTCCACTCATCTAGAGAACTCAAATCTAACAACCTTTTCTTACCAGCTAGTTTAAAATCTCTATTAAGCTCTCTCACTGCCCAAAAAGCTTTGTGTTCTAATTCTAAGGGCAAGTGACACTCTTTTCCATAAACCATCTTATAAGGAGACATACCCATGGGGTTCTTATAAGCAGTTCTATAAGCCCATAAAGTGTCGTTTAACTTACTAGCCCAGTTTTTCCTAGATCTATTGATAGTTTTCTGCAAGATAGACTTGATTTCTCTATTAGAAAGCTCTACCTGCCCACTAGTTTGGGGATGATAAGCAGAAGCAATTCTATGATTGACATCATATTTAGCAAGAGTTTTTCTAAAACCACCGTGAATAAAATGAGAACCCCCGTCAGTCATAAGATATCTAGGCACACCAAACCTAGGAAAAATAACATCCTTAAGCATTTTTAACGAAGTCTCACCATCGGCACTCTTTGTAGGTATGGCTTCTACCCATTTAGTAACATAATCAACATCAACAAGTATATGGGTATAGCCTTTTGAAGGAGGAAAAGGACCCATAAAGTCAAATCCCCAACAATCAAACGGTTCAATAACAAGAGTGTAACTCATAGGCATTTCATTGCGTCTAGAAATATTACCAACTCTTTGACATTCATCGCAAGATAAAACATACCTTCTGGCATCTTTACAGAGGGTTGGCCAATAAAAACCTGATTGTAGAACCTTTTGCGCGGTTCTATCTCCAGCATGATACCCTCCATAAGCACTACCATGACATTTTCTTAAAATCTCTTGTTGCTCATATTCCGGTACACATCTTCGCATAATACCATCAACTCCTTCTTTATATAAGTGTGGGTCATCCCAAAAATAATGCCTCAAATCATAAAAGAATTTTCTTCTTTGTTGAGCTGTAAAAGTTGGAGGCAAATACTTGGAAACAATAAAGTTAGCATAATCAGCATACCAAGAAAGGTCTCGCGAAGTTACATTTATTGCAGCCAACTGTTCATTTGGAAAACTATCATTAACAGGAATAGGATCAAAAGAAATGTTTTCCAATCTAGACAAGTTGTCAGCCACAGGATTTTCAGCACCTTTCCTATCTACGATATGCAAATCAAATTCTTGTAAAAGCAACACCCATCTAATAAGCCTAGGCTTAGCATCCTTCTTAGTCATAAGATATCTAATAGCAGCATGATCAGTATAAATAGTAACTTTAGAATCAACAATGTAAGATCTAAACTTATCACATGCAAAAACAACAGCAAGAAACTCTTTCTCAGTAGTAGCATAATTTTTCTGAGCAGCATCAAGAGTCTTACTAGCATAATGAATAATATTCAACTTATTATCTACGCGTGTCCAAGAACAGCACCAACAGCAAAATCACTAGCATCACACATAATTTCAAAAGGTAAATTCTAATCAGGTGGTTGAACAATAGGAGCAGTACTTAAAGCCTTCTTAAGAGTTTCGAAAGCTTCCTTACAATCATCATCAAAGACAAATGGTACATCTTTTTGAAGAAGATTAGTAAGAGGCTTTGAAATCTTGGAGAAATCTTTAATAAACCTCCTATAGAAACCAGCATGACCAAGAATACTACAAATACCTTTAACATCTTTGGGACATGGCATTTTCTCAATTGCCTCCACTTTTGCTCTGTCAACTTCAATACCTCTTTCAGAAATTTTATGTCCAAGGACAATTCCTTCATTCACCATAAAGTGGCATTTCTCCCAATTAAGAACAAGGTTAGTTTCTTCGCACCTCTGCAAAACTTTATCAAGGTTGTGCAAACAATTATCAAAAGAAGTTCCATAGACGGAAAAATCGTCCATGAAGACCTCCACAATTTCTTCACAAAAGCCATGAAAAATTGCAGACATGCATCTTTGAAAAGTAGCAGGAGCATTGCATAAACCAAACGGCATACGTCTATAAGCATAAGTTCCATAAGGACAAGTAAAAGTGGTTTTCTCTTGATCTTCCTTTTTAACAGCAATTTGAGAAAAACCAGAATAACCATCAAGGAAACAAAAATGAGTCTTCTGAGACAACCTTTCTAACATCTGATCTATAAACGGTAAAGGGTAATGATCTTTCTTAGTAACTTTGTTTACCTTCCTATAATCAATGCACATTCTATAACCAACTACTACCCTTTGAGGAATAAGCTCATTATTCTCATTAGGCACAACAGTCATACCTCCTTTCTTAGGAACACAATGAACAGGACTAACCCATCTACTATCAGCAATAGGATAAATAATACCAGCATCAAGGAGTTTTAATACCTTATTTCTTACCACATCTTTCATCTTGGGAATTAGGCGGCGTTGATGCTCCACGACTGGCTTCGCGTCTTTCTCCATATTAATGGCATGCTGACATAAAGTGGGAGAAATCCCTTTTAAATCATCAAGAGTATATCCCATAGCTCCTCGGTGTTTCCTCAATATCTCCCATAATCTTTCTTCTTCCTTTCCTGAAAGTTTAGAGCTAATAATAACAGGATATATTTTCTTATCATCTATATAAGTATATTTAAGATTATCAGGCAAAGGCTTTAATTCAAACACAGGATCTTCCTTAGGTGGCAAAGTGGTACCAAGATCCTCCACATGTAGATTATGCTTGATTAATGGTGGTTGACGAAGAAGAATATCGTCAATCTCTTCTCTTTCCTTACTGAAAACATCACTTTCGTGATTTTCCATGAATTGCTGCAAGGCATTATTAGGAGCAAGCGCAATAGAAGCAAGCTGTTCAACTCGAAAATTTTCATTAGGCGTGTCATTTTCATAAGAAGTCTTAGCAAACTTAGAAAAATTAAACTTATAAGACTCTCCATTAAACTTAGTAAAAAAATTCTCCTTCCTACAATCTATCACGGCGCCACAAGTGTTCAAAAATGGTCTACCAAAAATAATAGGACAAGTTTTACTAGCCTCCTTACCAAGTACTAGAAAATCAGTAGGGTATTTAGTCTTACCGCAAAGAACTTCCAAATCTCGAACAATACCAAGAGGCCAAACAGTCTCTGTGTTAGCAAGCTGAACAACCACATCAATATCTTCAAGTTCACAAGCGCCAATCTTATGCATAATTTCTTTGTAAAGCTCTAAAGGAATAGCACTTGCACTAGCACCAATATCACATAAACCATAATAGCAATGATCTCCAATCCTGACAGAAATAACAGGAACACTTGTTTTCCTATGCTTTTTAGGATGTGAGAGAATGTTAGAAGCATCTTCACAAAAAAGAATATATTCATCCCCTACATCTTTAGTAACAAGATCCTTCAATATAGCTACAGGAGACTTAATAGTAATTTGCTCATCGGGTTCTGCAGCTTTCTTAGTACTTTTATTAGACACACTTACCAAAGTAGAATACTTCTTTACCTTAGCAGGGAAAGGTGTCTTCTCAAAATAAGGCTCAGGCACAATGCTATCAACAGTACAAACTTCAGTAGCTGCAGCAGGTATATGACTAATAGAGTCTTTATAAGGTGCATGATATTTGTTCCAATCTTTCTTTGGAACATCAAGATAAGAGGCAAAAAGCCTTAAGACAATTAGCAAGTATTTGTGAATTAAGACCATAAGCAGTGCTAACACTATGAAAGTCATCGGTTCCCATAAAAGATTTAATGCATTCATAATCATAGTTTATACCTGACTTCCTACCTTTGTCGTTTTCCCATCCTTCAGCATTCTCTTGTATACGGTCAAGAAGTTTCCACTTAGCATCTTCTTTCATATGAGTAAATGATCCAAAGCAAGAAGCATCCAAATAATCCTTATCAGGAAGCGTAAGTCGCGCATAAAAATTATCAATAACAATATTATTGGGGAGCTCATGAATGGGGCATTTGAGCATTAGTAACTTCAATCTCCCCCATGCTTGGGCAATACTTTCTCCATCATGAGGCCAAAAATTATATATCCGGTTACGGTCTTTATGAATTTCACTTGGAGGATAAAACTTGGAATAAAAGAGAGGTACAATATCCTCCCATGCCATAGATGGACCATCTTGGAGTAGTCGATACCACTCTTCAGCTCTGCCTTTCAATGATAAAGAGAATAATTTCTTCTTGACCTGGCTTGGTGAAATACCTGCACATCTGAACAACTCGCATAATTCTTGTATAAATAATAAGTGATCACTCGGATGGACAGTTCCATCTCCTGAATAGCCGTTATCCATAATACACCCAACAATTTTCATAGGTATTTTAAAAGGATCAATTTTAGTAGGTGGTGGCGGTGGTGGTTCATCCACATGTGCAGCAGTAGTAGAAGTGTTTCCAAATAGGAAACCAAATGGAGAGTTCTCCATAGCAGAGTAAAATAAAAATAAAAGACAAAATAAAAACAATACTCACAGCGACGGTTACCTTTACCAAGTCCACTCTTCAATAGTGCTATACTCCCCGGCAACGGCGCCAGAAAATAGTCTTGATGACCCACAAGTATAGGGGGTGTATCGTAGTACTTTCGATAAATAAGAGTGTCGAACCCAAGGAGGAGCAGAAGGTGTTGATGAGTGGTTTTGATCAAGGATTCACTGTAAATACTAGCAAACAGGTTTTCAGGGGTATTTGGTAATGCGAGTAAATAAAGTGCGAATAAATAAAAGACAGTAGTAACAATTGCAGCAAGTGGCCCAATCCTTTCTTCAGCAAAGGACAAGCCGGTTGTGTAACTTATAATAACCAAACGTTCTCGAGGACATACGGGAGTTTCTGTCAAGAGCTTTCGCTTCATAAAGCCAATAGTCTTTATTGGTTTGATATGTGTTATGGGGGTGAACCTGTGCTAGCGCACTACCCTTACTAGGATAAATACACTTGTGATTATCCCCTCTGCTGGCGTGTAGCAGACGGTCCTTGTGCGTGGTAAATAACCAGCCCGTTGGGAACCCCAGAAGGAAGGTATGATGAGTATAGCAGCTAGTTTTCCCTCAGTTAAGAAACCAAGGTTTATCGTTCTTGGAGAGGAGAGACAAACGACTGAAGGTGATGCTTGCTAGCTTGCGACAGCTCCGGACAATTTATATATATGACGCCTCGTCCAAGCTTTGCCTGCTAGCTGCAACGCGGAACCTGCACACAACACAACCAAGTACTTCGTTCCCACTTCGAACGATGCGGTCAAGTTACTCACTCGAGAGCCCCTCTTGATAGTACGGCTACCAATCCTATAACCCGGTCTCCAAACTAACACAAGAGACCGGTAAGAAGGAAACCCTATCAAGAACATACCTTTTCCTTGTGCATTCAACTTGAGCTAGATTATGACCATCTTGTCTTCCTCAAGTTGGAACACCTTTCTTGATCTTGATTGCTTGGTGAAGTCTTGCGAATTGCTCCCCCATAAATCAATATGGGAAAGACTCTCTTAGGAATATCTTCACATAGACATTATCACCAAATAGAATACATGCATCAAGCATATAATCTCCTTGAGATGGCATATCTTGAACTTGACTTATCATCCATGAAGATGATCACCACTTAATAATATCCTAGCCTTGTATCCTTCCTTCTTCCTTCATGATGATGATGTCTTGAAGGTAAACACAAATGTCCACTCAATTATATTCTTCAAGACATAGTTGCAATAAGCTCAATTCTCATATGACCATTCTTCCGATATTTCCTTGAATAACACATTGGTCATCACTTAAAGTTCTTCATCACTTTGACTTGATCAACCTTGTATCCTTCCTTCTTCCTTCATGATGATGATGTCTTGAAGGTAAACACAAATGTCCACTCAATTATATTCTTCAAGACATAGTTGCAATAAGCTCAATTCTCATATGACCATTCTTCCGATATTTCCTTGAATAACACATTGGTCATCACTTAAAGTTCTTCATTTGATCCTTCTTACAACCTTGAAGCCAACATATGGTTCAAGCATTGTCTATGGACATGTCTTACAAATATAACTCAATGCAAACATTAGTCCATAGAGATTGTCATTAATTACCAAAACCACACATGGGGGCTCCATGCTCTTTCACATACTAGATATCAATTAAGAACATTTGTATCTGTAGGTATTGGAATATCCTAAACATTTGATCGAAGCACCACTACATCACATGACAATCAATTTGGTTCTTTTTCCTAGCACCTTGTGTGACATTCTGGCTCAGAGTTTAATAGGATTGATAGAATACTCATACTAACAAATTGCGACTTCTTTTTTGAAAGCTCATCTCCAAAGAACCTCCAAATTAAGTGTGCTAGAGCAATCTGAGGATGTGTGACCAGCCGGGAAGTTCTTCCCGAATGCACACAGGTGAAGACAAAGCACGAAGGAAAGACTACTATTGATCTGTGGGACCAGTCTAGGGATCCTACAGGGTAACAGACTCAGACCAGGGATGGTTGGGGTGTTACATTTGGTATCAGAGTCGGCCTTGAGCCGACCTTTGTGGTAATATGGGCGTGCGGGTCAAGGGTGCGATCATGTGGCCTACCGTGGCACATGTGCCGGCACTGGAAGCATAGACGTGTGTCATGAGGGGTTTGGATGTCGGTCTTGTAGGACGGTATGGATCATTACCGCCGCCTATATATATTCCTTGTAAGCCGCCGGCTAGGGTTAATCGCATCATTAGGGTTACCCACGGCATTTGTAAACAATCGAGATATAGTGAAGTTTTGCTAGCTGGCGCCCGTGGTTTTTATCTCTCTTTGTTAGAGAGGGTTTTCCATGTTAAAATCTTGTGTTCCTGATGACCCACAAGTATAGGGGGTGTATCATAGTACTTTTAATAAATAAGAGTGTCGAACCCAATGAGGAGCAGAAGGTGTTGACAAGTGGTTTTGATCAAGGATTCACTGTAAATACTAGCAAACGGGTTTTCAAGGGTATTTGATAATGCAAATATATAAGTGCGAGTAAATAAAAGATAGTAATAATAATTGCTGCAGGTGGCCCAATCCTTTCTAGAGCAAAGGACAAGCCGGTTATGTAACTTATGATGACCAAACGTTCTTGAGGACACACGGGAGTTTCTGTCAAGTGCTTTCGCTTCATGCCGCTAAATAATCTTTACTGGTTTGATAAGTGTTATGGGGGTGAACCTGTGCTAGCGCACTACCCTTACTAGGATAAATACACACTTGTGATTATACCCCTTGCAAGCATTCGCAAATACAAGAAAGTAATTAAGATAAATCTAACCACAGCCTTAAACTCTAAGATCCTACGCTCCCTGGTGTAATGGTTTCCCAACAGAGGTTTAGGTTTCTGTCACTCCAGCAACCCCACATAAGGTCCTTCCCATTTAGAGAGTAATTTTCCTGCAAAAAATCTGAGACGAGACCTATACAATAGAACTTTCTCACCAATATGAAACTCTCTTTCAAGAATTCTCTTATCATGCCATTGCTTGACTTTCTCTTTGAGAAGTCTGGCATTCTCGTAAGCTTCGTTCCTCTACTCATCTAAAGAACTCAAATCTAACAACCTTTTCTTGCCGACAAGTTTAAAATCCCTATTAAGCTCTTTCACTGCCCAAAAAGCTTTGTGTTCTAATTCTAAGGGCAAGTGACACACTTTTTTGTAAACCATTTTGTAAGGAGACATGCCCATGGGGTTCTTATAAGCAGTTCTATAAGCCCATAAAGCATCGTTTAACTTGCTAGCCCAGTTTTTCCTAGATCTATTGACAGTCTTCTGCAAGATAGACTTGATCTCTCTATTTGAAAGCTCTACCTGCCCACTAGTTTGGGGATGATAAGCAGAAGCAATTCTATGATTAACGTCATATCTAGCAAGAGTTTTTCTAAAACCGCCATGAATAAAATGAGAGCCTCCGTCAGTCATAAGATACCTAGGCACACCAAACCTAGGAAAAATAACATTCTTAAGCATTTTTAATGAGGTCTCACCATCGGCACTCTTTGCAGGTATGGTTTCTACCCACTTGGTAACGTAATCAACAGCAACAAATATTGAGTATAACCTTTTGAAGGGGGAAAAGGACCCATAAAGTCAAATCCCCAACAATCAAATGGTTCAATAATAGTGTAACTCATAGGCATTTCATTACATCTAGAGATATTACCAACTCTTTGACATTCATCACAAGATAAAATATACCTTCTAGCATCTTTAAAGAAGGTTGGCCAATAAAAACCTGATTATAGAACCTTTTGCGCAGTTCTATCTCCAGCATGATGTCCTCCATAAGCACTCCCATGGCATTTTCTCAATATTTCTTGTTGCTCATACTCTGGAATACATCTTCGCATAATACCATCAACTCCTTTATATAAGTGTGGGTCATCCCAAAAATAATGCCTCGGATCATAAAAGAATTTTCTTCTTTGCTGAGCTGTAAAGGTTGGAGGCAAATACTTGGAAACAATAAAGTTTGCGTAATCAGCTTACCAAGGAAGGTCTCGTGAAGTTACATTTATCAAAGCCAACTGTTCATTTGGAAAGCTATCATTAACAGGAATAGGATCAAAAGAAATATTTTCCAATCTAGACAAATTGTCAGCAACAGGATTTTCAGCACCTTTCCTATCTACAATATGCAAATCAAACTCTTGTAAAAGCAACACCCATCTAATAAGCCTAGGCTTAGCATCCTTCTTAGACATAAGATATCTAATAGCAGCGTGATCAGTATGGATAGTAACTTTAGAATTGACAATATAAGGTCTAAACTTATCACATGCAAACACAATAACAAGAAACTATTTCTCCGTAGTAGCATAATTCTTCTGAGCAGCATCAAGAGTCTTACTAGCACAATGAATAACATTCAACTTATTATCTACACGCTGTCCAAGAACAACACCAATAGCAAAATCACTAGCATCGCACATAATTTCAAAGGGTAAATTCCAATCAGGTGGTTGAACAATAGGAGCAGTAGTTAAAGCCTTCTTAAGAGTTTCAAAAGCTTCCTTACAATCATCATCAAAGACAAATGGTACATCTTTTTTACGAAGATTAGTAAGAGGCTTTAAAATCTTAGAGAAATCTTTAATAAACCTCCTATAGAAACCAGCATGACCAAGAATACTACGAATACCTTTAACATCTGTGGGACAGGGCATTTTCTCAATTGCTTCAACTTTCGCTCTGTCAACTTCAATACCTCTTTCAGAAATTTTATGTCCAAGAACAATTCCTTCATTCACCATAAAGTGGCATTTCTCCCAATTAAGAACAAGATTAGTTTCTTCACACCTCTGCAAAACTTTATCAAGATTGTGCAAACAATTATCAAAAGAAGTTCCATAGACAGAGAAATCGTCCATGAAAACCTCCACAATTTCTTCACAAAAACCATGAAAAATAGCAGACATGCATCTTT